>CM060680.1:134979913-136207413 GCA_030686995.1 Artemisia argyi
ATCCTTGATTTTTCACAAGCCCCCAAATTAAGCGTAAAATCGAAATCATTGTTTATCCACAAGTTAGATGCTAACACTACCCACAAAAGTTACTTGTGTAATTACCTCTTGTTCCCAATTCCTAAGTTTTGTATCTTAAGATTTTATTTTTGTGAGAAATGAATTTCTTCATATTTTCTCGTTTTGATAGTTATTAGTCTGATAAGAATACAAAATTTGAACCCTAAGTAGTTTCCAAACTTTCCCTCGAAAACCCCTGCATACAGAAATCGGGTCCACATGGAGGTCTCTGATTTAACACTATTTTGAGGGGCCCCTTTTTATTAACGACCGAAACATCCCATGTTTAAGACCCGAGACGGAAGCTTTTTATTAGGAAACCCCCAGAGTCGAAGCTTGGCATTTTTGTATAATTATAAGCACTTTAATAATATTTGGTCCTTAGTCCTTTATTTCAATTACAACAACGGTTTATGAGCCGCCAAGATGTAAGAGCTTTATTATGACCTTGGATTTATTTTCGCTGCTTTTTATAGCTTTGGATTCCTCTTCCTTATTTTTGGCTTTGGATTATTATTATTGATATTCATAATCATATGCCAAACCCAGAGTCCCACGGGCTTTACTAAGATCACAACATCGGATGCGAACCGGCAAGACGCAATAGTCTATTTTACCGTAACACTGACAGTACCCCTGTGTGTACCAAACCCCTATATGCAGAGATTTTGTTGAGAACGAGAAAAAACTAAGTATTGCCCAAACCCCATACAATTAATTAATCCTAGAGATCTATTATTATTGGCGTGCAATCTTGTGGGAACAAGGAGGCCACAGGTACCTTTCGTGGGCTCTAAAGAGATCCAACTACTCCACGTTTAGCACGAAACTTCTAAATAAACTCTATCATTCCTCGATCTCCGCAAATTTAAAATCCCAAGTAATGAGATCCGCGGATGCTTATCTGACAATCTTTTGATTATATTGGTTAAGGAAGACGAGTTAGGGCTCAACACGCGTGGTTAAGTCGGAAAATTT
Organism: Artemisia argyi; assembly: GCA_030686995.1. Lineage (NCBI taxonomy): Eukaryota > Viridiplantae > Streptophyta > Magnoliopsida > Asterales > Asteraceae > Artemisia > Artemisia argyi. The sequence continues at coordinate 134,980,952 of CM060680.1, forward strand.
ATTTCTACTCTCGCCGGTAGAAAAGTCAAAACAAGGTGTCAAATCTTATTATAATATATCATCATTTCTTTTCAACAATAAAAAGGTGACAAAAATTTTAAATTTTGGTGGAAAAACGGAGTTGCGTAAGTTAACAGCTCAGACGAAGGTAACAGGTCAAATCAAATCGAAGATTCCCCCCCCCCCCCCAGACTAAAATGAAACATTGTCCTCAATGTTTTAAGGGTACGAGTAGTCTTACGTAATATCTAAGGCCGTTTATTAGGTATGCCAAGAGATAAACGTTAGTCGATAAGATTGTGGATATGTTGAATTTCTGAAAGAGTAAAGAAGAATGAGACTCGAGTGGAGAGAATGACAAAACACGAGCACGAGAGTCCTCAATCTTCGGGGAAATTCCTGGACATTCACAAACAACCACGAAAACACGAGTTTGGAAAGGGTCGCCCCCCTCACGTCACGTTACTAAAGAAATAAGAAAATAAAAAAAATGAAATGGATAAGCATGGGGTGCCTCCCACGAAGCGCTTGTTTTTGTTCACCAAGTCACATGAGCTTGACTCGATCCCAAAATTAATTCGTCCTTAGGGAGAGCAGATGGAACGGACACCCGGCATAATAAACGGAGATTCCTGGGTCAAAAACGGTATCCTCACTCCCGGTGGAATGGAAAAGTGAAGAAATGATGGAATAAGTAAAGAATGGTTGAAACACCAGGATGATAAAAGCAAAGTAAAGTTCAGAATCACGGGTGGGTTGGGTGGGTAAAATATCAAGCACAGGAACATCATGTTCGAAAATCTCGTCCACCACTCCAAAAATATCTTCATTCATATCTGATTCAAAATCTACATCTGGTGGTTTCGCGGGTTGACGAGAAGACGGTAAAATGAAGACAAATGAAGCAGCATCGGAAGGTAAATCACTGCCATGTATTTCTTCAATTAGTACGTTTCTTTGAAGGCCATTCTCATCATTTTCAATATCCGGTGGAGAAATGGTATGAGTAAGTTCATCGGAGAACTTCTCGTAAAGAGAATCAATCGTATTATGTGAATCCTGGACCTCGGGTTCCATTTCGGACTCATCACAAGAAATATCGAAGATTGGATTATCAAGAGTCAATTCCAAATCGAAATCAAATAACGGATTTGTGAAAGTCATATTGAATGTTTCGGAAACCCTTGAAACAAGGTCATCAATATCTTTAGGATGATCGAATTCAACTTCGTTTTCTACATTATTCTCTTCTTCTAAGCTGACGAGCTTAGAAGGTACTTCATCCATGTAATCGATGTCTCCACAAGATAAAGAATCATCATCGTCAGAATCGGAGAACATCTCAACACGATCATTCGGATTATCAATCGGAGATAAGTCACACTCTTCAGCCGTAACAAAATCATGTTTCACAAAATCGGGTAAAGAATCCTTGAGCTCGGGCTCAAAAGGATCTGACGGCATAAAAATCTCAGTCGAAATAGAATCATTGTTATCAAGAAAATTGTCGACTTCTTCCAAAACAGGATCACTTCCCTCAACCGGTGTAAGGAAAGGATGGGAAGAATCGGGGATGATAGATTCAAATCTTGAAAAACATCTTGAAGAATCCGGAGGTGGGACAAATGGTGTGCTATGAGAGCTAGGAATTTCCACCACTTCCGTTATGGTCTCTGGTTTTTGTTCGTGAAGATAAGGAAAATCGTTCTTTTTACGTATGCTTGACAAACTCTTAACCGTAAATCGAGAAAGGTTAGGATCAAATTTTGACGGTTCACGAGGAGCAATTGATTCTTGGACAACCGTAGGTTGGACGTATTTAGCACTTCCATTGTTATTGGAAAGTACCGAGTCCTTTGTCACCTCGGTTTCTCGTTCCATTTCCCTCACCGGAGAGGCAGTAGGAACCGATGGTCCATCATAATCGACACGACATTTTGAATTTTTTGACAAGGCGCAAAGTTGTTCAATTTTGATTTTAAAAGCCCCACGTTTAAAGAAATCATCGTCGAGAGATGCCATAGAACAATTTTCAACATTTAAAGGTTCACAAGACGGAGTGTGTAACACCCTAGGCAAATCCCACATCAGCTGTGGCCTGGAGAGATGCTGGGTTCATAAGATAACATTCGCCTTACAATGACACAACGCGTTTTGTGGTCTACTGCGAGTGGGGTTCTTAGGAACTGGCAGTTAAGCGTGCTCATGTGAGAGTAGTACTGGCTTGGGTGACCTGTCGGGAAGTCTTCAAATGAGGCCACAAAAAGCAAAGCTGTGAGCCTGCGGGCAAAGCGGACAATATTAATGTCTGCGTAAGGCGGGGTGTTACAAGTGGTATCAAAGCCACTCCAGAGTCGTTCGGGATGGTGGGGCAAACCTCATCGAGGACGATGAGTCCCTAAGGGGGGTGATTGTAACACCCTAGGCAAATCCCACATCGGTTGTGGCCTGGAGAGATGTTGGGCTCATAAGATAACATTCGCCTTACAATGACACAACGCGTTTTGTGGTCTACTGCGAGTGGGGTTCTTAGGAACTGGCAGTTAAGCGTGCTCATGTGAGAGTAGTATTGGCTTGAGTGACCTGCCGGGAAGTCTTCAAATGAGGCCACAAAAGCAAAGCTGTGAGCCTGCGGGCAAAGCGGACAATATTGTGGTCTGCGTAAGGAGGGGTGTTACGGAGTGGGATTAATCGTAGAATTTTCTTCTTTATAAGGCTCATTTTCATCACTCTTAATGGTGTTAACTTGTTCTCTTATATGAATTACCTCCTTAAAAAGATCTATTGTATTTAGACGCAGCTCGGTAAAGTCATTTTGAGCAGTCATCATTTTAATGATCATATCGTATTGTGGAGGTTGGTCGTGATAATCATTGTCACAAGGAAACGATTTCCTTGTTTGATAATCGGTGCTAAGGTGTGGACCTCCACAATACTCACAACCGTATTGTAGTTGTGTGGTCGATGCATTTTGAGACGATTCATCATTGAAATACGGATCTTGCTCATATGAATTGAAATCGTTTTGAGGATAATTGGAAAAGTTCGGATTAAAATCATACGTATAAGAACTTTCATCTTCTGAAGCACAAAACGAACAAATTCCATCGATTATATTTCTTCCACATCTCTCGCAATCTCGTTGATCGAATGAAGATAAATCGGGCTGAGGTGGGTGGTCGGAAAAATTTGGAAAGTTGTTGTACGTATTTGGATTAGGATCATAGGCAAATGAATTACTTGAATCGCAAAACAAACAACTTCCGTCTCGAATATCATTACCACACCGTTCGCATGTACACCAAACACATGAACCTTCAAAGAATGGTTCTCCGCACTTAACACAAGTCGGATCCATAAGAATTAAGAATTATCAGTTTAGAGGGTTAAAGAATAAGAATCAAATGATAAGAGGAGAAGAGGGTTATTTTTGGTTTTTTAATTATCGAAAAAGAAAATCAAAGTGGAAAAGGAAGATCTTTTTGTATTTTTGATTAGGAAGTATTTTTGGCTTTTTAATATATTAGAAAACAAAATTCAAAAACTTAAAACTTTTATTCTCTTTTTTCAAACGTTACGTTAATCGTAACCGTTCCCTTCAAAACTACTCGCGACGGAATGAGAGAGAAGAGTGTTTCTCTCTTCACTTGCAATTTAATGTCTAAGCTTCCGTATTTTCCTCTTATTTGGTTGTAGAATTTAAAGTAATCCGATTAGCAACTAATTTCACGCGTTCTTATGTTGGTAAGCTTATTTGGTTTACAACGCCCCCTCTTCCACGAGGGAGTCGAGGCTATAACTTTCTTTTTGTATTTTTGAAAACACTTTAGGAAAAGTGTTTTTGATTTTTCAATTTTTTTTTTGTTTTTATAGAAAATATTTACAAGGAAGGTTTTCAAAACACAATTTCGAAAATGAAAATCAAAAATTCACTTCAACCTTCCCCGGGTCGTAGTCCGTGTTAAGGTGTGAATGGAATTTCAAAGAGATTACACTAATAAATAAGAAAATGAAGCACAATTAATCACTTAAGCACGTAATTCAAGTTACCAAACCTAAAACGCAACGTAAACTTAAAACCGTAAGCTTAAACGTATAATAAACGTAAGCGCGCGAAGCAAAAAGTGAATTTGAAGCTACACTAATCCTACGGGTTTGAAAATAATTTTCCTGAGTTAAAACTGATAAAAGAAAATTTTGAGAAAAAGTAAAATATTTTTTTTGACTTTTTATTTAATTTTTATGAATTAAAAACTAATTTAACTAATTAAAAATCAAAAGAAAATAGAAATTAAGTGAGAAAAATACAAAATTAATTTCTAAAAATCTAAAATAATTGAAAACTAATTTCTAAAATTTTTTTGGATTTTTTTAGGCTTTTTCTGATTTTTTTTAGAATTTTTGGTAATTAAAAAATATTAAAAATTTATTAAAAATTAAAATTAAATAAGAAATATAGCAAATGAATTCAGAAAAATATGAAAAATTCAGGGAAATTCTAAAATATTAATCTAAACCTAGAAAAAATTTAAAAAGTGAAAAATAAGCACTGGAAGTACTGATAAGCTAGAAACTGCTTATTTGGAGTGCTTATAAATAAGAACTCTTGATCCAAATTGATCCAAACTTTGACCAGATGTGTTTTAGACATAAAAAAGCTCAAATGAACAGAATTAAAGCCAAAATGATCACAGAAACTCAGATAAAGCCTAATAGTCAGTTTATGACAAGCACTATAATAAGCAAATAAGCACCTGATTGCACAATAAGCTCACAAATGGTTCAAGTAACTCAGTAAAGCACAAATCAACTTGTGATTATGAAATAAGCACTCTGGTTTAGTAAATAGGCACTTATGCAGCTAGATTATTTAGGCAAAACTTGTGTTTTAGAACCGTAACTTGACAGCTAACAATTAAGCACCTAGGAAGTTATTTAATAAGACCTAAATGGGGCAAAAGCTAGCCTATACTACTGGGAACCTAGAAAACCAAAAAAAATAAATATGAATGATACGTGGGAATTGCACCAGGCTTTACCTCTCAAGGGATCTTGAGAAGCTTACAACCCCCACCAGGCAGTGTACCTAATCGTTGTAGTATAGTATAGTGACAAGTACCGGGGGATTGATCGTTCAGCTAGGAATAGTGTCGCTAGGATTAGAAAACCTAATTACTAGTGCTAAAGATGATGGAAGATTATTTTTTGTATTTTTATATTTTTTAGAAAGCAAGTAAAAATCTATGGTTTGAAGGATTTGGGCAGAATTACTTGCTAGTCAACTAACCCAATACTAAAGATGCAATCAAAATAAAATACTAAAAATGAAAATAAACTAAATTAACTAAGGTTGTGAGCAATAAGTGGAGAAAATGTGTTTACTTAGATTTCATTACTCCCTAGACATCTTTTACACGTTAATTACTTGTTATAGTTGCGTGGATGACGGATTGTATTTCTTAATACCATTCATGGGGTGGCGCACTTAATTTCCCAATCCTATGAGTGCCTACTTCACTCCTATGTCGAGCCGTTAAAAACTCCAAACATGGGATCATTAGAAATTACTCATGCATTAAATACAACTAATAAAACCTAGTGCACATTGGTTCATGTTTCTTAAGACGTTCAAGCATGTTACCAATTGGAGATCTGCCAGTTTTCTTAAGCCTAACATCGAAATCATTCATCCAATACAACCATAAACAAGTAATCAACACATAATTAACATCTAGGTTTCATTAGATCCAAGCAAACACAAGATAGATCTAGCCTAGCATGATGGAATTAAGACAAGAACAAGATATAGACAACCAACACATAGACATATTGATTGAATTAAAAGAATACTTATCTTAATTACACATGAAAGGGATCAAGGGCTTAGAACCCTTGAAAAACCTGTAAAATTCGTACCAAGTTCGTACTTAGGGTTTCTCCAAAACTTCTTGATGAGTGTCTAAATACTCATCATTTTATACCAATCTGAACTGCCAAAACATACAAAAACACTCAAATATGCATCATAATACTTAAAATATCTTAGAAGTGTGTTTTATATGTTTCAAATACAAAATATGCAAAAACAAATGAAAAACGTACAAAGTTTGCATAATTGGCAGTTTCAGTCCCTCAAGTTTCACAAAGAATCAAAACTAGTCCCTAAAGGTTTAAAATGAATGAAAAGTCATCTTAAGTCCTTGGGAAACCAAAAATATTCACAAATGATCCCTGGATAAAAGTTTACACAAACTGGCAACTTTTACCCCTCAAGTTACAAAATTGGCAAAAATGGTCCCTGGGTATTCAAAACTTGGAAGTTTACAAATAATACCCTTGTACTATGCATGAATGACAAAATGGAACAATTTTGATAAAATTTTGAGAAATTACAACCACAGTCCCTTAAAAATCCAAATTTACATAAATGGTCCCTGGAGTTTGAGAAATTACAGAAAAGGTCCCTGGATATTTTTAAATGAAAAAAATAAATAAATTGGTCCTTGGTTTATCATATTTGGCAAAAATAGCACTTGAAAATACTTTGGGAAAATCACATATTCAGTCCCTCTATTTTACCCAAATTACATTTTTGGTCCTTGTGTAAAATACAAACCAAACCGGACCCTTTTATTTAAAATAAAACAAAACCAAATCCAACCCACCTAAACTACCCAACCCACACACACCCCTAGCCCAACATAAGCCCAGTCCAACACCCCTTGATTATTTAGAACGGGCATTGACCCCGTTTGACCCACCCAATCCCGCCTTCACTGTTCACCACCCTCACCACCACCTGAAACCACCAAAACTAGGTGATATTTCACCATCACCTCACCTCTCCACCTCACCCCCTACTCCCCTAACCTCACCTTTCCACCTCAAAGCAAACCCACACCCCATTTAATGCTATATACACCAATTTTTCACTCCAAACTACTTCACAACCTCTGTTTTCATCATATCAACCCAACTTGGTCTCCAAACTTCCCCAATTGTCTTCTGACACATCCACATACTCCCAATTATCCTTAATTGCAGAACGTAGCCTCCAAGTTAACGTGGAGGACTTTGGCGCCAAAAGTTGGTTTAAACGGTGGATATCAATTAGACATAATCAAGGGCTCAGATGAAGTGGGAAAAGTCCTTGAGGACACCTGGATGCTTATTCTCACCTATAAAGACCAAGAGAAGCAGAAGAGTTACATATCTAGTTTAATTTAAAAAAGTGTATGTCGTATTAGTTGTTTTTAAAGTTCAAGTGTAATTTAAAGCTTTCCAATTTCAGTTTAAGCATTCTCAGTGTACTAGTAATCTTCTTAGTTAATAAAAATCAAAGTTGTGTTGTTACTGAAGGTTGTGCAAATTTCAATTTCATATCAAAAATCTCAATAAGTTGTGTACTTGTTACTGTTTGATTATATGGACTGAATAAGCTCATATAAGCTCCCTATAAGCTAAATAAAGCTTCTAGTAATTTACAAATCAGTATAGTTTAAAAAAATCAACAAATACAATATTGGTCAAAGAAAGTCAACTATGGGAATTTGGATTTGATTTCTGGGTTTCAGAAGAGATTTGGAAGCAATAAGGAAGCTGTGGAGTTTGGTTTAGATCCTCAGGGAGGAAATAGGTTGTCCTTGGTTCATGGTTTAAGCAGGAAAGCACCTTGTAAGTTTTTGAAATCTTATTATTGACTTTGTACTCTAGCTTTGTTCATTACTTGCTTTTTCAGTTGTTTAATGCTTATCTAGTCTTAAATAATAATAATATAACATTAGAATATTATCTTGTTTATTGGAAATCATAATTGCTAAAACTTAAAAGTTTCACAGTCAATTTAGTATTATAAGTAATCTTGTGTATATGTGGTTAATTTCTGTTTCTAAGTGCTTAATTACATTTAATATAACATAATAAGTCATGTTTGATCAGTAAGATAAGCTCTTGTAGCCCTTAGCTACTTAAATCTCAAAACAGTCTAGTATAAAGGTGTGTTTGGATTTGCATGTTCTGTGTAACTCAGCTTGTTATTGTTGTTATTCCTAGTTTACACAAGTCATATAGTATAATATTAGTCCAGAAAAACAAAAATAATCAAGTCTTAGTTTGTTAAAAGTCAAAATCACAAGTAATTCCTCACCATAGTTAACTATGGTGGAATTTGAGTCCAAAACTCATCAAGTCCACTCATAAGTTAGTGATTTAAGTTATTTTAGTCTTAGTATAGCTTATTATAACATAATCATTCAGAAAATTAAGTTAGAAGTTCATTTTAGTCAACTTAGTTTAAAACCTTAAAAAGTCAAATTGTTGTAATATTAGTCTACCAGCTTGTTTTTAAGTTCCCAATTAGCTTGTATTTTTAGCATTTTTCTGCTGGGCCCCACACACCCTCAAAGACACTTGCAGGGGAAGAACCTCCCCTGTGCACAGATTTTAAGCAAAATACCAAGACCTCTTGTGTGCTCATTAGTGGACCCCACACCCCAACCCTTAGCTTAATTTGTAGCTTATCAGTCCACCCTTTCATATTTAGGATTAGTTTGAGGTTTAGCTTATTGGACTATAGCTTTTAGGACCCTAGTTTGTAGCCTCTTTCAAAAAGTTACACTGAGCACTCAAACTTTAGTGTTGGCTGCAGCCCACATCATTAGGTCCCACACCTCAAACTTAGCTTCTTACAACCCCCCTCCTACCCAGGTTCAATACTTGACCCTTAGTTTGACCACTAGATCAGTGGACCCCACCTGAACTTGTCCCCAAACTCTGTCCCATTTCTGAGTCAGAAATCAAATAAGCAAGTGCTTATTTGAGTTTTCCAGCTTATCCTAGGAGCTTATCTCACCACATCTAGCTTAAATAGGTATAAGTAACTTAGGTGAACCTAGTTTAACCATAGTGGACCCCACATAACCTCAACTTAGCTTATTTCTTAGTTTGGTCAACCATAGTCAACTGTATAAGCTTATAAGCATTCGCAGTGCTTATTTTAAGGTTCTAAAGTAGTTTCCTTTGTAAAAGTTTCTTAATTTAAGTATTTAAGTAGTTTTATAAAAGAAAAACCAGAAAAAGCAAACATAAAAATAGTGATAGCTTCTATTTAATAGAAATTATCTAATTAATTTTCATCTTAGCTTATTAATAAGCACTTGTCCAATTTTATAATTTTATAAATTACTTAGTACCTTTAAGTAGTTAAAATAATTTTCTTAGATTTTTCCTAAGCAGTTTACTATTTATTAGATTTAAAATTAGTTTAAATAATTAAATAGGTAATAATAGTAATTAAATAGATTTCTTTAATTTTAATTAACTAAAGTAGAATTTTATATTTTTCCTAAGTTTTATAAAGTAGTTAAGACTTTTATAAAATAGTTTCATAATTTCCATTGTCCATTTTCTAATTTTCCTATTTAAATTAATTAAATTAGATTTAAATTAATTAATAAGTTATTAATTAGTCAATTAGCCTAAATATAATTTTTAGCAACTTTTTATAATTTTTTAGGATTCCTGTAATGGTTAATTAGTTTTATAAATTTTTACATAATTTTATAAGTCATCTAAGTATTAATAGTAATTTAAAATAGTTAAAATAGTTTAAATAAGTTAAATAGTTTTTAATTAATAAAATACTCATAAAAAGACAAAAATATTTGTTTTCATTTTTTATACTTTATTCAAGTTCTTATTAAGTTTTAGAAATTATTTGTATAAGTTTTTAGGTTAATTTGTAATAGTTGTAATTTTTAGTTAATTTAAATTAAGTTCTAAATTAGATTTTAATTAGTTTTATTAATTAAATAGTAATTAAATATTATAATAATCATTTTCATAATTATAATTTCATTTTCCATTTTCTTTAAAATTAAGTTTGCAAAAGTTTCACTTTTACCCCTGTAGTTTGTAACTTATTAAATACCATTTTTCTCTGTCTGTTATCTGATTATCTGATTTTGTGCTTATATCTGTATTTCTGTTATAATTTCATATTTTCCAAATATCAAGCAATCAGTAGTGTAATCAACCCTTAAATCATCTTTGTTACTGTCCTCAGTACCACTGACTCTCCTACTCGTTTACAAATACAATTTCAATCTCGTTGGGACTTAACGACCCGGGGATTTCCCTGTACTTCCACGGTCAATATTAACTTGCACTTTCTCCTAGGTGGGCCTAACAGCTGCACACGGCTGACTGGTTGGTTTGGGAGGAGTCACTTCTCTTTTTTTAATGTGAAAATTAGAAAACTATATATAGGAAATAGGGTCTGACGGCATCAAGACAAATCTTGTGACGCCGTCATCTCGCCGCCAAAATACTTCTCGGACTGCCTTGATCTACTTTTGACGCCGTCACGTGTTAGCATTTTCCAGGCCGTCATGCATTTTACTCTTGACGTCCTACTTCGTGACGCCGTCAATTCTGTACTGGGCCGTCATGGAAATTACTCTTGACGCCGTCAAGATTTTCTTCTTGACGCCGTCACCTACTGTTCCCAGCTTGGAAAATTGAGACTTTGCCGTTTTCTTCACTTTTATGCTCCAAAAACGTCCAAAATGCCTTCTTTTCCAGATTTCACTCCCAAAGTACCTAAAATCACAAAAGGAACGATTTAGGGCAATATTTGATCAAATAAATTCAATTCCGGGCTTAAATGACCCTCTAAAAGTGGTTCATTTTTCGCCTCATCATATACCCTTACACTTGAGATTTGCTTGTCCTCAAGCAAATGCGCTTTTATTCTACTCAAAATACAAGTTAGGGGTCATTTAACACTAGTATAAAAGTAATTACAACAAATAATCGTTCCACTAAAGACCAATAGACAAGCACGGAGGTCATACACTAGCACCTCACAAATAGTGTTTAGATACTCACATCTCTCGGGTGTAATAAAGTATAAATTACAATATGGAAACGGAAGATATCTCTCACTACCTATCATAGCAAAATAGATTACCATAGGCTTGTGAAAGGATCAAACCTCCACCACATGGCGTAAGCACCTAGGATAAACTATCAAAGAGGTCTTTTAAAGGGTTGTAACGTTAGGTGTAGGGATATGAAATACACGGTTTTGTTGGATAAAGGAAGTTTTACTGGTGGCGAGTTAACAATTTTAGTTAATTACATGTACAATATGGCTTTGCTAAGCCAAGACTAGACTCGGCTTAAGCTAATAAATGGAAAATAACAAAAACATAAAATGAACAAAGAATGAAAAGGGATGGTAGTCCGTATGTTTTTTCTCTTTTTCTTTTTCCATTTTTTTTCTTTTTCTTGATTTTTCGATTTTTTTATTTTTTTATTATTATTATTTTTTTTTTCATACACTCTTACCCTACCATCCAAAATAATACATCATAGGGGATGAGAATTCCCCTTACACTTGAATCTTTACATACTTTACAATAAACTAATCTAATGACTCGAATTAAGAAAATCAAAACACTTTGAGTACTTTTAAGATTAACGTACGTATGGGGGTAATAAATGATGTTCTTCCCCAATACTCCATAAAATAAGTACTTTACCCATGAGTCCCAATCGTCCCAAAACAATATGTACAAAGATATGACTCGACTTAGCAATCATGTAATCAATTAGAATGTTAACTTAGGGTTTAACAAATAACAATAATGCACTAAAAATGAGCGCATACAAGGAAGGCTAAGGCGATTTGGTTGTACATTTAAGTGGGGTGTAACAAATTCTTCCTTTAAGTAAAATGCTTAAAGTTAGAAACGAAAAGATAGGCTCGGAGGGGTGTACTAGGGGTTTCGTGTACTAAAAATGAGTACAACGCTAAGGGTGTGGGAAAAATTAGTTGACTTAAGTAGCCAAGTAATATGACTTAAATGGTCAAGTAATTATAATACGGGTTTAACACAAGGGTGATCCTAATGCCTCTTATCATGTAGTAAATCCTACCACACGAATGTAGTCTCACTAGCGGTCTCGGGATGCATCACTAACGCAAGTTCTAGAATCTAAATGCTACCGGTACACTCATAAGCACTAATAGTAGATGCTTTTCCTATCAAATCTAAAGGCGAACCTCACATATTTGGGTGGAAAATTTTTCTAAATATACGGTTATGTGCTAGTCATACAATCTCCTATCCATGAGACGCTTGCTATGGCTAAAGTTTCACTCCTAAATGTTGTAAAAAAATTTAAATTTGGCGCTAAAATTGCACTAACAAGTATTTCTCATAGTTTTATTACACATCTACTATTAAACAAAGCAAACTCAAGCGAAAATGCATATGTAAGGTATCATCTTTTTACCCTCCCTTACACTTAAGATGAACATTGTCCCCAATGTTCAAGTAAAGAATGTAAAAGTGAAAAAGTAAAAAGAATGAAATCAAATACTCCCCTGATTCGCTCGGTATGGATAATAAGGTGACCAGGTTAAATCTTCCTCCAAGAAAATGAACAATCAAAGCTTCCCTTCCAGAATATAAATCATCTTCTTGTCATACATAACCTGTAAATCCTGAAAAAATAGACAAGACAACCTCGCGTAAAATCGGCGGCATCCTATATAAGTTTCTAAATCCTAGAAAACAAGATAAGATATAATGCTTGTGGAATGAAGTTTGCAGACTTCCTGGAGATTATAAAACTTATTAATTCACAAAAACCATAAGATTCCGTTAGAAAAACAAAACCGGTAAAATTTCCAGATTTTTACCCGTGACGCCGTCAAGAGTTAACTCATGACGCCGTCAGGATTGACCTGCAGAAATTCTTATGTTAAGTTTCCAGAAAATTTCTGGAAAAACTTGGTTCTACTTCCTGGAAAATCCTGCAAAACTTGATTATGACTCAATACAAGCATTTGACTCTAACAAATACGAATACACATGTTCATTTAATATTGTGGAGAATCATGATCGGTTTGTTTCTTAAAAACATATTTGGGGTTTTCCCTTACACTTATCTTTTGCAAAAATACCTTTAGGTGGAGTTAAGACTAGGCCAAAACAACAAAGTAAAGTATTTCCACATTTTAATTGAGAAACATGATCTACCAACAATAAAAATAAAGCATGTATATGGAAGCAAATAACAAACAAACAAACAAATAAAATGAAAATCACACAAAGCATGGGTTGCCTCCCGAGAAGCGTTTTTCTTTATTTACGAGTCTTGTAGCTAGACTCAAGGTCATGGGTTACCGTGTATCGCTTATGCTCACATAACCAAGCGTGAGCCATCTAATAGTCGCCTCATCTTTCTTATACTCATCTCCTAACTCAAGACATCCCCGATAGTATCTTTTATTCTTTTCATGAGTATACTTAAACCCTTTTCTCTTGTCATTCTCACTTAGCATTTCTATGGGTGGATACCTACTACACTTCTCCATGGAAAAATCCTTGAACCTAGGGTGTGTGCGGGGCATTTGATAGACAAAATCTTCATCCCCATTCGAGAATGTAATTAACCCTTCTCTGAGTTTTTCATCGAGGTTGGTCAACCGTTTGAAAGGTCTTCCAAACACAACTTGGGTCAACTTATCATCAATAAATTCTCCTAGATTCTCCATAACCATGAACTCAACAAGATAAACCAAACTTCCTACAAACACATGCAATGGTATTGCCCTAGCAATAATGTTTTCTCCTTTGTATTCTAACTCATCTACCATGATTTTATTATATTCATTACGCGAGATTATGTTCATTGGGAGAGACGAATTAAGATAGGCATTAAAGCTCTTAAATCCGATCTTACAAGGAAATTGCATGTTGAATGAACTATCACACTCAATCCTAGTTCTAGGGTCAACATACCTAAGAGGGTTTATTTCCACTTCCATCCTATTCTCATTAATCACATCACCATCATCAAGATCCTCATCGGAGTCTGAATAGTAAAAAGGACTAGCCCTATGGTCATCATCATGATCAGACTCCTCTAACTCAGAATTATTGTCAAAGTGGTGGTTGGGTGAGAGGTTAGGTGGGTTCTCATTCTCCACTAAAGGAAGTGGGACGGGCATTTGAAAAATCCTACGACTAAAAACACGAATAACAGGAATCAAACGACCAATGTTATTGTTATCCATCGAAATAATTTACGAACAAAGGACACGAAGAAATAAGATAGACTAAAGAAACCTAAAAATAAAAATAAAATCTTACTAGAAAGGAATCTAGCAAGTAGACCTAATAAAAAGAGATTCTAACCTAGACAATAACTATTCCCCGGCAGCGGCGCCAAAAACTTGATACGTGGGAATCGCACCAGGCTTTACCTCTCAAGGGATCTTGAGAAGCTTACAACCCCCACCAGGCAGTGTACCTGATCGTTGTAGTATAGTATAGTGACAAGTACCGGAGGATTGATCGTTCAGCTAGGAATAGTGTCGCTAGGATTAGAAAACCTAATTACTAGTGCTAAAGATGATGGAAGATTATTTTTTGTATTTTTATATTTTTTAGAAAGAAAGTAAAAATCTCTGGTTTGAAAGATTTGGGCGGAATTAGTTGCTAGTCAACTAACCCAATACTAAAGATGCAATCAAAATAAAATACTAAAAATGAAAATAAACTAAATTAACTAAGGTTGTGAGCAATAAGTGGAGAAAATGTGTTTACTTAGATTTCACTACTCCCTAGACATCTTTTACATGTTAATTACTTGTTATAGTTGCGTGAATGACGGATTGTATTCCTTAATACCATTCATGGGGTGGCGCACTTAATTCCCCAATCCTATGAGTGCCTACTTCACTCCTATGTCGAGCCGTTAAAAACTCCTAACATGGGATCATTAGAAATTACTCATGCATTAAATACAACTAATAAAACCTAGTGCACATTGGTTCATGTTTCTTAAGACGTTCAAGCATGTTACCAATTGGAGATCTGCCAGTTTTCTTAAGCCTAACATCGAAATCATTCATCCAATACAACCATAAACAAGTAATCAACACATAATTAACATCTAGGTTTCATTAGATCCAAGCAAACACAAGATAGATCTAGCCTAGCATGATGAAATTAAGACAAGAACAAGATATAGACAACCAACACATAGACATATTGATTGAATTAAAAGAATACTTATCTTAATTACACATGAAAGGGATCAAGGGCTTAGAACCCTTGAAAAACCTGTAAAATTCGTACCAAGTTCGTACTTAGGGTTTCTCCAAAACTTCTCTCTTTTTAATGTGAAAATTAGAAAACTATATATAGGAAATAGGGTCTGACGGCGTCAAGACAAATCTTGTGACGCCGTCATCTCGCCGCCAAAATACTTCTTGGACTGCCTTGATCTACTTTTGACGCCGTCATGTGTTAGCATTTTCTAGGCCGTCATGCATTTTACTCTTGACGCCCTACTTCGTGACGCCGTCAATTCTGTACTGGGCCGTCATGGAAATTACTCTTGACGCCGTCACCTACTGTTCCCAGCTTGGAAAATTGAGACTTTGCCGTTTTCTTCACTTTTATGCTCCAAAAACGTCCAAAATGCCTTCTTTTCCAGATTTCACTCCCAAAGTACCTAAAATCACAAAAGGAACGATTTAGGGCAATATTTGATCAAATAAATTCAATTCCGGGCTTAAATGACCCCCTAAAAGTGGTTCATTTTTCGCCTCATCAATGAAACTCAATCTCCCACCTAGAAAAGACCTAGATCAGGTCTGTTTGAACATGCAGCCCTGAAGGTTTGACTTTTATTTTACAACTAGGATTTGACTAAAATGAATTTCCAATGATCAATACTAATCTTAAATGCAATATTAAGCTTGTTTGTGACTTTAATTACCTAAGTGCAACCTAAATCTATTAAAATGCAAAGATAACATATCCAATTAAGCAAATATGAACACAGAAATGCAATTTGTATTGAACTTTGACTTTGCTATTGTGTTATGTGTTCTTTGTGCTTAAACAAAGTTGTTTATGCCTAAAGTAATCTAGTTATGCAGAAAAAGTACTCTCAAAACAACAAGAGCTCACAGAAGCTAGCTGCTCCAAACACCCTTGTAAAAAGCTTATCCACTAGGTTATGCAGATTTACGCTTGACTAATCCAACCTAAGGACTACTCTATATTGCTTAACTGTAGTAGAAGCTAATAGAACACTAAAAACAGTTAAAGAACAACCAGAGCACAATATGCAGATAAGACTATATATAGGCAGAATGAAACTTCTAAAAGTAAAAACCATGAGACAAGCTTAGATATATAACTAAACAACTACAGATTATCATCTAAGTAAAATGAACAAACAAATAAGGAGGAATCAAAATCAATTCAGATTAACTAGTTATGCAGATTTGAAAACTTTAAAGAGAAACTTACAAAAATTCCCTAGCTGAACAAGGGAGAACATTTGAAACTAAGCTTATCTTTAATATAGACCCCAATTAAGCTCTGCTACTTCTGTAACCATAAACCGGATCTAAATCACCTTATCAACTTTCTGATCTTTTGTTGCCTTTTGACTAATGTTTGCCTTTTTGAATAAAACAGTAATTAAAACAAATCAAACTCACAATAAGCTATTGATTAGCTTATATGAACTGATAAAGCAGAAATAAGAACTTATCTAATCTTAACCAAGCATAAGGAAACATTATATAAAACATTTAAATAAAGTAAAACATGAATTTTAAATGAAAATGAACTTTTATTAAACTAAATGAGATTACAAGCTTGAGAGTTGAAATAAACAGGAAATAAATTTTACAATTAGCTAATTTGAATTAAAACCTACACCTACTCCTAAAATCTAACAGCCTCATATGAGTTGAGGAGAGGGCTTTATATAGGTGAACTGAGGAGAGAACCCTAGTTTCTGGAAGCCTCTGGAAACGTAATCCTAGCCCTTCAATTAATCCCATCAATCATTGTATCATCACAGCCCTTGGATCGTGTGTGAGTGAGTTGTGAATCCTGCGTGTGTGTGCTCATTGGTCCACGTGTTTGCTCTGGATACTTCCTGACATATTCTGACCCCTTCTAGAATAAACCAATGATTGGGTAATTATTATGAATCAAGGTAATTGGAGGGATGGTGATTTTAGGGTTCTATAAACAGTACATTTCTGGGTTTGGGTAAAATTTGGGGCGCGAGAATGGGATTGGGGGTGTTTTTATTATTTTTAATGTTTGACCGGGTAGAGTGGAGTGGTGGTGGATCGGGTAGGCAGGAGTAGATTGGGGTATAATAGTGGGTGTTGGGCTTGTGGTTTTGTGGGCTAGTGGATTACTTGGGTTAGTTTGGATACGGTTTAGTTTTAGGAGTAATATTATTAGTTAAGGACCAATGTTGTATTTCTCAAAATGTAGGGACCAAATCTGTTATTTATCTAAAATATTTTCCAAGGGCCATACTTGTAATTCTCTGAATCATGGAGAGTTGACTTTGAGTTTTCTTCAAATATTTCCTCAAAGGGCCAATTTTGTCATTTTGTGAAAGCTGAGGGACTAAAGTTGCCAATCTCTTTAAACTTTGATCAGGGACCATTCTTGCAACTTTATAAATCTCTAAGGACTTCTTTTGACACTTAAGGCTTTTTTGATCATTAAGCTTCCCTGGCTCCGGCTTTTGACATTTTTTCATTCTCGTGCTCGTTTTTGTCGGTTTTGGCTTTGTTTTTGTCCATTTTTCACATATCCGTACCTGCACATACACAAATACAAAAACACACATTCTCTTGGCATATTTGGTTAGTATTTGGTGTATTTGGTCTGATTTAAGGACTAAAAATGATGTGTGAATAAGCACACATTCTCTTGCATATTTAAATGTCACTAATACAAATAATAAAGTATATTATACAAATATTCAAGTCCGAACGAGCAATGGGCCAAATGTGCTCTAGCCCGAACGGGCACAGGTCAAACGGGCTCGAGCCCGAACGAACACGAGCTAAACGAAATTTTTGATATCCGTAAATTTATTGTTAAAAAGAACATAATATACTAAAATATGTTCACATATTGTAAAACCAGGCAAACTACTAAACAAATAATAATAATAATAATAATAATAATAATAATAATAATAATAATAATAATAATAATAATAATAATAATAATAATAATAATAATAATAATAATAATAATAATAATAAATAAAATAATACAAACTAAGCAAAATTTCATCAAACTTTTGCTATAAAAAACTAATCAGTAAAGCTATTGACAAAAAAGTACAAATAAAATACATTATTAGCCGTAAAAATTAAATTACAGGGTGCCGCAGCTGTATCGCGCGGGGACCCTGCTAGTAAACCATAACGCAAGGGTTGTGTTAACCCAACGTGGTCTACTCGCCATAGCTGCAGGCTAAACCTGCAAAGTGTCCTTTTTTTTTTTTTTTTTTTTTTTTTTACTGTTTTTGTCTTTTAGCTGTCTTTTTTTTCTTTACTTTTTTTTTTCAAAGTCTTTTAAGTCTTTAAAAGACAAGTAATATCTTTATTTATTTATTTATTTATTTCTTTTTTGTCCAAGGCTTTAAGTCCAAAGTGCAGATTCACACAAAACCAGAAAGTACAGAATCACACAAAACTACAAAGTGCAGATTCATACAAACACCACAAAGTGCAGATTCACACAAACACAAGAAATATTCGTCATCGCCTTATAGGCTCAGATTTTTAGTAAGGCTCGGATAATGAAGGTTGCAAAGTGATAAAAATATCACTTTGCCATGCTATTCGGTTTTTATAAAACCATTCGTCATTGCCTTTGTCCAAGTATTTTCCAGCTTTTGTCCAAAGTGCAGATTCACACAAACACCACAAAGTGCAAATTCACACAAACACAAGAAATATTCGTCATCGCCTTATAGGCTCAAATATTCGTCATCACCTTATATTCACACAATTCACAAGTGCAGATTGCAAGCCTGCACTATAAACAAGCTCAAAAGTATCAGAAGCCTGTAAAAAGCATCACAAGCCGGCACTATAAACAAAGCAACCCTCAAATCACAAAGAACAGTGATCTCACAAGCCTATAAACAGCAAGATTCTTGCTTTTGCAGCTTTCCTCCACTATAAACAAAGCAACCCTCAAATCACAAAGAACAGTGGTATCAAAAGCATGTGGAAAACTCACAAGCTCAACAGTAATATTCTTGCTACAAACCACAAACCACTATAAACAAACCAACTCTCAATCACAAACCACAAAGGCAACAAGTAACAATCAGCTACAAACCACAATCAGTTTCACTAGTCTCAACCACACTCAGTTTCACACAAGGGGCAACAAGTACCACAACCATTACAACAAACACTACTCAACCACACTCAGTTTCACAAGGGGCAACAGTTTCACACAAGGGTTGTGTTAACCAATTCTGGGCTACACAAGTCTCACAAAGAGGCAGAGTATCACAACAAGTACACCTACAAAATAGCCCCCGTTAATATAACAAATATAGCCCCCGTCATTATAACCCATCCCTTTGCAGCAAGAAACAAGCTGTTGATGACAAGAATAAAGACGCTGGAGATGGAGTTAGAATTGGCAAGGAATCCTGAGGATCACGCTTGTCAGTCGAGTGCAAGGCTACATGATCTTTTAAATGAAATGAATAATCTTCATATGTCGTAGATGTTGTTGTTTTTAAATAATGTGTTAACGTTGTTGTTTAATTGAATAATAACATTTGTTGTTATAGTCGTATACCACTCAAACGTTTAACGTGCTATTGTTGATGTTGTTAATTAAATAAAAATGCATTAGACGTATATAAACGTAACAAATAAACAAAACATTACACAAACAAATACATTAAAAAAAAAAAAAAAAAAAAAAAAAAAAAAAAAAAAAAAAAAAAAAACCCGACAAAAACACAAAAGTAAACAAAAAAAAACAAAAACAAGTACAACTACTTTTGTAGCCTCCGTTAAACTAACAAAAATAGCCCCCCGTTCTGTCAACCCAGGCCATTAAAAATAGAAACCTAAGGGCCAGTTTGGTACACGGTATTTAAGGGTTTGGATTCATAGATTCTACAAAAAAAATTGTTTGGTGCAACTTTATACCCCTGACACACCTTTGAAAGCGACATTTGACTCCCATTTTCCAATCCACACCATTTTGGTGGCTTTTTGGTTGGTTTCACAAATGGACCAATAAAAAAAAAAAAAAAATTACATGGTCCTATTTTTTTAGTCATAAACTATTTACTCTTTTTCTTATTTATTATTTTTTTATTTAAAAATATATATATAATAAATTTATCCATTATTTATTTTTCTCTCTCATCATTAAATTCAAACCTATACTTAAATCTAATTTCTTTCAAATATTTCTCAAATCCAAATCTAATTTCAATCTCACTTACAAATCAAACGGGCCCTAAATGATGCTCGTTGGGAATAATTATCCCTATTATACATTTAGCAGGCTGGTCAGCCCCTCTTTGCTGCCCAGCTTTGCAGCTACAGTTGCCCTGTGTGAGCAGCTACAGTAATTTCGGTCAACTGCTAACACAGGGTAGCTACAGTATTAACGGGCGTTAGTTACTGTAGCAACGACCTTTAATTTTTTTATTTTTTATTTTTTTTAACGGTTACTTTGGCAAAACACCCCGCGGCAACGCGCGGGTAATCCACCTAGTTCCTTATAAGAATTAAGAATATGCAAAGTGTGACCGAGTAACTGACACTTATATCTAAAATATAATCCTTAAAATTATAGGCGTACGTGTTTCATATATGACAAAACTAGAAACGGCTAGTTGTAGGCCTGTAGTTATATATTTGAATTTAGTAGCAAATCAATATAAATATGATAAGACAATGACTTCATAACTAATGTTTACAAAACTATAGGAATAAAGTGTTCAATTATGTTGTAGACTTGTAGTTACGAAAAAAAATTATGTAAAATCAGTTGCAACACCATCTTTACAATAAAAAATTATTGATGATTATTGCTATTGATTTGCATGATTACGACTTGTATTATTATATTGATTCACTATAACACCAGGTGAACACGCCCTTTAAAGTTATTTATTTGATAAAATTAAAAGGAAGATACAACTACACTTGTATAACAATATAATCATATCAAGAGCTGTTATCCACGAGCACATTTTATATAATCATTTAGCTAATCGATGGTATATTTTCCATTTGCCTTGTAAACGATCCAATACTGGCAGTTAAAGACGTATAGTTATTATTGTTCGTTTTATGCATTTGTGTAGTCGTACTACATTGTACGTGCTTGTATAGTATCCAAGTGAAACGTGACGATGAACTCTTTTGACGATTTTAGTGTTGTATCACGAAGTTAGTTGTTGTTTGTTTCATTAAGATATTTTGCATCTTAATCTGACTATCACATTTTACTAGTAAGAGATGGCTATAATGTCGGAATCTGAATAATAAAGCGTTGTTTGTTTTTTTATAATTGTTTGAATGGTTTTAATTATCTATTTTTTAAGTATATATTAAACTTTTGCAACACGATTAATAAGTAGATAGTGGAAGGGGAAAAAAAAGAAAAAAAAAAAAAAAAAAAACTTTTTTTTAATCATAAATTTAACATAATTATAAATAATTAAATAAATTATCTTAATCAATATTCAAAATTTAACATAATAAAAACTATTACATAAAGGTGGATAAGAAGGCGGCGGTGAGAGTTGGTCGGCCGAGGCTGGAGGTGGCCGGCGGCGAGGTGAGGGTTTTGAAGATAAATGGGTCGAAGAGTTTTGAAAATGAATGGGTTCAAAGGGTGTTAATAAGATGTAATTAGATATTTTCACTACCTCTTACCGAGTTAGACATATTAGCTTTTACCGCGTCTGACCACCTCTTACTGATAATAGTAAGAGGGCTAATAAGATTATTTATTTATTTATTTATTTTATTTTTAAATAAACACACCCTTAGTAAATGTAATTATTGGAACTAAAACTCAAATGACTAGAAAAGCCGTATCACATATAAGGATGTTCTTTAAAATTTTCTTACAACCCAAATCTAGCTAACTTCAAAAATTAAATGACAGGAAACGCCATATATGAGGATGTTCTTTAAAATTTTCTTACAACCCAATCTAGCTAACTTCAAAAATTAAAAGTTGATGATTGTACATCGTATCATATCTATTGTTAATTTCAAGAAAACATGTGTGGTCAGTTAAAAATTAAAACTGTATCAATAAGTTAAAGACACCAGAAGGGAGATGACAACATAACTAATATGTTTGCTTAAATTATTGAGTCAATAATTGAATTACTAGAATGTCATTAGTTAGACCCACTCAGGCACTCATGTGCATACAAATATAAAATTTAGTCTCACGAAATTCTGGCGAAGAGCGCCCGTCATGACGTATTTCCCACTGATTCCGGAACCAGATAAGACGGTGTCAAGCTCAACAATTTTCAATTTTTTTCAAAAAGACACATTTACACCTAATACTCTGTTTGGTAAACATAATAAATTGATAAAGGAATATAATTGATGATTTAATGAAATGAACATGCTAATTGAACGAGTTATTACTGTTTCATTGACTTATTTGATTGTTATGTTAGAATGAAATAAATCATTTACGCATATTATTTGGTACAATGTAATCAACATTGAAAATGAATAAAATAAATGAATTATGGTAAAATGTGATTCTATGTCATAATGACATAATGGAATAAAGAAAAACTAAGATTGGCTATCTAATAAAATTGGTAGCTATATACATAATGGAATGAACTATTAAATAAACCATTCATTACAAACTTCTCAACAAACAACATATTTTAATTTCATTTTAACAATTTATTCCATTCCGATGTTGATTCATACATATCAATCATTACGTGACAGAGTTGCAAAAACATCTTTTAGATATGAGTAAACTGCATCAATAATCGATGTAATCTGTGAATCAAAACATAGTAATGTTTGCGGTCTGGAACTAAAATACATCTACTTTAAGTTTTATTTAGACCTTAATTGGTTTATTGATAAAGATTAGTGGAATTCACATAATCATCTTCTTATGATCTTATCATCTTGAGTAGTTAGGACAGGAAGATAAGTAGGAAGAAATTGTAAAACTATAATTAAAGAGGAAAAGGTTGTAAGATACTAATGCTCTTAAGTTAAATATAGTGACAACGTATTTTTAATTTTTTTTTAACCAACCACGCTAGGCACCTAATATCTTTGAAGTCTCGGTTCCATACCACATTAGTATATATCTCAGGGGTGGCAAAGGAAAGGGATAAAAAATGGTACTTGATATACCCAGTAGGTTCGTGTGCACCTAAGTCAAAAAACTCACCCTTCCCTTGTAACTTTAACAGTGAAAACCTAATCCTTTTATTCATAGGGTTTTTTTTTTTTTTTTTTTTTTTTTTTTTTCTCTCTCTCTCTCTCTCTCTCTAGCAGAACCAATGAAAATTTAATATCTAAGTATTGTCAAATTATGTCTCAATTTGATAATAGATGTATTAAGTTAGTTGACCAAAGGCCGGTTGTCGGCTTATAGTTTCTAAGTTTTTAACTGTAATGGACTATTAATACTATATTAGTATAAAACATGTTACCTGTGGGAATTTCATCATTCAACATATCAGGACGAGTCCGATCTACAGACCTAGTGTCTACCTTGGGTTGTCGCCTCAAGCCACCTCATTCAAATCTACTCCCTATACTTTTTTTCCTTAATCCTCCCACTATTAACTTTTCGGCTAAAACTCTACTTTGACACTGTTATAATCGTAAATCTTAGTCAATTAAGAGTTAACTTGCGTCGTGAGTACTATTGGCTCTTTACAAGATATTGGGTCAATAAGACACTATAATGGGTCCATGTTTCAACCTTTTAATCTCAAATTGCTTAGAGTTAGTTGATGCCATCAACGAGGTCAAATTTGAATCAAATTCCAATGAAAATATAGGCAAATCATCAACGAGATCAAATTCAAATCAAATTTTAGTGTTTTAGGTTCACTCTCTTCTCCTTCATTAGTTAGAGTAGTAGTGTCTACAGGTGGCTGTGTCCCAATGCTACTTTTCATAGTGTCCTTTCTTAAGCATTCCTTAATGGTGATAGTGCATTGCTCAATTTTTAGCTCAAGGTTCTTGATTCCAATGTCATGAGCCTTTAAGGAAGCAACGGTGCTTTCAACAAACTGTTTAAGTGTTTCCTCCTCTCATTTTTGTCTTTCGGTCGATTCAGTGATGTATTTGTACACCATTTCTTCTAGACTATCAATCCCCTTTTTGCTAACTAGGCTCTTAACCTCATCCTTTCGATTTTCAGTCTCATTTCTTTCTCTCTTTCTCGATTCGAACTCGGCTGCGTATCCACCATTATCCTTGATCAATGTCTTCATGACCTTGTGTTTGAAGTTATCCTTTGGTTCGAATCCTGTTTCCAGATGCCATTTGTGACAATGCTCAGCTGTCGTTTTATTGCGTGAAGAGCTTTGTCGGTAGTTAACCCAGGGATTGGTCCTTGCGAGTCAAGAAGGTCATGGGTATATGCGTCCAATCCTTTATAGAAAACGAATACTTTCATTTGCTTGTTTAAGTCATTAGGACACCTATAGAGAAGCTCGTTATATCTTTACCATGCTTGATAAAGTGTCTTTTCTTTCTCTAGCATAAACCAGTATATGTTTCTTAGCGCGGTGGCAAGTTTTGAAGGTGGACAAAACTTTTGTATGAAGGTCTTGCGGAGGGATTCCCAAGTGGCCTTGACTTTGATGGGAAGTCTGTTAAACCATTTTCTTACTGATCCAGACAGAGATATGGGGAAAACTTTCGTCAAAAGTTTATATTGAGAGACATTCGGACATCAAAAAATGCTCACAATATACAAAACCTCTTCAACATGCTCTTGAGCATCTTCATTATCATCATCTCCAGAGAACTGTTTATTTTGCAATTCTTTGATAATTTGTCCCTTAATATCGACCTTAATAATTTCTGGTTCTGATGTGGTTCTTCTTGCGTAATAATCATTATTCCTCTCCATGTAATGTTCCATAGTAAGGGTGTTGATGATAATGTCATCATGCGATTCCGTATCTAAATCTGAATGCTCACAAAAAGAAAAGAGAGTATGAATAGAAATGGGAGTGTTATCTCTTTTTGCGCGAAATTGCCTTTCCGGATTTTCATAAGGTATGGCCAAAAAAAGGTTTGGCACTCCTGGTTTTATATCCAAACATTAGAAAATAAAATAAAAGAAAACTCAAATAAATATCCTAATAGCTCCCCGGCAACAGCGCCAAAAACTTGATGCAGGATTTACCGACCAGGTTTTAAATTCATAAAGTCTCGTCTACCAAAGGTCTACCTAATGCGCTAACGGGCAGTGTACCCGGTCGTGTGAGGTATAGCTAAATGGTAAAGCCGAGGTCATCCCAAGAGCTAAGGTGCGAACAATATCTAAATTTTAATGTCACTAAATAAAAGGGGGTTTTAATAATTAGTTTAATTAAGCTAAAGAAATAAATGAACAAAACAATTAATAAGTGAAAGGAAATCAGTTGGAGAAAGTAGTGTTAACCTAATTACTACTCTTGTTATCAATATGACAAGTTTTCTATAGATGCATCCTATCATCTTATCTGGGGGTTCAATTCAATAAGCTCAGTTGCTCAATTCGCCTATCCTATTTCCATAATCCCCTACTCCGATATCCAAGGATTTTACCCTTAGTAATGAACGGAGGTCCGCGGATGACTATGCAAAGTCTTTAAGCGCCTCTACTAACTTAGACTAGCCTAATGGGAAGTGTTGTCACTTACACCTCCCCTCTATCTTCTCAAGTAAATCTACCAGGTAGGTGATCCTTTGGTCAATTCACACATGTATGGTAATGGAAGCATTTACGGTTCGTCTTAACCATTACTAAGTCACACCCTTCGTCACACCTCGCCAAGGCGAAAACGCGAGTGTAACTTCATGGATATCATCACAACACATGGTGTCTATATAAAGAATTACTATATGCAAATAAATAGAGCAAAGCACAGATACAAAGTATCGTAATAATACCCCAAAAGAAAATAACCAAAACAATCTCCAAAGGTATCTTCAATAGAACATAAAGTACTAGTCGAAGAACATTTAAGAATCACAATCCAAATCAAACAAGTTCATAATGCAAAAACATACAGAAAAAACATCCTCAAATGCAACTTAAGTCTCGCCTAGTTGCTCCCTTCTATCTTAGCCTTAAAATGCTCACCTGAAAATGATGCTTAAAAATGTCAACATAATGTTTGTGAGATTCATAGGTTTAAGACACACAATATCACTCAAGGCAACCAGTTCATTGTGATTACAAAACATAGCAGGACAAAAAGTATAGTTACCATATAAGCTAGCATGCAATCACAAAACCAACTAACGGGATGGAATGTGCCCTCCGATCCAAATACCATATCCAACATTAATTGGGACGGAACATGCCCACCGATCCAAATACCATATCCAACATCAATTGGGACGGAACGTGCCTACCGATCCAAACCTCATCACACATAAATTGGGACAGAACGTGCCCACTGATCCAAGTACACAACAATCAACACCAATTGGATCGTACAAACGAACAATGAGATAAACATCCCTCCAATTGGATCATACAGAATAATCACACCGTATTATCATAACATGTAGCATACACACAATAACCACTTACAAGTCCATGCCTTTATTAGACACGTAATCACAGTAACTTAAAATCATAATTTAACACAAGCATCATTCTCATCCCAAGTTTAAAACAAAGTAAAAATGGGACTATGAAACTCACCTCAAACTTTGCAGCTTCCAAATTATCAATCACAAATCTATACAACAAAATAAGATGACATTACACGCGACCAAGCTAAAAGCTATAGTCTATGTAACACACATATGATGGATGTCTAAAGGTCATACAAACCACTATGGTTCACCTAGACTCCATAGCAAACACTAACAATCACTTACACTCACTAAATACCTTGCATAAACTTTTTCAGAATACGCAGAGTTTTGGGGTACTTTTACCCACATGAAATCACGACAAAAATAGATTCACAACTCACACCAAAAATTCACCATGGTCTCTTATGAGCATACAAGCTATTCCCAGAAGGCATGCTCTAAAAACATACACAAGTACTCTTAATAAAATCAAACTTGAAAACTATCCAGATTCGGATTTGAACGCACACCAAAATGTTTTGACCTAAGAATCATATTTGTACAACTTTTAAACGTCCCTCCTTCGCATGGAACTCAAATGGAATATAGAACTCAAATCCATCAGAAGGGCTAACCCTAATTACACTTTCAAACCCTCCTTGGACCTCAATACTTTTACCCTAAATCTGTCCCGGTTTAACAGCTTTGACACCTTTTCTCACAAAAATCATTAGACTGACTTCCGGACCTCGAAATCGATGGTGGCCGGACTTTTTGGAAAGACCCTTCACTAAAATACAATTTAGACTCAAAATTCATTTGATAACTTATAACCATCTATTAAATACTCTCGTATCTTTACAGCCTTATAAATCTGCCAAAACCCTAACTCATTAACTAATACGAGTATATTTTATGACCAAATCTTTTCACCAATTATCATAATATCACTAATTAATGATTGATCCCAACATGTTTTAATTAATTAATTTACAGAAACTTAGAAACCCTAGATCCATCATAACTTGTATTACATGAATTATATGAATTAATTGAACATATGTGTTAAGAATTATGCATTGATCTTGATTATTGCTTCAAAAATAAAAACCCTAACTTTTCTTCCTTGTTTCTCCCTTTGGTCGACCATACAAGCAAAAAGAGGGGGTAAGGGTTCTTTTATTTTGTATTTATAATAATTATGGATAACTCTTTAGGCTAGCAATTGTATTTAGTATCAAATTCGGTTTTCTTTTTTCCTCTCTTTCACCCCAATCGCCCCCCCCCCCTTAATATATTATTTTTATTTTATTTTATTAAATTAAATTATTAAACTCAAAAACTTATACTTTTTATATTTTATAACAACCCATAACGATATCTAAGGTCTTACGCGTTAACCCTTCATCTTTACGACGACTCAGAAAATTATCATTTTCAAAACAAAGTTTCCAGAAATAGAATCTCATACAAAAATATAAACTTAACTCACATATCCGAACTCTACATAACTTATTATTGCTCAAACACTTGAACAAGAACATGTTACGCAAAACCTCAAAACACCAAAACCACACAAGTCATTTCCACACCACTAAGGCGATCAAAATGAACTTATCCCAACACCAACATTACTCAACACACAACGATAAAACCACGCAAAGGGATTTAGTGCTAAAACTCACCTATATCACACATATACCACACAAAACACATAAGTCACACCAAGTAAGACTAAGGGTGAGCAAACGGACCGGATGGACCGGACCGACCAACAAAACCGACCGAACTGAGACCAGACCCACATTCGATCTAGTCTCGGTCTAGGGTTTTTCTTTATTTCGGTCTCGGTCCGGTTCGGCTTAAAAACCGGACATTTAGCCTATTTGGACTGAGAGCAGACCGAGACCGAGACCGGACCGGACCGGACCGACCACATTCAGTCCGGTCTCGGTCTAGGTTTTTTTCTGGATTCGGTGTCGGTCCGGTCCGATTTTTCTCGGTCCGGTCCGATTTTTCGCGGTCCGGTCCGGTTTTGGACCGATGAGCACCCTTAAGTAAGAGTTAAATAGGTCGAAAAGTGTTACGCTTTTAGGGGGTCATTTAAGCCATAAATCGTGATTATTTGATCAAATATGGCCTCAAATCGTTTCTTTTGTCATTTTAGGTACTTTGGAGAAGAAATCTGGAAAAGGAAGAATTTTGGATGTTTTTGGAGAGAAAAGTGAAGAAAACGGCAAAGTCTCCAAAATCAAGCTGAAAATAGTAACTGACGGCGTCAAGCTTTACAAGCGACGGTGTCATGTGTTGGCAAAGAGGTGGATATAAAGTTTACGCGAGACGCGCCTAAATGTTTTTGGGACTTAATGAGTGACAGCGTCACCCTTTTGGACGCCTAGGCCGTCAAGTGTAAATTATAAGGTGACGGCCAAGAGGAGAGTAACAAGTGACGGCGTCCGATCAGGATCTAGGCAATCCGAGAAGAGTATTGGCGGCTAGTTGACGGCGTCACATGTACAACGTGACGCCGTCAGATTGTATTTCTCTATATATAGTTTCTAATTTTCATTCATTAGAGAGAGAACTTTTAGAGGAACTTTACCACAAACCCTAGGTCGAATTTTCACCTTCTTGTAAGGGTTTCAAACCCTTCTTTCATCCATGTTTGAATAAAGATAAGTCTTCCAATAATCATTCAATATGTCTATGTGTTGTTTGATTCTATCTTATGCTTGTCTTTACTTTAACATGCTAGGCTAGGTTTGTTTGTGTTTTCTTAGGTGTAATGAAACCTAGCTATTGATTGTTGGTTGATTGTTTGTTATTAATTGTTGTGGATAAATGATTTTGATATTAGGCTTAAGAAAACTGGCTAATCTCCAATTGGTAACTTGCTTGAACGTCTTAAGAAACATGAATCGGATGTGTACTATGATTTTAATGGTTGTATTTAATGCATGAGTGACTACTAAGGATGCCATGTTAGGAGCTAGTTGTCGGCTCGACATAAGAAGAGGTAGAAGCTTATAGAGTTGGGGAAGATCGTACACGGCCCCACGAATGGTATTAAGGAATATAACCCGTCATCCATGCAATTGTAACAAACTAGTCAATTAATGAAAGATAGCTAGGGAGTAGTGAAATCTAAGTAAACACGTTTCTCTCATTATAAGGTTTTTCTCAACATTTATTTTCTTGTTATTATTTTTTTTTATTGCATTTGTAGTTATTTGGGTTAGTTGATTAGCAACTAATTCCGCCCACTCTTCCAATACCTGAGATTTTTACTTGCTTTCTATAAAATATAGAAATACAAAAAGAATCATCCCTCACCTCTATACCTAGTTTAATTGAGTTTTGATCCTAATGAACACTATTCCCCAAGTAGAACGATCAATCCCCTGGTATTTGCCACTACACTATACTACATCGGTCAGGTACACTGCATGGTGGCGATTGCAAGCTTCTCGAGATCCCTCGAGAGGTAAAACCTTTTGCGTAGGCGCAATCTCACGCATCAAGTTTTTGGCGTCGTTGACGGGGAATAGTTATTGTTTAGGTTGAAATTTATTTTTATTAGGTCTACTTGCTAGATTCCTTTCTAGTAAGATTTTTATTTTATTTTTATAGGTCTTCTTTAGTCTATCTTATTTCTTCGTTCATTTGTTCGTAACCATTACCATCCGCCATCATAGAAGGTGGTAATATCTTTGATCCCATCAACCCACCACAACAAAACCCACCACAACCAAATCAACCTCCTAGACCCCGCACTTTAGGAGAGTACCCCCGTCCTAGCCACTAAGGCTATCGAAACACCATTGAGCTCACTCAATGAGCCAATGTGTCTCCCTTGCGATCCGACACCATCCGGTTGGTGCAAAGCGGATGTGCATTCCATGGACTTCGTTCCGAAGATCCTAATCAACATCTCAAGGATTTCCTCAAAATCGTAGATTCCATAGACCTTGATGTTGAAATTCGAGAAACGACCCGATTACGTCTCTTCCAATTCTCTCTACGTGACCAAGCTAGACAATTGCTTGAGCGTTTACCCGCGGGATCCATCATCTCTTGGGATGATCTCACCACTCGTTTCCTTGCTCAATTTTTCCCACCGGGGAGAACCACCAAGCTAAGGAATGGCATCTTGATGTTCCAACAACGTCAAGGTGAAACCCTTTATGAAGCATGGACTCGTTTCAAGGACTTACTCCAAAAAGTCCCTCACCATGGCATCGATCTTTGGCTTCAAATACAAATCTTCTATGACCATGTCGCCTTCCGTACCAAGCACACCAATGATCGAGCCACCGGAGGAAGATTGCGTAACAAAGACACCGAGGAATCATGGGAAATCATTGATGAGTGATTGGTCCCAAACGGTCAACTAAGTTTTCCAGGTGATGGTCAAGCAAGTCAAATGTCTAAAACCAACTAACCAAGGAGTACAGTGTATTCCCGGGTCGTTATGTCCCAGCGAGGTAAGCAATTGTATTTAAAAACGTTTTAAGTGATCGGGTGATTTAACAGGAGGATCAGGAATTTGATTTGAATGATTAGACTACGAGATTATGATTGAAAATAACTCAGAAACACTATTGGAACAATTACTGATAATCAGATAACCTAGAAACGTAAGTTAAACACTTAAACCTAAAACGCGCGTTTGAATTAAAATAAACGCGAACGCGCAAAATAAAAAGTAAAACGTGAGTAAATAAAGTATTACGAACGTGAAAATTATATTTTTACAATCCTAATGTAATAAGAAAATTTTTAGAAAATTAAAATTATTTTTACCACTATTTAATTAATTACTATTAATTAATTACTAATTATTAATTACTTTTTAATTAACTAAATTACACTAATTATTAATTAATTATGAAAATTAAGTAGAAAAATGAAAATTAAATTTAGAAAAATCTAAAATATTATAAAGCTAATTTTAAAACAGAAAACCTATTTTTTCTACTTTTTAATTATTTATTATTAATTAAAACTAATTATTTAATTAATTTAAACTAAATTTAATTATAAAAAATACTAAATGAATAAGGAAAAATCTGAAAAAATTCCTAAAATTATTTTAACTAAAAAGGAACCTAAGAAAAATTTAAAAATGATAAATGCTTATAAATAAGCAGAAAATAAGCGAAAAGGGCTTAAATAGAAGCTATCACTTTTTGTAATTTTGGATTTTCTTGATTTTTATTTTACACAACTTTTTAAATACCTAAATGAACAAACTTTAATAAAGGAACTTTGTTGGAATCACAAGAAATAAGAACTTGGGAAGTCCAAGTTAGGTTGTTGAATTTAGCTTATTAGGATTTGTGGTCTTATGAAAAAGCTATAATCAAGCTACCTTATGGACAAATAAGTTGATACATATTGATAACAACTTGAAATAAGACAAAAGACCCAAATTAAGTACAAGAAATAAGATGCTAACACCAAATAAGCACTTAAACAGGACACAGGCCAATGTAGACCTCAAAGTAGGGGATTTGGACCTCTGTGGGGTCCACTATGGTAAAAGGAGGTCCAAATTGACACTTGACCTTTCAAGGTGACCAGGTCAGTATCAAAATAAGCCAATAAGCTTAGCTTATGGCTTATTATTGAACCCTGGGTGAGTCTTGATACTAGGTCACAAAGACTGATGGGTCAGTGTTGGGTTTCTGAGAACAGGCCACAAAAATGGGTCTAATAAGCTATGCCCCAATAACTTGATTCCCAAAATAAGCTATGGTCTGAAAAGCAGGACTGCTAAGCTACTTAATAAGCCTAAATGTGGGGTGTGGGGTCCACTGAGTAAGACTCAGCGAGTCCAAGAATTTTGGCCAAAGGCCTGGTGCAGGGGAGATAACACTCTCTGCAGCCTCAAAAAGCTGGTTGCACAAGCTTCTAAAAAATTCTAGAAAATAAGCTGAATGTAGGTTCTTAAAGCTTAACTAAGAGATTTAAACATGTAAAAAGCTTGAGGTCTAAGTCTTACCCCTAAAAATCACAATAATTCCTGCAAGTTTTGGTAAAAATGAGAAAATGCAATTTTGACTATTTTTCTTTTTGTGTCACAGTTGACTTTTATGAACTTTGATTTAACTAAAATGACTTAAAATGATGTTACAAGCTACTGAGGGACTAAAATATGCTATGAGAACTATTTATGCAACAACTGATATGGTTGTGTAACTCAAATGTTCTAACAATGACTGATAATGGATGTGAATGTGAGATCTTGACTTTTCTGCAAAGAATGGTTGGTTTTTATGGTGTAACTGAGATGTTAAGTCATATAGTGACATGCATCAAACAAGGTAATCAACACAAACAACTTCAATCACAGCCAACACAGTTAATCCAAACACCCTTTTTAGTGAACTGTTTTTTGGTTTATTAAGCAATAGAATGATTAAGACTATGAAACTTGTTTCAAATAACTTATTATGACTTAATAGACTGAAA
Organism: Artemisia argyi; assembly: GCA_030686995.1. Taxonomy (NCBI): domain Eukaryota; kingdom Viridiplantae; phylum Streptophyta; class Magnoliopsida; order Asterales; family Asteraceae; genus Artemisia; species Artemisia argyi. The sequence goes on from CM060680.1 coordinate 135,014,097, forward strand.
CAAACACAAAAGCTTAAGCTTAAACCATAATTACTTAGTTTACTATAAAAGGCAAAAATCTCAGTTGGGTCTAATATTGAAATACAATGAAATTTCTGCCAACCAACACTAGATTTTAAACAAGATTAACAACTAAATAAACTACACAAGCATATAAAAATCAAAGCTAAGCAGGGTGTAAGTACATAAACAGTGGTGAGTAAGAATAGAGAAATAAGCTCACAGAGTGCATTCCTGCTAACCAACTGAGCCAAGAACAACTTATATGACTCCCATGAGTCTCTAATCCCCCTTTTCCATTCTCTGAATCACTTCTGCATCATCTCTCCTTCTTCTTCTTTTCTTTATTTTTTATTTTTGATTTTTCACTATTTTTTTTGTGTTTTTGCTTTTTATTTGCAAATCTATTTTTTTATTGTTTCTCAGAGCTTAAATAAGCTTTATGGTGAGCCTACATGTACCTGAGAGTCCAAATTAACAACTGTAAACAACATTCATCCGAATTGATATTTTTGAATTTTTAACAAAGCGCAAACTGAATTCAAGGTAAAGATTGAGTTTTATTGATGAAAAAGTTCTAAGTTACAACAACAACACTTGATATAGTACTTTAAAATCTGAAAATTATGTTGAATTGTAAGAATTACACTAAGACAATATGAAAAATTAAAATTAAAACTAACTCCTGCTCCAAAGCCTCTCTCTTCCTTTTATAGCTCAATATTAGGGTTCCTGGAGGCTTCTTGGACTTTTCCCATCTATCTTCTTGGCCTTTGGATGACTAGAATTTAATCTAGGCCGTTTAATAATTTTAGCGCCCAAACTTTCTTTGGAGTTTTCTTTGATAACTTGATGCCAGAAGGGTTGTTTGGAGGCTTGTGTTTGTTTGGAGATGCAAGGGGAGAGATTGAGTGTTGCAGAGGGTGAAAGGTTTAGGGGTGATGATGGGGTGTTTGGATTATTGCAGGTGAGTGGGAGGTGAGGTGGAAGGGGAGGTCAAAGTTGGGGGTTGACTGAGGGAGGGAGTAGTATTAAACGGGGAGGTGGAGTTTGGTTTTTAGTTGGGCTTGTGTGAAGATTGGGCCAGGAAGGGAGTGAGTGGAGTGGGCTTGGGGTGGTGTTTGTTGTGGATTTGGATTTAATGGGATAGTATTAGGTCCGGTTTGGTTTGTAGATTTATTATAAGGACCAAAAATGTAAAACTGAGAATCCAGGAGGTGTTCTGCCAATACTTCAAAATTAACACAAGGGACCTTTCTTGCCAATTTGAATTACCAAAGGACCATAAATGTCATTTTTCCAATTTTGAACACCCGGGGACCTTTTATGTAAATTTTGGATTTTTAGGGGGTAAAAGTGTAAATTTCCAAAAGTTATCAAAAATGGTTTATTTTGCCAAGTATAAATAGTAGAAAGGTTTTGAATGATAATTTTCCATTTTTGAAAACCCAGGGACCATTTTTGCCATTTTTGAAACTTCAGGGACTAAATTGCAATTTTCTCAAACTTTTCACCTAACGATCGTTTTTGATAATATTTTACTTTTAAATGCCTTGGGTTGACTTTTCTTTCATTTAAAAACTTCAGGGACTAGTTTTGTGAATTTTTGAAACTTGAGGGACTGAAACTGCCAATTATGCAAACTTTGTTCGTTTTTCATTTGTTTTTAAACATTTTGCATCTAAAACATATAAAACACACTTTTGGGATAATTTGATGCATTTCAGAGTGTTTTTGGAAGTTTTGGCAGTTCAGATACAATAAAAATGATGAATATTTACATACTCATCAATCCTCCACACTAAACTATTGCTAGTCCCTAGCAATCTTTTGAGAAAAACTTAATGGATTTGAAACTCTTTACCAAAAGCCGTCACTTCTAGAGTAGCCAGATGTATCGATTCAAGTAAGAACTATGGTCCACCTGATAACCATGTGATTTTGAGCAAACCCCAGCTGACAACGGATTTGATTTGTCTTTACCAAAAGCCGTTTGCTTCTGGACTAGCCAACTCTTGATGGAATAGTCAATATCTTGGTGAGCTGATTACCAATTATGATTTTTCCACTACCTTTCCCACAAGCCATAATCTTGCGGGCTAGCCAACTAATTCACTTTTTTGGATATGGCGAGTTGATTTACCATACAATTTTGGGCAAATTGCAAGCCATCAACGGGTTTGAGATATCTTTACCAAGAGCCGTTTGCTCTTGGATTAGCTAATCCTTTTGTCGTTTAGACACGGTGGACTGATAACCACAAAAATTTTGAAATAAAGTGAAAAAAAATTTTGAAAATTTTGGGCCAAAAACGGGGGTTCTAGAGGATATAATGTGATAAAATTCGCTAGAATTCCCCCCCCCCCCCCACACACACTTAGAATTTAATATTGTCCTCAATATTCAAAGTCCCGGCTATTATGCCGATTCTTTGAACGTAAAAAGATAATATTATAAGCTAACTGTGGAAATTATCGTTTTGCATTTTTCACTTTATTTATCTGTACATACAATCACACACACTTTTTTTTTCATTCAAAGATATATACATTTCAAATAGCTTCAGGGGACGGCCACTCCCCCACACTAGGGTGTTAGAAAGCAGAAAGAAATCAGAGACATGGGTGAAACCCCATGTTGTTGCTACTGTTTTTGTTTATCGAGTCGCTAGCTTGACTCGATCCCCGAATTCAATTGTTCTTGGGGAATGTTTGGAGATCAGGGACAACCATGGATGGTATGTCCTCTCCAAAGTAATGCTTCAAACGATGTCCATTCACTTTGAAATTAGGACCATCATTTTGAGATAATTCGACGGTGCCATAAGGATAAACCTTAACGATAGTGAATGGACCAGTCCATCGGGTTTTTAGCTTTCCCGAGAAGATCTTGAGTCTAGAGTTGAAAAGAAGGACTCGATCACCAACGTTGAAAACGCGGTTCTTGATTTTTGAGTCATGAATCTTCTTTGTCTTTTCCTTATAGATCAAAGAGTTCTCGTAAGCTTGATCACGAAGTTCATTTAATTCATTCAATTGAACTTTTTGATGATCACCCGTAGTTTTGAGGTCAAAATTTGCATGCTTGAGGGCCCAATAGGCTTTATGCTCAAGCTCGATCGGAAGATGACACGCTTTCCCGTACACAAGCTTGTAAGGCGTACACCCGATGGGTGTTTTGTAAGCTGTATGGAAAGCTCAAAGTGCATCATCTAATTTATCCGACCACGATGCACGATTTTCACCAACGGTTCTTTCCAATATTCTCTTAATGCCTCGATTTGAAACTTCTACTTGTCCACTTGTTTGAGGGTGGTACGCAGTAGAAAGACGGTGAGTTACATCATACGTTTGCATGACTTTATCAAATTTGTCATTGCAAAAATGCGTACCACGATCACTAATTATAGCACGTGGAGTTCCAAATCGAGCAAAAAGAGATTTCAAGAATTTCACGACTACTCGGGCATCATTAGTGGGTAAAGCTTTCGCTTCAACCCATTTTGACAAATAGTCAACAGCCACGAGTATGTACTTGTTTCAATGAGATGATGGAAATGACCCCATAAAGTCGATGCCCCATACGTCAAAGATTTCACAAACTTGGATTGCATTTTGTGGCATTTCATTCTTTTGTGAAATATTCCCATGACGTTGACAAGCGTCATAGGATTTGACCAATTCTTGGGCATCCTTATAAATCATGGGCCAATAGAAACCAGAGTCAAACACCTTTTTGGCGGTGTAATTTGGATTGTGGTGCCCCCCCCCCCCCCCCCGTGGGACTAGCATGGCAAGCCTTAAGAATTTCAGTGGCTTCTTTACCATATACACACCGCCGGATGACTTGATCCGCACAGATTTTAAAAAGGTAGGGGTCGTCCCAGAAATAATGTTTCACATCCTTAAAGAACTTGTTCTTTTGTTGGGACGACATCCCTTTCACAATAAAGTTACCCGCAAGGTAGTTTGCAAAATCGGCAAACCATGGGTTAACAGAATCTCCACGAAAGGCAACCGCATTGAGTGTCTCAAGAGGGAATGTTTCATTAATTTCCTTCTTTTCAAAGACATCTTGGTGGGGGTTTTCCAAACGGGAGAGATGATCAGCAGCTAGGTTCTCAGCTCCTTTTTTATCACGAATTATGATATCAAATTCTTGCAGGAGGAGAACCCAACGAAGTAGTCTTGGCTTTGCATCTTATTTTGCAAAAAGGTACCTCAAAGCCGAGTGATCCGTATACACTATGCTTTTGGTCAATATCAAATATGACCGGAATTTTTCAAAGGCATACACCACAGCTAATAATTATTTTTCAGTGGTGGTGTAAAGACTTTGAGCCTCGGTCATTGTTTTGCTTGCATAGTGTATAGGCTGAAAGTGTTTAGACCTGCGTTGCCCCAAGACTGCCCCTATTGCATAATCACTAGCATCACACATAAGTTCAAAGGGCAAGTCCCAATCGGGGGCAACAGGAATTGGTGCCTCAGTAAGCTTTTTCTTCAGAGTTTTAGAAGCTTCTACGCACTCAGGTGAGAAGATAAAAGGAGCATCCTTTTTGAGGAGATGGGTCATAGGCCGGGCGATCTTGGAAAATTTTTGAATAAACCTACGATAGAAACCGGCATGACCCAAAAAGCTCCTAATACCTTTGACGGTAGTGGGATGAGGTAATTTTGCAATGACATCGATTTTGGCTTTGTCAACCTCAATCTCATTCTTTGAAATTTTATGGCCGAGGACAATGCCCTCTTTGACCATAAAGTGACTCTTCTCCCAATTTAGACATAACTTTGTGTCTTCACAACGTTTGAGCATGTTGTCTAAATGGGAGAGACATGATTGAAACGAATCCCCAATGACCGAAAAATCGTCCATGAAGACCTCCATAGTTTTCCCAATCATGTCGGAAAATATGGACATCATACATCTTTGAAACGTGCCCGGAGCATTACATAAACCAAATGGCATACGTTTATAAGCAAAAGTTCCATAGGGGCATGTAAAAGTGGTCTTCTCTTGATCTTGCGGATCAATGGGAATCTGAAAGTAACCCGAGAAACCATCGAGGAAGCAATAGTACTCATTCCCCGCTAATCTCTCGAGCATCTGATCCATAAAGGGCAGAGGAAAATGGTCTTTACGGGTGGCGTCATTTAACTTACGATAGTCAATGCAGATACCCCAGCCCGTAACCAATCGAGTTGGAATCAACTCCTTTTCCTCGTTTGTGACAACAGTAATGCCACCCTTTTTTGAAACACAGTGTATTGGGCTAACCCAAGGACTGTCCGAGATAGGGTAAATCAATCCGGCATCAAGAAGTTTTAAAACTTCTTGTTTGATTACCTCATGAATTTTAGGATTCACCCTTCTTTGTTGTTGGACTGCTGGTTTGAAGTCATCCTCCATTAAAATCTTGTGGGTACAAAATTCAGGGTCAATGCCCTTGATGTCGGAGAGTCTCCAAGCAATTGCTTGTTTATGTGACTTCAAAACCTTTATGAGAGCAGCCTTTTCCTCAACACTTAAATCTTTAGCAATTATGACGGGTAATTTATCAACACCCTCCAAAAATGCATATTCAAGATGAGGCGGCAAGTCCTTAAGCTCAACCACAGGAAAGTCATCAGTTTTCTCAACATTTTTGACTTCCTCTTTATGAAGTTGTTGTGGTAGAACAGGAAGAGGAGAGGGATCTTCGTTTAGTAATTTCTCAAGTAAGAGAATATCCCTCTCAGGGTCAATCTCTTGGTTATCGATTCCATCGGGAATCGAATCACTTTTGAGAAAGGCCTCAATCTCTTCTAAGATGAAGTCACTTCCCTCAAACGGAGTGAGGGAAGGAGAAGAATTAGCAATGATGGGATGAGAAGATTGAGGGAGGTTTTCCCTCGAAGAATCATCAATGAAACCTAAAACCTCTTGAGCGTACTCCTCAGCAGTAATATCAATGACATCTATTTGGTTTACCGATTCAGAGTCATAATTGGAGGAGTACCTCAAAGTTTGATCGAGGTTGAAGGTTACAGCTTCAGTTCTAACACGTAATGTGATCTCTTGCTCAAATACATCAATAAGAGCACGCCCAGTTCTAAGGAATCCCCTTCCAAGAATTAGAGGGACCCTTGAATCGGCATCAAAGTCAACAATCACAAAATCTGCCGGAAAATGGAACTTTCCCACTTTAACGAACACAGCCTCAGCAATGCCGAGAGGACGTGATATTGAACGATCGGCAAGCTCTAAAGTCATGCACGTGGGAGTAAGTTCGGGAAGAGATAGTTTCTTCCACACAGAATATGGCATAAGGTTAATGCTAGCACCAAGATCAGCCAAGGCAAAGCATTCAACCATCCCAAGAAAAATACATGGAATGAGGAATTTTCCGGGATCTCCAAGCTTCTCGGGAAGCTTTTTCAAAAGAACTGCCGAGCAACTCTCATTTAGAGGAGTTCTTGCCATCTCAAAGAGTTTTTCCTTATTACTTAACAGATTCTTGATTGTTGATGCAAATTTGGGCATCAAGATTATAGCATCCGCGAAGCTAATGTCAAAGTGTAAATCTTGAAAGATTTGGAAGAACTTATCCATTTGGTGACTAGCCTTTTCGCGGAGCTTTTGCTCATTCAAGCGTGATGGGTAAGGAATAGAAGTTTTGGATTTAGGGTTCTCAGCTGGAGTCTCAGGTGGATCAAAGACAACTCCAGGCTTACATCTGGTTTCAGGAATAACCTGAGGTTGGACGTGTGCTGTACTTCGTGAGCAAGTAGGTTGCACCTTGTCCTTTGTCACCTCAGGTTCACGTTCCACTACCTTTGGAGGAGAGGAAGAAGAGGTAGTAGGAATCGCGGGTTCATCATATGAAGCACCACTTCGTGTTGTGTTCGCCTTAGCATCGCCCCTCGGGTTAGCGATCGTGTTGCTCGGTAAAGTAGTACCTGAGCCCGAGGGTCGATCATTTAAAGACTTCTTGATGTCAGAAATCTGGCTGACCAACAACTTGTTCAACTCTTCTTGGGACTTCATGAATTGTTTCAACAACTCGTCAGATGAAGGCCCAGTAGGAACAATGGCTTGATTGTTAGGAACATTTGGAGTACGATTGTTTTGGTTGGGACCTTGATTTTGGAAATTTCCTTGAGTTTGGTGTTGGAAATTCCTTTGATTCTGGTTGTTGTTTTCATGAAAGTACCCTTGATTGGGGTTACCCTGACCTTGGTTTCGATTAAAGTTTCCTTGATTTTGGAAACCTCGGTTTTGACTTTGAAAACCGTGACCCTGATTGAAATTACCTTGGTTTTGATAACCTTGGTTCATTCTATTTTGATTCTGGTTACGGTTTTGGACATTTTGGTTTTGATTAAAACCAGGTGGTCCAGGGTAATGATTAGGACGATAGTTCGGGTCTGTAGGAGGGCGGTATTGATTGCCTCCTTGATTTGAAGACCCGGCTATAGCATGAGCTTCATATGGGGAACCATCAGTAGCTGTGCAATTGTAGTAGGCATGCGGCCCACCACAAGTCACACAGACTTCCACTTTTTGAACCTCAGCAGGTGGAGGATGTTGTGGAAAGGAAACTTTCTTTGTTTGGGCGAGAACCAAAGCTTGAATAGCTTCAGTGAGCTTGTCAATCTTAGCATCCGTGCTAGATTGACTCATAGAAGATGAAGTGGAAGGACCCGCATTAATTTGAGAAACAACCGGCTTGCTTCGTGTAGAGCGGACCTTGGACTTAGTTTCAATGATTTGCAAAGCTTCTTTTGTGGTTCTACTCAAGAAATTACCTCCCGCGGAGGCATTGAGTGAATCCTGATCAGCTTGGCTCATGCCATTGTAAAAGGTATCGAGTTGCATCAACTCTGAGAAACCATGATGTGGACACTTGCGAAGTAATTCTTTGAAACGATCCCACGATTCACCAAATGATTCATCATATTTCTGAGTGAACTTGGTGATTTCGTTCTTAAGACTCGTGGTCTTTGAAGGTGGGAAGAATTCATTCACAAACTTTTTAACCAGATCTTCCCATGTCTCAATTGAGCGAGGGGGTTGTTTCTCAAGCCAAATCCGGGTTTGACCCTCTAGGGAGAATAGGAAGAGAAGAAGCTTGATTGCTTCACAGGGGACATTCTTGTATTTGATGGTTGATGTGATTTTATTGAACCATCGAATGTCAGCATGAGGATCGTCCCTCTCAAAACCGTAGAATTGACTTGAGGTTACAAGATTGAGTAACCCGGTTTTGAGCTCAAAACTATCAGCCACGATGGCTGGAACAACATTGGCATCTCCGTAACCCTCGATGGGTGCTTGGAGAAGCTCACACATAGGGCGGTCTTCCGCCATAGCGACAGTGGGTGTGGCAACAGTATGGATCTCAGATCCGACTGTTGGTGCTGAACGTCTACGAGGTCTTTTAGGTTTCCTTACAAGCTCACGAAATGGACTCGTGGACCTAGAAGAACGAGTGCGCATGCACTAGAGATAAAAACCAATCAAAACAAAATCGAGGCAAATCCACAGTGAACTTAAACCAATAATCACAAGCAAGTGGCTTCTTTAAGAAAGGTACACCACTCACAGGGATACAAAGGCAAGTTTTAAATCTTTGGTTTGAGAACTTATTATGTCCACACCCCCAGTTGGTAGGTGTTCTGCCTTGGTTTGCGACGATTTATTTTTATGTAGTTTATTATTCACAAGAAAAGACGAATGTTTTTGGGATTTTGTGTATGGGTTAAAAACTTTTGGACAATATTTTTGGTATCGTTTCGTTTACCAAAATCGTATCTCTTTAAGAATCACCTTAAAAGAAACACGATATAGAAAACGTAACGATCTGTTTTCTTTGTTTTTTATTTTTTTGGTGTTGTTAACCCTTTAGGAAAAGTGTTAATGACGTTTTTGTTTTATGATTAAGATTTACAAAAAGGTGGTGGTATTTATACAGTGATGAATGAAAAACCACTAATCTCTAAAAAAAAACGTTTTGAATACGCAGCTACCTCCCCGGCAGCGGCGCCAAATTTTGACTGGTCCCAAACGGTCAACTAAGTTTTCCAGGTGATGGTCAACCAAGTCAAACGTCTAAAACCAACTAACCAAGGAGTACAGTGTATTCTCGGGTCGTTATGTCCCAGCGAGGTAAGCAATTGTATTTAAAAACGTTTTAAGTGATCGGGTGATTTAAAAGGAGAATCAGGAATTTGATTTGAATGATTAGACTATGAGATTATGATTGAAAATAACTCATAAACACTATTGGAACAATTACTGATAATCAGATAACCTAGAAACGTAAGTTAAACCTAAAACGCGCGTTTGAATTTAAAATAAACGCGAACGCGCAAAATAAAAAGTGAAACGTGAGCAAATAAAGTCCTACGAACGTGCAAATTATATTTTTACAATCCTAATGTAATAAGAAAATTTTTAGAAAATTAAAATTATTTTTACCACTACTTAATTAATTACTATTAATTAATTACTAATTATTAATTAATTTTTAATTAACTAAATTACACTAATTATTAATTAATTATGAAAATTAACTAGAAAAATGAAAATTAAATTTAGAAAAATCTAAAATATTATAAAACTAATTTTAAAACAAAAAACCTATTTTTCTACTTTTTAATTATTTATTATTAATTAAAACTAATTATTTAATTAATTTAAACTAAATTTAATTATAAAAAATACTAAATGAACAAGGAAAAATCTGAAAAAATTCCTAAAATTATTTTAACTAAAAAGGAACCTGAGAAAAAATTAAAAATGATAAATGCTTATAAATAAGCAGAAAATAAGCCAAAGGGGCTTAAATAGAAGCTATCACTTTTTGTAATTTTGGATTTTCTTGATTTTTATTTTACACAACTGTTTAAATACCTAAATGAACAAACTTTAATAAAGGAACTTTGTTGGAATCACAAGAAATAAGCACTTGGGAAGTCCAAGTGCTTAATAGGTTGTTGAATTTAGCTTATTAGGATTTGTGGTCTTATGAAAAAGCTATAATCAAGCTACCTTATGGACAAATAAGTTGATACATATTGATAACAACTTGAAATAAGATAAAAGACCCAAATTAAGTACAAGAAATAAGATGCTAACACCAAATAAGCACTTAAACAAGACACAAGCCAATGCATGCCTCAAAGTAGGGGATTTGGACCTCTGTGGGGTCCACTATGGTAAAAGGAGGTCCAAATTGACACTTGACCTTTCAAGGTGACCAGGTCAGAAACAAAATAAGCCAATAAGCTTAGCTTATGGCTTATTATTGAACCCTGGGTGAGTCTTGATACTAGGTCACAAAGACTGATGGGTCAGTGTTGGGTTTCTGAGAACAGGCCACAAAAATGGGTCTAATAAGCTATGCCCCAATAAGTTGATTCCCAAAATAAGCTATGGTCTGAAAACCAGGATTGCTAAGCTACAAAATAAGCCTAAATGTGGGGTGTGGGGTCCACTAAGTAAGACTCAGTGAGTCCAAGAATTTTGGCCAAAGGCCTGGTGCAGGGGAGATAACACTCCCTGCAGCCTCAAAAAGCTGGTTGCACAAGCTTCTAAAAAATTCTAGAAAATAAGCTGAATGTAGGTTCTTAAAGCTTAACTGAGAGATTTGAACACGTAAAAAGCTTGAGGTCTAAGTCTTACCCTAAAAATCACAATAATTCCTGCAAGTTTTGGTAAAAATGAGAAAATGCAATTTTGACTATTTTTCTTTTGGTGTCACAGTTGACTTTTATGAACTTTGATTTAACTAAAATGACTTAAAATGATGTTACAAGCTACTGAGGGACTAAAATATGCTATGAGAACTATTTATGCAACAACTGATATGGTTGTGTAACTCAAATGTTCTAACAATGACTGATAATGGATGTGAATGTTAGATCTTGACTTTTCTGCAAAGAATGGTTGGTTTTTATGGTGTAACTGAGATGTTAAGTCATATAGTGACATGCATCAAACAAGGTAATCAACACAAACAACTTCAATCACAGCCAACACAGTTAATCCAAACACCCTTTTTAGTGAACTGTTTTTTGGTTTATTAAGCAATAGAATGATTAAGACTATGAAACTTGTTTCAAATAACTTATTATGACTTAATAGACTGAAACAAACACAAAAGCTTAAGCTTAAACCATAATTACTTAGTTTACTATAAAAGGCAAAAATCTCAGTTGGGTCTAATATTGAAATACAATGAAATTTCAGCCAACCAACACTAGATTTTAAACAAGATTAACAACTAAATAAACTACACAAGCATATAAAAATCAAAGCTGAGCAGAGTGTAAGTACATAAACAGTGGTGAGTATGAATAGAGAAATAAGCTCACAGAGTGCATTCCTGCTAACCAACTGAGCCAAGAACAACTTATATAACTCCCATGAGTCTCTAATCCCCCTTTTCCATTCTCTGAATCACTTCTGCATCATTTCTCCTTCTTCTTCTCTTCTTTATTTTTTATTTTTGATTTTTCACTATTTTTTTTGTGTTTTTGCTTTTTATTTGCAAATCTATTTTTTTATTGTTTCTCAGAGCTTAAATAAGCTTTATGGTGAGCCTACATGAACCTGAGAGTCCAAATTAACAACTGCAAACAACATTCATCCGAATTGATATTTTTGAATTTTTAACAAAGCACAAACTGAATTCAAGGTAAAGACTGAGTTTTATTGATGAAAAAGTTCTAAGTTACAACAACAACACTTGATACAGTACTTTAAAATCTAAAAATTATGCTGAATTGTAAGAATTACACTAAGACATTATGAAAAATTAAAATTAAAACTAACTCCTGCTCCAAAGCCTCTCTCTTCCTTTTATAGCTCAATATTAGGGTTCCTGGAGGCTTCTTGGACTTTTCCCATCTATCTTCTTGGCCTTTGGATGACTAGAATTTAATCTAGGCCGTTTAATAATTTTGGCGCCCAAACTTTCTTTGGAGTTTTCTTTGATAACTTGATGCCAGAAGGGTTGTTTGGAGGCTTGTGTTTGTTTGGAGATGCAAGGGGGAGATTGAGTGTTGCCGAGGGTGAAAGGTTTAGGGGTGATGATGGGGTGTTTGGATTATTTCAGGTGAGTGGGAGGTAAGGTGGAAGGGGAGGTCAAAGTTGGGGGTTGACTGAGGGAGGGAGTAGTATTAAACGGGGAGGTGGAGTTTGGTTTTTAGTTGGGCTTGTGTGAAGATTGGGCCAGGAAGGGAGTGAGTGGAGTAGGCTTGGGGTGGTGTTTGTTGTGGATTTGGATTTAATGGGATAGTATTAGGTCCGGTTTGGTTTGTAGAATTATTATAGGGACCAAAAATGTAAAACTGAAAATCCAGGGGGTGTTCTGCCAATACTCCAAAGTTAACACAAGGGACCTTTCTTGCCAATTTGAATTACCAAAGGACCATAAATGTCAATTTTCCAATTTTGAACACCCGGGGACCTTTTATGTAAATTTTGGATTTTTAGGGGGTAAAAGTGTAAATTTCCAAAAGTTATCAAAAATGGTTTATTTTGCCAAGTCTAAATAGTACAAAGGTTTTGAATGATAATTTTCCATTTTTGAAAACCCAGGGACCATTTTTGCTATTTTTGAAACTTCAGGGACTAAATTGCAATTTTCTCAAACTTTTCACCCAAGGATCGTTTTTGATAATATTTTACTTTTAAATGCCTTGGGTTGACTTTTCTTTCATTTAAAAACTTCAGGGACTAGTTTTGTCAATTTTTGAAACTTGAGGGACTGAAACTGCCAATTATGCAAACTTTGTTCGTTTTTCATTTGTTTTTAAACATTTTGCATCTAAAACATATAAAACACACTTTTGGGATAATTTGATGCATTTCTGAGTGTTTTTGGATGTTTTGGCAGTTCAGATACGATAAAAATGATGAGTATTTACATACTCATCAATGAGCTTTCATTCGACAATAATGAATTATGGGAAGTTGCTCATGTTATAAACTCGGCTATTAAAGCAATTTCGTCACCAGGGGGAACCACTCAACTCTCCGAAGAAAGCCTTTGTGAACTTGAGAAAAAGGTTGACCATTGATTCGCCTCAAACGGTCAGACGATTATTGGTCAACCACTTGTGAAGGGTCAAGTATAATAGTCAAACTAATCAAGGCAAATGCTTCCGTGGAATACAGTGTTTCCCCGGGTCGTAATGTCCCAACGAGGTGTGCGATGTTTTATTAAAAACGAATCTGTGATCAGTGAATGTGAACAGGAAAGGTATAAGTGTGTGTGTTTGTGATTATACTAAGGTTTTATAATTTAAATAAACTATTAAAACGATTACGTAAAACCTAGATATCTAAAACGATTAAACGTACACCAAATTAAAATCAGACGCGACTGCGTACTAAGAAAAATGTGAGTTTTAAGAAAAATAAACTACAAGGGTTAAAAATGAAAATTCTATAAACTTAAACTTAAAATAAAATTAAATTAAAAAGAAAACTATTTTTTAGATTATTTTATTATTTATTATTAATTATTTAATTAAAAACTATTTAACTATTTAATTAAAACTAATTTAATTAAAACTAAAAATGATAAATACTACAAATTAAACTAAAAACTTATAAAAATAATTTCTAAAACTTAAAATGAACTTGAATAAAATATAAAAAATAAAAATAAATATTTTTGTCTTTTTATAGATTTTCTATTAATTAAAAACTATTTATATTATTTATACTAATTAAATTATTTTAAATTACAAATAATACTAAAATGACTTAGAAAATTATGAAAAAAATTTATAAAACTATTTTATAACTTATAAAAGCTATAAAAAATATAAAAACTAGGTGTTGCTATATAAAAACTAATTATGCTAATTATAAATTAATTATTGATTAATTATTAAATAAACTAATATTAATTATAATAAATACTAAATTACAAAATAAAAATCTGAGAAAATTATTAAAAATACTTTAATATATAAGGAAATTAATAAAAATATAAAAATACAGATTACTTAATAAAAATATAAAAATGAGAATTAAAATTAAATTATATTAAATAGAAACTATCACTTATTTTTATGTTGGTTTTTCTTGATTTTTCTTTTACAAACCTATATTATACTTAAAAATAGATAAATTTTGTAAAAACAAATATTTTATAGCTTATTAATAAGCACTGTGGAAGCTTATTGCTACCACAGTTGACTTTGTTTGACTGAATAAGGCAAATAAGCTCACAAGAGCTTATGTGGGACCCACTATAGTAAATTCTAGTTCCAATAAGTTAATCAAACAAGTCAGAGCTAAATTTGGCCAGATAAGCCCTTGAAATAAGCTGATAAGCACTTAATAAGCTCTTGGATGCTTGTCTGAACTCAGAAACTGGGACAAACTTTTGTAGCTTAATTAGGTGGGGTCCACTGAGTACCAGGTCAAACAAAAGGTCAGCTATAAGAGTCTGGTAGGAGGGGGGTTGTAAGAAGCTAAATTGGAGGTCTGGGGCCCACTGAATTGGTCACAAATCACCACCAAAGTGGTGGTGATGGGACTGTGGTCTGATGCACAGGGGAGGTTCTTCCCCTGCAACTGAGTTTGAGGGTGAGTGGGACCCAGAGTAAAAATCCTAAAATTATAAGCTATGTGGAATCTAAAACTAGAGCTGGTGGAGTTTAATTAGAAACAAGTTTCAAAGCCTAGGTCTAATCACATAATTCAAAATAAATCCTTGAAGTTTGGTAAAAACCTGAGAGATGCAATTTGACTATTTGAGTTTAAACCCCTAAGTTGACTTATATGAGATTCTATTTGATCCTACTGACTAAATAAGTTAATGTAAGCTATAATAATCCTAAATTAAGCTAAAGTTACAACTTATAAGCTAAATTGATGGATTGTGGATCACAAATCTTACACAGTTAACTGTGTAGGATCATACTAAGTGATTTTGAATTTTTATTGTTTAACCCCTATGTTTTATTGACTAAACTGAACTAATATGAGTTAGTGAACATGTATGAACCAATTTTACCAGCATAACCCAACAAGGACTGACTTTACAGTCTAAACCAAACACCCCTATAACTTCTATATAATACTACAACTGTTGATTTTACCCTTTAACCTACAATCTTTTTGCTTGAAACATAAACTAGGAACATAATTAAACCTAAATGAACACAAATACAACAGAAATAATAATAAGAACCAAGAAATGTAATTATAAAGTTTATGACTTACAAATTATTCCAACTGAGAAATGAGTGAACCAGTGAACCAAATCACAACCTACTGACTTCCACAAGTCTACTAACCCAGAAGCAATCCAAAACACACCTTGCTCAGCTTCTATCTTTCCACAGTGAACTTTTTTATATTTTTACTTATTTATTTGATATTTTTCTTATTTTTTTCTTTAATGAACTAAACAGATAATCAAGGCATTCTAAGACTTAATAAGGCTTTGTCAAAGCTTATATAAGCTTAAGAATCTAATAATAACAACAAATAACAACACTAGAACTTTTTGTGATTTTTGAAACAATAGAAATTTGCATAAACTGAGATTAGAACTGAAACTTGAAATTAACTTTAATTAAGGATTGTAATACATAAAATTAACTGAGAACAAGCTTTTTCAATTGAAATTATAACTAAAATACAAGTTTACATGACCTACGATTGCAATTAACCTAAGCTACACTAATACTTTTGGTCTTCTGCTTCTTTTCCCTTTTGTAGCCATTTTCAGAGTTTGTGGGACCCACTGGGTCATTTCCCACCAATCCTTAGCCCTTGATATAGTCTGAGTAATCCACACCGTTTAAAATGCTTTTTCGCGCCAAAAGTCCAAGGGGGTACTGTGGATTGCGTGGTGAAGTTTTCAAGGTTTTGGAGGGTTGTGGAGGTGGAAGGGAGTGGGTAGGCAAGTGGGGGTTGAGGTGGAAGGCAGGTGGAGGGTGGTTTTGGTAGCAGAGGTGGTGAGGGTGGTATTGGAGAAGAAGGGCGGTAAAGGGGTGGTTTTGTTTGTGTTGACCGAGTGTTGACCAAGGGGGTGGATTGGGCTTTTGGAGTGGGCTGGGTAAAAGGGTTGGGTAGGTTTATTAATTGGATTGGATTTGGTGGTTTATTATAGTAAGGATCCGTTTGGTTTTTTATAAATTACACAAGGACCAAATTTGTAATTTAAGCAAAGTTGAGGGCCTGTTGTGGTATTTTTCCAAAGGTTATCAAAAGGACCAAACTTGACAAGGATGAATAGTACAAGGGTATATTTGATTTTTTTTATTTTTAAAATACCCGGGGACTATAATTGACAAAACTGAAACTCCAGGGACTTAACATGTAATTTCTCCAAACTTTTCATCCAGGGACTAATAGTGACAATTATGAATTCCCTAGGACCCTTAATGATAATTTTCCCATTTTGAACACCCAGGGACTAAAACTGTCAAGTTTGAAACTTTGAGGGACCTGTTTTGCCAAACTGTGAAACTTCAGGGACCAATCATGTAAATTCACCAAACTTCACACCAAGGACCATTCCTGCAAAAGATTATTAGTACAAGGACCAAAATTGATTTTCTCAAAGTTTTTACATCCCAGGGACCATTTCTGTCAATTTCCAAAGTATAAGGACTAAACTTGTAATTTTATGAAACTTTGCACCAAAGGACTAAATATGTAACTTTATGGTTAAAAAGGACCTTTGGTGACTTTTTAAGTTTTTAGAATAACCAGGGACTAGTTTTGCCAATTTATGAAACTTGAGGGACTGAAACTGCCAATTATGCAAACTTTGTACGTTTTTCATCTGTTTTTGCATATTTTGCATTTGAAACATATAAAACACACATTTAAGATATTTTAAGTATTTTGATACATATTTGAGTGTTTTTGTATGTTTTAGCAGCTCAGATTAGTATAAAATGATGAGTATTTAGACACTCATCAACCATCTCATGGAAAAACAAAAGGGACCTTTAAGTCCAAGACGAGCAACGATCAACTCTATCTCAAATATAAATCCAACACCATTGTCCGAATCACCTCTTAGAGAGAATGCCGAAACCTTCCAAAAATATGCTCGACCCTATTCACCTCCTCAAGACCTCAGTCCGGAATTCGAAACTCGAATGAGAGAATATATGTCAACCCATTCTGAGCGGTTGGCGAAATTCGAGGAGGTCGTCTATAGACAAAAGGAGGAGATGCAAGAGAAAATGGCGGAGATGATGAGCCTATTGGAAGAATACTCAAAAATAAAAACTCCGGAAAAGGTGTTGATAAGGATGGAAAGTGTCACCCCCACTACCAAGTTTGTTAACTCTATATCCATTGTCCACAAAAGCAATGAAGAGAAGGAAACCCCTATTGCACGGGCCATTGATGAACCACCAAAATCTCAACCATTAGGGTACTATCTAAAACATAATATAAATGGGAAAACCATAACCAACTGGATAAGGGGTGTCGGACGTAACCAATCATCCAAAATGGTCCTTAAAGGAGAAGAAGAAGGAGAAGATGAGTATGATACGTTACCTGGGGGGCCAATGTACGAGAAGCTACTTAAGCAAAAAGTGGCTACGAAGCAGATGGCTTATGGGAACTTCGAAATACCAGCTAGCATTAGGAAACTACAATATTTGGATGCTTTCGCAGATCAAGGATCAAAAGTAAACCTGATGCCCTTAACCATTTATACCCAGCTCACTGAAGAGGTACCGGCCACTACCCGCGTTAGGCTTTCCTTTGCTAGTCACTCTTACGTGTATCCTTTGGGAGTTGCAGAGGATGTTGATGAGGCGAAAATGGTCCGTTTTTAGGGGGTCATTTAAGCCCGAATCCGACTTTATTTGATCAAATATTGCCCTAAATCGTTCCTTTTGTGGTTTTAGGTACTTGGAGAGTGAATTCTGGAAAAGAAGCCATTTCGGACGTTTTTGGAGCATAAAAGTCAAGAAAACGGCAAAGTCTCAAATTTCTATGCTGGGAACAGTGCACGAAGGCGTCAAGAGTTGTTCTTGACGGCGTCAAAGTCCCAAGAATAAAATACCGTGGTTGATGACGGCGTCACATAGGCCGTCATAAGTAGATCAAGGCCGTCCGAGGAAGTATTTGGCGGCGAGATGACGGCGTCACACCCTTGCTCTTGACGCCGTCACCCTTGTTTTCCTATATATAGTTTTCTAGTTTTTCACATTAAAGAGAGAGAAGTTTTGGAGAAACCCTAAAGACGAATTTGGTGCAACTTTTACAGGTTTTTCAAGGGTTCCAAACCCTTGATACCTTGCATTGTAATTGAGATAAGTGTTCTTCTAATTCAATCAATATGTCTATGTGTTGGTTGTCTATATCTTGTTCTTGTCTCAATTCCATTATGCTAGGCTAGATCTCCTTTTTGTTTGCTTAGATCTAATGAAACCTAGATATTGATTATGTGTTGATTACTTGTTTATTCTTGTCTTGGATGAATGATTTTATATGTTAGGCTTAAGAAAACTGGCAGATCTCCAAATGGTAACATGCTTGAACGTCTTAAGAAACATGAACCGAGGCGTGCTAGGTCTTTATTGGTTGTATTTAATGCATGAGCCACTGTTTACAATCCCTATAGTTGTGCTGGGTCATGGTGTAGGAGGAGATAAGAGCTCATAGAATTGGGGAGTTATGTATGCCACCCCATGAATGGTATTAAGGAATACAATCCGTCATCCATGCAATTATAACAAGTAATTAACGTGTAAAAGATATCTAGGGAGTAATGAAGTCTAAGTAAACACATTTTCTCCAATTACTGCTCACAACCTTAGTATAAATTAGTTTAATTTCATTTTTATTATTTTATTTTGATTGCATCTTAGTTTTGGGTTAGTTGAATAGCAACTAATTCCGCCCACTCTTCCAAAAAACGATATTTTAATTGCTTTCATAAAAATATAAAAATACAAAAATAATCATCCCTCACCTTTAGAACTAGTAATACAACGATCAGGTACACTGCCTGGTGGGGGTTGTAAGCTTCTCGAGATCCCTCGAGAGGTAAAGCCTGTTGCGATTCCCACGCATCAGATGTGCTGGTCAATGTAGCAGGTTTAATGTATCCCGTTGATTTCATGATCATCGATGATAAAGAAAACGAGTGTATGCCAATAATCCTTGGAGCACCATTCCTTACCACAGCAAGAGCTGTCATTAAGTATGAAAAAGGGGAAATTGAGCTTAAGTCAGGAAAAAGGAAAATTCACTTTCCTATGACCCCACGATATGTGAGAGAAAGCGAGATGGAAAGAAGGCTCAAAAACAACGCCGGCACACCACATAATCATGTTCAAGAAAGAATCCTCGCATGGGAGGCAAGAATTAAAAGCTACAAAGAAGCTGAGCTTGAGAGATGCAGAAGTAGGGATAAAATTCATGTTGAATTCGAGTGCAATCAGCCGATGAAGAATCATGCCCCGTTTATGGAAGGAGACTTAGTACTCCTAAGACATTTAGGGATAAAAGAGCCTCCCGATAAATCAAACTCCTTGTGGTAAGGACCATTTACAATCAAAAACTTAGGTCACAATGGGATAGCACTCTTGAACAGCAAAGGGGTGGAGAAATGATTGTGAATGTTGAACGATTGAAACATTACCACCCGAATAGTAAGGATTCTATTGACAAGGGATACATCATATTGCGGGACGAGGTCACGTGATAACCCGTAACTTTGAGTCTAGCTACAAGACTCGTAAATAAAAAAAGCGATTCTTGGGAGGCAACCCAAGCTTTGTTTGTTTGTTTGTTTGTTTGATTTTATTTGTTTCCGTATGCATGTTTTATTTTTATTGTTTGTGGCTCATGTTTCAAGGTAAATTGTAAAAATGCTTTATTTTGTTTTTAACTTCGTCTTGACTACATATAAAGGTATTTTGCAAAAGATAAGTGTAAGGAAAATCTAAATTTGTTTCTAAGAACGAAATTGAACATGAATCACGACAATATTAAATGAATAAGTGATTTGTCCTGAACGGTCAACTAAGTTAACCAATGTGAGTGGTCAACCAAGTCAAACGTCTCAGACCAACTAACCAAGGAGTACAGTGAATCCCCGGGTCGTTATGTCCCAACGAGGTGTGAATGGTATCAAAACGGATTTGTGATCGGGTGATTCTGGACAGGAAAGGGGTTTGAGTGATTTGAATGATTACGCTAAGGAAATATAAGTGAAAACGGCTTAAATAAATTAAATTAACTAAAACGTAAAGTTACATTACCCTAGAACGTATTTAAAATTAAAAACGCGCGTTTACGTTAAAAATAACGTCAACGCGCAAAATAAAAAAGTGAAACAGGAGTAAATAAGATCCTACGGATATGAAACTTACATTTCTAGGATCCTAGTGACAAAAGAAAATTTTGAGAAAAAGAAAAATATTTTTTAGACTTTTTATTTAATTAATATTAATTAAAAACTATTTATTAACTAATTATACTAATTTAAATTATTAAAAATACTAAATGAAAATTAAAAATTCTCAAATTTTCTCTAAAAATACTTAGTAGTAATATTAAACTAAGAAAAATGTGAAAGTGCTAAAAAGCTTAATAATAAGCTGCTAGGCTTAAATAAGCTTAAAGGAGAAGTACTACTATAAAAATAAGAAAAGAAACTTAAAACACTAAGAAATGCATAGGGCAGATGGTGCCCATGCGTGGTTTGGTGGCCTGGGTTGCCTGAGGTCAGGGGTTCAAGTCCCACTCACCACCTTTTTGCACAACTAATTTTTTTTTCAATTTTTATTATCAAATCTAATTAAGCTAATGTAAATAAGCATTTATTACAACTACAACTAAATGTGAAAACCAATAATAAGCACAGAAACAGTGGAGATCATAAGCAGTTTACAAATAAGCTTTAAAAGGAAATTTTGAAAACTGAAAAGCTAAATAAGGGGACCAATAAGCTAACTAAAGATTCAAATAAGCTAAGGGGACCTGAGGGAGACCTAATAAGCTGGAACAATAAGGAAAAGCACAAGGAATAAGCTTATAAGCTCAAATAAGCAAATCAAACCCCCTGGTACTTATGCAGGCCAAATGAGGCACTTGCAGGGCATGTTTGAGCTTATCAAATGAGCTTGAAAACCAAAAAGGACCCTGTAATCAACAAGGTGGCCTGATAAGCTTCAAAATAAGCCAAGAAGCAAAGCTTAGGACCCAGAAACAAGCTAATGGTGAGCTTATGAATTTGGGTGAAATCACTGAGCACTCAATGATGCTTAGGAAGGTGTGGGTAACTTGGAGGCCAAGAAAAGCTAGGGGCAAAAGACCTCAAGCCAAAAATAAGCTTGGAATTAGTGAGTTGGGTGCAAGGGCTTCTCAAAGAACCAAGAGGCTCACCATAGGACCCACAAATAAGCTAGATAATAGCTTATGAAAATCCCTCTTTATGCTGATCACTCAGTGTAAAGGGTGAGATGGTGAGGACTTGAAAGGCATAATAAGCAATTACAATAAGCATAAAAGTGAAAAGTAAAAACGTAAAAAGAAAGCTGGCCATGAAGGCTTCCTATAGTGACAAAAAGATAAGGCTTATATGCACAAATGAGCTTATAAGAGGGTCATGAAAACCACCCCATTCCCCTGGTGCAGGGGAGAAGGACAGTCCAAAGGGGTCTAAATCAAGCTTAAGAATAAGCCAAACTTCAATAAGCTAAAGCCTGAAAAGCTTATAGAACTAAATATTAACCACAAGGGAACATGCAATCCAGGACTGAGCTAGCTTGGAGCTTATGGGAGGACTGGTGGGTCAAGGTCAGCTGAACAGTAGGCCTGTAGCCCAAGGGCTTAATCCAGCTTATCAAACAATCTTAAATGCCAAATATAAGAATGAAACCAATAAGTAAGGTGGATGGGCTTTCCAAAAATCTAAGTAACACTCAGAGGGGTTCATTAGGATGCAAACTATGGACTAATGAAAAATGGGCATTTTGACTGTTCCCCTGGTGCAGGGCACAAAGAGGCTAACTGACCAAGTTTAGAGACCCAAATAAGCTATTAAAAAGATAAGCTAATCCTAAACTAAGCAATAACAGATAAACAAAAGCTAGCAAACTACCTATAATTGCAATATGATGAATTCTAAACAACAATAAAGCAAAGAAAAGTACCTTGGAAATCTGACAAGTAAGCTAGAATTCAACAGTAACAGCAGCCAATGTAGGTACATTTGAACAAAGATTTAACCAAGAACATGAAAAAGGAAATGGATAAATACTGATTTTATGTAAAGAAAAGCTAGTAGAGATTAAAAAGAAGCAACAATTATGGGATTTGAACAAGATTTGAGGCATGAAAATGAGATAAAAAAGGAGTGGTTTGGGACAGCAGGGTGTAGGTTTAGTTTGCAGGGATCAATATGTTATCCTAACTGATTGTATGGTCTAAACTACTCATGCATGATTACTACAAATACTACATGATACTAGTGTGAACCAACTTAAACAACTAAAGTGTTTCAAATCTGAAAATACCTACATGATCAAATTCAGGCTGAGATGAGTCCTAAAAACTAAGGTGACATGTTCAAATTGTGCAAATCTATTCAAATCAAGTGCAAATTACTCTTAACCTACCACTGTGATCATATTGCAGCTAAATCAATTCAAGAATGTCACCTACACAATGTTTGACTTCTAAAAGTCAGTTGTGCCAAAAACACCATAAGGGTCTGAATTTAGTATTTAGGCTACTAAAAGAGACTTAAAGCTTAGCAAGATGATCAATAAGGTAATACCAGGATAAAATAGGCTACTAACAAATAGAGATAAGCAATTAAAATAAGCAGATAATAATGAGCAGGGTAATAACTAATAAGCTGTGTAAAATTTTTAGATTATAAAAACAAAACTTTCATTAAACTTGAGGATAAGAGTTTACAAACTGAATTTTAAGATCTAATACTACTTGGAAATTAAACTAAAACTATTTCCACCCTAAAATCATACTGCCAAAATTGGCTTACAAATGCTTCTCTTTATACTAAAATAAAACTAGGGTTTCCACTTGGTTCCTTGTCCACTTCTGCTTTTGCTTTCTTTGAACAAATCCCATCCATAGGATTGCTTTGATATCATCTCAGCCCTCCAAAGGGTTTTGGCGCCCAAAAGGGTTTTGGCTTGTAACCTGATTACTTGAGCAGGTGGGAGTATTTTGGAGTGGAGTGGAGGAAAGTGGGATGGCAGGGTGTAGAGGTGATGATGAGGGGGAGGGTTGGCTATGGAAGTAAGTAGCAGGCTAGGGAGCAGGGTTCACGTGTGTGGGAGGAAAAGGGTAAAACGGGTGAAGTTTTTATTTTTATTTGTGATTGGGCTTGGGTGAATGGGCCAGGGAAGGATCAGGGGTGAGTTGGGTTTGTTAGTTGGGTGGGCTTGGTTTTGGGCAATGATAATATCAAAGGGTCATTTGGTTTAAGTTAAAAACACAAGGACCAATTATGTAAATGCTGCAAAGTTGAAGGGTTAATTCTGCCAAACTTCCAAAATTTAAACCAAGGACCATTCCTGCTAATATGTGATTCCATAAGGGCTTTTGAAGTTTATTTTCCAAGTTAAAACACCCAGGGACTAAATTCGCCAAATTCTGAAAGTCGAGGGCCAATTTTGCCAATTCTTGAATTTTGAACTTCAAGGACCATTTATGAAAACTTTTGATTTCCCAAGGACCATTATTGCAATTTTCTTCAAAAATATTTTACCAGGGACTAATTTTGATAATTTCTGAAAGTTAAGGTACTGAAACTACCAATTATGCAAACTTTGTTCGTTTTTCATCTGTTTTTAATCATTTTGCATCTGAAACATATAAAACACAATTTTGGGATATTTTCAGTATTTTGATGCATTTCTGAGTGTTTTTAAATGTTTTTGCAGTTCAGATTAACAAAAAATGATGAGTATTTACACACTCAGCAATAAGCATATTAGTATTTGTTTGAGTGAAATGCTTGTATCGAGTCATAATGATGTTTTGAAGGATTTCCAGGAATTAAGGCATGAGTTTTTTCAGAAATTTTTCGGAAACTTAACATAAAATTTCTGCATGTCACTTCTGAAGACGTCAGGATTATAACCTGACGGCGTCAAGTGTAAAATTCTGGAAATTTTGCAAGTTTTGTTTTTCTGTCGGAGTCATAGAGTCTTTGTTAAATCTTTAGTTTTATAAACTCCAGGAAATCTGCAAATATTCATTCCACAATTCATTCCACAGGAAATCTTTAGTTTACCGCCGATTTTACGTGAGGTTTACCATGATTATTTTCTCAGGTTTAACAGGTTATATTGGACAAGAAGATGATTTATATTTCTGGAGGGAAGCTTTCAACGTTCATTTTCTTGGAGGAGGATCTAACCATGTTATCGCATTATCCACATCGAACGAATCCGAGGAGTATTTGTTTCATACTTTTACCTTCGTTACTTTTATATCCTTTTTATTGAACATTGGGGGCAATGTTCAGCCTAAGTGTAAGGGGAGGGTAAATGATGATACCTTAGAGAATGCAATTGCACTTGATGTTTGTTTGCTCAATAGTAGGTGTATAATAAAACTAAGAGAAACACTTGTTAGGGTAATTTTAGCGCCAAATTTAATTTTTTTTTTACAACATATAGGAGTGAAGGTTTAGCCTTAATAAGCGTCTCATGGATAGGAGTTGTATGACTAGCACAAAAACCGTACCACTCAAAATTTTCCACCACAAATATGTGAGGTTCGCCCCTAGATTTGTTTGGAAAAGATGCTTATGAGTGTACTGGTAGTACTTAGATTCTAGAACTTGTGATAGTGATGCATCCCGAGACCGCTAGTGAGACTACATTCGTGTAGTAGGATTTACTACATGATAAGAGGCATTAGGATAACCCTTGTGTTAAACCCGTATCATAATTACTTGACCAATAAAGTCAATACACTTGACTAATAAAGTCAATTAATTTTCCCACACCTTTGTGATGTACTCATTTTTAGTACACGATACCCCTAGTACACCCCTCCGAGCCTATCTTTTTCGTTTCTAACTTTAAATATTTTACTTAAAGGAATAATTTGTTTACAAGCCACCCCAAATGTACACCCAAATCGCCTTAGCCTTCCTTGTATGCACTCATTTTTAGTGCATTATTGTTACATGTTTAAACCCTTAGTTAATTGTCTAATTGATTACATGGTTGCTAAGTCAAGTCATATCTTGTACATATTGTTTTGGGATGATTGGGACTCATGGGTAAAGAACTATTATTATGGAGTATTGGGGAAGACGTCAATTATTACCCCCATATGTGCGTTAATATTTAAAAAGTACTCCAAGTGTTTTGATAATCTTAATTCGAGTCATTAGAATAGTTAATTGTAAAGTATGTAAAAGTTCAAGTGTAAGGTGAATGCAAATTCCCTACGATGTATTATTTTGGATGGTAGGGCAAGAGTATATGAGAAAAAAAATTGAAAAAATCACGAAAAAAAGAGAGAAAAAAAAAAAAAAAAAAAAAAAAAAAAAAAAAAAAAAAAAAAAAGAGAGAAAAAACATAAGGACTACCATCCCATTTCCTTTTATGCTTATTTTATGTTTTTGTTAGTTTATGATTAGCTTAAGTCGAGCCGAGTCTTGGCTTAGCAACGCCACATTGTAAATGTAATTGACCAAAATGATAAACTCGCCACCAGTAAAGATTGCCTTTGTCCAACAAAACCGTGTTTATCATATCCCTACACCTCACGTTACAACCTTTTAAAAGACATCTTTGATAGTTTATCCTAGGTGCTTATGCCAAGTGGTGGAGGTTTGATCCTTTCTCAAGCCTATGGTAATCTATGTGCTATGACAGGTAGTGAGATATATTTTTCATTTTCATTTGTGATATATACTTTTGTTACACACGAGAGATGTGAGTATCTAAACACTATTTTTTGAAGTGCTAGTGTATAATTTTTGTGCTTGTTTTGGTTGAAGTGGAACGATTATTTGTTGTAATTACTTTTATATTAGTGTTAAATGACCCCCTAGCTTATATTTTGATTAGAATAAAAGCTCATTTGCTTGAGTACAAGCAAATCTCAAGTGTAAGGGTATTTGATGAGGCGAAAAGTGTTACGCTTTTAGGGGTCATTTAAGCCCTAAGTCGTGGTTATTTGATCAAATATTGCCTCAAATCGTTCCTTTTGTCATTTTAGGTACTTTAGAGAAGAAATCTGGAAAAGAAAGCATTTTGGACGTTGTTGGAGCGAAAAGTGAGAAAACGACAAAGTCTCCAAAATCAAGCTGGAAATAGCACCTGATGGCGTCAAGCTTTACAAGTGACGGCATCATGTGTTGGCAAAGAAGTGGATATAAAGTTTACACGAGATGCACCAGAATGTTTTTGGGACTTAATGAGTGACGGCGTCACCCTTTCGGACGCCTAGGCCTTCAAGAGTAAATTATAAGGTGACGGCCAAGAGGAGAGTAACAAGTGACGACATCAGATCTGGATCTAAGCAATCCGAGAAGAGTATTGGCGGCTAGTTGACGGCGTCACATGTACAACGTGACGCCGTCAGATTGTATTTCTCTATATATAGTTTTCTAATTTTCATTCATTAGAGAGAGAACTTTTGGAGGAACTTTACCAACCCTAGGTCGAATTTCCACCTTCTTGTAAGGGTTTCAAACCCTTCTTTCATCCATGTTTGAATAAAGATAAGTCTTCCAATAATCATTCAATATGTCTATGTGTTGTTTGATTCTATCTTATGCTTGTCTTTTCTTTAACATGCTAGGCTAAGTTTGTTTGTGTTTGCTTAGATGTAATGAAACCTAGCTATTGATTGTTGGTTGATTGATTGTTATTAATTGTTGTGGATGAATGATTTCGATGTTAGGCTTAAGAAAACTAGCTAATTACCAATTGGTAACTTGCTTGAACATCTTAAGAAACATGAATCGGATGTGTACTTCGATTTTAATGGTTGTATTTAATGCATGAGTGACTACTAAGGATGCCATGTTAGGAGCTAGTTGTCGGCTCGACATAGGAAGGGGTAGAAGCTTATAGAGTTGGGGAAGATCGTACACGGCCCCACGAATGGTATTAAGGAATATAACCCGTCATCCACGCAATTGTAACAAACTAATCAATTAATGAAAGATGGCTAGGGAGTAGTGAACTCTAAGTAAACACGTTTCTCTCATTATAAGGTTTTTCTCAACATTTATTTTCTTGTTATTTTATTTTTTATTGCATTTGTAGTTATTTGGGTTAGTTGACTAGCAACTAATTCCGTCCACTCTTCCAATACCCGAGATTTTTACTTGTTTTCCATAAAATATTAAAATACAAAAAGAATTATCCCTCACCTCTAGACCTAGTTTAATTAAGTTTTGATCCTAACAAACACTATTCCCAAAGTAGAACGATCAATCCCCCGGTACTTGCCACTACACTATACTACATCGGTCAGGTACGTTGCCTGGTGGGGATCGCAAGCTTCTTGAAATCCCTCGAGAGGTAAAACATTTTGCGTAGGCGTAATCCCACGCATCACAAATAAAATGAATGAATAAACTTATGGTTATGGCGTGAATTCCCCCTTGGAATGGACTTGTATACTGATAGAACTTCATCCCTCTTGCTCCCTAAATTTCTCTCTGCTTCTGTGTGGTGAAAAGTGAATGCTAAAACTCGAAATTAGCGTTGGTATTTACAGGCCTGACTTTGCTACTGCGTAGCCCTATGGTCAGCTACGCCGTAGCCTTTGTAAATAATAACTACGTCGTAGCTTAATCATGTGCTACGGTCGTAGATTCATCAGGTGTCATGTCTACGGCGTAGTTTTTTAAGAGCTACGCCGTAGTTTCTTCATTGGCCTCGAAAATTCTCTACTACTTGATTATGAGGGTTATGCCATAGGTGGAGAGAGAGGTTACTGCGTATAACCCTTTGATAAATTATTACGCCGTAGCCATGGTAGTGGCTACGCCATAGTCTTCAGAAATAAGTGCTACGACGTAGGTAGATGGAGCATCTACGCCGTAGTTAGTGCAGAATCCGCATACTTCAATGATTTTTATCTAGAACCTTTCAAATCCGCATCTCTTCGTTCCTTTGCTCATCTTTGCCCTGAAAACAAAATATAACCAAATAAAAACATATATCCTAACATATAAACATAAAAGATGAACAATCTAGGGGAAATTAACACTAACGGGTACTATTTGATGTTATGAGTCTCATTAGCTCGTTCGAAAGTGACCGAGTTTCACCCCAAATGTTTCAAAGTTCGGTTGCCCTGCCAACCAAAACAATTGGCACATATCTCCATATTTTTTTTGAACGTTGGTTTATTTTACACACAAAAAAATAAATAAAATAAATTAATAAATAAATAAACATTTACTCTTTTAATCCCTAATTTTTTTCTCTATAAAAATCTCCACTTATCTTCTTATTTTATCATACTTCACTACCAAAAATTATGAATTGTACACTTCCACATACCATAGATGAAATCAAAGCTTGTGTTAAGAAACTAATTGAGGAGGATATCGTTCGTCAGCAGTCAATCATCAAATTAGTTTTGACAATGCAAGCACAACTAAGGAGATGTTTCTTTTATTCTTCTGTTTGGAAAATTGTCTTTTTGGATTGATGTGAGGTTTTTACATTAAGAAGTATATGATAAAATTATTTTCCTTTTTTATGTCCTAATAAAAACCTTAATTACAATAGTGACAATTTTACCCTTGTAAAAAACAAATATAAAAAACCCAAATCCATCTTCCTAAATCTTGTAAAAATTTAGATGACTTCACCATCACTAATTTTCATGAACGCTAAAGATTCCAAGAACATAGATATTGAAACTATCTTAATAATTATGATTAAGACAACCAATTATAGAAAACCCTAATTAAGAACTTAAAATACCACCCAGAGGTGGGTAGGAGCAGCGTCACAGTAGGGAGAACTGGTGGGTGAAAGTGACAACAGTGCGGTAGTGATTGGTGAAGGTGATGGTGCTTTTGGGTTTATGAGGTGCAGTAATGATAGGTGGGGTGGTGGTGCCAGTGGTGGTGATTGGTGGTGCGGTGGTGAAGGGTATGTGCGTACTAAATGAAGAAGAAGAAGAAATGGAGAAATGGTATGTTGTGAGTAGTGAAGTAGAAGATAATGAAAAATTATGTACTGTAAATAATAAAGAGGGTAGGATGGTCATTTGGTGTGTAATTGATGATGTCTTAGATGGAAAAGTGTGAGGTTTTTCACCCCTCTACATTAAGAAATTTGGTTTGTAATAAGTCAAAAAGAAACATAAAAGTTTCCTAAATGCAAAAGGATTTGTTAGCAAACATCCCATTAAGCAAAAAAGAAACGGGCCCAGAATATGATATGAGGAAAGCATACGAGAAATGCAATGACATTCTAAAAGAAAATCGTGCTTTGATTGACACTTTTTTAAAAGAAGAATCTTGAAAAAATTACGAGATGCATAATGCTTTGTTTAGAAAGACCGAAAATACAAGAACAAATCAATACTAAATTTGTTTGGCTACATGAAAAATACAATTAGGATGACTGTGTTTTAGTTTTGTATACTTTTTAAATTTCGTATTGTAATTTTTATTTTTATTTAAATTAATGAAAAAAATTGTTTGATTTTGTACGTGTACAACTTCTTTGTTAATACAAATATCATCTAAAAATGTTATTTATATTTTACGAGCTTTGTTAATATTTTGTTGTAGACAAAGTATAAACTTTATTTTCTAGCAAAGTATAACTATAGTATAAGTCTCACATATAGAAACTTTATTTCTAAAGTAAACATTACATTTGCTATATGATTCATTGTGTATCTAACAATATTGATAGCGTATTAAGTGTCAAAACATATTTAGTAAGTTTTACTAAATATTGTGTCTTATTGAGTTATATGTCTTCAAACATCTTTAGTAACTCAATTACTTAGTATAAACACATCATACAAACATTAGTCCATGTTGCTACAAAAATACTTTTACAAGTTCACTTTCATATTAGTAAAAGTCTAAAATTGGAAATATACATCTACTTCATGCATGTCTTATCAAAGCTCTTTGTAAATCTTTGTTAAGATCTCATGCATATCTTAGTTATATTCTCACTCAACATATCTTACAAGTTGACTTTGAATGTTCTTGATTAGACTTGTCATAGATATGGAAAGATTTCTTAGAAGGAACTATGTCAGCTCTGGTGGAACCTTGAGAATACAAGGGCGAAACCCTTGATTTGGTTCCGCCTGATCCGTGGCCTAGCTATTTGATTTTTCCTATAAATAGCAAGCCACATCCAAGAAATTCATCATCCCTTTTAGATATACTTTACACATACACTCTCATTTCTATCATTTAACTCGGTAGCATCTCATTTGTGTGATTCTCTTTTGTAGCAAAGAAGTCCACGAGTTCATCCAAAAAGACTACAAGCTTCAACACAACGTTGCAAGTCTTGGTAGCTTTGCATTATGTAAACTCTTATAGTTTATACATCATTTGTTTGTATATTGTCTATAGTGATCAGTTAGTATTTTAGTCCTCAAAATACATACACTGCCGGGAGTGGTTGTACCCTTGTAAAAGAACTCGACATCTAGCTTAGTGTCGGTAATATTGTATAGGCGACGTTAGGTTGGTTCTACCTTGAACTTGAACCCGATATTTAGCTTTGTACCGGATAAAGTGTAAGCTACGATTATAAGGTTTTCTCCACCAGTGAAAGGAGTTTGTTGACTAGTGAAGGATACTCTCGAGTTGGATACTCGGGGCGTGGAGTAGGGCAAGGAAAAAGAGTCCTTGTAGCCGAACCACGATAAACATTCGTGTTGTGGTTTGATCGTTTCTTACTTAACTCTTGCACATTACTTATTTCTTATTAGTTTTGATTGTTAATTACACATAAAGCTAACAAAGTAAATAAAGATAAAAAGCGGTAAACTATTCAACCCCCCTTCTAGTTTTCCACATTCTTTTTTGAATTCATATTACTCCAACGACTACTTTCCCCCTATAAATACGCATTTATCATCACACCTTTTTTTAACTCTCCCAAGTATCATTCATTTTTTTCACACAACGGATACTATGGGTACTGAACCAAATAATTTGAGACAAACTATCCTTATATGACTACAGGAAGAACTTAATGCATCGCTTTGGCAGAGCAATTGTTGAACGTGTTGACTCGATATCTTGATCAAATGGGGTCCTGAAATGATGAAGGTGGGTTCACTACCAGATCATCCTCTTATCAACTACGGTTTGCACACTCTGGAAAGGACGACTGGAGCCGATATGAGAAACACAACCAACCTGGTGTTGGCTAGGAACAAATTGGTTCGTAGCATTGCTGAGAAGGAAGAATTCATTAACCATTACAGAGTAATGTAAAAGCTCGAAGCATGTTTATTTTTGTGTAATGTATTTTGGTTTCCGTATTGTATTTTAAACTTCATATGTTTACGTTTTTAATTTATGTATTTATCAATTTATGAATAAAGTTTAAGTTTTTAATTTAAAGAAGAAGAAGAAGAAGAAGAAGAAGAAGAAGAAAAAGAAAAAGAAGAAGAAGAAGAAGAATAAGAAGTAGTTACAGTCACCATTGTGGTCGCCATTAGCAAATTGTGATTAGTTGTAGTATTGGAAAGAGAAAACTAATGTGACGCTGATTTAGCAATGGGTGACCACAAAAGTTATGGTTACCATTACCATTAGCCTTAAAGATTGACTAAGTTGTTTTGTTCATCGTTGCTAGGAAAATGCTTTACTCAGGCCAATGGTAATGGTAAGCATAAGTTTTGTGGTCACCCCATTCCACATCAACTTTCTCTCTCCAAGATTATACCGAACCACAATTTGGTAATGGTGACCACAATGGCGACCATACACTACTAGAAAAAGGTCTATCCTTGACTCGCATTTTATGACGCACGCTACAAGATGACGCGCAAATAGCAAAGTCATAAAATAAGAGTCATAACGACTAAATTTTTTATTGGGGATGACTCATTTTCAGAAGCGTCATAACATAGGGTCATAATCAGTTAAAATTTAGCCTGCTAGATGACGCTCATTTTGCTTCGTCATAAATAGGGGTCATCTATGTTTTTTTTTACCATCTGCTTCATCAAAATCTATCATTTTTTTTTTGCCAAAACACTTCCCGCTCTCAAAAAAAATTTCCCAAAAAATCAAATTCTCCCTCCTTATCACCCTTGAGATAAGATCTGGCTCATATCTCTTTTATTTCTTTCTCAAAAACGTTCCATCTCAATCTATCTCTGTCATAACCAAGGGCGAGCTGTTGCAATCTACTCCATCACCATAGCTACTCCACACCACCTCCATCACCAACTTCAACGCCACAAGGGCGTGGATGCTTGTTTGTCTTGGGTTTACAAAAAACTGCAAAAGGGTGGCTTGGTTGTGGGTTTATTTTGGTTTGAGATAACCACCGCCGCCACCATCTTTTCCACTCTCGTTTTGGGTATTAACACAACCTTGTTTCATCTCTTTTTCATTTTTATTCTTGTATCCGAATATTAAATCAAATCGTTATCAAAGTTTTCGTGGAATTAAAACTATAACAAAGGTGTTTAATAATCAGATTCATGTGGTGTCAATCATTAAAGTGGTGTTTGGGATTTGATTTGGTGCTTATGTTTCTGTGACATAAGGCCAAGCCACAAGGTCTCAGATGCGAGCCTTGTGGTGGTAAGGTTTAATTCATTTATTTTAATTTTAGCTTATTTAAGCTTAGTTGGGCTTGTGGCTTATTGGTCTCGGCTGGGAAAAGAAACACCACGAGGGTGGTTTATTTGTGTTCGATTTACCAGAGACAACACCCAAGAGGGTGTTTGTTGACTCTCAATTTGGTACAACCAAACCCGAGAGGGTGCTTGTTTGCTTTTCGGTCTCAGTTCAACAAGATACCCACGTAGGGTATTGAGCTCATTTGGTTTTTCTCTCAGCTCAACTACACTCCAAGAGTGTCGAGTGACGCCTTGTTTTGGAGGTTTAGTTAAAAAGCTTACTAGTTTTGCTTATTGCTTATTTGGGGTAAGTTCATTATTGGTATGTTTGATTCTAGGTATACATAGAAACAGTTGACATTGTTTGTTTTTGTTCGATTCAAATGGAACCACAAGTGTGGTTGTTTGGTTACATACAGGTCTCGACACAACAAACCCAAGTAGGGTACGTTGGATTGCTTTTAGATTCAGTCAACACCCACGAGGGTGATTGATTTTGTCTCGGGCCAGTCACAAAAACCACAAGAGGTGTGTTTCATTTTCTTGGTTATCGGCTGGAAATACCACTCAAAGAGGGTGTTTAATTCATCGTGTTACAACCCCAACCTAGGGGTGTATGTTGGCTGAAACGCAGCCCCAATAGGGGGCATTTGTTTGCTGCAATACCGCCCCAAGAAGGGTGTGTTTGTCTGCTTAGTTCAGCCCCTAAAGGGTGCATTTAGTATGCCTATTTTCTGCACAGTAGAGGCCGTTTGTTTGCTGCAACACAGCCCCAAAAAGGGCATGTTAGCTACTGAATTTTCTGCACAAAATAGGGCGTGTTTGCTGCTGATTTTTCTGCACAAAGTAGGGCGCATTAGCTGCTGAATTTTCCGCACAATAGGTGCGTTTAAGCCGTATAACTTTTAAGGGTTACAAGTTGACAAGAATGGGTTATAACAGTAGCGTAGATGTACATTTGGCTGAAATGGTGCTATCTTCTGAAAAAAGGAAATCCTCTATATAATTATGGCGTGCAACACCTTTTATATCTGAATGATCTGTTTCTAAAACTCATTTATTGTTTTCATTGATTGTAGGAAGGAAACTTTGATGATGACATATTTAGATGAATCATGCTATCAGTTAGCATCAGCATGGGATATCGTCTGCAGCAGCTAGAGAAGTAAACTTTGATGATGACATATTTAGATGAATCATGCTGTCTGCACAGGGGTAGTTTAAAAACTTGATCTATATAAAAACTAGGCATATCGAATTATTGATATGTAATTTTTGTCGTTAATTAACTTGTGATTTATCGTGAATTAGTACTTGAATTAACCTCAATGTTTTGATATATATATATATATATATATATATATATATATATATATATATATATATATATATATATATGAAATACGTTATTTTGATATTTGTGTTTTTAATTTTGTATTATCAGGTTTTTAATTGTCATTTAATAGAAAATTAGGAACTGAAAAAAATTAATTTAAAAAAAAATTAGGTTATGACTCGCAAAAAAGAGAGTCATAAAACGTGAGTCATAAGTGCGAGTCATAGAGGGATGACGCACAAATGCGAGTCATGAAGCTTTATGACGGGTCCTTCCTTGACTCGCATTTGCAAGTCATAAGGCCTCTTCTTGACTCGCATTTGGAGTCAAGAATAGTTGTTTTTCTAGTAGTGATATATATATATATTAAATTAAATTTTCATTTATAATTAAAAAAATATTACAATAACAATTCAACTAAAATAAAAACATTACGATAACAATTCAACTAAATAAAAAAACATTACAAAAAAACTAAAACAAACTTAAACTAATAATCTAAATTGTAGCGCTCTTTGATTCGTTGCTTCAAGGCCAAGCACCTCTCTAGTGCTTTCCCGATCAAATGCTCATGGGATGCAGTATAGTACATGATGTCTTTATCAATTTTTTCTTGTTTTTGACATTTATATTGTTCACATTGAAGCTGAAGTTGTTGTTTCTCGTGTTTAAGCCTCTCTACTTCAATTTCCCGTTGTTGAGCAAGCCTTAGTTTCTCAAATTCCAATTTCTGCTCCTTTATTTTCAAATATGAAGCATTTGCTTCATGCCTTTGGGTAAATAATAGGGTCGTGACATCTAACCATTTACTGAGTAACGTCTCATAAAGAGCAGGGTCAACAGCAACTGAGATCGATCTTTGCGAATGAGCAGCAAATGCTTATCCTTTCTTCTTTTCCTTGTCTCGTCCAACAGGTCAAACCTCCAGAACATCAACATCCTCTGAATCACCTGCTTCCTCATTCAGATCCAAATCAAAATGTTCTGACTCACTTTCTTCTTGTGAGGTAGTTTCCGATGTCCTCGATTTTTTGGACCACTTGATTTGGTTTTTAAAAAACTTGACATTTCTACCTTTTGCCATTTTAGGTGGTCCTTCAAAATCTTGCAGCACTCAACCAATGTAAAGGGCGCATCGTAAGTAGCACGATACTGTTTATGTGCTAAATCCATATAGTTCTCTTTATGTGCACCACTCTGTGGCCTTGATTTCACATTATTGTAAATCTGAGAAAATTGAGAAATTTTAGGACGAAGCCTACCTTTCCATTTGGAGTTGCAAGCATCGTATGAACGTTTTTCCTCCTTCATTTCATTCGCAACGTATGCAGTTACTTCTGACCAAAACCATTTGAATTTCTAGCATTTCCTTTAGTGCTATTCTCGGACATGTGTACCCAATCTTTACACAAAGCAATCTCTTCCTCTTCGGTCCATGGTTCATTATCACCTTAGTCATTTTTTTGTATTTATCAACCTTTTTGTATATTCCCTTTCGAAGGGCGTTGCGACCACCTTGACGGGAGATTCGAAATGAACGGGTTCGGATGGACCTTTCTAAGCTTGAGCCAAAAAGGAATGAGAAGGTTGAGACGGCGCCCCATAGCGACTCGAGGTTGTCATCATCAAGATTAAGAGACGGGATGAGAGAAGATTGGTTATACGGTGGTGATGTCATAGTTGGATATTACATTTGATTTTGTGCTTGTTAGTTATAAAATTGAGCCGAATATGGATTAGGTGGGTAAAATGTATTTTGTGAAGGCACTGATTGGTGACCAAAATTAATCGGTGGTGATTGGTCATGTAAAATGAAATTTAGATTAGTTTTTATCGAAACGTTTTGTTAATTTTGGTGTTTTGTTTGGGGGAGTTTTTTTTTAGACATTGTTTGAGTTTGTAAAATAGAGAAGAGAAGTATGAAAAAAACGAAAAATATAAGTGGGGTTTTATAGAGTGAAAAAGTGGGGTTTAAAATTATTATTATTATTATTATTATTATTATTATTATTATTATTATTATTATTATTATTATTATTATTATTATTATTATTATTATTATTATTGATGAGTGCTCAAACACTCATCGTTTTTGACGTATTTAAACTGCCAAAACATACAAAAATAATCAAAAAGATATCAAAATACTTAAATTATCCTAGGGATTGTGTTTTATGTGTTTTAAATGCAAAATGTGCAAAAACAAAGAAAAAACGTACAAAGTTTGCAATATTGGCAGTTTCAGTCCCCCAAGTTTCAAAACTTGTCAAAATTAGTCTCTATGCATTTATTTCGAAAGGAAAAGTCAACCCAAGGTTTTGAAAATCAAAAATCATAAAAAATTACACTTGGGTCATAAGTTTTCCAAAATTACATGTTTAGTCCCTGAGTTTTTAAAAATGGCAAAATAGGTCCCTGGGAAATTTTGAAAATTGAAAATGGCAAGTATGGTTCTTTGACTTTGGATTTGTAACATATTTGGTCCTTGGAAGCAATTTGGAAAATTACAAAATCAGTCCTTAAAGTTTTGGGAAATTGCAAATTTGGTCCTTGTTACAACACAAACCAACCGGACCCTTATCATTATTTATAAAACCAATCCAAACCAAATCCAAAACAAAGCCATGATCCAGTCCAATCCCAAGGCCCAACTTCCCTAGCCCATGTCCCTTTTTATTATAACAAGCCAAGCAGGGTCAAACGGTCAACGAGGGTCAAACGACCCTTTGACCCTCCTTCTTTCCCCCCAACACCCAGCGCAAAACCAGGCACCTTGCCTCCCCCCTCCTCTCACCTTTTTCACCAGCCCCCCCCCCCCCCCCCCACAATTAATACTCCACACCAAACAATCCCACCACAATAAATGCCCAAACCCGTTCCACTTATATTTGTCATTTCTTTCTTGGCGGGAAAAAGAGAATCAAGGGTCAGGATAAGAGAAGAGCCAAATTGATGGTGAGGATTTGGTCCAGGGTCTTCATAGAAGCCATTTGGGACAGAAAAAGCAGAAAGAAAGTGCACATGGGCAAAGGAAAGATTTATTTTTCATTTTTAGTATAAATATGAGCCATTTGTAATCCTTAAGGGAGTAGTAGTGGTAACTTAGTTTAATTCAGTATTTGAATTCTTAGTTGTAATCTTTTTCAAGTCAATGAAAGTTCTTATATTTTAAATTATCAATAGCAATTTTCAGTTTCATCAAGTTTTTCAAGTTTTATTTCTAAGTTAATTATTGAATATAAGCTTTATATAAGCACTCATAATCCAACCTAGTATCTAAAAGTGTGAAAAGAAAACAGAAAAAAATAAAAAATCAGTAGCAAATAAATCACAGGGTACCCTTGCACATTGTGGAAAGCTATTGGAAGCACCAAGTAATGGAATTGGTGGATGGACTTGTACCTAGCTTATCATTGATAAGCTAGGAGCTAGTAGCTGAAAGAGAAGCCCTAGTAAAGCTAGGGAAGGTTTAAAGCTTCCTTGTTTTCAAATTTTAGATTCTTAGAGCAAGTTGTGCATAATCTGTGTTTGGGTTCTTTGGTGTTATCAAGTTGTTTATTTCTGCTTAGACTACTTGTTTATCATTATTTAGATTAATTATATTGAGTAGATTGCACTGTGGTGTCTTGTTATCTTAGTTTCATTCAGATTTACTTTCATAAGGGGTGTTTGGCATAAGCCTTTCAAGAAGGTTCAGGGGATTTTGGTTGTCATTTTTTGGTTTAGTCATACTACACTAGAGTTATTTAGGATAAATGAACCATAAAATCAGTAACAAAGTAAGTGGAAGTCAAAATCACATATAATTTGGCTTAATCATCATCTGTGGTGACAGTAGGCAACCACAAGCATCATTTCAACTCAAAAATACAAGTTCTTGCTCATTCTGAGCTTATTGTGGTTTAATTAATCCAAACAAGTCATAAAATCAAGGATCATAGTTCAAAAAAGTCAAATCTCCAAGTTTTCTAAAAAGTCAAAATCACAAGTTTCAGATTTTGTCCAAAATGGGATGAATTTTCTTGATTTTTGTGGGTGGTTTTAGGGTCTGAAACTTGTTGTGAGTAAAGTATACCAGTAGAATTAGTGATTTTCATGCTTATTTTATTTTTGTAATTTTTTTTGTTGGACTATTTTGCCATTGGAAAACACTTGCAGGGCAAGGGTGTGCCCTGCACATCAGCTGACTCAGTCACACCACCAACTTTGGTGGTCATTTGTGGTTACCCCAGTGGGTCCCACACCCCATAATTAGCTTTCCCCAACCCCCCTCCTACCAGGGATTAAGGATTGACCTTTGGTTCGACTATTAGACCAGTGGACCCCACTTTGTTTTGCTCCCAATCTCTGTCCCAAATCTGTCTCAGAAACAACCATACTCAAGTGCTTATTGTTGTTGTTTGGCTTATTTGCTGTGCTTATTTGATTGAAACTCACTCAAGAGTGTTCAACTAACTCAGAGAAACCCAAGTTTACCATTGTGGACCCCACACTCTCCATTTGAGCTTAACTCCCTCCTCAGTCAACAAAAGTCAACTGAGTGGACTAATAAGCACTCAAAGTGCTTAATTCTGGTTTGTGTAAAAAGTGATTTCATAAAAAGTTTTAGTATTTAGTAGTAAATCAGTTTGGAAAAAGAAAAAACCAAAAAAACCAACTTTAATTTTAGTGATAGCTTCTATTTAATAGAAATTATCATTTTAAATTTCTTTTTAGCTTATTTATAAGCAATATATTATTTTTATATTTTTATAAATTCTCTTTTAGGTTAAAGTAATTCTAGAAATTTTTCCAGATTTTTATTTTGTCTTTTAGTAGTTTTTAGAATTAATTTTAGTTTAATT
This sequence comes from Artemisia argyi, assembly GCA_030686995.1. Taxonomy (NCBI): domain Eukaryota; kingdom Viridiplantae; phylum Streptophyta; class Magnoliopsida; order Asterales; family Asteraceae; genus Artemisia; species Artemisia argyi. Next base: position 135,053,082 of record CM060680.1, read on the forward strand.
AATTATTAATTAATATTAAGTAATTAAGTAGCATAATTAGATTTTATAAAGTAAAACCTAGTTTTTATAATTTTTCTGGTTTTTATTTAAGTTAAAACATTTTTATAAATTTTTCTAGAATTTATATTGTTCATTTTCTATTTTTTATAATATAAATAGTTTAATTGGTAATTAATTAATAATTAGATTAATAATTAGTAAGTTAGTTTAAAAATACATAAAATCAACTTTTTATAATTTTTTAGGATTCCTGTGATGGTTAATTAGATTTGTAAAATTTTTCTTAATTTTCTAAGCCTTTTTAGTATTTTTAATAATTCTAATTAGTTTAATTAGTTAATAAATAGATAATTAGTAATTAATTAATAATTAATAATTAAATAGTGTAAAAATAATTTACCTTTTTCTTAAAATTTTCTTTATTTGTTAGGATTGTAAAAATAATAATTTTACACTTATAACCTTTTCCGTCCATCAGTTGTACTTTTTGTTTCGTTCATCTGCGTACGTTTTTAATTAAAACGTACGTTTTTAGGTTCTAGCTCGAATCTTCTTGATCTAAATTCCCGTAATCATTCACATAGCTTTCCTAAGCTATTTTGTTTAATAATTTCCAAATAATTCTCATAACAACCCTTTTCTGTGAATAAACACCCGATCACAAAGCACGCTTAGTCACAATTCACACCTTGTCGGGATTTAACGACCTAGTGATACCTTATATTACCCGGAGCATTGGTTTAGGCTATTTAACTTTGTTGACCATTCCTTGGTCAATATAAGTTGGCGGTTTAGCACCAATCAATTATTATTATTATTATTATTATTATTATTATTATTATTATTATTATTATTATTATTATTATTATTATTATTAACTCATAAGATTTACAAGAAGTTAGTGGGAAACAGAGATACTAGTTGGGCTCCCACTCCTCTAGCTATAGAAAACTTAATCATACTAAAGATATGTGTAGCAACACGTGCTCCAATGTCTTGGATTATCGAGAACTTTCGAATTCGCTTCACTAAAGTCACTGCATCCTTCTCAAATTCCCCAAAAGAAGAGAGAGAGAAGGGGAGGAACCCATATCCAATATTCGTGCACTTAACTTCATACTTGACGCGTTTACGTTGGGCAACCTCAATTACCGCACGACCCAGTATAAAATCAACCATACATGTCTGCGTCAAAGGCGATGACCCAGTCAAATCAACACATACATCAAGCCTTCCGTCCCACGAGTAGAGCAACATATCAACTGGATGTAAGGGTTTGTCCCTGTCACCACAAAGCCCAATATCAACCTCTTTACGAGCCGAAATACCGGACCGAGAACATATGTCGACAAGAACATCACATACCACGTTATGCCGACATTCACATAATTAATGGGAAAGGGACAAACCCTTACGTCAGCTAATATGTTACTCTACTCATGGGACGGAGAGCTTGATGTACCACGTTATGCCGAAGTTCACATCATGTACCACGTTATTGTTGTTGTTATTATTCTTTAATCTATGTCCATCACTCCAACGTTCGCATAATTAATTAGAGGAGTGCCCATTTATTCGGTTGGCAGTTGGCTAACAAACCGAAACAATGCACAGGTTGAGGGCAACTGGTCACCGTCGGTTGGGGTAGGGGAGGCGATGCAGTCGTCTAATCGGTTGGGGTGGGGAGAAGGGGGTGGGAGGGTAAACCGAGCCATTACCATCAAGGACTACGTTTTAAAACCGAATTCAGTGAACAACCATTAAGTGTGACATTATGACAAGCATGGCACACAATTAATGACTATAGTCACAATTAAGTGTGACATTAAATTGTGATAAATTCATAAGAATATTTGAAACTAAATTTTGTCTAAATTTTCGATCAAATTATATTGCTGCATCTGTAGGATTTCCATGCCTGTAGCGTTTGCATATCCATTTTAATTACATGCAAATCGACCGTCGCATTAAATCATTCATGTGCTTAATCCAGTTTTGGTTAAGCAAATGCTGTTTTCTTCTTCTTAAAACAGATAAATTTCAAGTAAAGTACGATAGTTATCTTTATAGATGACATATAACGTGTACGCGTACGCTTTGTTCATTGCACATTATGTTGCATTAAAGGTTCTTATTGCAAGTATGTTTTTTGCTTGTCGCAAAATAGGTAAGCTCTTTTTGTCAAGTAATATATCTTTTTACTAACGATTTAGCTACGTACAAGAAAATTTTCGGAAGTTGAATCAAAATGTCTAATTTGTTCATGCATATTGTATTTGTGTTTTATTCAATTTCAAAATTTTCAAAATCTTGGACTTCATAGATATGTTCATCTTCATTTTTTAACTTCGAAAGGGGAAATATTTGACTTATCTTTTATGCTATGAATGTAAGTCTATTAGTTGTCTACTTACATCACACATAGACACATACTAAAATGTTTATTAGTTGTCTAGTTACATCACATACTAAAAATGTAGACTTATAAAATCATTTATATATATGGATGCTCTAAATAGTAAACGCTACAACAAATTTCGAACTGTTTTGATGTTGTTAGCTATTCGTTATTGCTGATTTCCAAAGAATGTTTTGTCGACTACATGCATATGTTACTCTATTTTTAACTTCATCATGTTGTGTTACATGTATGTTTCTGTGATTTTAAAATTTGGTTGGTGAAGGGTGTCATTTGTCATGTACGTTATCCAAGTGTGAGTGTAATAAATGCAATTGTTTGGGTCGATAAAAGACCATCTTATCCTTGTGATTTCTTATCATATAATATATCATACTGTTCATGCTACACATGGCACAACATTTAAACTTCAAGCGGCTGTCCCTTGATGCTCATCTACCCTTCATCAATTTCTTAACTTCACTTGTTTGGATGGTTTGTTAAAAAGAAAAACATTTATATGATATCATGCCGATGGTGTAAAAGTTTGATGCTTTGTTATGTATTAAAGCTCTCTATTTGTCCAAAAAAGAGTCTTTAATAATGGTAAACAGTGTCTCAAAGAAAATTCAATGCTAAAGAGGGTTAAGATTAATAAGCAAACTAGTACTCCACTTTACGGCTTTGAGGTTTCATTGGTTTGAAAGAACATGACTTCATTGATGATAATTTTGTACTCCCTTTGTCTTATTACGTCGTCTTAAATTATAAATTCATTTTCAAATCACAAGTAGTTTAAGAAAATCTTACTAATTACACTTTTCAACAGTTAATTATCATCTTTACTAACTAAATTTTTTAATTTGATTAAAATATAAAAATGAACCAGCATTTTAATACAACTCAAAATGAAAACAAGGACTTATAAATTCAGTAGAAAGAAATAAGATATAATACAAGAAAACAAGAACTTATAAATTTAGACGGAAAAAATAAGATATAATGCTCTTTAGCTTGTCTCAAATAGGAAAATATATACTTCATTGCATCTATTAGTTAATGCACATTGTTATTTATAGTTAGTACAACATATATAAAGATGCCTAATTAAGTGATATGAAAAAGTACAATTAGCAACAAGCCAACAATGACATTAAGAGTTTAATAGTGTATTTTAAAGAAATCTATCGATATAGTATTGTGTTTTAACTTAAAAGCTTAGTAACTTACCACACTAAATAGATTTTGCAGAATTTAGAATTTACATGTTAGTCAATGAATCTTAAAAGTTGAAAATGAACCATATGAGCTCATAACATACAAAATCTTTGATGTATAAAATGTTTTCAGTTTATATGTTTCTTGTTCGAATTATTCTATGATTATTTTAAAATAAATATTTGCAATTGATATTCACGTGACATAATTAAAACCCTACCAGCCGGTCATGGTAGATCCCATTCTCAATCCACCCACCCACCCCAACACCATAAGGAATTCAAGGACCCCCTCCACCACTCTTCACTCTTAGTTATATGAAATTCAAACACAACCTTGCTATATATTGGGTTTATCGCACTCCATATCCCATATAGTTGATATTTAGTTATTTACATTCAACCAGAGAAACCTTGCCATAGTTTATACAAAAGAAATAACATCAATCATTTATGTGAAGTTGTCTCTAAGTGTGATTTTGGAAGTTAAGTTATTTTTATTATATGTTCCCTTGTTCATTATGATAAATTACATTTTAAGATGTTCAACGATAATATGTCCACATGTTTATGCTCTTTGTTTGGTTGTATTTGAACTCATCTAGATATGGTGTATTCGAAATCAGAAGAAGTGATGCAAACAGCTATACAGTTACAAACTTGATGGAAAAACCGTTAAAGCCTCAAATTCTATATCAAAAGATATGTTCGACATAATATGATGTTAACAAACATGCTAAAAGTAAAAGTCAATCATGAAGTGGCTACGTTAATCTTTTGACAAAAGAGGGCAGTAAAAGGTTTGAGTTTGCAGGGGCGTAGCAAGAAAATTTTTTTTTAGAGGCCAAAAAAAATTGATGGACTATAACAAGTGCTAAAAGACACATAATATATAATTATGCAAAATGTTGCAACAAATTTGTTAATTTAGTGTTTTAGTTGCGCATGTCGCTCACCTGCATCATTAAAATCATCTAAAAGTGAATCTAAACTATTAAGGATTATTTATTTCTTTAGCCAATCAAGTTTTGTAAAGTATTTATAGAAGAATTAATAAGGGGCGATGGATCAGTTATACAACAATTAGTATTCTACATGGACTTTATCAGTAGATACGGTGGGCCAGAAAAACAATATTAGTTACACTTTAAACCATCTGACATTTTATATAATACTATGTACAAATTTTAGAGCTTTGTGGGTGGGCCATGGCCCACCTTACTCCCCACATAGCTCTGCCACTACGAGTTTGTGTGACGATAAGTTCAGATTTTGTAAATTAGTTGACCAAAAAATCGAAAACCATGGTTGTCCAAATAAAAAGTTAAAGTCAATAAAAATGTGTCAGAACACATGCATGAGCTAACCACTTTGGGGTGTCATAGTGGTAAAAAGCTTGTGAACCACTAAGATGTGAGATCTTTCTAAGTTCAATTTTTGCAAGATGCAAACAACTCTGATGCAGTATGCATAAACTTCGTGGATTAATCGACCAAAATGCAAAAAACATGGTTACAAAAGAAAATAAATAAATAAATAAATAAATTCACGAGCAAAGAGAAATTTGAGGTTTCACCATGAGTGTTTGTCCAACATGATATGTTGCTTGCACTTAATTACGTTAGAGCAAAGGTGCCTCGGAGCCATACGGCTCAAGTTATAGGGGAAAAATGTGTCTCATCAACAATTTTACCTTGTAAGTCATGCCTATAACAAAAAAACCAGTCTCATTCCATCCTTCAAGTTATAAGACACTTTTGGACCCTACAATTTTTAATAATACTATAAACATTCATTGAAGTAGTTTGGGTAGCCGACATTGTTCCGAAGCCGCCAGGTTGGAGGTTGGCTTGAGGGAGTGGGGCAGCTTGGGTGCAATGGTGACATATCAAGCCTATCACAAAGCATAAAACAAACACAAACAATCATCAGATACAGAACAGTAGACTAACAATTGAAGCAAGAATATTTATGCATGGCCTGGATATTGAATCAGGTACAAAATAGTAGACTAACCAAATGATCGAACCATCATTAGGCATATGTCTACCAAAAAATTTTGACTGCCTTATGCACAAAACTTCTACCATACCAACATCAGCTGCAACATGTAAAGATCAATCCAGATATAAGAACAGCTCCTTAACACTACAACATGACTTCGCTAAAATCGAGTCAAAATCGCACTTAAGTATCCACCATCTTGCACATACCCCAAAAACAAAACTTCAAATAACTTAAAACACAAACTGTAGCACCAATGACCACAAATCACAATCAAATAGACATGGAAAGCTCAAACAAACACAAACCAACATCAAGAAATCCACCAATAGTAAACAAAGTACTGAAACAATTATGAAAGACCATCAAAAGCAAATAAATCACAATTTCTAGCACACCGCATAAATTCAGCACACATTATCACCTATGAAGCTCATTAGAAAGCATAAACAAATACAAACACATATCCACCGATCTATTAATAACATACAAACCTAAAAGAAACCAAAGCACAATTCAATAACCACAAACTCACATGATCACATATTAAGCGCATCACAAAGCATAAACAAACACAAACAATCATCAGATACTTGAAGCTCGTTATTTCCATTTGCAAGATTCAATTTTTCATTCATATTTTAAACCCGACATTAATTACAAAGTAGCATAATTTTGTAAAAAATCACCTGAAATATGAACATGTACCCTCAACAACGCAACTTTGGCAAATAATGTATCTGTAACAACAAATAGCACTGACACAACACATATTCAGTTTCTCATACTCTAACCATAAAGAAATAACAAAGCAAAAGGTTTCACATACCAATAACTCAAAAGACGTTGCACCGCATTTTCATTTCTCCTTTTGTACCTGATCTAGAAATAATAGCTCTAGAAATCTCTCACCCCAGCTTACTATATAAAATCTCTTGAAGTATGATAATGGAATACATGTATAAAACATGCAGACAACCATAAAATCAAACACCACCTCAATACAAAACCCACCAACAATAAGAACGGGAATCATGACAGGTGTAAACCATGCATTGAACAAGCAATTAAGTGGAAAACCCACAAACATTTTTTTAATCACTCCAAGCCTACGGCTCAGCTCAGCTCGGCATGTGAACAGTGTCGGCTCAAGCTGCGGCTCCATCCATTTCATTCTTTTAAAAACAAATATGATCTTCCCTACACTTATCATTTTGCAAAATACCTTTATATGTAATTAAGACGAGGTTAAAGATAAAATAAAGCATTTTCACAATTTATTTGAAACATGAAAAATGAACAAAAAGATAAAGCATACATACGAAATCAAATAAAAACAAGCAAATAAGCAAACAATGAAACAGAAGCTTGGGTTACCTCCCAAGAAGCGCTTTTCTTTATTTCCGAGTCTTGTAGCTAGACTCAAAGTCATACCCTATTACGTTACTCCATCCCTTAAAATGATGTATCCGCTATTGATGAAATCCTCATCACCCTTGTGGTAATGTTTCAATCGTTGGGGGTTTACAATCATCTTCCCACCTTTATGATCAATCAAGATTACGGCTCCATTCTCGCACAAACTTTTTACTGTGAAGGGTCCATACCACCAAGATTTGAGTCTTTCGGGAGGTAGTTTCACCCCTAAGTTATGCAGAAGTACCACATCTCCTTCCATAAACTCGAAAGGATTCTTATCCCGCTGATTGCACTCAGTTTCAGCTTCTTCAGAGCCCCTATTTCTCTTTTACCTCCCTCATTCCCAAACTCTTGGTAATTCTTAATCCTTGCTTCCCATGCAAGGATCGTCTCTTGAACATGATTGTTAGATACACTAGAGTTGGTTGGAAGCTTCTTTCGCATCATGCACATTCTCATATTACATGGGGTCATGTGAAAATGAACCTTTCTTTGCCTTGACTTGAGTTCTATTACCCCCATTTCGTATTTGATGGTTGCCAGTGCTGTAGCAAGGAATGGTGCCCCTAGGATTATTGGCATATAATCCTTTTCCCTATCATCAATGATCATGAAGTCAACGGGGTATATAAATCCTGCCACGTTAATTAATACATCTTCTGCTACTCATAAAGGGTACACATAAGAATGATCTACAAGGAAAAGCGTAATGTGGGTGGTGGTTGGTATCTTATTAGTCAATTGGGCATAAATGGATAAGGGTAGTAAGCTTACTTCTGACCCTTGGTCGGCCAAAGCGTCTAAATATTTTAAATCTCCTATGCCGCATTGTATCTCGAAATTCCCGTAAACATTTGTTTCTTATTCACTTTCTGCTTAAGAATACTCTTGCACAATAGACCTACGGTTAACGTATCATACTTTTTCTCTATCCTTTTCCCTTTAAAGACTTTAGATAGATAATCTCGTCCATTGTTTCTCATCCAATTATCTATGGTCTTCTTATTAATGTCGTGTTTCAAATAATACCCTAAGGTTTGGGACTTTGTTGGTTCTTCCATTGGTTGTTTGTTAGGGGACATCTCCTTTTCCTTTATTTGAACACGATTCATTGACTACACCTCATTCCTTTGTTCCATCATCGGTCGTGATGACGTTAACTTCACGACTTTCCTCATTGACCAATTGTTTTTCCTCTTCATTGTCGTTTTCATGGACAATGGAAACAACATTAACAAACTTTGTGATGGGAGTATCAACTTCCTTCCGTACCAACACCTTTTCTGGAGCCTTAGCGTTAGTATAATCCCTTAATAGACTCATCATCTGAGCCATCTTTTCTTGCATTTCCTCCCTCTGTCTATAGACGGCTTCCTTGAATTGTGCCAATCTTTCTGAGTGAGCCGACATGTACTCTCTCATCCGAGTTTCAAATTCTGGGCTAAGTTCGCGAGGAGGTGAGATGGATAGGTCTATTTTCAAAAAGATTCAGCATTCTGTCTAAGAGGGGACTCAGAAAGTGGGATTGACTTCTTACTTGAGATGGAATTAATGGTTGCACGATTGGGGCTTGAAGGCTTTCTTTGTCTCTCAATTAGGTAATCGACCCTTCCCTCGAGTTCACTAAGTTTCTCTTCGGAGAGATAGGAGATTTTGTGGGTGAAGAGATGGCTTTGACTACCGAGGTTAAATCACGGGGTTCATCCCAAGATTCGCTTCCAAAAAAGGCAAGCTCATCAATGATATCCCATGATTCCCTTGCATCCTTCTCTCGTAATTTACTGTCGGCCGCTTGATCAATGGTACGTTTGGTGTGATAATCGACATGGTTATAAAAGATTTAGACTTGGAGCCAAAGATCAATGCCAGGATGAGGGACTTTTTGGAGCAAGCCCTTTAAACGAGTCCATGCTTCATAAAGAGTTTCACCTTGATGTTGTTGGAACATCAAGATGTCATTCCTTAACTTGGTAGTTCTCCTCGGTGGGAACATTTGAGCAAGGAAACGAGATGTGATGGATCCCGCGGGTAAACGCTCAAGTCATTGACTAGCTTGGTCACGTAGAGAGAATTCGAAGAGACACAATCGTGTCGTCTCTCGAGTGGCAACATCAAGGTCTATGGAATCAACAATTTTAAGGAAATCCTTGAGATGTTGGTTTGGATCTTCGGAACGAAGTCCATGGAATGCACATCCGCTTTGCACCAACCAGATGGTGTCGGATCGCAAGGGAGAAACATTGGCTCCTTGGTTGAGCTCAATGGGGTTTCGATTGCCTTGATGGCTAGGTCGGGAGTAGTCTCCTAAGGTGTGGGATCTAGGTGGTTCGGGTGTGTTTTGGTGGTTTGGTTGAATGACGAGGTCGAGGATATTATCACCTTCTATGATATCGGATGATATGGATTACAAACAAAGACATGAAGAAAAGATAGACTAAAGAAAGCTATGAAAAAGAAAATAAAAATCTCACTTGATATGAATCTAATGAGTAGACCTAATCGAAATAAAAATCAACCTAAGTAATAACTATTCCCCGGCAGCAGTGCCAAAAACTTGATGCGGGATTTTGCAACCTCCCAAAAGGTTTTACTTCTCAAGGGATCTTGAAAAGCTTGCAATCCTCCAGACAGTGTACCTAACCGTTGTAGTGTAGCATATGGTAGGTTCGGGAGATTGATCGTTCTCTAGGGGAATAGTGTCGTTAGGATTGAAGTGTAGGTCAGCTAGGTCTAAAGGTGAGGGATGATTCTTTTCAGTCTTTTTATATTTTATGAAAGTAATTAAAATCTCGGGTATTAGAAGAGTGAGAGGAATTAGTTGTTAGTCAACTAACCCAAAACTACGAATTAAACTAAAAACAATAAAATAAAAATAGCAAGAAAAGTAAATGTGGTGGACTACTTATATTGAGACAAACGTGTGTACTTAGATTTCCTTACTCCCTAGTTATCTCTTGTTGGTTAGTTGAGTGTCACAGTGCAATTGTTTAGTTGAAGGGTTGTATTCCTTAATACTAGTCGTGGGGGTCTGCACAGGCTTCACCAACTCTATGAATATCTATTTCTTCTTATGACAACACGTTTAGTACCATATCATAGAATCATTAACATCTACTCATGCTTTAAATACAACCAATAAAACTGTAGTGCACATCCGATTACGTTTCTTAAGACGTTCAAGCTTGTTACCGTATAGGAGATTAGCCAATTTTTCTTAAGCCTAACGCAAATCAATCAACCAAATAATAAACAACTTACCAACAATTAATAACTAAGTTTTATTAGATCTAAGAAAACACTAAAAAACCTAAGCTAGCATGTTAAAAGGAAGAAAAAATAAACAAGAAATCAAACAACACATAGACATGATGAATGATTAAAAGATTACTTATCTTCAATGTAACGTGAGAGAAAATAGGGTTTGGGAACCCTTGAAATATCTAGAAATTTCTCTCTAGGGTTTTGCACAAAGTTACACCACACTAATGAATGAAAATTCCAAAACTATATATAGATTTTACAAGCTGACGGCATCAAGTTATAGGTCTTGACGCCGTCAGAACGCCGCTCTTTAGGGTTTCGTATCGCCCAAGAGATCTTCTGACGTCGTCACTTGTTAGCCCTTATGGGCCGTCTCGTGTAATCTCAAAGCCAGACGGCCTCAACACAAATGCACCTGACACCATCAGGCACAAATCTTCAATTCCTTTATGGGGCGTCACGTGTTAAAGTCCACCAGTTCCATTCTTCAAGTGATGGCGTCAGCATACAAAGCCTGACGCCGTCAGGTGTAAAATCCTGACTTTTCTTGACTTTCTTGTTTTCTTCATCCTTGAGCCTAAAAACGTCCAAAATGCTCCATATTCCAGAAATCATGTCTCAAGTACCTAAAATGAGAAAAGAAACAATTTAAGGCAATATTTGATCATAAATTCACGACTTAGGGCTTAAATGACCCCTTAAAAATGCATCAAATAAATCCTTATCACTTGCCCATGGAGATTGGAACTTCACATTGTTCAGTTACCCGCACTTCAGCTACGACTTTAATCTAATCGATCTTGTATGGTGTCAGATGTTTTCGTGGTGTTAACTTGAGTCGACTAACGATATCTCGTGAGATGATATTCTCACTATTACCACCATCAATGATGACATTGACTACGTCTTGATTGATCCTACAGCGTGTTCGAAAGATGTTGTGTCGTTGGTTGTCTTCACTTTTTTTAGGAGTGGTGAGCATTAATCTACGAACAACATAGGAATAAGCTTCCTATTGGTCATCCTCTTCCTCGTCAAGAACATCTTTGGGTCTGATGAAACATTCGTCGTTCTCAGATTCTTCATAGAATTGTTCTCATTTTGCTACATTCACAGTTTTGCTCGCTCGACATTGGCTAGAAGTATGACCTGTTTTTTGACATTTGGGTCGAACATAAGAATTTGCCAGTTTCTTAGTGGCCTGTGAAGAAGTACTTGTATATGTCTACTTATTCTTCTCACTATCTACTTCACTAGAATTAAGTGGTTGTGACTTTTCTCCTGAGTGGTTCGAACTTTGGTTTAAATCAGGTTTACTTTTGAACTTAGAGTTGCCCTTTCCTTGTCTACTGATTGTTTGTTCTGCTTTCAAAGCTATCCGCACGACTTCATTAAGAGTCCAAGTTATTTGGAGAGATATAATGGCGTGAATGTCATAACAAAGACCATTGTTGAACCTTGCAACTTGTTATGCATCGGACTTGCTTAACTGATTTCGGGATGTAAGTCTTATGAATTCTTCTGCATATTCTGTTACAGTTCGAGAATATTGGCGACAATTCTGATATAGTGAATAAAGAGTCTGCTCGTAATCAATTGGAAAAAAACGCACGAACATTAATCGTTTCATCTTGCGCCACATGCTAATTGGTCATTTTCGTTGACGACAACGACTTGATTGAAGATTGTCCCACCAAGATGAGACGGCTCCTCTCAACTTGTAAGCAAAATATTTGACTTGGGATTCTTCAGGAATGTCCATGAGTTCAAAATACTTTTCTATTTCAGAAACCCAAACAAGAAAATCTTCAATTTTTAATGACCCCGAAAAAGTTGGTATATCCATCTTTATCCTAGGCATTTGATTTCTTTGATGATTCACAAGATCAACTTGACCTGCTTCTCTGTCTTCGTCACTTGAGGACTCATAAAGGTGGTGTTCTCGTTTTGATTCTTCACGAATATTAAGATTCTCAAGTGCCTCGAGAATTTTAGTATTCTGTTCCATTTGTTGTTGGGATTTGTTGCAAGTGTTGGGATTGTTGCTGCATTGTTGTGAATGTTGCGACAATGTTGTTGAATCACTTGTAGGGTTTGCAGAAGTGCAGTATTATCATTCGTCATGATCACTTAATTTTTTTTTCGTGAACAGTGCGATGAACAATTACTTTTTTTTTTTTTTTTTTTTTTTTTTTTTTTTTTTTTTTTTTTTTTTTTTTTTTACAGAATAAAACTACTAAAAGAAAAGAAAAGAATATTTAGAACAATCAGGGAAAACCCGAATTGATAAAAGATTGAGATTGATAGTGGTGACCTGATGTCAACTGGGGAGAGACCCAGATTGAAAGTGGCTCTGATTACCACCTGAAGTAGGACAGCGAAAGGCTGATTTGTTCACAGCAAACGCTTAGTGAACAGGAAGAATTGCAGACGCAAAAAACCGATGTTTACTTGACTTCACGAGTAGAGAAGAACAAAATTGAATTGAAAGTTTTAATAATGAATTGAATGCATACAACTATGCTGGAATGTGGTTTAAATAGACCTTAGTATCTTAATTCTAAACTAACAAGAATTAAAGGTTTCGTAATTGAATACCAATACTAATTAACAAATAAAGATAAACATATGAAAAGTTTCTTAATAAAACTGAAAAATCTACTGTGACTTGGATTCCTTGCTCCCCAAGTTTCCTATTCCTTGTTCCCCAAGTTTAAATCTGTTTCTAGATTATCTACTTCATCATTATGCTTTATCAATCGAATAGAATGCATTTTAACGTACTTCTTTAAGAGCTAAAAAAGTTTGAATCGACTTGATCTATAAGTTTAAATGTCTGTTATTGAGCTTCTAAGTCGTGATAATGAAATTAAAGCAGACATTTATATAGCATTGATTTTCTATGCTTAGAAATTAAATCTAAGTTGAGAATGGTCCATGCTCTATCACTTTATATAACTTACTTTTCATCTTTGGGTGCATAATGCATAAGATCTTTTCATTCATAATACTCATAGAGTAGAATGTTTCCTTTGTCATTAAACGTAACCTAACCAAAATGCTTTTGTTTATAAAATAGATATACATGTAGGAGTTATAATCAAATAAGAAGAAAAATTAAAATGAAAAAACAAAAAGAAATCATAACCAAACATTTCAGATGCATTTATAAAATAGATGTATCTCCTTTTGAAAATGTCTCCCTTATTTGAAATGTGTGGCTATAAATTATTCTTATTCTTCTTATTTTAGTTTTTCTTCTTACCGGATCTCTTCCCGTACATATATATGTAGAAACATACTTTTATAAGAATAGGTTCAGTTTTTCAACTTCGTAGAATATGGGGCTAGTTTCTGTAATTAGTTATAACGAGTTTAGTAACCCGCACGTTGCGGCGGGTGTTTTTAGATAGTAGTTTGGTGTCGTGCGTTGGTTGTAAAAAAAGAAAGAAATAGTTTATATATTTTTGTAAGCATTTATTGGGTGTCAGTTAAGTTTTGTCTGTGATTGCAAATATTTAACGGCTTTGGGTTATGGTAATTGTGTTAAAAGCATTTTTTTTTTTGTCGTTAGCTACTTAACGTGAAGTTAGTTACCTAGGACTGATTCTGCAAAAAAAAGGACTGATTCTGCAATTGATGTATAACATGAAGGACCATTTATGTAAATTATGTGAGGACTAAATTTGCAATGAACCTCTGAGATGAAGGTCAAAGTGCGTACAAATTTTTTTAAAAAATGTTAAAAATAACGGTTGTTAGTTAACAGCCGTTAAATAACTAACGACTGTTAATACTGGAAAAAAAAAATTACTGTAGCGTCCACTGTAGCAACTACAGTGGTTGCTACAGTAACCTCTTATCATTTAGTATATATATAATGTATGTTGTCAAAGAGAATATGCTATAGGACAAACTTATACGGAGTATCAAAATTGCAAAGAAATCAAACGCTACATTTGGGTAACGACTTGTCTTATTTGCTAACGACTGGGCTTAGCTTATGAGAAATAATTTTTTTTTGTGTTAAATCATAAAAATATAAATTTCTTATTGTTAGATACTAAAGACAATAAAACAATAGCATAAATGTGTTTGAAGGTACAAAATTAGTTCACCACTTCACTCTTGGGAGGGATTTGACCATTTCTAGCTCCTTAATTTCCTTTTTTTTTATTTGACTTTAACTTTTGTGTGAAAATTGTATAGAAATAAGCAAATACATGCAAAAGAATTACGATTTCTGTGGTTTCAAATAATAAATAAAATCACGAAACACTTGTTTTAAAGTATGGTCAACTTATTTATCAAATTTTATGTAGTTTTCACATGTGATATATTTTCTATTAAAACATGCAACTCATATTAAAGCACTAAAATTAAATGCTCAAGAAACTCTTATACTTTCATAAAATTAACAATTCTTTTAACATAAAAACTCTTAAAGAGATTTTCAAACTTTTACCATGAAACATTGTTTCCTTTTTTTATTATAAAAATGTTGTGGGGTAAAAAGAAATCGTTGAAAAATACGGGTCTTTGTCGGACCTTCTTAACTAATTTTATTTTTATATCATATATTGTATTAAAATAACAAAATTTTATTACAAAAGATTTACGCTTTTTTACATCAAAATTTTGCAAGATTTTAGGGATGGTCTTATTTCAAACCAAAATTGTCTGGTTAAAAATTTCCATTTCGAAAGCTAAATAAAAGGGTCCATGTTTAAACACTTATGTACACCAAGATTATTTATTTTTCATTCAAGATACACAATTTTATTGCATAAGGTCTCATCTCATTTATATCGAATTTGAACAAGATTTTAGGAATTTCTCTAAGGGGCTGTTTGGTTCAAGAATTTGAAATTCCGGAATTTTAAATTCCGGAATTATGAGAATTTAAAATATCTTGTCATGTTTGGTTGACAGAATTTAAAATTCCGGAATTTTAAATATATATATTTTTTATTTTTTTAATATAAATTTCATAAATATTCTATTTAAAAATTATAAAAAATTTATAAAAAAATTTTATAAAAAAAGTTTATAAAATAAGTTTATAAAAAAAGTTTATAAAAAAATTATAAAAAGTTTATAAAAAGTTTATAAAAAGTTTATAAAAAAAGTTTATAAAAATTTTATAAAAAAAAGTTAATAAAAAAAATTATAAAAATTTATAAAAAATTTATAAAAAAAAGTATATAAAAAAATTATATAAAATTTATAAAAAAAGTTAATAAAAAATTTATAAAAAAGTTTATAAAAAAACAATAAGAAAAAAATGTTATAAAAAAAATTTCCAAGTAAATTAAAATTCCTCACTTTTTGAAAGCATTTTAATTTACTCCATTTGGGCAATTCGTGGAATTATAAATTCCTCCAAAGTGTCAACCAAACACGATATTTGAGGGCAATTTAAATTCAAATGCCCCTAATATCCCCCAATATCCCCGAACCAAACGCCCCTAAGTAAATAGCCACAAGACATAAATCACATCTCAAAAGTAGAAAGAAGATTTCATATACTTTTTAAAATTATACGAATATTTATTAAAAAAACACAATCAAAGTCACCATCATGGACTAATCACCATCATCATTACCATGATAAAACTAACTCAAAAAAACGTGTTGAGCTGGTGCCATACAATCTTTTCCATCTTCATATGTAATAATAATCTTTTTTTTACATTTTATACTGTATATAAAGAAAAAAAGAAAAATCAAATTTGCAAGCTGTAAATTAACTCAAATGTACTCATCTTCTTCTTCCAACTTTATAGTCATCATCTAGTACTTCACCTCACTCTCTCTCTAAAAAAAACACCAAAACACACACTCTAAAACACACACACACACAATGCTACACTCTTCCATTACCAAATTTTGACACAAATTCAGACACCCTTTTGGATCTTTTTCAAAACCCATCAATGATTTCCTGAAAAAACACCTAAAAACACACTAAAAACACACACACAAACACACCCACAATGCCATAATCATCACCAAAATCCAAACTTTGATACATTTTCAGACACCCTTTTGGATCTTTAAGAAAACCCATAAAATGGAATCCTTAAAATGGTGGTCAAAATCAGAAACTCACAGAGGGACACCAGTTATAGTAAAAATGGAAAACCCCAACAATTGGTCTATTGAGGAAGATTTTTCATTAAATGACACCACAAAACCCAACAAAAATGCTAAACAATTAACATGGGTTTTGTTGTTAAAAGCTCACCGTGCAGCTGGTTGCATCACCTCCATTGCTCCGGCCACTTTTTTCATTTACTCCGCCGTACGCCGTCGTCTCTCCGCCGGCAGAACCGACACTGAAAAAACTGGGGAAAAAAATGGTTCAAGATTTTACTTTTGTATAAAAATGTTTCTTTTTATATCAGTTTTAATGTTGGTGTTTGAGATAACAGCTTATTTTAAAGGATGGGATTTTGGTGCACCAGATCTTCATTTACAGTATTTGTATACTTTAACAAATCCTTTTAAGCTTGAAGAGTTTTTTAATTGGGTTTATTCGAAATGGGTCTTGATTCGGGTCGAATATCTTGCACCGCCTTTGCAAGTTTTGGCAAATGCTTGTATCTATCTGTTTTTGATACAGAGTTTGGATAGGTTAGTGCTGTGTTTGGGTTGTTTTTGGATCAAGTTTAAGAAGATTAAACCTGTTCCCAAACAGTCTGCAGTAACTGATCTTGAATCTGGTGATGAAGGCTTCTTTCCTATGGTTCTTGTTCAGATTCCCATGTGTAATGAGAAAGAGGTAACTTTTTGTTTTTACTTTGTGGATAATTTGTGTTATAGAAGCTTAATTTTGGGTGTTTGAGTAGTGGATAATTAGTGAATTTTGGGTGTACCCTTTTGAGGTTTTCGTTTTTTTGTGTTAAAAGATTTAAGCTTTTTGCAAATTTTATGAACTTTCAAATTTGGAAGCTTGAATTTTGGTTATTTTGGTTAAGGTTAGTGAATTTTGGGTATAACCTTTTAGGATTTTGGTTTATTTGTGTAAAAGCTTGAATCTTATTCAAATTCTTGAAATTTTCAACAATTAGAAGTTTGAATTTGCTTAATTGAATAGTTGCTTTACAAGGGTTGAACAAAAGTCTGGTTTTTGACATACCATTTCAAGCGTGTTTATATTGTTCAAAAGTTTGAATCTTTTGCACATTAATTGAAAAAGTTTGGATTTTGATAAGTGCGGTATGGTAATTCTTAAATTTTTTGGCAATGCCCGTTTTTAATTACATGTATTTGAGTAAAAAGCATGAAAACTTCAGATTTAATAAGTTTGGATCTGGTTAACGGTATTGAACAAAGCTTGAATATTTTGAATTTTGAAGTACCCATTTGGGGATTTGTTTCTATTTGTGTAGAGATTTGGATACTTAATGCTATACTTGTTATCTACCAGGTTTATCAGCAATCAATTGGGGCGGTGTGTAATTTAAATTGGCCAAAATCTAAAATTTTGATTCAAGTTTTGGATGATTCTGATGACCCCACAACTCAATTATTGATCCAAGATGAGGTTCATAAATGGAAAACCGATGGTGCAAATATAGTTTACAGACATAGAGTGCTAAGAGACGGTTATAAAGCCGGCAATCTCAAGTCTGCTATGAGTTGCAGTTATGTTAAAGATTATGAATTTGTTGCCATCTTTGATGCAGATTTCCAACCTCAACCTGATTTCCTCATGAAAACCGTTCCTCATTTTAAGGTGATTTCTTATTCTTGTTTTTGTACGTCTAATTTATGTCATTTTTTCCATTTTAGTAGAGTTAAGAATGTGTATTTGATGCTAATTTGTAGGATAATGAGGAATTGGGATTGGTACAAGCGAGGTGGTCGTTTGTAAACAGAGATGAGAATTTGCTAACACGGTTGCAACATGTCAACTTAGCATTTCATTTTGAAGTAGAACAGCAAGTGAACGGGATTTTCTTGAACTTTTTCGGTTTCAATGGGACTGCTGGAGTGTGGCGAATTAAGGCTTTAGAGGATTCCGGTGGGTGGTTAGAGAGGACCACGGTTGAGGACATGGACATTGCTGTTAGAGCTCATCTTAATGGATGGAAAATGGTTTTCCTCAATGATGTTGAGGTAGTTATAAAAAAAGTGCCTGGTTTTGTGTTGATAAGAGTTTGTTTATCGATGTTGATCAATTAAATATTGTTTTTCAGTGCCAATGCGAATTACCGGAGTCCTATGAAGCCTACAGGAAGCAACAACACAGATGGCATTCTGGGCCGATGCAGTTGTTTAGGCTTTGCTTGCCTGACATCATCAAATCAAAGGTTTGTTTTGAAACTGATTATGTAATTAGTTTCTTGTATGAACTGATTATTCTTGAGTATTTGCGGTTAAATTATCAGTTTTGGATATAGTAAAATAACTTAGGCTCTCTCGAATGGATGCTTTAAAGCCATGTTTTATCTCTAATAGTGGCAATAAAGTGTGCTCCAACAACTACGCTAAATGTGCGAAATTTTTAGAGGAGACTAGACTTCCTCTATATATTTTTTTTATATGGTGGAACCCTATTTGAACATCTGGAAAATTTGTTTCTCACATTGTTTTTGATTTTACCTTTTATATCCATGACATATTTTGACAAAATTATACCTTTGATTTATAATTTACATAAGTATCAAATTTATTCTAAATTGAGATTCATGTTAGTTTTTTTATGAATTTTATCTTGTGCCTTATAGTGAGTAATAAATTTGTGACATTTTTATATTAGTGATAAGTATTCAATTGTTTATTATATAAGATTTTTAATATAATCGGTGCTTTAGAATAAAGGGTTTGATATGGATCTTTTTAGGGAGGGAACATGCTGAGAATAAGGAAAATTGTATGTAAATGGAACCTACTATGGGTCAATATTTTAGCGATTGCACTTTCTAAACCAACGTTTTAGGGTTTATTTCAAAAAACACATCTAAAAGGACTCGAGCTATAATTGATGATGAGATTTAGGTTCATTGATGTGGCATTCACATGTATTCTAAATGATGACATGTCCTTCATAAATATCAATTTTCAAACATTTTGGATGGTGATGTAAAAGCTCCTAAAAGGAAAACAAAATAGACATATGTTCTACTATATTTAACTCACTTCTCCAACTCTTTTCTTACTCCTACACCGGTAACCTTCCTTTTTTCATTCCCGTCGTTGGCTATCCTTTCCTACATGATATGTGACACAGTCTGCCAGCTTTACGCTTGATCTTTATATACGTATTCAATATTTTTCTATCCAACAAATCCATATGAGTAATCTTATTCGCTTTGACGTCAACAACAAAAGGTAGGGGTTTCCCTAGAAGAAGCAATCCATATCGAAATCTTAAAATTAGTGTGAATGATACTGAAGTCCTTATAGAAACTACCAAAATAATTGTAGAAAATAGCCAGCGCAAAATTCAGACCCTGTCACATAGCATGCGAGAACCGATAATTGGTGGTGGAAATGGAAATTGGAGGGGTTATTGGTGTTGCGGTCGGCCAGAGATGGGTATTAATTAAATCATTGAAATTTATTTCTATTTTCTTGTATTTTGTTTGGATCTAAGTCGCTATGTCATCATTTAGAATACTTGTGGACAGTGGATACCACCTCATTAGTAATCTACACCTGAAAATCGGTTATCAGCTTGAGGCCTGTAAATGGGTTATAAGAGATTTAGACCCTGATGTTGGTATTAAAAGTATAATCCCTAAAATAAATATTAACTCAAGATTTAGATCACACATCCAAACACACCATTAGTATTTTCATTGTATGTTTCCTATTACTTTGACAAATTTCGTGAAACCTTTTTGACATCTCGTATGAAATTGATGGTTTGTTGTATGCAGATTAGCATTTGGAAGAAACTAAACATGATATTTTTATTCTTCCTTCTTAGAAAGCTGATCCTACCGTTTTACTCATTCACCCTCTTTTGCGTAATTCTCCCAATGACCATGTTTGTTCCGGAGGCAACTCTCCCTGCGTGGGTTGTCTGTTACATCCCTGCCACCATGTCGTTTCTCAATATCCTCCCTTCTCCCAAATCTTTTCCCTTTTTAGTCCCCTACCTTCTCTTTGAAAACACAATGTCGGTAACCAAATTTAATGCCATGATATCAGGCCTTTTCCAACTAGGCAGTGCCTACGAGTGGGTTGTCACCAAGAAATCAGGCCGGTCATCTGAAGGTGATCTTGTGTCATTAACCGAGAAAGATTCAAAAGAGATTCAAAGAGGTGGGTCAGAACCCGATTTAGAAAAATTAGAGGAAGAGATGAAAGAAAAAGCGAGAAAGATTAAGAACAAGAAGCATAATAGGATATATACCAAAGAGTTGATGTTGGCTTTTCTTCTATTGACAGCTTCCGCTAGAAGTCTTTTATCTGCTCAGGGTATCCATTTCTATTTCTTGCTATTTCAAGGGCTATCGTTTTTGCTCGTGGGGCTTGACTTGATAGGTGAGCAGATTGCATCATAAAACGTTCATAGTTACATTTAGTACACCGAATATTGGGTTTTAGTAGATACTCTTGAGTGTTGAACCCAAAAGAAGAGCAGTTAACGTGTATCCCACGATACGAGGAGTTGTGTAACTTGTGTTACGGGATTGATTTGTTGTTTTTATTTGTTTTGGTCAATTCTTTTGTACGAAGTGGTTTATATGTTTAGCTGAATCTTTTGAACATGGAGGTAATGAGTAGCCAGTGTATATTATTTAGGGATTGCTCTTTGTTAATTCATATTCTTTTTTTCTTCTCTTAAAATGTATTGTCTGCTCATTTATGGTGGTGGTTAATATTTTTAACAGCACCTGATAAATGTGATCTAACTTTATATAGAAGTCAATGTCATTTAATATGATGTGTAATTGTTTACAGTTCATGAAGTTTAACTGTCATTTAATCAAGATTTAATTTGGTAGGTTAAAAAAGTACAAATCTTTGGTGTCATCCTGTTACTATTATAATTCTGTCATTTATTGAAGACTTAATTTGGTAGGTAAAAGTTAGAAGATTCAAAATCCATAATTTTTATCCTTTTTTGTTAGCTTTGGGTCACATATTAACAAAATGGAGTCGCACATATAATGGAGCAGCACATTCGCACATGACTCTTTTAGGAAAACATATTATTTTTTGCTTCTTTTGAGAAAAGTCTTTAGTTTTTGGTTCTTTTGAGAATTTTCTTTAAAATATTTGGACTAATGAACAGTTGCATATTCTTTTGAGAACTATCTTTGAAACCATGTACTCATCTATGGTTTAGCGAGATTTTGAACCCACAGCCAAAATGGTTCTAGACTCGGGTATCCCAGACCCCTAAAGAGTCAAGAAACCAAACTACTTGAGGAGCATCGAAGAGGGTCCTCTTACTCGATAAACAAAGTGAGAGCACGAGTCATCATCAGCAATTTTTCGGAATAAAAATCAACAATATTACCAGTCATGGACAGAGGATGCTCCATTTGAAACCTTGAAAGTGACATGTGACCAACATAATAATGTCACCCTTCCTGTTCTTGTAAACATTATCATCACAATAAACAGAAAAATCTGAAAGCTTTCATTCCCAAATTAATGCACCAAAATACATAAAATAACATCACTTTTCTTGTTTTTCTCCTAAAAATCAACACTCTTTACAACAAAATTTTCCTTTCAACTAATTAATCCAGAAAAGACCTCATAAAACTTCACGCATTTTCCTTAAACAAGTCCACGTTTTTTCCTTCTTATGTCCATTTACATGTATATGGTCCGTAAAGTTTTAACGAGTCATCTTCTGCTAAAACTCGAAGAACAAACAATAGGAGTTGGTAGAGCCTATGCAACTCTTCTTTTGTAGAAAACTTGCTCATCTCACTCTTTTTATCATTTTAATTTCTGGCCCTACTCAAACTCTGATCTGTGTGTCTATAGTTTCAGTTAGAAGACAATATTATCACTTCCCAAATTCTATAAATCCATCTTATCTCGTCCTGCTAAACACAAAATGTAACTAGTGGTTAGAAAAAAAGATCATATCCACTAAAGATATTAGAAAGGTTTTCTTAAGCAATTACCATTTGGTCCAAGATTGTTGGTGCCAGGATTAACGTCATATCCCATTTGAAGAAGATTGTGGAGATCGTTATCCCACACAGGCTATAAGATTACAAAGAGAGAAAACTTCAGACACTTCCATTAACCATATCGTTATGTTTGTCATTAGATAATCTATGAAGAATCACGTAATAATTTCTATTTAAATGTAATCAAGTCGTAAAATCAATGTACCTGAGGATGGATAGCATGCAATTGTGCAGTTGTAGCTGGAACACCGGGCAAGCTTCCGTGTGAATAAGAATGTGATGGGTTTAATGGGTGGCTAAATCCAAAAGCTGGATTTGAAATGCTGCCTCGTGAATGAAGAACCTACACATATACCAAATAAAGTTAGAAGGCTAAGCATTATGCATCTATCAAATTTGTTGCATTTTGTCCTTTTGGTGGATCCAACTAAGAGAACAAGACGTAACAAATGGGATTAAGCAAAATTAGTAACAATGAGGGTTTAGCTAGCAGCAACTTACATCTTTAAAGACAAGGCGATCAATGTCAATGTTCACTTCTGGATTCACCGTCGCTAGTTTCATTGACAAAAACTGCAGGGAAAAATAAATTATACATAATCTCTGGACAATGAACTTCGAGATCTTAAAAATCTTTAATCAGACAAAATCACAAGTAGAGATATCTATTTCAAAGCAGAGATGTGCATTTTTAAGTTTTAAATATAGGTCACTCTGAGTTCACTAGACTAAGTTCTCACTTTAAACAAGAGGAATGTAATGGTCATGCATTTCACTAAATAGTGTTGAGTTATTTCGTTGATAAGCAGACACCTTTACAGATGAGAGAATCGAGAATAGGGGAAGAATTGTATATTCACTTGTATCATTTACGGAAGATCATAGGTGTGTATATTAAAGTGTAGAATCTAATGGAATATTCTGGTGGGATTTCATGAGTTAGCAAATATATGTTTGAAAGGCGGTTTGAACCGTTGAGTAACATATATACTAACCATGGAGGACAGCTAACAAGGATTGTTTTTAATAGTGACCATTCTGGCAACAAGAGCAAACGTTTTCTTGTCGTCAACATTCTCTTTTTGAGTGAAACCCTTGGCGAGTGGCGACAAGGCATGACTTAAATCGATCAATGTGAGTCAAGTGATGACAGGTAAAGGTTTGACATCCAATGACAATGAGATGATACAAGTAAAGACTGAATTTATATATAAGCCATAAGGATTTTTTTTTCTTAAGAATCCAATGTGGAGGCCAAAATACAGCACCCATGTATGGTTTGATCTCCTCATTACAAGTGGCTGTCTATGTTTGTGGCACGTTTTATTACAACTGAATATAGGATTCTTATCATCCAAAATTACATAAGCAACTTCTTATGGCATTTAAACACCCCGTTACAGACTTAAACAATACCCTAACAAATGTGCTGTTTATAGACTTAAACACAAATGTAACTAGATATGGAATTTAAATGAAGCATATAACTAGGGACTAACGTTACGATGGAATCAAAGTCGCTAAAAGCATATTAACATACCTCGACTTGTTGTTGGAGCGATTGAACGTAGTTGATAATCTCATCAAGCATTACAGCTTTTCCAGTGATCTTTACCCAAATTGATACAACAAACACCATTAAAACCTCACAAACAAACAAACATATATAAACAAATAGTTCTTTAAACCTTCTTAGTTTACCTTATTACAACCAGGAACAAGATCTTGAAGCAATTTCATTCTCTCACTGATCTTTTCTCTCCTAACCTGAATAAAACAATTTCTAACATCATTCGACAAAAAACAAACAAACAAAACTACCAAATATCACAAAATAAGACATAAACTTTACCCTTTCTGCAAGACTATGACTATTAGTAGCTTGACCTCTTTTCGCTCTCATATGAACATAATCCTCTTTACGATCCGAACCCTCATTTACTTGTTTTCCTTTCGAATCAACTCTAAGTTTCTTTTCATCGTTCTCACTAACATTATCACCATTCTACAACCAATACAAAATCAATTAGTAACAAATTTTCAAATTCACAAACATTCAAAGATGATCAAGATTCGATTTTTTTCGCATACCATATTGGGGTTCAACCTTCTTTTCTCCCTGCTACTAGTGTTACTATTACTATTAGGTGATGCACTAGGATTGACCATCATTTTAGGCACTAATTCAGCAGATTGATACTGATTCATTAAAGGGTAAGTACCAAAGTTCTCTAATGGATCCCAACCTGGGCCAAAAAGATTACCAGACCCACTTGAAGATTTGTTATTAAACATGGATCCTGAACTCATTTCACCTCTATATTGATAACCCATTTCACTATCATCATGTTCAGAAGAACCCATATTTTGTTTTATAAAGATTCAAGAACATGAAAGTGAAAAAGCAAGTAGTATAGTAGGGATCTATGCTATGTTAACTTAACTAGCATAAAGTTGAATATAAAAAAAAGTTAGGTTTGACCAAAAATAAAGGGCTATGGTTAAGGGTTAGTACTCATGTATTAGTATCTTGCAAGACTCAATAAGGAACAAAATGGCAGCTTTACAGTGCAAAAGAAAGAAAGACTTGAAAATGAAGTGTGGTACATCGTATATATCTATATATTTACTACCATTGATGTTGTTTCAAAATGACATGATGATCAAAGTGAAAACTGTAACAGACAAGAAAGTGTTAACCTTTCATAAGAGTATAAAGTAAAGTAATGAATAGACACTAGTTGTTGCTAAGTTACAGCTTGCTCTTCTGTTTTTTTATTTAGTTTTTTATTAAAATATATATAACCTACAAGATTCCCATTTAACTATTAATAAATGTTTTCTTAAAAAAATAAAATAAATGTTTTCTTAAAAAATAAAATAAATGTTAGTTTTTCATGGGCTTATTTAGGACTTTTATGTTTGAGCTTTTAATGATTTGAAATGGAAAAAAACACATATAAGCTATAAAAATAAGCCAAAGTATTAGCTTAATAGATATAAGTCGAATCACGTAAGTCAAATAAAGCTTATAAGTAAGAAAAGGATAATTTGAGGCAACATATCATAGGACGAGCTTAATAGTCATTGCACTCACCACCACCATCTAAGAAGCTGTTTGTTTGGAGGGTTTCGGAATCATGAAATGACATTCATAGGCATTGCAAATGTTTGGTTAAAAATTTGATAGTTAGACAATGATAGGATACCCATTGATCCATAGTTATGTAGATAGGTGACTTCTGCTATCCATTCCTGTGAGCCCCATAACTATTTGAATTTTCAACACACAATTTTTACAAGATGAACGTGGTGATATTTGACATTATCATAGTTAATCCAAACCAAATTCAACAAACCAAACATTGTTCTTGCATTAACGAAACTCATGCCTCAATTCCATCCAACTATCCAACCATACTCATAGTCAGGGTTCTAAATAGCGCGCTATAGCGGCGCCATAGCGCAAGGCGTGGCCTCCACGTTATGAAACAGGCCAAGGCGTCGTCTCTAGGCGTAACGTGCAATAAAGCGTGATAAAGCGCGCTATAGCACATGGCGTAGCGCCTTTTTTTGAAGCTTTTAAGATTTAAACTTTTTTAAAGAGATCTATTTGTCTTGAGCTTATTTACAAGTATTTATTCGGGCTTAGTAAATCCATAACTGAGTTTTAAGCCTATTAGCTAACTAATATTGACAACTTTATAAATATTTTTTGCCGCTTTGAATCACGCCTTAAAAACGCTATGACACAATGCTTGTTGGAATTATATAACATGACATGCATAAATATAAACAATAAACATCAAGTAAACACATGCGGAAGCGTTATAACAAGATCATATAACATGTAGTTAATTAATCAATAATAAATAGTAAACATACCTTTGTGATTCTAGCCCGAACAAGAATCAATAAAGCAAATCTTCAACTTATGAACCCTAATTAGGGTTTATGTGGATTATAAGAATAACCACTTACCTTTTTGTTATTCAATCCAAGATATAACCAATAGTGTGGTTATATCACGTTCTTGTACACACGTACTAATTCAAGTAAAAGATTATGCAAGTAATTGAAAAACACAAAACAATTTTGTTTTAGAAAAACAAAAGTAATCAACCCAAACACTTGTTTGGTCGATTATTTAGAACAAAGAGGAGAGGAAAAAACACAAAGAACTATGTGTACAAGAGATGTCAAATAATGAATCCTTGGGTTTGTTTATATAGTGTATAATTACTTGGAGTCCAAAGCACAAAGGAGGTGGAATCCCCCCTTGGCCGATCGGTTTAGGAACTCCTCTAGGGATTCCGGAACCTTCTTGACTTACCAATTATTCACCAATAAAACTTTCCCTTTCTTCGTCTAACGGTCGTTAGCCATTCTCCGTTAAATACTAACGGTCGTTACTCATTTTTGTGTTTATTAATAATTATATATAACATTTATAAATAATTATTCATTTACTCTTCATACGTATGCAATCCCGTGATCTCGAGTTCGATCATAACACACAACTATTAATTTATGTTCATAAAACTAACAGCTCCCACTTGGACATATCTTAATAGTGTGATGACATCGGTTAACGTCTTGCAACACGCCGATGCCTCTAGTAGATTTCTCATTATTATTATCCTTTTTTTTGTTACTAATATCATGTTAATAAGGATATGGATTAAAGTCATTCCTTAATTAACCATTCTGTTTCTCGTTGTTTGTGATTGAACAAGATTACCAAATATTCTGAACATATTCAGGGGAGATCTTAGGTGCGGCCACGCATACATCTTACCAACCCTACGAGGGGCCCAGCAGTATTAAACTCCAAAAATAAATTTAAATGAACAAATTCTATCTTGACTACAAGCAAAACCCACAAACTTTGTAACACTTTTGAAAACAACCCTTATGACTACCAGTTACGTATAGCGTTAAGTTGTTCCACAAAAATGTACTACATTCATGACACTTATCTTGCATCTCAAGTCTGAGGATAACTTCTCATGATTTACTTAATAACAAAATCCATAAAGTAACATCATGTAGTTGGGATAAGTCCTATATTCGGTATCATTGAATATTATCTGAAATGGCATGACTACGCATCAATATACTTTAAGTATATTATACCAACCTTCAGATTTATCTTGATTTAATAATATTCCCATATTATTAACTGACAACGGATAATTTAGAATAATATTTATTCATGGATTAAACATACAAATATAGGATACAATATATTATAAAACATACCATGTATTTAAATTTATTATAATAATTGTTTAACATCCCTTATCCAAATACTAAATAGATTAATGCATGATAACTCTTGTTGATGAATTATGTCTCAAGTAATGACATTCATACTTGTTGACAAAACATAAATCATCCAACTTTGATCTATCAAAATTTTGAGAATACTTATTTAAGAATTCAACTAGTGAAGTTCTTTTATGTGCATACTCAACTATTTTGATAATGCCATGTAATATTTCATAAAATGTGTGACATCCTTAACCACCAATTTATGATAATCAAACTTCCAAACATTTTAAAGTTTAAAGTATTCTTATTCTCTTAATGTATAATGCAACTTAGGCTTTTTGTAAGCAAAACTAGTAATAGCCAAGGATGAAATCCTTACCATAACTAGTATTGAGTGTCATCTCAATTTCATTTAGCATCATTGTATGCAAACAACAATATGCTCTTAAAACCTTCCCGTAAACATTAATATTTATTATGTAATGTTTGATGCCTTTCAAACTTACAAGTTTGTTGGCTATGACAATTTGCACAACAATTGACCAATTGTTCATTTATAGAATTTGGAAGCTGTTCCAGACTGAGGATGTGATTCTATAATCAAACATTTTCTTTTAGAATATTACACAAGTTATCTAATAACTTTTTAATTAGATATTAAAATTGCCAAATCATCTTGTAATCAAGCATGATACAACAAAATATAATGTTTATGAAAAATCTTTGAGTCATACTTAGATTTTATTAATGTTATTCATATCCATTTAGACTTTCTAAATGATATATCATGTTGTATTAGATTCATTTACCGCATATATTTCAACAATAAACATTCATTCCAAGGTTGCATGTCTTATTTTCTAAATCTTTCAAGTAAAGTTTCATTCCAAAATAAGACTTAACTTTTAACTTATATGGAATGTTACTTTTTATATGTTCTACAACATATATGATTTAAGAAATTAAACATAATACTCACACTAGCTTTCAGGAATACCTAAAAATTATCTTATTTCAATTATAAATCAAAACATGGATTTAATAATTAAACATAAGAATAATATTCTAAATGCATGCATTTATCCATCCATGGATTATTGCACTTTGTACACTTCCAAAGATTTATTTGAATTCATAAACTCCTTTTGATTACTTATCGTCCTCGCTCAAGTAATCACTCAAGAAAGAGTTTTGATATTCCATTGTCAATTTCATATTAATGAAACTAAACATGACAATTATAATCTTTATATATTTAATTTGTTTAGAATAGAATATTCAATCACAGTTAATTGCTTAAGTGTGATTAATAATCTTGTCATAAGACATGCATTAAATACGTGCACAATATTGTCCATATGATTTCTATACAAAGATTTAAACCACAAGGGTTACATTATCTTTGAAGAAACTCATCTTCATTTTCTAGTCAAACTATTAAGATAAACCAAGTTTCTAAAATTGATTATCTTTATTGACAGCATCTTGATCATTCATAGCATGTGTACTTTACCCAATTTCATATTTGGTAATGTATCATGTTGATTATCAGGTTTACAATAATCCTGTAAATCATAGCCCTCAACATATTAATCAAATATCTGAGATATTTTGATATTCTATGAATGAGAATTCTATCATCTTGAGATTTAACATTTTAATGTCAAGCTTCATCATGATATTTACTAGTGTATTTAAGAAGATTATGTATCTTGTAATTTTATCTTTTAAATATCAAAACTCCCACTTGCTTTTAGTAATTTAAAGACTATCTTTAAATACTTAGCAAATAAAGCAACAATACAATGTTCTCTTTTGGGACATTTACAAAAACACAATGATAGTTCATGACTTTTATTTGTTAATAACCTACTCATAAGTCATAAGTAGTTTAACAAATTCATAACTTCATTTTAAAACTTAACGTGATTCATCACATTCATCACACTCCATCATATGATGATGTCTTATTAATCTTCTAGATTGGAGTTTTATTAAGTATGTCCAAGCCATACTAAATATTCTAACATTGATAACTTTTGAAAGAAAAGAAGTCATAGTTATCTTTAAATCAACCAATATAACAAGAGTTTTATTTTCCTAATTGAACATACCATAAATATTTGGTATTTCATTAGTATTAATATTGCAAGACAATCTAACAATATTTAAGATAACCATATTCCTCTTTTGACTTGTCTATTTACCAACTAAGTTATTATAATGGTATACTAAAATTTTCAAGCCAATTACATGCTTTATAATACAAGTACTTTTTACAAAGTCACTTCATGTCCATGTCTCTACAAGAAAACATAAATTGTTATAAACCCACTATACGTTATAAGTCATTTAACAATTTAATGACTTCATGTATATGTCTTAATTAAAAAAAACATAACAAAATAACGTCTTACTTTATTATAAGTCTTGTAACAATTAAAAGACTTTATGTTTATATCTTTACAATGAAACATAAACATGTTTAACTAAAGTAATTATGAACACCATCTTTTGGTTTCAATAGTAATTTCAAGTTAATTTATTACTTCACGATAATGTAAATAACATTATTTCTTCATTTATTTATGTCATTCTAAGAACACATAAATATTCAGATTGAAGTAGCATTAGATTACTTTATTAATTTATGTTATTCCATGAATTCATAAATATACAAATTAAAGTAGTCTTGATATCATATTGACACATGTTCTAATAGGTATCTAATTTAGAAACTACAAATTCTCATAGTTCAATTACATTAGTTGATCTGCTAGTAATGAAAATATGAAATTCACCTTGTTGTTGCAATCTAGCTAAGCTCTCACATAACATAAATTGTAACACCAAGTGTTTCTTGAATTAGATTAGTATAATTCATATTCGAACTTTATTCTCTTACCTTGCAGTCAAGAGAATCCATTAAATCATATATTTATGAGTTGTTTCTTGCACACATTAAAGATAACATTTCTCCCACTTGTGCATGGAACAACCTCATACAGTTGATAAACAACACGCCATGCATTTGTTTATTTGATCAATATGATTGTGTCATAGATTTTAGCATAGCAAGTAGATGTAAAACAACAATGTCTTGTAAGGAAACGTACATGACTATCATTAAAAGTATGAGTGTCTACACTTAGAAAGTAATTATCTTTAGCTACCAAGATGTCAAATCTTGTAACTTCTACTGAATTAAAGATCATTACAATAATTCCTTATTCAGTAATAAGTACACAATAATCCCACTGAATTTGACAACATTGTAAATGTTTCATATCCAGTAAAAGAAAATAGTGTGCTACGTAACAATTACTTATGCACTAAAGAGTGTATCCTACTATGTAAATGATAGACTATCCACCAAATGCTATTAACTTGAAAAATTGGGCATGCAATTTCTTCCTTAATAGGTTTACCATCCTACAATGTATGTAGTACCTTTTAAATAGTCAAAACAACTAGTTTGTCTTTAACATTTTACGGTAATTAGTCTAGCTTCTGATTATAATAACTCATAAAATGTCATACATAATTTTCTGTTAACCAAATATCATATTTGTTACTAAGAATTTAATCACCGAATGAGGGTGATGAAATCCTTATGGAAAATATGCAATTATCTTAACTATTGAAAAATTTGCTATAAGTTATATTAGAATTTAGACATATCTAATATTCCTATTATCCTTTTTCATTCATGAAAAGAAATAGGATTGTGTCTCACTCTTCTTTAAAGAAAGGATACTTCGTTTGTCTTTTAAGTAAATTATTCTTACTCAAACATTTGTTTGAAAATAGAACGAGATCAATTTACCAAAGCCCAAAGTGCGTTTACGGTTTGAACGTTGCATTAATACATTAAAACGAATTACAAAATTCAATTTCAGTTTTTTCGATAATTAGATCTTTAAGAAAATAAAATACCCATTGGTAAATATTCATATAAACCATAGTATTTTCTTAAAGCTAGGATCTAAATTGACATAATACCATTACATCAGTTGATCTGCTAATAATGATAGTATTCAACAAGGTAATTGTCAAACAATAATTGCCAATATCATATTGCAATTCCTAGATCATTATGGGATTTACATTCACAAAACCTTTTTGCAATGTAAGCATGTTTCATCCCCATATAATGCCTTGAGTCCAAGTTCTCACTTCGTACTCAATTTAAGTCGTCTAACTTAAAAACTGCAAACCAATAATTCCATTACATTAGTTGATCTGCTAGCAATGAAATTATGAAATTTACCTCTCCATTGCAATCTAGCCAAGCTCTCACATGACGTAAACTACAACTTCAAGTGTTCTTAACTAGATGGCATTCAGCTTAATTTTATAAGGGCATTAATTTTGATGTGCGTAATCAAAATAATGTATAAAGAAGCATGCATACCACTTCATAAAATTGGTTTTACAAAACAATTTTATTTACCAATTCACTAAGAGCAAATAACAAAGTTTTGATTGAGTTATCGGGTTCACCAATTAAAGAATTACCAACAATTATCGTCCACTATATCGTACTTTTGGATAAACCCTAAAGCTTAGTGTTTTGGATAATCATTATGGAATTATGGTCAATTCACCCTTAAGATGACAGTGTACATGTAATGGTTGTTCGGTAAGTCTAATTTACACACAAACGAGCGGAAAGACAGAGTGTTGTCTCTCTAAGGCCACAATTTAATACGAAACCAACCTTATACCCATCGTATAGTGTGTAAACTTCGGTCGAGCCTAGTTAACCATTACGTACAAAAACATCAATCAATAAACCTTTAAAATTTTGACTCTTAAAACCAAAACAAATTTCGCCATTTATTTAGTCCATATTATTTTTCTATTCAAAATTCACCCTTTTTCGTTAATAAACATGTCTCACATAAAAATAAACAAAAAACAAGTAATGCATAATAAAAAAATAGGGATAATTAGTAAAATAGCCCGGTTGCCCTGGGCCTAGGCATATTTAGCCCTTTTTTGAAAAATTCACGTTTTAGCCCGGGTTGCCCTGGGCAACATTCGTATAGCCAACTACAAAGTGCCATGTCGGGGCAACTTTTTTGTATTTTGGGCAACTTGAGGACACTTGTCATCTTTCGGTTGGCTATACGAAAGTTCCCTAGGGCAACCTGGGCTAAAACGGGAATTTTTTTAAAAACGGCTAAATATGCCTAGACCTCAGGGCAACGGGCCATTTTGGTAATTTTCTCTAAAAAATAACACAACTAAATAAACATATACATCACATAACAATTAAATATGTATAAAACATGTAGCCATATGCAAATTTAATTCAATAATCCTATTAATAATCAAAACTAGGTGTATAACGTATTTATTCAATTAGGGCTTTCTTCTTCAAAGGAAAAATATCCACATACACCAACAAATCGATTGCGTAAGCCAAAATTAAATAAGCACCACATAACACGTAATTGATTACTTAATATTGGAGTCTTCCCCAATTCAACATCTATTAATAAATTTACATGTTTCGATATAACTTAATAATTTAATTCATATATCCAATTTAAACAATTTAAATTCAAACACAATAAAATCCATGCAAACATGCACTTTTCATAGATTATGCTTAATAATTGACATATTGCACCAAGATCGTTTACTAAAACGCATAAGCAATTACATGACAATCCTAGGGTTTCTAATCATATTAAAAATCAAAACCAAAACTCAAAAAAATAATAAGGGTCAATCGACCGAATTTAAAAAAAAAAAAAATAGGTTTTGGATGATCTAAACCCTAAAAATCGATAACATGTATAAACTCAAATCAAGATCCAATTTTTATGCGTTTTGATAATTAATTACACATTGTGGAAAACTAGAAGGGGGGTTGAATAGTTTACCGTTTAAAAACTTTAAACTTGTTGTATCAAATGTCCATTTTTAGCTTGTTCTAATATAAAAGATGTTACTTGTAGTTTATGACTAACATCACTTAAAACATGTTATCACACAAGTACAATCAACAAGTCACAACACAAACAATCACATAATGCAAACATTAAAGTAAGGCAATAAGTAAAAGGAAAGTGCAAACCGAACACAAGGATTTATAGTGGTTCGGTCACGGATCTCCTCTCCGCCCTACTCCACTCCTCGAGTACCCAACTCGAGAGTTACTTCACTAGATCAACAACCTCCCTTTTCGGTGGAGAAAACCTTACAATCGTTGCTTACACTTTTACCGACACTAAGCTAGATGTCGAGTTCTTTTACAAGGGTACAACCACTCCCGTTCGTCGCTTACACTTTTACCGACACGAAGCTAGATGTCGAGTTCTTTTACATGGGTACAACCACTCCCGTTCATCGCTTACACTTTTACCGACACTAAGCTAGATGTCGAGTTCTTCACCAAGGGTACAACCACTCCCGCTATGTTTTGTGGCCCAACATAAAAACCTTGTGTTTTATGGCACAAACACATAAACCATCTAATCTATATTGTTATGATACAATGATGATCCAAGACATAAAAGTCTAATGGATATGCATGCCTAATCTACATGAACTCCTTGAATAAGAAGTCTTCAACCATTGAGGATGTCAAGTGCCCTTGAATCTTCATATGTTGGAATACTTTAATGAATGATGACTTCAAGATCTTGTAACCTTCTTGGTGGATCATGAAGTATGATATGCTTACAACAAAGATGAATGTTAGAAGCATTATGATCATTATAGAATGGGTGATTAATGTATGTTTCTACATGGTTTGCTACTGATCTAGATGAGAGAAACTATATGTGAAGTCATCAACCCAATTAGAAAACCATGGGTTGCTATTTATAGCCAAAGGTTTCAGCAGACCCACTGATCTGGCGGAACCCTTTTGAGGGTTCTGCCCCCTATGCCCGAAGGTTCCGCCCCTTATGCCCGAAGGTTCCGCCAGAACTTGGACATACTACTTTTTGCAATAACTTTCTATACCCAACAATGTCACATCAAGTTATTTCATGCATTGACTCAATGTGGAATACTTCCAAAATGTGTAAGAGATTTATGGATGGTCAAACACATAAACTTTCCATAAATGTATATGATGTGATGTATATATATATATATATTTGTATTTTAAGGTTAAGAAATATATATGAAAGTAAACTTGTAAAAAGTATATATTACCTAAGTAATGTTGTTATAGTAAGTTAATGAGTTACTAAAAAATGTTTGATTCCTAATGTTATCACATTTTTATCATTTGTAAAACTTACTAATATTACTTTAACACCTAAAGTGACACTTACACCTAAAGTGCACTTTGACACCTAAAATACTTAAAGACCCAAAAAGTATTTTATTTATTCTAAATGGTTGGTCAAGGGGTTTGATCATAATGCTACATAACAAACATGTACGAACCTGTGTTGTAGCATACGATGACTCGAGACGTTGAGAGGTGTTGAATGTTTGTTGAGACAAAGTATGATTACAAGTAACTTGTATATTTTACGTTATGTATCAAGTTATACGTTTGTCATCAATCAAAACAAACGAGACTGTATAGATCAAATAGCGTAATATTTGCACTAACAATCTCACCCTTTTTGATGATGACAAAATATGTAAATGTGATAGAACGCAAAATGTAAAAAGCTACTTGTGTCCGTATAACTTACTTGTATCCGCAACACCTTTTACATTTCCTGCTCCGTTTACATTCTTCTCCCCCTTTTGTCGAAACAAAAAGGCGTGTGTCCTTGGAGTTAACTTAAGTTCTCCCCGAAATGGCGAGCTTGCATCATCCCTAGTGAAGTTAATTCTTCAACTCCAATTTCCTAAGATTGTTGCGTCCCTTAGGTTGTTAGCGGATCCATGGATCAAATTAAGTTCCTTGACCTACATCAAGGTTAGTGTTGTGCAACATAAAAATTATACGAAAAATGCATGATGAATAAAAGTCATTTTGGACTATGTTGACTTATCTCCTTCTTTTTGTCGAAACACACAGGTGCGTCGAAGAATGAGAATAAAGAAAAATGCGTGCATGCTTCCCCTAGATTGTAGCTCCCCCTTGATCAATACTCCCCTTTGCTAGGGTTCCAACGTATATGACACAAGAAATAAGAAAGCCCTTGATCAATACTCCCCTTTGCTAGGGTCCCAACGTATATGATACAAGGATAAGAAAGCTACAAAAGACACAAAGGTTAGTGTATGATTGACTCCCCCTTGATCAATACTCCCCGTTGCTAGGGTACCAATGTATGTGATGCAAGGATGAAGAACCCTACAAAATAAAGATTAGTATAAGACAATAATTTTCCTATGCTTGACGGAAGCCCCCCTTGTTAAAGGGCGTCAATAAGAACCTACAAAAAAAATTAGTATAGTGAAAGTTTTGTCTTTAGACAAACATGTCCTCTACAACAACGTGTATAGACGATGCAATATGAGTGCTTGATGGATATTCCTCCTACGTCAAGAAGCACCTAAAATGAAAGAAGGAAAATATTCGATGCAAACATCATCCTTAGATGATAATGCTATATACGATCTAGCGTATATAATGGTGAACCTACAATGAAAGAGTTAGTGCAATATATTTCATCTCAAAGAAAAGTAAGATGTAAATATACAAATGATATAAGCGACTCAAAGTAGAGAACCATGAAACCAAAAAATCTCATGAGGTGTATGCTTCTAAAAAGAAATGCAATCATAAGAAAAACGTGAATACAATATGATAGGAAACTACTAAGCAAAGCCTAGAAGGAAGACATGAGGTTTAAATGCTTAAAGAGAATGGTGCTAATGGTGTTAGAGAGAATGCGAATATGAGAAAAATATAGAAATTTCTGCAGGTCTGGCGGCACCAAACGAATACATGGGTGGAACCCTGGTTTTGGTTCCGCCTGGTCCGCTGGGCCAAAACTGGGACTACCCAGAAATTACACGGGCGGAACCCAAAATTTGGTTCCGCCATATCCGCCAGACTGCAAATTCTTAACAGACCAGGTTTTCGACGGTCGAAACAATTTTCTAATTTTGAAATTTTTCCTAAAACAAAAGCACACTATTAAATCTGATTGGGAAATGACAAAGAGGCAAGTAAAAACACGCGTATCGATAGACTTTAAATGAGGGCTAACGATTTTCATTATACTTTAGTAAAAGTATAGAAAATTTGACAACATCACAAGATTAATAGGAATAGGTTTTACACTAATCCATGGTGGTGATGATTAGTGAAAGAGTTGATGAAGGTGGTGGTTATAATGCATGAATTTAGAAACTCGTATGTATAGCAAATGCTATGACGAATGAGCATATGAACTTATGCAATCTAAGATTCACAACTTAAAAGGATAAAAGAAAATGTGAATGGGCTTTGATATTCAATGACGGCTATGGGTTATGATTTGATCGATTAGGATTGACGCTAATGAAAACGAAATACGTTTAGAAGTAGTGACCTATATCGAACGACAATGGATGAAAGAGTGCTAACATGGTTTAGTCCTACATGACCTTTAATGACATTATCATCTACCAAAGATGATGTATCATGCCACAATGTATGCTTGAATGGGTTAAAAAAGAAGTGAAGACAATAGGCACCTAGGAAAAAGAATACCATATGAAAAGAGTAAAAAAAAATGCCCAATACCTATATGAGGATGGGAATGACATCATATGATGCGAGAGTGTTGGTTAGACCAACGTGTTGAGAAAGTGTTGGGAATGATGGCTTTGATTAATATATCGTTTGCGCTGACAATGACGTGCATGATATGTGTCGAGGAAGAAGAGGATGAGATCCTAAGATGGTGTTCTTGAAAATGAGGTTTTGAAGTCCTAGTTTTGAGAGAAGAATCCTTGACTCCATTTGGTTTAGTTTTTGGTTGTGGAAGTGAAGAACTTTGTCAAACACATGATGTGTTTTTCACTTGATGAGATATTGGGGGTGAAAGAGGCTTGAACTTATTAAAAAGAGAAACGGTCAAAGGCTTGAAGCACTTGTGGTTTTGTGAACCAACTTTAACTAAATGGAGTGTACCTATGTGTTGGTATTTTAGGATGTAAGATACATGAGTAGATGTTCTTTAAATACAATTTGACACAATAAAAATATGTGGATGAATTTCTCTCCTCCCCAATAGGTGGACATCCAACATATTGTCTAGTGCATTGTATAAAGAATGATGATGAAGTGTTTAGGAGGTTGTAGGTTAATGAAAACGATGAGCTTGGTAATGTTTTTGCGGATGTTGGTTAGCATACAAAGAACTTTATCCTTAAAGTCATGTAGCTCTTCTCTATCAATGCGAGATGATCGTATGATGAGGCATGTGGTTTTCTCAAAGGAGGTAGAAAAGATTAGAATATTGGTATGGAGGTGACGATGAGTGATCTTGAGGATTGAGGTTAGGAGACTCTTTGTGAATGTGGGTAATCATTAATGGATGATTGGGAATCATGGAATTTTGAGGTGTTATGTTGGTTGACGACTGAAGGTGAATGTGTGAAATGAGGTGATGATGACTTGACAACACTTGAAGCTTGGATATCTTCTTTGTGTTCTTCACTTGCTAGAAAGTGGAAAAGACGCATTTCATAATGAAATTCACTTGACTTTCGACTACATAGACAACAATGACAATGAGTGTATGGATATAACAGTTGCCATTTGTTTCAAAGAGCGACACAAGGGTGAATATAAGTTTATGTATCATGAAAGATGGTTTACCCTTAATGGGTTAGGTTGTAGTGGGGATGACACACTTGTTTGGTTACATGGTGGAATCTTCTTGTGAAGATGACTAGGTGTATGATATTGACTCTTGGTTTCTTTGAGGGGATGGAAATGGTGGACGACTCGATATTGGTAGAACAAAGGATAACTCGGTTTTTCAGGTCACATTGGTGGTTTAAGGTTTGAGTGATGAAAGGTTATGAGAGTGATTTGATCATCAAAGACCAAGAGATGTGTTAGTGTGTGAAAATGGAATATGTTAAGAACGTTCTTAAGAAAGCTCTTTGGGACAAGAATCTAAATGAAATTACCAACTTCAATAGATCTTGTATACGCTCTAGAGATGTGTAGGATTAACCGTGGATGTGCACAAGGTTTGAACTAGATTATGAGTAAGGTTTGGTTATGATGAACGCTTAAAAGAAAATAGACACATATGGTGTCTTTCAATAAGTAAGATTATCACGTGGAATAAAGTCACCATGCTTACGAAAACAAGAATGACGAGATTATGAGGAGGCTCTAGATCCTAGAACTTGCAGATGTTGATTTAAGATCATTAACCCAATGGGGTATAATGAAATCTCATGTAACACAACCGTTCATGTTCAATGAGAGAATGACGCATAGGATATACAATATCCTTTTAATGATGAAAACTTATTGACACTTGTTTTTTTTTTGTTCCTATTGATTGGGAAAGTACTATAATGAGTGTTCAAGTTGTGATGAGTGTTTTAACAAACATTGTTAAAATCCTTGGGTGTTGATTTTCGGATATGACATTTAATGACTACGGTAGTAAGTCAAGTTTACTTGAATATTTCGAACGAAATACTTAAGTTGTCAATCCTACTTAGTTAAGATTGGATAGCATAAAAGGATAGCAAGACTCGATAATACATCTATAACTTAAGAGTAAGTTATGACTCGATGTAAATCCTTATCGTCTTGAAGGATGACACATTATTTTTATGTTTACCAAGTGAGGTAACATATGTAGATACAAAACAATATCTATAGTCATAAGTTGGACTTGTGATTTCGATATTGTATGTAATCTTTGCAATTAACGAGTCCGGATTGGTTAGGAAGTTGTCAATTTACAAATCAAGCTAATGAATGAGTAAAGGACAAAAGAATGCAGTGAGTGTGTGTAGTGATCACAAATACTCAATGGTTCGAGGATTGCAAGGAACAAGTTTCCGGATTCCTTCCTCTAACGAGAAAGGTATCTTGGATTATTCTTGTGAAGTTTGAAAGTATTAATATAGATGAATATCTTATAGGTGTAGGTGAGATGTCCTAATCCTAATATGAGTGAACATTAGTGAAAAGAATCCTAGTGATGAAAGTGAGTGATCTTGAGTGAGGGATTTAAATAAAAATTTAAAAAGAAATCTGCAGGACTGGCGGATCCCTACGAATACACAGGCGGAACCCTTTTGAGGGTTCCGTGTGTTCCGTTGGGCAATTTCTGGGTTTCCCAGAAAATGCACTGGCGGAACCCATTTGAAGGTTCCGCCTGATCCGCTAGACACCAGAAATGAGGCAGTCCACTATTTCGAGCCTCGAGACGAATTTCAAATTTTTCAAAAACTCCTAAAAACAAAACTTAAATACAGTACTGATTAGGAAATGCAAAAGTTGGATATAGAAAAACTCTAACCGTTAGACTTTGACCGGGGGCTAGCGAATTTCACTATACTTAGTGAAATATCCATAAACTTGAAAATTTGACAACGTCTCAAATGTTGTCTACCTGCATATCCGTTAGTACACGACAATGTCCAAAGATAACAAAGGATCCTAGAAGAACATATATCCATGAAACACATTGTTTGACTACCAAATTGTTCAAATTTCAAGTTGTGCCAAACATTCCTTAACAAAGGACATTTATCGACTCCCGAAACCCATTCAAGTATCTTAATAATACTTGAAACATATGCACCCAATTAGAAGTGATAGATTAAAACTAAAAACACATATTCTAACACATGTTAGCATATAGATCAAGCTGAGGATTATGAGCTTCCTATAAATGGAAATTAAGCTAAGCATTGAAAATTTATAACAACACAGTGTTATCGTCCAAACATGGTATGGTTAGTTTATATGATCAATCAAGGATGAGTTTCTATCTTCTAGCACGACACATTCATTAAACATCATTGTAGAAACATATATACCAAACACCATTTTACAAGAATACTACATGTTTAAAAATGTAGTGACTTATTTAGACGCTTGACCATATTCCAAGTTATTTAATTAGTATTACTTAATTTTCATTCCTAAGTGACTTATGCAAAATAATCACATAACATGTGCAAGGAAGAGTGACTAA
Organism: Artemisia argyi; assembly: GCA_030686995.1. NCBI lineage: Eukaryota > Viridiplantae > Streptophyta > Magnoliopsida > Asterales > Asteraceae > Artemisia > Artemisia argyi. The sequence continues at coordinate 135,093,865 of CM060680.1, forward strand.
AACAATAAGCAATACAAACACAAATTTTCAACTTAGTACACACAATCTAGCAAATATCCTATTGTGTATAAACATGAAATCGACAAACAAGCAAATGAATATCATGACAAGATTGACACTCATGAATCACAAATAAACAATATGCAATCGCAACTTTCAATAAGCAAATATCATATATGCATACAACTAAAACAAGTAGTCATTTAGCATAACATAAAAAGAGATATACTTTTCGTCACTTTGCGTTTAAATATGACGATGTATGCCAAGCTTGATTAGTTTCCTTTGTCAATATGAATATCACAAAATTCTTTAGTTTCAAAGAAAATAATGTCAATGTTCAAAGGATACTAACTTATATTGCCTAACTCAAAAGTTTGAGTTTCTACGTCAAAACGAAACTTGATATTTTGGACACACTATAGTATTTGGTTTATTCTTTTGACTTCAGATTAGATTTAGGCCATGACATTATTTTTAAAAGAAAGTAGACTCAATTACCTTTAAAATGATAGGTGGCGCGACTCCTACGGACTTACGGTTAATTTGTTATGAATTTTTTAAGTTTGACAAAAACTGTATACTGTGCAGCCCAAGGAACTTTCGTCCAAAGGGCAAGGAACCCTTCTGAGGGTTCCGCGGGATCCGCGGGGTCTGCTGTAACAAAATGTCACAAAATGCTAAAAACGTGTATTTCGCATAGCGAAAATGTGTAGGACTTACTAGATTTGTTAGTAAACATATAATACACCCATTTTAACATCATTACTTCTTATTTGACTTATCTAAACATTTACGGAGGTGATTTTTCAACTAAATTTATAGTTAACCCAAACACTCCTTTTAAAACCGTATTTTACGTACATTAGCTCTAACCACATAATTTGACACTTACAACTTTTTAAGAAAAATTTTCTTTTATTTTTCAAGGACACCTTCAAGCTTGTATACAAAGTAATATTTAACCACAAAATTTCTAAGTATACTTAACGAAACATTTTTCATATTATATTCCGCTTCAATGGAAATTTGATACATGGATCGTGCTCCATTTTAAAAACCATTTGTTTTGAAAATAAGAGCTACGAAGCTCTGATACCAATTGTGGAAAACTAGAAGGGGGGTTGAATAGTTTACCGTTTAAAAACTTTAAACTTGTTGTATCAAATGTCCATTTTTAGCTTGTTCTAATATAAAAGATGTTACTTGTAGTTTATGACTAACATCACTTAAAACATGTTATCACACAAGGACAATCAACAAGTCACAACACAAACAATCACATAATGCAAACATTAAAGTAAGGCAATAAGTAAAAGGAAAGTGCAAACTGAACACGAGAATTTATAGTGGTTCGGTCACGGATCTCCTCTCCGCCCTACTCCACTCCTCGAGTACCCAACTCGAGAGTTACTTCACTAGATCAACAACCTCCCTTTTCGGCAGAGAAAACCTTACAATCGTCGCTTACACTTTTACCGACACTAAGCTAGATGTCGAGTTCTTTTACAAGGGTACAACCACTCCCGTTCGTCGCTTACACTTTTACCGACACTAAGCTAGATGTCGAGTTCTTTTACATGGGTACAACCACTCTCGTTCATCGCTTACACTTTTACCGACACTAAGCTAGATGTCGAGTTCTTTACCGAGGGTACAACCACTCCCGCTATGTTTTGTGGCCCAACATAAAAACCTTGTGTTTTATGGCACAAACACATAAACCATCTAATCTATATTGTTATGATACAATGATGATCCAAGACATAAAAGTCTAATGAATATGCATGCCTAATCTACATGAACTCCTTGAATAAGAAGTCTTCAACCATTGAGGATGTCAAGTGCCCTTGAATCTTCATATGTTGGAATACTTTAATGAATGATGACTTCAAGATCTTGTAACCTTCTTGGTGGATCATGAAGTATGATATGCTTACAACAAAGATGAATATTAGAAGCATTATGATCATTATGGAATGGGTGATTAATGTATGTTTCTACATGTTTTGCTACTGATCTAGATATGGGTTTTATGGTAGAGAGAAACTATGTGTGAAGTCATCAACCCAATTAGAAAACCATGGGTTGCTATTTATAGCCAAAGGTTTCAGCAGACCCACTGATCTGGCGTAACCCTTTTGAGGGTTCCGCCCCCTATGCCCGAAGGTTCCGCCCCTTTTGCCCGAAGGTTCCGCCAGAACTTGGACATACTACTTTTTGCAATAACTTTCTATACCCAACAATGTCACATCAAGTTATTTCATGCATTGACTCAATGTGGAATACTTCCAAAATGTGTAAGAGATTTATGGATGGTCAAACACATAAACTTTCCATAAATGTACATGATGTGATGTATATATATATATATATATATATATACATATATTTCTATTTTAAGGTTAAGAAATATATATGAAAGTAAACTTGTAAAAAGTATATATTACCTAAGTAATGTTGTTATAGTAAGTTAATGAGTTACTAAAAAATGTTTGATTCATAATGTTATCACATTTTTATCATTTGTAAAACTTACTAATATTACTTTAACACCTAAAGTGACACTTACACCTAAAGTGCACTTTGACACCTAAAATACTTAAAGACCCAAAAAGTATTTTATTCATTCTAAATGGTTGGTCAAGGCGTTTGATCATAATGCTACATAACAAACATGTACGAACCTGTGTTGTAGCATACGATGACTCGAGACGTTGAGAGGTGTTGAATGTTTGTTGAGACAAAGTATGATTACAAGTAACTTGTACATTTTACGTTATGTATCAAGTTATACGTTTGTCATCAATCAAAACAAACGAGACTGTATAGATCAAATATCGTAATACTTGCACTAACACACATTATAACGGCTCATAATGCCACTGTAGGAATTATATAACTTGACATGCATAAATATAAACAATAAACATCAAGTAAACACATGCGGAAGCATTATAACAAGATCATATTACATTTACTTAATTAATCAATAATAAATAGTAAATATACCTTTGTGATTCTAGCCCGAACAAGAATCAATAAAGCAAATCTTCAACTTATGAACCCTAATTAGGGTTTATGTGGATTATAAGAATAACCCTTACCTTTTTGTTATTCAATCCAAGATATAACCAATAGTGTGGTTATATCACGTTCTTGACACACGTACTAATTCAAGTAAAAGATTATGCAAGTAATTGAAAACATAAGACAATTTTGTTTTAGAAAAACAAAAAGTAATCGACCCAAACACTTGTTTGGTCGATTATTTAGAACAAAGAGGAGAGAAAAAAACACAAAGAACTATGTGTACAAGAGATGTCAAATAATGAATCCTTGGGTTTGTTTATATAGTGTATAATTACTTGGAGTCCAAGGCAAAAAGGAGGTGGAATCCCCCCTTGGCCGATCGGTTTAGGAACTCCCCTAGGGATTCCGGAACCTTCTTGACTTACCAATTATTCACCAATAAAACTTTCCTTTTCTTCGTCTAACGGTCGTTAGCCATTCTCCGTTAAATACTTCAAACCTAAAGTGTTTAGGAACTCCCTCGTTTTGTGTTTATTAATAATTATATATAACATTTATAAATAATTATTCATTTACTCTTCATACCTAAAGTGTGCAATCCCGTGATCTCGAGTTCGATCCTAACACACAACTATTAATTTATGTTCATAAAACTAACATTGCTCACGCTAAAGCTTGAGGCTTGGCTATGCCGCTACGCCACGCTTCACGCTGTTTATAACCTTGATTATAGTGATTCCCGCATACAAACCAAACGCGCCCAACATTCACTCCTTTCATCAAACCAACCACCAAACAAAATCAAACACGAAACAAACCACACAATATACCTCACAAAAAGAAGAAGTTGCACCACATTTGGCGCTCTGCGCCACCAAACGAGAGCCAAAACTTAGAGACAACGCGTAGCGGAGAGGTGTTGTCATGGTGACCACTCGTGGTGGTGCCTCCACTACACCCAACCTTATAATACACCTTTCACGAATAAAGTTCTTACAAATTGCATGTTTTGCATAAATATTCTCGAATTTTAAAAGTTCTCACAATACAGTTGATGTATATTTTTTCGCACCCTCTTTTCTTACTTAATATACATTTTCTTGTTCATAGCAAAAATTTATGGAAAAAGGTCGTTATGCTAAAACATCAGTGACATCTTATATTGTTGAGAAACAATTTAAAACACCTTAGAAAGTGCAAAATTCAGCAACAAATTTTAGCTTCTTCAAAAGATATCAAAACATCCTCAAAAAGCAACAACAAATTTCAGCTTCCAGTGGTGAAAAAAACCGAAAAAATGTTTATATAATGCAAAATACTAACCATTTATTCGAGTAACACCTGCAAGCAGTAACAACATCAGAATGTTCATATATATCTAAAAAGAGATGTACATCTTGTTTGAGGAAAAAAATAACAATAATAAAAGCTATCTTACCTTAGGCAAACAAATTTTTACATATCTCCTCGACAATCTCTCACATTTTGGAACCGATTCATTACATCTTCATCTTTAACATTTTGATGTGTGTGTTTATCATTGTAGGTATAGATTATTCTTATTAAGTTTTAAATTCATATTTAGCCAACGTAACCTATAACACACACTAACGAGCAGTGTACCCGATCAATGTAGCTAGTTGGTAAGTTCGAAGATACGGCGTATCTTCCTTCAGTCGTACGGCGTATCTGTCTAGAATGATACGGCGTATCTTCCTTCAGTTTAGTAGCCTTTTCCAAATTGATCAATTTTGCTCCATTTTATGTCCAAAATAGCTAACTTTTACCAAACGCTTGTTTATAATTGAGAATTAAAAAAAGTAAACGATTAAGTATCAATTCTCATACATAATATTATAAAACAAGCCAAATACATAGGAAAAATGATAACAATAATATGTACTTATTAGATGTCATCACATTTGAAAGTGCTTCTCTTTCTACGGCATAAATAACACAAGAGTTTAGGAAGTCTTCACCAATTCGATTCCGCATATCAGACTTTACAATCTTCATTGCAGAAAAACATCTCTCTACACCTGCGGTTGCAACAGGTAAATTCAAAGCCTACTTCAATAACCGACACACCAAGGTATAAGAAATGTGTTTCTTTTCTTCACCATCATTATGGCAAGGTCGGTAATACCATTCAAGTCTTCAAAACTCTTATCTGTTGTCATATTCGCATAATATAAATTGAGTTGACTTTCAAGTTCCATCCTTTTAACGCTACTAAAATCATTTGGGTACAACTTACTAAGCCTCAATAACTTTGATGTGTCAAATCGAGCAAATGAAACAAACGGATTCAAACAAGCCATGTTTTTAAGTAATTCCGTACTCGCCACACTAAAACGGTCATTAACCTCTTGAATTTGCATATCCACAACCATATTAAAACATTTAACCTCAAAGAAATGTCGATTAGTAACATTGACCCTTCGTCTCCAACCACTTGATAGCTAAGTGTTATTAAGTGAGCCATGCGATATACACACACCATCATTAGGATGAGAAGGTGGAACGAAATTATGAGGACCAAATTTGAAATGAGGATACAACATTAAGCAATGTATCATGCTTCCCCCAACCTCCCATCGACATTAGTGATATCCTCATTTCTATGAAGCAATAGCAATGTCATATTAATCGATATCCACCTTTGTCACACCCCCAAAATACCTGAATGGCAGCGGAATGGAATACCTGGGGTGACTGTCATAGCACCATAGTTTCAGTTATGTTGAACGACCTAAAGTGTCGTTTAGAAAATACAGCGTTTGATCATTAAAACATTCAGAGTTTACAAAGCTTAGGTCCCAAAAGAGTTTGCCAAAATTGTCAAAATAAGTTCAACAAGATCAAACGTTTCATAAGTGCAGAAAATATAGTGAGACGCGTCGACTCCGCGACTCCATGAAGGTCCAAATGTATGCACATGAGCTACCTTAATAACCTGAGAAATACATTGCGAAAAACGGTCAACACGAATGTTGGTGAATAATCATAGGTTTATAAGTAATTCGTAAGTACATAAGCCACATGTATATAGTAAAGTGACAATTTGTCAAAAAGTTACATTGTCTCTTAAGCTCATGACACCGAAGCTAGACGTACTAAAATATGCCCCAAAGGAGTGTTTACCAGACACTCGTACTATATTAGACATGAAATGCATTCGTTTTCCTTATGGAGCAACCCAAACACGAATGGAGAAGTCACCCTCGATAGATCTATCCACTCACTCTCGCTTGGCAATATAATTAACGGTTCATGATAATAAAGGGGACTTGTAGTGGTAGTACTAGCAACTTAAGCAATGTACGGAATTTAATACTTGGGCATGTACAAAAATAATAGTGCAATGTATTCTCCCCCGTGGGATTTAAAATCAAATAAGTACTAAAAACGGGGCTATGAGAACTCACCTCGAAGTGATGGTACAAAGATGGTGCAATGAGGTAAAAGTAGTCGGGACAATGAGGCGCGAGTACTAGCCGCAACCTAAATGAATAACCATGATCTAACTTAGATCAAGCCGAATTGAAATGAATGCACATGCACATGATACTCATACCACTCGTAATTTGAAAATACTAGTTATCGTCGTAGTAAAATAGATTCCATACTTAGGAAAATATATCCATATATAGGAGTATATAACTTGTCGTACTATCTCGTTAAAAAGTGTTAGCGTTAAATTCCTTGTATTGAAAACCTTGAAATACGTCGTTAAGTCGTATAAGTATTCTCTCGGGTCATACGTATTCGTTTGATAAGAAAATAGTCCTTAGTAATATTTACTAGAAAATATACCGTTTAGCGCGTACGTTATTATTTTTATTTGTGTCCATATATATATATATATAGTTTGACGATGTTAGAATGGGTATAACTTTGTCGTTTTAGGCTCGTTTTCCTGGTTCTTTATGTCCACGGATTCGTCTTTGTATATACTAGTATATTTTAGATAACTCGGCTCTTTTAGGTTACGTTTGATGCTTCAAAATACCCGTCGTATTCTGCCAATCAGCAAGCAGTTTTTGGAAAAGTAGTTTTCGTCGTTATATTTGCAAAAATCATATCTCCTTCGTTATAAACTCGTTTTAATCCGTTCTTTCGCCTAAAGTTTCGTTTTTGAATGTATTTTCTAAATCTTTGGTCAAAACTTAGTCACCATCTACTAATTTTCCCACGAATTTAAAATAGGGACAGTAGGTATATCAAAAGTTTCAAAAACCATTTTCAAGTCTCTAAATTAGTTCCATCCTCCATCAAACCACTTTCAAACACCACAAAGCTAATCTAATCCTACCATACACCTTCTTAGGGTGTCATGGGTCCTTAAACATCATCAATCCACTAGGTCTAACAAGAGTTTCATATGTTTCCATTTCTAGGGCTTCAAAGTTAATATATACAAAAATGGAGTGGTACAAGTTGATGCATGTATAAGATCTTGTAAGAAAATTATATGAACATAATAATAACTTGTAAAAATCATAAAAATGAGTTTGTTTACTTACTTGATGGTTTAGAGAGTTTAGATGATGAAAAGCTTACTAATCCTTGAGTTTGTATTTCAAAACTCTAACAAGGATGATTATACTAACTAGTTTATAATATGATCTTGTAAAATTTACCCTCCTTGCTCCTTGATTACCCCAATTCGAACCAAACACAAGAGAAAAGAGAGAAAAAGCTTGCTAAGTGTAAGTAAAAGTGATTTTGTGATAAGGAAGTGAAAAAAAGTTAAATATATATATGTTAGACAAAAGTTTGGTGTGCAATAAAGAGTGTAGGTGAGAAATTAAAGTTTGAAGACTTTTAGGGGGGGGGGGGGGGGTTGGCCGGTTTTGGGGAGGGAAAAGGGGGGATGTGTTGGGTGGTTAGTTAGTAAAAATTAGTGTTAGTAGTTAAGTATAGTTAGGTTAGGTTTAGGTTTAAGGTTTAATCGGGTACCGGGTTTGTTAAAAATAAATTTTGTTGAAGTTATTCGGGACGTAATAAAGTTATAAAAGTTGTAAAAATAAGTCGGGTACAAGTACGGAGAGTTAGGGTGATTATCGTTCAATTTTGGTGAAAACCGGCGTTATTAAGTTAAACGTACGATACGTAATAGTTAAATTTCCAAAATACCGGGTAAATTAATTTTATAATTTTTATTTTATAAAAATGAGTATAAAATATATTGGGACAATAGTCGGGAGTGTCGGACATGTTAGACACATTTATAGTTCGCGTATTAGCGTTTATTTAAAATAAACGTACGTAAATCGTTAATCGTACTAAAAGTATAAATTTAATTATCCTACGAGTGGAATAGTATGCAAGTGCCCTAATAATGATATGTCGACTATTTCTAGTCCGTATGAAATGTCCCTGACAATAATGCATGAATTCGCTCCTGAACCAATACGGTTACGCGAATTTGAACACTCGTAAACAAAATTTACGATGACATGAATAATGCACGTGAATAGTGGTTTTCTCTCGGAAATGAATAGTGTCAAGTGAATAGTAAAATTTCTGAATATGTCTCGGAATGTCAAATTGACCTCAAAAACGATGAATAGTGATCGATGAATAGTAAATGATGAATAGTAACTTGTGAATAGTAAATTGTCGAGGTTTAGAAAAATGACCGGAAATTACGAGTTGTGACAGTCTTCCCTTCTAACAGGAACTTCGTCCCGAAGTTCAGTTTTGGTTGATCTCTGAAGTATATTTGGTAAAAAGACGTGGATACTTGAGTTGCATTCGGTCCTCTCGTTCCCAAGTAAATTCGGGTCCTTTTCAAGAATTCCAGCGAACTTTCACGATAGGAATTTGACTTTGCTTCAACCGTTCGACCTCACGGTCCATGTTTTCTACTGGTTCTCTTACCAAGTCTACGTTTGTCTCAGGGTTGGATTCCTTTCCAAATGGGATTATGATTGACTATTCTGAAAGTCATTTCCTGGATTTGATTAGGTGAAACACAGTTGTGTAATCCGGCTGTTCCTTAGCAAGGCTCAAGTCTGACGGCCACTAGGCCTACTCTGTCTGAACTATTAAGTGTTCCAGTGTATATCGGTTTTAACTTTCCACATCTTTCCGGATAATATCATGCCTTTCCTAGGCAGAACTTTCAACGTGATTTGGCTACCAACTTGAAGTTTTAGTGGTTTACAATTTTATAGAATTTGTAATTGATCCTTGACTTGTAGGAAATTTCTGGTTATTTCATGAATGCTTACTGGAATAGTGAGTTTGGCTTTTTCCGAGTTCGGTTCGTCAATAGATGATCAGTGCTTCTTCAGGTTTATAATGTAATATGGGTAATATATGTTGCTGAACTCTGTCAGAACTCAAATCTTATATTTCAGCTGGTCGATTCTAACATGAATCTGAAATGGTCCAATATACTAAAGGTTAAATCCTTCGTGTTACTAAAATCGTATCATGCCTCTCCTAGGCAAAGCTTTCAATTTAGTTCATTCTTTCACGTGAATCTAGTAAATTTGCTTGTTCAAGGATACCCAATCCGTATGATGTGCGTCATGTACCAACATAACTCCTACCAGTTTCTCGTTGCTTGTAACCGATTCTTGTCTTGTGAAATTTCCTTTGTTGTTCCATGGTTTAGTTCTAGACCAGTGAATTTTTAACTTTCCGATTTCAGTTTGTAAACGGGTAATTGGTACTTCGACCATAAAGTGCCTCAAATGGTGTAGTCCCTATGCTCGCGCGATAACTATGGTTGTAAAAGAATCCAATTTATGGTAAATGGTTAGTCCAACCATTTCTAGAGTCAATCACTCATACTCTGAGTATAACTTTCCTATGTTTGAATCGTTCTCCCGTTATGACCATCGATCTGAGGATGATAGGCGGTGTTCACATCTTTATGAGGTTCCGAAGGAAATCTTAAAATGATTGCTAGAAGTCCAAGGTGATTCAATCACCTTTATCAGGAATAATTGAAACGGTACGATAAATCTTGTGACTAATTCCACAACGTTACGTCTCTCGAACACGGCGTTATACGAAGAAGATAGAATATGGTTAACAATATTTGATTCTTTGGGTTTTGGTCTAATGGATTGCTAAGACATGTGTCATTCTTTGCCTACTGTGCTTGGTCTCCATTACTGACGTTTGTAATCGTTCTATGATGTTCCTCCTAATTTCCTTCATCACACATTCCAATATTCCTTATTGTCAAGTCACAAAGCCCTAAATGCACAAGCGATATAGTATGGTGATTTGTTTCCAAATTTATCTCGCGATTTTTGAGTTCTTGGTCAAAATCTTTTCCTGAATAAACGAATTTAGAAAATGGAACAAATGGTATACTCAATATTAGCTTTATTGATGATTCAAAATTTAATAGTTATGAAATGTGACGCGGTTTTCAAACATGTTGTGAATAGAACTGTTTACCAAAGTTTGGTGTCTAAACATTTCTCATTGTATAATGGTTCAAGTAAATACTGGCTGAAAAGGGTTGTATTTATTCAAAAATAGGCAACTCAAATTTTTTTTTTTTTTTTTTTTTTTTTTTTTTCACAAGATATGTGATTCGTATGGACACAATTTTGAAATCAACTTCATTTAGAAGTAAAAATACTAACAAGGATAAAATAGTAGGATAGGAAATATTCGCATAAATGCATAGGGGTCTAACATTCGGTTCCTGACATTAGAAAATGCCTATTGGCGATTATTCAACAAAACTACAAGTCTAGGTATCCAACCAACTTAAGTCCTGAGATGGTTTATCGTTGAAATAGTTATCATGTTGGCAATGTGAGGGTTTCAATTGATACCATGTCGCTGAATTTCCGTATTGTCTTCACATGTAGCTGGGGAGATATTCTTGAGTCTGATGCCTTTCTCGATGTATAGGTGAGGTTATCCAGAAGTTCTAAAGAATATAATGCTTTAGGGGAATCTATATCGATATCCATAATTCGAATCAATCATTCTTGTCGTAAACTCACTGCAGGGAAGTTTGTGTATGGATGAGACCATGTTAACTCAAAACACTTTACAGTATCGGTTAGGAGGCTTGGTTTATTCCCATGGTGTTGCTTAGCGTACCTTCACAATGTGTTTGATCCCGTAGCTCAGTCTAGCTAGTACCTTTGAATAATAAAATCGGACAACTAGGTCAGAGATGGTGAGTCGGATGTTCGCTTGGTATCTTAAGATTGTCGTTGAGTTATAAATTTTTTTTTTCTCAGTCTAGGTATAATAGTTCCGTAATCCTTTTATTGTTTTTCTTGTATCAAGGAATCCTCCTAGTACTTAATATGGGAAGTCTCTCCTAAAGAAGTCAATGGAAAGTCTAACTTAATGACTAAGTGTGTGACAGGTGGGGTAAGTATCCAGAGAAAATTTGTCAGAAAGAAATATTCATAAAAGAGTTTATTTGTTTAAAACGCTTTTGGATGAAGATTGTTATTAACAATACTTTATAAAGTAACTATTTCCTTCATGGCATAATCTTTCCTGAAGTATACATAGGTGATCAGGCTATGTATAGTTGAGGACTAATGATGCGATGCCTGATTTAATCAAAATAATATTATTTTTCTCAAAAGCTTTAGATGGTGTTCAACGTTTTGTTTCGAAGAATGGTATTCTAGTCATTTCCTTTCAAAGTAATATAAAAATTGTTTCGCGTAATAATAGTAAATATTTGGCGTAATATCGGAAAAATCAGTTTATAGTACGGTAACAAAACGACTTATTTTAGAAATTCGGTAAAAACAATTTCCCCATAAGGTAGTAAAATAGTTTGAAATAAAACTCGTTGAATGGTTTATTGGATACATGGGTAAATACTATGGATTGGTAATAATCTACTAATCCGTCAATTACGAAATCGGTCAAATCCTTAATAAGACAATGGCATAATGTTACGAAACGATTGAAAATTGAACGATTGGGATAGAAAGCGGAGTAAACGAAGGTTATGGTTATCATAGAGGTAACAAAAGATTGTCATTACATTGGATAGGAAAGTGCTTAATACAACTAGGTTACATCAACGTACTTATGGAAAGTACCAAAAGAAAGTACAACCCTAGAGGGCTCGAACTATGGTTTTAAAACATGAACCGCCTCCTCCAGTTCCGGTCTCTCAACACCGGGCATTCACTCTTGAAGTGTCCCACTACTCCACATTCACGGCAGATTACCGTGAGTTCCTGATGCTTTGTGAGGGTGGGAGTCTTGCAATCCTTGGCTTTGTGTCCGATTTTCTTACAGTTGCCACATGGTTCCGGGCAACGTCCTTTGTGATGAAACTGACACCTGTTGCACTCGGGTAATTTGCCTACATATCCTTTCTTTTGGCTTGACCCAGCAGTAAAGGTCTCCACCACTTGTTGTATCTTGAATGGTCGTTGAGTAGCATTAGCATCCTGATTACCGACCCATTTTCTCTTGTTGTTATTATTGTCTCCCGATGTCTTGTCGCGAACTATGAGTTCCTTTGTTTCGATTGCCATCTGGATAGCTTCAGACATGGTATTGGGTTCACATGCGATGACCATCCTACGAATTTCAGGAGAAAGTCCTCCGATGTACCTTTCGAGTTTCTTGCTTTCCGGTTCATCCATTGCAGAGCCTAGTCGAGCAAAATCATAAAAATAAGCAGTATACTTGACAACATCATCTCCTTCCATGGTAAGGTTTAGTGTTTCTTGTTCAATTGCTTGCAATTCGCTTTTCACACAGAACTTCAAACTCATCATCCTTTTTAGTTTCTCCCAAGAGTGTGAGTAAGCAGCATCAACTCCTACTACCTGGACATACTTAGTCCACCATTTCTGGGCATGCTTCTGAAAAGTGCAAGTGGCGAACTTAACTTTGTCTTCCTTACGGCAGTCACCACTTTGAAAGATTGTTTCTAATTCTTCGCACCATTTGAGAAATTCTTTTGTGTCAATATTTCCGCTAAAGGAGGAGGGATTACAACCCATAAATTCCACGTGAGTAAGTTCCTTGGTGAGGGCGGTAGTTACGTTCCTGGCAATGAATTGTCCAACAGCGGCTTGCGTCATGCTTGGAGTGGTTTGCTTAAATCTATCTCCATCAAATCATAAGAGTCCATGAGAATCTATAGGTAATAAAAATCATCATATTCATAACACATGAATATAATACATGAAGGTTTCGGTCTATATGGGCCAATATCATAGATGGCACAACCATTCCCCTATAGTAGAGTCGATACTTGGTGATTCCGTTTGTACATAAATCAAAATACTACAAGTTTCTTCAAACTATGCCACACCTCTCGTGGCTGGGATAATAGTAAAAGCTAGTAAAGATATAAGTCTAGTCTAAAGACTTCCTGTAGTCCTTCTAGGTGAAATCAGGTTTATGGCATCATAAGGTCGAGATAGTCCTGAAGTGGTATCTGTAGTTGTACACCGATCAAGTTCTAGATAGCGTAGGTTCTAAGCCATTCTTGAGGAACCTGCGGATGTTCCTGTTGAGTCCGTAATCTTGGTATCATCCACAAGGTGTTATCTAATTCGTGGCAAGTGAAAATGGGAAAGGAAACTGACAATGGTGGTATTCTAAAGGATGAAAATAACATTGATGACGATGAAATCCCAGTGATGAGTTAAGAGATAATGGTGATAATAGTGAATGGGATACTACCCTCTTTCGCGCTATCTCGCGATATCCAAGAGGTAAAGTTGAAGTACGCACTATGGGACGACCAATAGTGAAATAAGTAACTGACGGTGGTGGTAGTACCTGAGTAGTAAGCGTCCTACTAGTGGAGGAAAGAAAACATGCTATCTCCCTTGTAATAAGCATCCTAATAAGTCCATTAGAATTAAGTCTGAATACTCTACCAAACGGCATTCTATGTATAGGCTGAATGATAGGAAAACCTTATTCCTATAACAATTCAATAGTGCTAACGGTGGTATACGTGCAACTGGTGGTATAATGGTAGTGGAAGATGACAAGGCATCTTCAATGTCGGAATCCGACGAAAGGATAACGGCGTGGGTATCTGAAGACATGTCACTTGTGAACCAGGTCAATATAATCATATATATATATATGAGTATGGGTATGAATAACTCGTACAGTGTGTGCGTAAAGCAACATATACAGTGAATATGCACCTATGATGAAATGATGAGATGCTATGATGATGTGGTTATAGTCTAGGGTCCAAGATACATCCTAGTTCGCTATAACCTTAGCTCTGGTACCAATCTGTCACACCCCCAAAATACCTGAATGGCAGCGGAATGGAATACCTGGGGTGACTGTCATAGCACCATAGTTTCAGTTATGTTGAACGACCTAAAGTGTCGTTTAGAAAATACAGCGTTTGATCATTAAAACATTCAGAGTTTACAAAGCTTAGGTCCCAAAAGAGTTTGCCAAAATTGTCAAAATAAGTTCAACAAGATCAAACGTTTCATAAGTGCAGAAAATATAGTGAGACGCGTCGACTCCGCGACTCCATGAAGGTCCAAATGTATGCACATGAGCTACCTTAATAACCTGAGAAATACATTGCGAAAAACGGTCAACACGAATGTTGGTGAATAATCATAGGTTTATAAGTAATTCGTAAGTACATAAGCCACATGTATATAGTAAAGTGACAATTTGTCAAAAAGTTACATTGTCTCTTAAGCTCATGACACCGAAGCTAGACGTACTAAAATATGCCCCAAAGGAGTGTTTACCAGACACTCGTACTATATTAGACATGAAATGCATTCGTTTTCCTTATGGAGCAACCCAAACACGAATGGAGGAGTCACCCTCGATAGATCTATCCACTCACTCTCGCTTGGCAATATAATTAACGGTTCATGATAATAAAGGGGACTTGTAGTGGTAGTACTAGCAACTTAAGCAATGTACGGAATTTAATACTTGGGCATGTACAAAAATAATAGTGCAATGTATTCTCCCCCGTGGGATTTAAAATCAAATAAGTACTAAAAACGGGGCTATGAGAACTCACCTCGAAGTGATGGTACAAAGATGGTGCAATGAGGTAAAAGTAGTTGGGACAATGAGGCGCGAGTACTAGCCGCAACCTAAATGAATAACCATGATCTAACTTAGATCAAGCCGAATTGAAATGAATGCACATGCACATGATACTCATACCACTCGTAATTTGAAAATACTAGTTATCGTCGTAGTAAAATAGATTCCATACTTAGGAAAATATATCCATATATAGGAGTATATAACTTGTCGTACTATCTCGTTAAAAAGTGTTAGCGTTAAATTCCTTGTATTGAAAACCTTGAAATACGTCGTTAAGTCGTATAAGTATTCTCTCGGGTCATACGTATTCGTTTGATAAGAAAATAGTCCTTAGTAATATTTACTAGAAAATATACCGTTTAGCGCGTACGTTATTATTTTTATTTGTGTCCATATATATATATATATATAGTTTGACGATGTTAGAATGGGTATAACTTTGTCGTTTTAGGCTCGTTTTCCTGGTTCTTTATGTCCACGGATTCGTCTTTGTATATACTAGTATATTTTAGATAACTCGGCTCTTTTAGGTTACGTTTGATGCTTCAAAATACCCGTCGTATTCTGCCAATCAGCAAGCAGTTTTTGGAAAAGTAGTTTTCGTCGTTATATTTGCAAAAATCATATCTCCTTCGTTATAAACTTGTTTTAATCCGTTCTTTCGCCTAAAGTTTCGTTTTTGAATGTATTTTCTAAATCTTTGGTCAAAACTTAGTCACCATCTACTAATTTTCCCACGAATTTAAAATAGGGACAGTAGGTATATCAAAAGTTTCAAAAACCATTTTCAAGTCTCTAAATTAGTTCCATCCTCCATCAAACCACTTTCAAACACCACAAAGCTAATCTAATCCTACCATACACCTTCTTAGGGTGTCATGGGTCCTTAAACATCATCAATCCACTAGGTCTAACAAGAGTTTCATATGTTTCCATTTCTAGGGCTTCAAAGTTAATATATACAAAAATGGAGTGGTACAAGTTGATGCATGTATAAGATCTTGTAAGAAAATTATATGAACATAATAATAACTTGTAAAAATCATAAAAATGAGTTTGTTTACTTACTTGATGGTTTAGAGAGTTTAGATGATGAAAAGCTTACTAATCCTTGAGTTTGTATTTCAAAACTCTAACAAGGATGATTATACTAACTAGTTTATAATATGATCTTGTAAAATTTACCCTCCTTGCTCCTTGATTACCCCAATTCGAACCAAACACAAGAGAAAAGAGAGAAAAAGCTTGCTAAGTGTAAGTAAAAGTGATTTTGTGATAAGGAAGTGAAAAAAAGTTAAATATATATATGTTAGACAAAAGTTTGGTGTGCAATAAAGAGTGTAGGTGAGAAATTAAAGTTTGAAGACTTTTAGGGGGGGGGGGGGGGGGGGGGTTGGCCGGTTTTGGGGAGGGAAAAGGGGGGATGTGTTGGGTGGTTAGTTAGTAAAAATTAGTGTTAGTAGTTAAGTATAGTTAGGTTAGGTTTAGGTTTAAGGTTTAATCGGGTACCGGGTTTGTTAAAAATAAATTTTGTTGAAGTTATTCGGGACGTAATAAAGTTATAAAAGTTGTAAAAATAAGTCGGGTACAAGTACGGAGAGTTAGGGTGATTATCGTTCAATTTTGGTGAAAACCGGCGTTATTAAGTTAAACGTACGATACGTAATAGTTAAATTTCCAAAATACCGGGTAAATTAATTTTATAATTTTTATTTTATAAAAATGAGTATAAAATATATTGGGACAATAGTCGGGAGTGTCGGACATGTTAGACACATTTATAGTTCGCGTATTAGCGTTTATTTAAAATAAACGTACGTAAATCGTTAATCGTACTAAAAGTATAAATTTAATTATCCTACGAGTGGAATAGTATGCAAGTGCCCTAATAATGATATGTCGACTATTTCTAGTCCGTATGAAATGTCCCTGACAATAATGCATGAATTCGCTCCTGAACCAATACGGTTACGCGAATTTGAACACTCGTAAACAAAATTTACGATGACATGAATAATGCACGTGAATAGTGGTTTTCTCTCGGAAATGAATAGTGTCAAGTGAATAGTAAAATTTCTGAATATGTCTCGGAATGTCAAATTGACCTCAAAAACGATGAATAGTGATCGATGAATAGTAAATGATGAATAGTAACTTGTGAATAGTAAATTGTCGAGGTTTAGAAAAATGACCGGAAATTACGAGTTGTGACAACCTTTTATTTGTGATTGGAAGGTTTTTACTATTCATGTTATTTTAGTTGTTACCTTTGATGTAATGTTTAATTTACGAGGCCAGTCTTGTGTAAAATTGTGATACTTGATATGTAATGATAATGATGAATATAACTTTTACTTTACTCGTGATGTTGTTGCATATAAGTTTGTATTAATTGTTATAACATGCTTGCAGTTTAAGTTTTGTGATTGTTTTATCCTTACTACATACATGATTAGTGTTGCAGGGACTAAACTTAGACAAATAAGAGTTTAATAAATGGCTGGAAGGCTTAAAGAATAAAGACATGGACTGGTTGTGCATATTTGCTAACAAGAAAGGCTTCAAGTGAAGTTGAGTTTTTACCATAACCTTATATATAGAACCCACCTCATGAGTTTAGACATTACAAAAAACACATCCACTACTTATATCTTTCTAGCATAATCCCTAATATCCAAATCACTTAAAATCATTTGTGTATTCAACACTTGATTGTCTCATTGATAATCATTGTGTATTTTAATCACTCTACTATAATAAAATCGTTCAGTTACAAGTTCTGTGTTATTTTGTGTTGTCTCTTATCTTATGGATCTTTGAACTAGTTAAGATTATTATTTATGTGATTTTCTGCATGGTATCAAGTGTAACACCCCCAAAAATATCGCAGCGGAAGATAGTGTCACTACGGTGTTACTTCCTAGCACAAAGTACAAGCTATAGAAAATGAGCTCTAAATGAGACGTTTTGAAAAGTTATCATTCGATAAAAACTATCAGAGTTATAACAAGAGGACCCAAAATATAGTATTACATAATTTTTTTCAAAAATATTATTCGAATGGTGATGTTGATGCAAATAATGTCTAAAAACGTTATTCTAATGTTTCGATATCTCTATGTTTTGATGATAACAAAATGTGAAAACATCTTACGTCAAAATTAAGGTAAACAAGTTTTTAGTCGAAATATCCGATTTCTACGTTAATCACTCTAAGTATGAACAAACAAATTTACAACTTGACAAATGATCAAAGAAGTGAATTTATGTTTTAAACTTCACATTTTTAGCTTGACAAAACTTTCTTTTCAAAAATATATTTTACAAATTATTTTTGAATTACAAAGAAATGTTTTATTTAGGAAAATCATTTCAAAAATATTTCCCAACAGCTAGTTTTTCACCCAAACCAGCTCCAAACTCCCCCAAATAAAATTTCACCACTAAAGACTAAAAAAATGGAGTGTCGTTGTTTGGCACGGTACCACTAAATTTAGTGGTACCGTGTGACATTTAGTGGTGCCGTCCTCCTTAAAACGGTCAAATTTCCAGAGTCTATAAATACCACTTCATTTCCCAGATTTTGGCTATCCTTTCACACACATAACTTTCTGGTTTCCATCCTCTTTTTCTCTTTACACTTCTTAGATCAATAGTTAGTTTTCTTTTGTTTGATTCTTTCATCCAACCAAGAATCATCTACATACCTCTTCTAGTCAGGAGAAGAACACAAAGTATCAAGAAGATACAAGGTGTTGGTGTCATAGAGTAGTGCACTTGCATTACAAGTTGTCTACTTGATTGTATCTTGATATAGATCAAGTGTATTAGTGTTTCCTAATTGTTGTGTTGATCATTGTGATTTTGTTGAGATCTTAGAAATCTCTTGAGTGTTGAGTGATATAGTATTGATCAAGTGGATCAAGTATAGATTGTGAGAGGATCGTATTAATCGTGTAGATTGTGTGAGGATCGTGAAGATCGTATAGACTATGTGAGGATCGTGTTGATCGTGTAGATTATGTGAAGATCGTTTTGATCGTGTAGATTGTGTGAGGATCGTGTAGATTTTGTGAGGATCGTGTTGATTGTTTGATAAGTTAGGATTGTGTGGATCGTGGTAGATTAGTACCAGCTAATATTAGTACTCGACATCTAGCTTAGTGTCGGAAAATAACGTAAGCGACGTTGTACGGTTTTCTCCGCCTGAAGGGAGTCTTGTTGATATAGTGCTTATAACTCTCGAGTGTGGTACTCGGGGAGTTGAGTAGGGCGAAGAAGAGCTTCATGACCGAACCACTATAAATCACGGTGTCATTGTTTGATCTTTCCATCTCTTCTCTTTACTTACTTATTGCATATTAGTATTAGTATAGTGTTGCGTTCATATTGGTGTTGATTGACTTTACATACAATTGAATCTACATTTTTCAAAGATAAATTTTTATAACTAAAGAAAACAAGTCGGTAAACTATTCAACCCCCTTCTAGTTTCCTACAATTGGTATCAGAGCTACGGTAGGCAAGTTTTTAAAGTAAACTCTTTTTAAAACTTGAATCGATCAATGGATTTTGACAAATATCAAGAAGGGCAATCTATGCAAAGACCACCAATTTTTGAAACCGATTGTTTTATTTATTGGAAAACAAGATTCGATACGTTTGTGAAATCAAAAGACATTGATCTTTGGCATGTTATTACCGATGGTGACTTTCAACCTATTGAAAAAGATCCTATTACTAAAAGGATAAAATTATTCCTTACGATTAACAAAGCGATGATCTTAAAAGAAAACTAGCCAAAAATGATGAGGCTAAAATGGTAATTTATAATGCTTTGACCAAAAAGGAATTTGAAAGAATTTTTATGTGTAATACGGCAAAAGCAATTTGGAAAAACTTGTTGGTCACACATCAAGGTAATAATCAAGTCAAAGAGAATAAGATTGATCTTCTTGTTCAACAATATGAACAATTTTCCATTCCGGAAAATGAAACAATAGATAGTGCATTTGCTAGATTTAATACTATTGTTACTAGTCTTAAAGCTCTTGATGAAGGTTATGCTAGCAAGAACTATGTTAGGAAGTTTCTTAGGGCCTTACATCCTAAATGGAGAGCAAAGGTCACCGCCATTGAAGAATCAAAGAACTTGGCGACGCTATCACTTGATGAAGTAATAGGTAACTTGAAAGTTCATGAAATGATAATCAAGAAGGACTCGGACATATTCAAGGGTGTAAGTGAGAAAGTTGGGTCTCTAGCATTGAAAGCCAAGAAAGAGTCTAGTGATGATGAAAATTCGGATTCCGATAGTGAAGACGAAGAGTATGCACTAGCGGTTAGAAACTTTAAGAAGTTATTTAGAAGAAGAGGTAGATCTACTAGGCAATCTCGTGACGTAAGGAAGTCATTCTCTAAGAACCTAGATGATAATAGAGGAAAGAGCGATAGGAAGTGTTTTAGATGCGGAGATCCAAACCACCTGATACGTGGGAATCGCACCAGGCTTTACCTCTTGAGGGATCTCGAGAAGCTTACAACCCCCACCAGGCAGTGTACCTGATCGTTGTAGTATAGTATAGTGACAAGTATCGGGGGATTGATCGTTCAACTCAGGAATAGTGTCGCTAGGATTAGTAAGCCTAAAAACTAGGTCTAGAGGTGAGGGATGATTCATTTTGTATTTTTATATTTTTATAAAAGCAAGTAAAATCTCGGTTTTGGAAGAGTGGCCGGAATTAGTTGCTAGCCAACTAACCCAATAACTAAAGATGCAATCAAAATAAAATAACAGAAATGAAAATAAAGCTAATTACTAATTTGGTGTGAACCATAATAGGGAGAGTTGTGTTTACTTAGGTTTCATTACTCCTTAGATATCTTTTACAGGTTGATAATTTGTTACAATTGCATGGATGACGGGTCGTATTCCTTAATACTAGTCGTAGGGCCGTGTACAATATTCCCTAACTCTATAGGATCCTACTTCACTCCTATGTCGAGCCGTTAGAAGATCCTAACATGAGATCATTAGAATTCTCCTATGCATTAAATACAACCAAAAATCATAGTACACCTCTGATCATGTTTCTTAAGACGTTCAAGCATGTTACCAATGGAAGTCTGCCAGTTTTCTAAAGCCTAACATCGAATACAATCATCCGTAACAACTATAAACAAACAATCAACCCATAATTAACATCTAGGTTTCACTACATCTAAGCAAACACACAAGTGATCTAGCCAAGCATGTTAAATTCAAGGCAAGTGTAAGATATATTCAAGCAACACATAGACATATTGATTGAATTGAAAGAGTACTTATCTCTATTGAACGTGAAAGGTTTCAAAGGGTAAAAACCCTTGAAAAAGCTGTGATATTCGGACTAGGGTTTATCTCCAAAGTTACACCCTAAAAGTTACACACCAATGAATGAAAATTGCAAAACTATATATAGATTTTACAGGGTGACGGCGTCAAGAAGAAAATTCTGATGCCATCAACTCGCCGCCCATATTGAAATCGGATTGCCTAGATCCACTTTTGACGCCGTCATGTGTAATTCTACTCTGGGCCGTCACTCACATTTGGACCATGACGGCCTATGGTGATGCCGTCATGTCCCTAGTGCAAAACTCTTCTGGATCGTCACGGACTTTATCCACTTCCACCTCTTGTATTACTCTTGACGCCGTCATGTAGAATCTTGTGACGCCGTCAGGTACTGTTCCCAGCAAGGAAAATTAAGACTTTGCTGTTTTCTTCACTTTTATGCTCCAAAAACGTCCAAAATGCTTCCTTTTCCAGAATTCACTCCAAAAGTACCTAAAATGACAAAAGGAACGATTTAGGGCAATATTTGATCAAATAAATTCAAATCCGGGCTAAAATGACCCCCTAAAACGGTTCATTTTTCGCCTCATCAAATACCCTTACATTTGATATTTGCTTGTCCTCAAGCAAATGCGCTTTTATTCTAATCAAAATACAAGTTAGGGGTCATTTAACACTAATATAAAGGTAATTACAACAAATAATCATTCCACTAAAGACCAAAGACAAGCACGGAGGTCATACACTAGCACCTCACAAATAGTGTTTAGATACTCACATCTCTCGGGTGTAATAAAGTATATATCACAATATGGAAATGGAAAACATCTCTCACTACCTGTTACAGCAAAATAGATTACCATAGGCTTGGGAAAGGATCAAACCTCCACCACTTGGCATAAGCACCTAGGATAAACTATCAAAGAGGTCTTTTAAAGGGTTATAATGTTAGGTGTAGGGATATGGAATACACGGTTTTGTTGGATAAAGGCAATCTTTACTGGTGGCGAGTTAATCATCTTGGTTAATTACATGTAGAATATGGCGTTGCTAAGCCAAGACTAGACTCGACTTAAGCTAATAAATCAAAAATAACAAAAACATAAAATAAACAAAAATTGAAACGGGATGGTAGTCCATATGTTTTTTTTTCCTCTCTTCTTTTTCTATATATATTTTTTTCTTTTTCTTAATTTTTTCGATTTTTTTTTTTGAATTGCATACACTCTTACCCTACCGTCCAAAATAATACATCATAGGGAATGTACATTTCCCTTACACTTGAATTTTTACATACTTTACAATAAACTAGTCTAACGACTCGAATCAAGATAATCAAAACACTTGGAGTACTTTTAAGATTAACGCACATATGGGGGTAATATATGATGTTCTTCCCCATTACTCCATAACATAAGTACTTTACCCATGAGTCTCAATCGTCCCAAAACAATATGTACAAGATATGACTCGACTTAGCAACTATGTAATCAATTAGATAATTAACTAAGGGTTTAAACATGTAACAATAATGCACTAAAGATGAGTGCATACACGGAAGGCTAAGGCGATTTGGGTGTACATTTAAGTGGGTTGTAACAAATTCTTCCTTTAAGTAAGATGCTTAAAGTTAGAAACGAAAAGATAGGCTCGGAGGGGTGTACTAGGGGTTTCGTGTACTAAAAATGAGTACAACGCTAAGGTGTGGGAAAAATTAATTGACTTTACTAGCCAAGTAATATGACTTAAATGATCAAGTAATTATGATACGGGTTTAAAACAAGGGTGATCCTAATGCCTCTTACCTTGTAGTAAATCCTACTACATGAATGTAGTCTCACTAGCGGTCTCGGGATGCATCACTAACGCAAGTTCTAGAATCTAAATGCTATCGGTACACTCATAAGCACTAATAGTAAATGCTTTTCCTATCAAATTTAAAGGCGAACCTCACATATTTGGGTGGAAAATTTTTCTGAATAGTACGGTTTTGTGCTAGTCATACAACTCCTATCCATGAGATGCTTGCTAAGGCTAAAGTTTCACTCCTAAATGTTGTAAAAAATTTTAAATTTGGCGCTAAAATTACACTAACAAGTATTTCTCTTAGTTTTATTACACACCTACCATCAAACAAACAAACTCAAGTGCAAGTGTAATCTATAAGGTATCATCATTTACCCTCCCCTTACACTTAGGATGAACATTGTCCCCAATGTTCAATTAAAGAATGTAAAAGTAAAATAGGTAAAAGAAGGAAATCAAATACTCCCCTAATTCGTTCGGTGTGGATAGTGTGTCAACAAGGTTAGATCTTCCTTCAAGAAAATGAACAATCAAAGCTTCCCTTCCAGAAAAATAAATCATCTTATTGTCATACATAACCTGTTAAACCTGAGACAACAAACAAGGCAACCTCGCGTAAAATCGGCGGCAATCTATATATACTAACAAGTCCTAGAAAGCAAATTAAGATATAATGCTTGTGGAATGAATGTTTGCAGATTTCCTGGAGTTTATAAAACTAAAGAATTAACAAAAACTTTAAGTCTCCGTTAGAAAAACAAAACTAGCAAAATTTCTAGAATTTTACACATGACGCCGTCAGGAATTAATTCCTGACGCCGTCAGAAGTTACCTGCAGAAATCTTTACTTTAAGTTTCCGGAAAATTTCTGGAAAGACTTATGTCCTACTTCCTGGAAAATCCTGCAAAACATCATTATGACTCAATACAAGCGTTTGACTCTAACAAATACTAATACACATGTCCATTTAATATTGTGGAGAATATAGATCAATTTCGTTCTTAAAAACAAATTTGGGGTTTCCCCTTACACTTATCTTTTTGCAAAATACCTTTATATGAAGTTAAAACGAAGTTAAACGACAAAATAAAGCATTTTCACAATTTTGTTTTCAAACATGATCTACCAACAATAAAAATAAAGCATGCATACGGAAGCAAATAACAATCAAACAATTAAAAATCACACAAAACATGGGTTGCCTCCCAAGAAGCGCTTTTCTTTATTTACGAGTCTTGTAGCTAGACTCAAGGTCATGGGCTATTATGTAATATGGGTGAGCTCCTCGTTGAGGTCATCCTTGGGATCAAACTTGGGTTTCAACTTCCTATCGGTTTTCTTAGTACGGTATGACCTTTCAAACTTTTCTCCATCCTGATCATATAAAATCATCTTCATATTCCATGATCCGTCACCTTCCTTAGGTGGCTTGTCCCACCTCCATTTACACTTATCCCCTTCTCTCTTCCACTTGTTCATCTCTATGTTAATAGGCATTACACATAAAAATTCAATCATTTTCCTAAAGACTAAGGGATCCTCAGAAGGGTCTAGCTCCTCATCTCTAGCTATGAGTTGTTCCACCGAATGTGTTTTATCGATGAAGTCTTTTTCTAGATAGAATGGGCGTTGAGGTCCTATAAAGTTTCTTTCTATCCAAGGTCCATATCTAGATGGTCTCCTATTCATTTCTACCCAATGCGGTGTCGGTTCGTCCTCACAATCGTAGCTATGCTTCCTAACATCATAAACTGACCAAGTATCGCCCTCTCCTACCGCTATCTTAGACTCCTTACAATCTATCATGGAACTAGCGGTTGCTAAAAATCCTCTCCATACTAACAAGGGGCATGTAGTATCACTAACCATATCTAGGACGTGAAAATCCGCTAAAATAGTTAACTTTCCTACGTGAACCACTACATCTTTGATCATTCCGACCGGATGGGCAATACTTCCATCCGCTAGACCAATTAGTACTTCCGTATCCTCTAACTTTCCTAGCTTAAGAGTGCTAAAAAGGGATAAGGGAATCAAGTTGAGGCTTGATCCTAAATCGGCTAGTGTGTCAAAAGCTTCGGATTTTCCTATCTTACAAGGCAAAACAAATATACCCGGATCATCAAGCTTCTTAGGTAACTTGTTTTGAACGAAGGCGGTCCCATTTTTACCCAACTTAAATTTCTCATATTTTTCTAGTAGGGCACTATAGTAGGGAGCACGGGCTAAGACATCAATGACGGGGCGTTCAAGGTGGAGCTCCTTGAATTCATCATCAAGGTCTTGTGTAGGAGGTGTTTCAACTAGGTTATTGACCGGTTTGACATCAGATGTTTTATTCAACTGGTCCTTTTTAGGGGTTTGGGTTTGCTTGAAACACGTGCTCATTGATTTGACCGAGTAGTATTGTGGAAAAGAAGTAGGTGACGAAACCGATGATATGGAATTAACGTATAGTTTCGGGTTCTTGACCGTGTCGCTTGGGAGTGCTCCTATTTCTCGGTCATTGAGAACTTTCAACAATGTGTCAATTTTGGTGGTCATCTCGCTTTGCTTTTGTTTGAAATCGGCTTCAAACTTAGATATGCGAGCTTCTTGAGATGCCATAAACTTGGACATCAATCCTTCAAGATTATTGGTACTACCATAGTTATTAGAAGGATTGTTGTTGAAATTACGGTTAGCGGGTGGACCGTTTTGTTGGTAATGATTAGGCGGATTGGAAGAATTGTTTTGGTTTTGTTTCCACCTAAGGTTCGGGTGATTTTTCCAAGAAGGATTGTAGGAATCACCGTAAGGTTTTGGCTCGGGTTTGAAAGTGTACCACTTTTCTCCCGCTTCGTCGGTACGCGAGGATGCGTAGTCCGCAAAAGCTTGTCCGGGTAGTTCCACGCAATCACGAGTGTCATGGGGACCACTACATAATTTGCATGAAGAAGTGATTTTGTTCACTTGGCTTGAAGGCTTAGGAGCTTCGTAGGATTTCATGAGAAACTTGACTTGGTCCTCAAGTTCCATGATCCTACGGTCGGGAGTGCTAGAATTGTTCGAAGGCAAAGATATTGCCTTGACCGTTTTGTTCAAATCACGGGGATCATTCCAACTTTCGTTGTCATAGAGAACAAGATCTTCTATGAGTTCCCATGATTCTTCCGCACTAAGATCACGTAGCTTGCCACCGGCCGATTGGTCAATGGTTCGCCTTGTGGAGAGATCGATATGGTCATAGAAGATTTGGACTTGGAGCCAAAGATCTATGCCATGATGAGGGACTTTTTGGAGTAAGTCCTTGAAACGAGTCCATGCTTCATATAGAGTTTCACCTTGACGTTATTGGAACATCAAGATATCATTTCTAAGCTTGGTAGTTCTCCCCGGTGGGAAAAATTGAGCAAGGAAACGAGTGGTGAGATCATCCCATTAGGTGATGGATCCCGCAGGTAAACGTTCAAGCCATTGACTAGCTTGATCACGTAGAGAGAATTGGAATAGGCGTAATCGGGTCGACTCTCTAGTTGTAACATCAAGGTCTATAGAATCTACGATTTTAAGTAAATCCTTGAGATGTTGATTAGGATCTTCGGAACGAAGTCCATGGAATGCACATCCGCTTTGCACCAACCGGATGGTGTCGGATCGCAAGGGGGACACATTGGCTCCTTGAGTGACCTCAATAGTGTTTCGATAGCCTTGGTGGCTAGGACGGGAATACTCTCCTAGGGTTCGGGGCCTAAGAGGATGGTTTGCTAGTGGTGGGTTTTGTGGGTGGTTTTGTTGTGGTGGGTTGATGGGTTCAAAGATGTTACCACCTTCCATAATGTCGGATGGTAAAGGTTACGAACAAAGATATGAAAAAATAATATAGACTAAAGAAAACCTAGAAATAAAAATAAAATCTTACTAGAAAGGAATCTAGCAAGTAGACCAAATAAAAAGGAAATCCTAACCTAGACAATAACTACTCCCCAGGCTGCGGCGCCAAAAACTTGATACGTGGGAATCGCACCAGGCTTTACCTCTCGAGGGATCTCGAGAAGCTTACAACCCCCACCAGGCAGTGTACCTGATCGTTGTAGTATAGTATAGTGACAAGTACCGGGGGATTGATCGTTCAACTCAGGAATAGTGTCGCTAGGATTAGTAAGCCTAAAAACTAGGTCTAGAGGTGAGGGATGATTCTTTTTGTGTTTTTATATTTTTATAAAAGCAAGTAAAATCTCGGTTTTGGAAGAGTGGGCGGAATTAGTTGCTAACCAACTAACCCAATAACTAAAGATGCAATCAAAATAAAATAACAGAAATGAAAATAAAGCTAATTACTAATTTGGTGTGAACAATAATAGGGAGAGTTGTGTTTACTTAGGTTTCATTACTCCCTAGATATCTTTTACAGGTTGATAATTTATTACAATTGCATGAATGACGGGTCGTATTCCTTAATACTAGTCGTAGGGCCGTGTACAATATTCCCTAACTCTATAGGATCCTACTTCACTCCTATGTCGAGCCGTTAGAAGCTCCTAACATGGGATCATTAGAATTCTCCTATGCATTAAATACAACCAAAAATCATAGTACACCTGTGATCATGTTTCTTAAGACGTTCAAGCATGTTACCAATGGAAGTCTGCCAGTTTTCTTAAGCCTAACATCGGATACAATCATCCGTAACAACTATAAACAAACAATCAACCCATAATTAACATCTAGGTTGCACTACATCTAAGCAAACACACAAGAGATCTAGCCAAGCATGTTAAATTCAAGACAAGTGTAAGATATATTCAAGCAACACATAGACATATTGATTGAATTGAAAGAGTACTTATCTCAATTGAACATGAAAGGTTTCAAAGGGTAAAAACCCTTGAAAAAGCTGTGATATTCGGACTAGGGTTTATCTCCAAAGTTACACCCAAAAAGTTACACACCAATGAATGAAAATTGCAAAACTATATATAGATTTTAAAAGGTGACGGCGTCAAGAAGAAAATTCTGACGCTGTCAACTCGCTGCCCATAATGAAATCGGATTGCCTAGATCCACTTTTGACGCCATCATGTGTAATTCTACTCTGGGCCGTCACTCACATTTGGACCATGACGGCCTATGGTGACGCCGTCATGTCCCTAGTGCAAAACTCTTCTGGATCGTCACAGACTTTATCCACTTCCACCTCTTGTATTACTCTTGACGCCGTCATGTAGAATCTTGTGACGCTGTCAGGTACTGTTCCCAGCAAGGAAAATTAAGACTTTGCCGTTTTCTTCACTTTTATGCTCCAAAAACGTCCAAAATGCTTCCTTTTCCAGAATTCACTCCAAAAGTACCTAAAATGACAAAAGGAACGATTTAGGGCAATATTTGATCAAATAAATTCAAATCCGGGCTAAAATGACCCCCTAAAAATGGTTCATTTTTCGCCTCATCACAACCTCATTGGAGAATGTCCCAAGCCACCAAGATCAAACAACCAAAGAGCCTTTGTAGGAGGTTCTTGGAGTGATAGTGGTGAAGAAGAAGAGGAGAAGCCTAATTACAAAACATGTCTCATGGCTCAAGCTTCTAACGAGGTACATTCCGACTCTTCTTACTATAGTGATAATAATTCGTCGATAGATGATAATAGGCTATGTGATGAATATAATTAATTATGTGAGGTAAGTTCTAAAATTATAACTAGGAACAAAACGCTAAAAGCAACACTACATGAACTAGAATTACAAGTCTTAGAACTAAGAGATCAACTTAAAAGAATTGAGAAAAATAAGCAAATTGATGTTGGATGTAAGTCATGTATAGATCTTAAAATAGAAAATGAAAAACTCAAAGAAAACGCCATTAAAATTGTTAAGTTTGAAAAAGGAACACAAGCACTTAATGACATGCTTGAAAATATTAGGTATAGTGAACATGCTGGAGCGGGTCTTGGATTTGACCCAAATAAAGCATCTACTAGTAAAACTAAACAAGTAAAATTTGTAAAATCAGAGGAGATTAGTTTAGGGAATGACGGCACCACTAAAGATGGTAACGGCACCACTAAATTTAGTGGTACCGTGGATCCGTCATCTGCTAGAGTCAAAACAAGGTCAATCTTAAAAAAATCCTCTTAGTCCCAAACCAAGTCACATAGTAGTTAACAATGTTGAAATACATGCGGCTAGTATAAAAGAAGTAAAAAGGTTCTACAAACCTGTGTCGTCTCCTAAACTTGGTCCTAGTAAAGTTGATCATAGATCAAACAATCCTCCTCCTCTTAAAAGAACTAATACTCCCAAACCTCGAGATAGAACTCCTCTACCGAGAGGCAACTTCAATATACAAAGTTATCCAAGTCACTACCCCGTCACTTGGAACAACTTTCGACAACAAAGTTGTCTACCATGGGAAATTTGTCCTCCATTTCAACATCCAAGCCAAATGCATGAGATGTTCAACACTAACAATCTTGGACCCATGAGATATTGGGGACCAAATTTTAAATCTTATCTTACTAGATAGTTATGCTTGAGAATCATCTTGAAATCCGACCAAGAATCTATTCAATGGAAGCACAAATAGTGACAGATGATTCAAGCTATATCTCATCTCTCTAAACATAACAACGAGGATAACATCATAGGCTAAGGTAAGTTTTCTCAAAACCCCCTCTCTATGTGACTAGTTGTGCATGTAGTTTTTCTTGAGATCTTTTCTATGCTAGCAATAGTGTAAAGGACATGAAAAGTGTTTGTCTAAATGGTTTCAATCAACAAGGAGACATATGTTGTAAAATATCCATAACTTGTTGATTTCTAAAACCATATCATGTTTCAAACATGAGTAAACCATGAGAATGGTGAATAACACACTTTTGATGAAGAAGTAAAATTTACATTACCTCATTGTTCAAAATATACGTGGATAACACTATATTAAACTCATCTCGCCCTAAAATGTACGATGATCACCTTAAGATCATGCGTGATGAGATTGAGGAGAACATGATGGGTGAATCATTATTATTTCTTTGATCCTCTTATAATAGTATTGCTAATTGTATTTCCTTGTGTGCGTGTATACTAACATATATAAATATATATTTTATATATAAAAGTAAAGCTTACCTAAAACTATCTTTACGAACAAATATTATCCGTGGAGTTGGAGCTCACTGAAGACATTGATAGTGAGAATGCGGATAATACTTAGATACTAGGATATGATAGGTTAATCTATCAGTTGGCAAGTAGGCCCGAAGTCATGATTAATGTCTGCCTTTAGGCTTGTTTGTAAGAAGATCTCAAAACTTCTTATATTAAAAATTAATGAATACATCATCCGATGTATTCAAGGCATTATACAATTGGGAAGTGCGCAATCCCAAGGAGTTTAGTGTAATGATCCTTGTCTGACACTAACTCTGATAGTGTGGGAGAATTATGTGGATTGATAATGTACAAGTTATGTTTGTACCTTCATAGGTTGTTTCTAAACTTCTTGGCTCATCAAGAAACAAACAACTTTTACAATCTCCACAACCAAAGCCAATTACACAAGCGCTGGAAAGTCATGAAATTTGCACTATAGATGAGACAAGCTCTAATCTCTCAACGATACTTCCATGATGACATTCTCATGACGCGCTACAAGAAGAAGAGATTGACTTGACATTATACTCCATAATTAGCTCATGCATCAAACACTTCTTGATACGTCATCATCTCTATCACTATGATGTTCAATGAGGAAACATCTCTTTCGATATGGAATACTCATTGAACAACTTTGTTGACATTCCATTTCTAACCCACTCATGACTATTTATATATTTCATTGGAAATATTTAGGTCATCTCATCTCAATTCATTCTCCTCATTCAAATCCTTTCGTTTAATTCCCAAAAACCTCTTATGACTAGTCAAATATCTCATTGGAAATATTAAGTCATCCGTCATATCCCTCTAATGACTATTTATATATTTCACTGGAAATATTAAAAGTCAACTCTTCTCGTACATTCTCATTGTGCATTCCCGAGAATCACTCATGACTGTCTAATTATTTCACTGGAAATATTGAAGTCATTTCGTAAATCTTTCCAACGGCTATTTACTCGTTTCCTCGGAAACCTCTTGAATCATCATTCGTAGCTTAGTCTAGTCTCTTTTGTCACGAGAATTTATTAGGTATAAATTCTCTTCTCACGTCAAAAGGTCTTGCTAAATAAGTAAGACTTTCTCGTCAAAAACCAAAACTGGATAGAAAACTGTGTTAGTAGTGCACGGCACCACTAAAATTAGTGGTACTGTGGTACCGTGTATCTGAGACAACACGTTTTCTTCTTTCCTTCCCTCAATATTCACATTCAAAACTCAAACAAAAACCTCCCTTGCTGCCATATCCGAACACCACACCAATAACTCCATCACACACGTATTAATCAAGATCGAGGCATTGTAATTAAAGATTTTCAACCACTACATCATTCTTATCACAAACTTGTAAGTCAATTGAACCTAATTTCTTTTATTTTAACTCTAGGGTTTGTTCATAATCATAAAATCCGAATTGCGGCTTTTTAAAATTGATTGAATTTTTATGAAATTAGGACTAAGATTAGACAATGTAGAACAAATATGATTCCCTAAACATAAGATTTGTATTAACCCAATTATATCATTCACTCTAGGTCCGAATTTTATTATCAAAATTCAAATTAGCTTATATGTCTTTAGTGGAATCATGTCTAGGATACTTAAAAGAGGATTAGAAGTGATTAGCACTTAAGCTTTCCAAATTTAAAAAATTATTTTGGCGCCGAGTTGACACATTTGCCAAACACCCTAATTCCATTATTTTTCGAAAAAGTTCAAACGACTAGGTTCATGAAATAATTTTTCTTGCATTGTTGATACAAACTTAAAACGTTTTTACATGCATACATGATCTCAGAAATATGGGTCGAAATACATAAATAATATGTAATATTCGACGTATTTGATTGAGCAAAAGCAAAGTCAGGAGCGTTTGGGTAATTTCATTAGTATTATAGTAAAGTCAAAATTACTACACCTCTACATGGTTTTCATATAGGTACACACACTAGAAACATATTTTCTAAACAACTAGTTCATATCTTTAACATTTGTTTTCATAATAGGTAACAAGATGCACCACATGTTTGATTACGATCATGAGCTAGGTTCTTTCATGAGGGTCGCATTGTTGAATCCTCATTCCTTGATCATGATTACATCACCTCCATGTTTCGAATAATTGAATTCGACTGCCTATTTCACATCAATGAGTCAATCTGTCCTCGCTTCGTTCTTGAGTTCTATCGACAAGTTAAACTCGTATATAATGAGAATCAAACTTTACCACTTCAATTCTTAATTCAAAACCAAACGTTTACTCTCACTCTAGATCAATTTGCTCAAATTCTTGGTCTTCCTAATCTTGGGCAATGTTCCTATACTGAGGGTATGTCTCTTAAATCACTTACAAGTCATCGAGAATAGTATGGTCCTTATCACACCTTCATTCCCACACCAAATGAGATCATTGAAAACATTCGTCTCCCACAAAAAGTCCATGGTACTCTTCTCGATAATGGTCATGTTGAATTCCATGAGTCCCACTTCTATGACCTAGACGCACTCAAGATTTGTGTTGATGAAGTTAATCCACATCTCCGAAGATGGGTAGAAGTGCTTCGTGAAAATGTTTTCTGTCTTCCACCCAACCGTAAGTGTCTTCCGGCGCGTTGTGCTCACATGTTGTATTGTCTCGTCACCGAACAACCATACAATCTTGTTTACTTTGTAGCAAAAAGATTGTGAATGTTAAGTCTCGCCTAGATAAGGCGATTCCCTATGGCATGTTGTTGACTCGTTTGTACCGTTATGTCATAAACACATTCCCTCTATTCCAAAATGGTCAATACTTACAGGTCGAACCCATCATGGCTCCTTTGACCCAAAACACATACATCTCTCTTTACTGGAAATGCTCATCACCTCACATCCGTCATGATGAAAATTCCATCACCTATCATGAAGTGTCGTCAAGTGATGATGAGTAAGTGCATGCTATGCGGGGATTCAAGTCAATCAAGATGAAAATCAAAGGAATTAGCTACAAGTTGAAGAAGTTAGAATTAAGACATTATTTGAGTACCTTTATTACTACTAGTAAACTAACTTTCATCTAACGCTAACTTTGAATGATATTGGCTTCTACAAAATTTTGGGTATGTCCTATCGTTTTACCACCCAAACTTAGCCTTTATCAAAGTAGTTATCTTGACTAGTTATTGTCATTTACTTGCATGCTTTCTTCTAGATGAATTCCTTATATCATGATTATTATAAATCACATTTCCTAGATGATTACATGCATGCTTAATAGTGGCCTAAATGTAGATTGTCACATGTTAATGTTAGTTGCTAGCTATGAACATGGTTATGAAAACTATGTGATTATTCTTGAGTGGATTGAGGAAATGGGATTTGTTTCAAATAGTTCCCCTAGAATTACCCATTTAGGTAGTCTAAAACCTGCAGAATTGAAAAATTCGCCACCAGCAGGTCACGGCACCACTAAATTTAGTGGTACCGTATGGTATTTAGTGGTACCATACCTCAGACTGACGAATTTTTCCTACTCACTATAGACATCTACACCACTACCCTCAAAAATCTGCAAGTAATTGCAAACCTACATGCACCTTAAGATTCCTTTAGGTCTTCCTAGGACATTCCCATCCACTTTAACTTGAACCACACCTCCTTTGCCCACATATATATCAAGCACTATAATTGCAAGCATTTCTTGCAATTTACCATCACACTCCACTCATTTTTATTCTCTCACCATGGTTCCTACTCAAACACCACCAACTCACAACTCAAAGAGATCTAGGATCATCAACAATCCACCACATAACAATGATGAAGAAATCATCATACCATCTTCCCGAATCAATCCTCATTCTCACACTTGGACAACAATTTACCAAATTCATCATCACCATACTCATCACATCTATAATCATCATCACCATGCTCATTATGATTCATGGGTCAATCTAGTCAACCTCATCAGATTGATATACATAGCGCTAGCTATCTATGTCATCATCTTTTGGTAACCCCCTCCTCCAACCAATAGACTAAGCAACTAAGCTTTTAAGTTTAGTCATCATCAATAAAAACCTTAGAAACCCTTTTGAGTATCAAGAAGCAAATCTTAGGACCTCAATGCCACTCGAGAGTGTCACAAGTTTCTTGTAATTGTCTACTAGTCTAGCTATTGTAATCATACTTCATGTATGATCTTCTATTAATGAATGCATGGGCTCGTTTAATCTTTTGTTTGTGGTTGTACCATTTTTCTTCCTTGTTACTTTTGGTTGGATATTTGTCTTGAATGCTACATGTTAGATATTGTATTTGTCTCATCTAACCTTGTTTTGTAGCATCAATCATTGCTCGATTCCTTAGTATGCTCCAAATGAGCGGGAGTATACATCAAGGGGGAGCCTTAGTAGTCTCTTTTGCTTCGAAAAAAAGGGGGAGACGTGGGATATAAACTCACACTAAAAACTTGTCGAAACTAGTTTTTCACATAAAATGAGTTTATGTTTTGTCATCATCAAAAAGGGGGAGATTGTTGATGCAAATAATGTCTAAAAACGTTATTCTAATCTTTCAACATCTCTATGTTTTGATGATAACTAAATGTGAAAACAACTTACGTCAAAATTAACGTAAACAAGTTTTTAGTCGAAATATCCGATTTCTACGTTAATCACTCTAGGTATGAACAAACAAATTTACAACTTGACAAATGATCAAAGAAGTGAATTTGTGTTTTAAACTTCACATTTTTAGCTTGACAAAACTTTCTTTTCAAAAATACATTTTACAAATTATTTTTGAATTATAAAGAAATGTTTTATTTAGGAAAATCATTTCAAAAATATTCCCCAACAGCTAGTTTTTCACCCAAACCAGCTCCAAACTCCCCCAAATAAAATTTCACCACTAAGGACAAAAAATGGAGCGTCTTTATCTGGCACGGTACCACTAAATTTATTAGTACCGTGTGACATTTAGTGGTGCCGTCCTCCTTAAAACGGTCAAATTTCTAGAGTCTATAAATACCACTTCATTTCCCAGATTTTGGCTATCCTTTCGCACACATAACTTTCTGGTTTCCATCCTCTTTTCTCTTTACACTTCTTAGATCATTAGTTAGTTTTCTTTTGTTTAAAGAGTGATTCTTTCATCCAACCAAGAATCATCTGCATACCTCTTCTAGTCAAGAGAAGAACACAAAGTATCAAGAAGATACAAGGTGTTGGTGTCATAGAGTATTGCACTTGCATTACAAGTTGTCTACTTGATTGTATCTTGATATACATCAAGTGTATTAGTGTTTCCTAGTTGTTGTGTTGATCATTGTGATTTTGTTGAGATCTTGGGGATCTCTTGAGTGTTTTGTGATATAGTATTGATCAAGTGGATCAAGTATAGATTGTGAGAGGATCGTGTTAATCGCGTAGATTGTGTGAGGATCGTGTTGATCGTGTAGATTGTGTGAGGATCGTGAAGATCGTGTAGATTATGTGAGGATCGTTTTGATCGTGTAGATTGTGTGAGGATCGTGTAGATTGTGTGAGGATCGTGTGATAAGTTAGGATCGTGTGGATCGTGGTAGATTGGTACTAGCTAAGATTAGTACTCGACATCTAGCTTAGTGTTGGAAAATAACGTAAGCGACATTGTACGGTTTTCTCCGCCTGAAGGGAGTCTTGTTGATATAGTGCTTATAACTCTCGAGTGTGGTACTCGGGGAGTGAAGTAGGGCGAAGAAGAGTTTCGTGACCGAACCACTATAAATCTTAGTGTCTTGGTTTGATCATTCCATCTCTTCTCTTTACTTACTTATTGCATATTAGTATTAGTATAGTGTTGTGTTCATATTGGTGTTGATTGACTTTACATACAATTGAATTTACGTTTTCCAAAGATAAATTTTTATAACTAAAGAAAACAAGTCAGTAAACTATTCAACCCCCCCCCCCTCTTCTAGTTTCCCAAAGGTGAATATAATGCATCCTCGTCTTCAAAACATGCCATGCGACTCTTATGCTTCAATATCTAGCTATCGCCTTACTGACCACAGATAAACATGCTAAAAAATGTCAACACAAATATTGGTGAATTCATAGGTTTATTGTAAATAAGATAAAAACCCTATGTAAAAATCCGTGTGACAAGTATATGTAAACCTAATCCTCCTGACAAGTATATGTTAACCTAATCCTGTTACAAATCTTGCACATACAAAATTTGTAACATCTTAAGTCCACATATAAGTTCATATTAATAAATGTAAATGTTAAGTTCGGACCACAAGACTCAATGTTTGATCACCAATATATTTGGTTGTAATTGCTTTGACCAGTATATTTGGTCATTTGATTAATTTCACCAGTACAGTCGGTAGTAATTGATTTCACAAGTATAGCGGTAGTAGTTGATTTCACTAGTACAGTCGGTAGTAATTGATTTCACCTATTCGGTCGGTAGTAATTGACCTCACCAGTACAGTCAGTAGTAATTGATTTCACCTATTCGGTCGATAGTAACTGATCTCACCAGTACAGGTTGGTAGTAATTGATTTCACCAGTACAATCGGTAGTAATTGATTTCACCAGTACGGTCGATAGTAATTTAATGATTCCTAACTTAGGCAATCTGGAAATGTTTTGTGCACTTGTGTCCATATGTAAAAACAACCGTGTGTTTAAGTAAAGCGAGTAATATGTTTCAATAAATAAGTAGAATGTTTTATCAACCGAGTAAAATGTTTCAAGTAAATGAGTAAAACATGTAAATAAAACGAGCATGTATCTCCCCAAGGAGTTTATAAAACAATTAAATGAGTAAAAGTGGGGCTATGAAATCACCTTATGTAACACCCCCAAAAGTCGTTAATAACAGCGGAAGACTTAACATGTCAGCGGAAGACTTTCGGGGTATTACTTCAAGGATCTTTGTCACAATTATAGTAAACATCACAAAGTGACGTATTAAAGTTTAATTTATTTCAAAATACCAAATATCTGGGATACAAGACATTATTAAGTTAAGAACATGTTTTATTCTGAAGGAAAATAAGTAGTTTATTATGGTCCTTGTCATGCTTTTGCCCACTCCGTGCCATCCAGATCCGTCTTGTTTAGTTACCTGAGATAAACATGCTAAAGTCAACATAAAGTTGAGTGATATTCATAGGTTTGAGTTTAAGAGTTTGAATCACAAGTTAAGAATGTATTGTAATCACATACAATCAATATGTTAAAAAAATCAATGTTCCTGTTATTGCCTTAAGCTCATGATACTCAACGATTAACAGCCAACCATAAATGTGGATTATGATGGTAAGTAATAGGCCCCCAAAGATAGGTATTTGTCAATAACCTATTTATAAGAACAATAAAGTGCGCCTGGTGTTTTCTCCAACAACCAAACGAGGATTGTCAATCACTAATAGTACTATCCACAATTATTTACGTTCACCCTTCAAGTGATTAAGGTTCATGATCGAGGGACTTCTGACAATAGTAACTTAAGCAAATAACATTAGCCTGACGGTATTTCAATACCCGGTATAAAAGGCTTGTGATCGAGTTTTAAGCATGTATCTCTCCCACGGGAAAATAGTTAAAGAGTGGGCTATGAAATCACCTTAGTAGTACAGTGGTATCGTAGTCTCAACAAAGCAAGGAAACGGCTTCACACAACACAACCTAAAAGATAATGCAAGTTTCAGTTGATAGTCTAAATCTGGTTTTATCGCGAATACTTGTTATTTAGTTACGAACGAATCTCGTGTTTGTTTAAGTGCCTAAAGTTCAAAAACAAAGTTATATATACATATAACTCGTAAGTAAAATGATCGATGATAGATATAAAGTTAGTTTTTATAACGGAAATAAAATAAACGTATCGTTTTACAAGAAATAAGTAATGTATCGTTATATCGTTTAATTATAATTACGAATATATATATATATATATATATATATATATATATATATATATATATATATATATATATATATATATATATATATATATATATATATATATATATATATATATATATATAAGTTTATGTTTATATAAGTCTTAGTTTAATTATATGTTTATATATGTAAAAGGTTAATATTATTTTTATAAAATAATATTTACTGAAAATTCCTTTAAGTTTCCAAAATTTACATTTTTAACCCTAACGATATATATTTTACACCGTTAGTCCAAAATATATATAATTTACATTTTAGGTCCAAAAGTATCAATATTTACATTTCTCAACTCCAAGTTTCAATATTTACTGTTTTTAACTCAGAAAACTCAGATTTACAGTTTTGACCCAGAGTTTACAACTTTTGCATTTTTAGTCCCCGGTTTAAGAAATTTTGCAAATCTAGTCCAAATTTCACCAAACTTGGAATTTAGTTTTTATACTTTTTCAATAAGCTCAGAATACTCAAAGTAACTTAATTCAACTGCTTATTGGCTTATAAAGTGCTTATTTTGATAAATGGGCCTTAACGAGACTATTACAAGGCCCGTTAATAATTTGAGATCCATTGGGCTTACGAGACCTTTGGGCCTGACCTTGGACTCATTTTTATAGTACAAAAATGTTGCAAACAAGCTTGTGTGACCAGCTTATCACATAAGCTCAAAATTAGCTTAACGGGCTAACAAGCCCAAAACGTTATTTAATGTTTCTGAAAAACAGCTTATAGGTCGATTTGCTTTGGCTTTAGAAAACAGCTTATATTAGCTTATAGGTTTGAATAAAAAGTGTTTCCCAATTGTTTACCAAGGTGATAATGGGGTCGAGTTATAAAAAGTGTGGGTCGTGTGTTTATATTTCGAATTAACGAGGCCAAGTTCATGTATGAAACTCATTATGAAAAACTGCTCAACACTTAGAAATATTCTAAGTGTTGAGACTTTATTCGAAAAGTTCAATGGGTCTCAAAAGGGGTCGAATACTTTGAGTATCCGTTATTTTTAGACTCGAAACTCTTTACATCTCGTTTGACAACGTTCCAAATAATTAGTATCTCCAAAAATAATAATATGTTACGTTCTTATATTAAGAAATAATCGAGGCAAAGTGTTTGTACAAAATTAATATTGAAACAGTTTTCCAACACTTAGAATTATTCTAAGTGTTGTGATTTTATGTGAAAGGGTCAAGGTGACTATTAAACGTGACATTTTCTCATGATTATTATGATCGAATCTTTATACCATTAGGCAACATGTCAAAGTTTTAATATGTCGAATAAAAAGAGTAGGTTGTGTTTTTATATTTCGAATAAATGAATCAAAGTGAACGAGGAAAATCAAAATAACGAAATGAAAAAAATATATAACAAGGGTGCTCCAAGAGCTCACCTCACCACTTGGGGTGGAGTTCTCGTAGCGTATGGTTCGAATTGGTACGTGGGATCAATGGTACAATGGTTCACTCCTAGCAAGGTTCACAACGAGCTATTTGGTTCCTCCTTGGATCACTTGTGCACCTCGTACTCGTTCCAAACTTCCTGTCCCAATTCTAGTATGCCTCGACTTATACTTGTGTTATTTGGATCGTTGATGAGTGTGTGATCAATTGAGGTTGCATGAGGTCCTTATATAGGAAGTTCTAAGGTTGTGATAAGTGTAAGGTAACATGGAAGTGTGTTGTTGGCTTGTAAACGTGGAGTAGCACCTCTATTTTTGCCCAATCTATCTAGAGTAACAATGAGCATGTGTAAGAGAGATATACTGCTCATTCCTGACATTCCTGTTCATTTGAGTTGGTCTAGAAGTCATTGGGTACATTGGGTGGTGCTAAGGAAGGCTTGTGATATAATTTGGTTTTACATTGTACATGGTTTTTGTCATTCACTTTGGTCAATTCTCAGGTAGCAAACAAGTGAGATATATGGTAAACTTTATCATTCTCAATTCTTTGCTAGCTCGTAAATTAAGTTATGTAAAAATATGGTCATGTTGTGTGTCAAAATTCGAAGAGAATAGGGGTGTTCCTTGGCTCGTTCGTGACTGGAAACAAAGAAGGAAAGAAAAAAAAAATATAAGGGTGGGCTGGGCTTGTGTTGTCGGCCCAGCAGAAAAAGAAGAAAAAAAATAAATGAAGGGTCCGGTTGGTTTATTAGTTGGGTTTAAGGCCCAATGAGTCAACGGGACCCACCTGGTGTGTTTTGAGAGTCGGGTTACGATCAATTAATATTAATGAGTAGTCTCGAGAATTTTCGTAAGCTTCGGGAATATATAAATATTGTATGGTATTTAATCGAAACGTATATTATAAAAATATAAACGTTTAAAATATATATTCGCGATAATTAGACTATCTAGGTTTGTGTGCAAGCAACGTTTCTAAGCAAAAGATAAATCAAAATTTTACCGTTGTGATTTATATATCAAGTCTAATATAAAAAAAATTGTCATGCGTAAAAGTGGGTATTTAAATAACGTAATAACCTGTAAGTATTTACTAACCGTTGGGGAAAATTACGAGAGGCTACAGTACATACACCTTACAGTGAATTCCGTCCCGGAATTCGAGTTTAGGAGGGTTGCCAAGGGTGTCTAAGAGAAGAGGTGTGGGTACTTGGTGCGAATCTGGTCCTCGCGTTCCCAAGTATACTCTGGTCCTCGTTTAGAATCCCAACGAACTTTTATGATAGGGATACGGTTTTGTTTCAGTTGTTTGACTTCCCTATCCATGATTTCTACCGGTTCCTCAGTAAAAACGAGTTTGTCATCAAGTTTTAACTCTTTCAATGGAATGACCAGAGATTCATCGGATAAACACTTCTTGAGGTTTGACACATGAAAAGTGTTGTGAATTCGGCTAAGTTCCTCGGGTAGTTCAAGTTTATATGCCATGGGTCCAATTCTTTCTAGGATTTTGAATGGACCGATGTATCTTGGGTTTAACTTTCCCCTCTTTCCGAATCGTATCATTCCTTTCCATGGTGATACTTTTAACATAACCTTATCTCCGATCTGAAAATCCATGGGTTTTCTTTTTAGGTCGGCGTAACTTTTCTGTCGATCTCTAGCGGTTTGTAAACGTTGTTTGATTTTGATGATTTTCTCGGTTGTCTCATGAACTAGATCCGGTCCCGTGAGTTGTATTTCTCCAACTTCTGCCCAGCAAATGGGTGATCTACACTTTCTACCGTAAAGTGCTTCGAATGGTGCTGCCTTGATACTGGTATGATAACTGTTGTTGTATGAGAATTCTGCCAATGGTAAGTGTTTGTCCCAACCTTTTCCGAAGTCTATGACACAAGCGCGTAGCATATCTTCTAAGGTTTGTATAGTTCTCTCACTTTGACCATCGGTTTGTGGGTGATAAGCTGTGCTCATATCCAGCTTTGTTCCTAAAGCTTTTTGCAATGATTTCCAAAAATGAGACGTGAAACGACTGTCACGATCTGATATAATAGAAATCGGCACTCCATGTCGTGACACAATTTCTTTCAGATATATCTGAGCAAGTGTGTTCATTTCATCAGTTTCTTTGATTGGTAGGAAATGAGCTGACTTGGTGAGACGATCAACGATAACCCATATCGTATCGTAGCCAGTAGAGGTTTTGGGAAGTTTGGTGATGAAGTCCATTGTAATACGTTCCCATTTCCACATGGGAAGTTTGGGTTGGGTGAGTAATCCGGAGGGTTTCTGATATTCTGCTTTTACTCTTGAACATGTTAGACATTTACTGACGTACTCAGCGATGTCGGCTTTCATGTTTGGCCACCAATATAGTTTCTTAAGATCCTGGTACATCTTGTCGGAACCTGGGTGAATGGAGTATTTTGATTTGTGAGACTCATGCATGATGAGGTCACGAATACCTCCGAAGAGAGGAATCCAGCTTCTTTCCTTGAAACAAAGCATTCCATTTGATCTTTTCACAAATTTTCGTTTTCCGGCATACCAAAAATCTTTTCAATTGGTCGATTTTCTTTCTTGAGGGCTTCGCTCTAGGCGATAATGATTTGTGTTGGGAGGGGTGAACAAATAGTCATGCCTAACGATCTAACCCTGAGAGGTTTTAGTCTTTCTTTTCGGCTTAATGCATCCGCCACTACATTAGCCTTTCCTGGGTGATAACGGATTTCACAATCGTAATCGCTAAGTAGTTCTAACCAACGGCGTTGTCTCATGTTTAAATCCTTTTGATCTAGGATGTGTTGGAGACTTTTGTGATCTGTAAACACGATACACTTGGTGCCGTATAGATAGTGTCTCCATAACTTAAGAGCGAATACTATTGCTCCTAGTTCTAGATCATGGGTTGTGTAATTTTCCTCATGTTTCTTCAGTTGACGTGAGGCATAAGCTATTACCTTATCCCGTTGTATCAAAACTGCACCTAAACCATGGTACGAAGCGTCACAATATAGCACGAAATCTTTGCTTCCTTCGGGCAACGCTAGTATTGGAGCTTCACAAAGCTTTTGTTTTAACAGTTGGAAGGCTGATTCTGCTTCTTGTCCCCAGACGTACTTTTCGTTCTTTTGGGTCAACTTGGTCAATGGTTTTGAGATTTTAGAGAAACCTTCAATAAATCTCCGGTAGTAACCTGCAAGACCTAAAAATTGACGTACTTCTGTTGGAGTTGTAGGTGATGACCACTCTTTAACTGCCTCTATTTTTGCAGGATCCACGTGGATACCTTGACTATTGATTACGTGTCCCAAAAATTGCACAGTGGGAATCCAAAAGTCACATTTTGAGAATTTTGCGTACAACTTTTCCTTCCTAAGTAACTCTAGGATTGTTCTCAAATGATTGGCATGTTCCTCTTTGTTACGAGAGTAGATCAGAATGTCGTCAATGAATACTATCACGAATTTGTCCAAATATGGCTTGCATACTCGGTTCATTAGGTCCATAAACACGGCGGGTGCGTTCGTTAGACCAAATGGCATTACCTGAAATTCATAGTGTCCATAACGGGTTCTGAAGGCTGTCTTGGGAATATCTTCTTCCCGAACTCTCAATTGATGGTATCCCAACCTTAGATCAATTTTCGAGTATACACTCGATCCTTGTAATTGATCAAACAAATCGTCTATTCTAGGTAAAGGATATCGGTTCTTTATAGTGAGTTTGTTCAATTCTCAGTAATCTATGCACATTCGGAATGATCCGTCTTTCTTTTTAACAAATAGAACTGGGGCTCCCCAAGGTGATGAACTTGGTCTAATGAAACCTTTATCGGATAATTCCTTTAGTTATTCCGATAGTTCCTCCATTTCGGAAGGTGCCAACCTGTAAGGTGCTTTTGCTACTGGTGCCGCTCCAGGCACTAGTTCAATTTGGAACTCTACTTGACGAGTCGGTGGAAGACCGGGTAGATCTTCAGGAAATACTTCGGGGAATTCCTTAACGATGGGTACGTCTTTAAGTTGTTTCTCGGTTAACTTACTTTCCGTCATCTGAACCATGAATACATGACATCCTTCGTTCATGTATTTTATCATTCTAAGACATGAGATGATTCCGTATCGGTTTTTATTCTTGTCGCCATGGATAACGAGGGTTTCATTCTTAAAAGGGATGTGTATGGCTTTCTCGTCACAATGAATCTTAGCATGATGTTTGGATAACCAATCCATACCGATGATGGCATCAAAACTACCGAGTTGGACAGGCATTAGGCCAATAGGAAAAGATTCTCTTACGAGGGTTAAGGTACAATCTTTTAAAACAGTGTTGGTGCTAATTAAGTTCCCATTGGCCATTTCTATCTCGTATGTGGTGTTTAGCTTAGAAGGTTTAGAGTTAATGAAAGGGGCAAACGTATTTGACACGAAGCTCTTATCTGCTCCAGAATCAAATAATACTCTAGCATTATGATGATTTAATAAGAACGTACCCGTGACGACGTCGGGGTTTTGTGGTTCGTTTTCATTTCCCATCACGTATGCTCTCGCTCGTGCAGAGTTCTAACCATTTCCTTTTGGACAGCGGTTCTTGAAGTGTCCTGTTTCTCCGCATGAGTAACATGTTGGTGCTACTGGTTGTAGGTTGCTGCCGGTAGCAGGGGCCCTACAATCTTTTGTGGCATGACCTATCCTTTGGCATTTATGGCATTTTACTGTACAAGCACCATTGTGATGGAGCTTGCATCGGTTGCACTGCGGCTTAATACCTTGGTATCCATTGCCATTGGTTGCCGTAAATACCTTAGGAGGTTCTTGTCGTTGGTTCTGCTGTTGACGATGCGGGTTCTTGTTCTGGTGTTGTTGTTGGTTGATCCTGTTGTTGTTGTTGTTGTGGTGATGGTTGCTGTTGCGATGACCGTTGTGGTAGTGATTGTGGTTCTGATGGTGGGTGGTTCTTCTGTCATCGAGCTTTCTTTTGAGTTCGTTGCACTTGACTTCGCGGTCTAGGAGTTTTTGTGCTAACTCCATTGCGATTTCTAGTGATGGTGGGTTGGATGCTGTGACGTCTCCTTCAATACTCCGGGGAAGACCTTCAATATACTTCTCCAGAGTTTTCTCTAAATCTGGTACGATAGAAGGACATAATGCCATCAG
The DNA here is from genome assembly GCA_030686995.1 of Artemisia argyi. Taxonomy (NCBI): domain Eukaryota; kingdom Viridiplantae; phylum Streptophyta; class Magnoliopsida; order Asterales; family Asteraceae; genus Artemisia; species Artemisia argyi. Next base: position 135,138,725 of record CM060680.1, read on the forward strand.
CTCGTGGAATCTCCTGTTGTAAGTCCTAAGATCGATTCCTTTGACTGCAAGGATATGGAATTCGTCTTCCAGTTTCCTTATTTCGGATCGAGGACAGTACTTCTTTAGGATCTTGGCTTTGAATTCCGTCCAAGAGAGTCGGTACGCTGCTTCTGTACCTAAAGTTTGAGTTGTAGCGGTCCACCATGACAAAGCGTCATCCATTAAGGTTCCTGTGGCAAATGTGACCCTGTTGTTTTCTGAGCATCCACTCCTTTGGAATACCGTTTTGCATCTCTCGAACCAATGGGTGAGTTTAGTTATCCCTTCAGTACCCATGAAGTAAGTCGGCTGACAAGTCATAAAATCTTTATAGGTACATTGGCGAGGTGCGGGAGCAACATTTCTTGCCGGTTGTGCGTTAGCATTTGCTTGTTCTGCTAAGGCTGTATTGATTCCATTGGTGATTGCTTGTTGGATTTCTTCCGGGGTCATGGTTGTTACTGAGGTAGCGGTCGCGGTTCTCTTAGGTGCCATATTCCTAAAAATGAGAGTATATGTTCAGAATTTTCATAATAACCATCTTGCGTTAGACTATTTAGTAACATCAATAGGTTCAAAGTTATAATAGTGTCACATATATCACGATGCAATATACGATATCATAACACTTATGAAAATAAAGCAAACATAACATCATTGATTAGATTGTCGTTTTGAGTTTACATCACTTATTTATTCTTGTTGACATATCCCTAGGACATTCAAATACAAGTTATTACTGTGATGTGGGTAAGGCTACGTCGACAATCTATGGCTTTCTAGGGTTTTCCTTGGTTATCATCAAGACGACGTTCTAGTTCCTGAATTTTGGCGGCCATGGTTTCTATGATTTGGTCTCGGTCTCTCTCCCTAGCTTGTGTTTCTTGTTGTTCACGTCGCAGAGACATGACTTGGGCTCTTGTGGTGTCGAGAGCTTGATCGATGTCACACATGATGTCCTTGTTTACGGTGTTAGCAGAACAAAGTAATCCGATGAATTCCATAGCTTCACCGAATTGGGTATTTAGTTGTTCCATCATGGTTCCCATCTCTAGGTGTCCCATCACAAGTTGTTCTATCTCAGCTGACATAACTTCTATCAGTTCATTAGGGATGTTGTTCACCAAGGTGGCTATGGCGTCTAACCTGTCTTCATGTCTTACTAACCTAGCTGCCAAGAGTGGTATGGTATGGTGAATGGGTTCTCCAGTGACTGGAAGGATCCTGGATGCAGCAAATGATGATCTTTCACCAAGTTCTCTGTTGGTGGGAGTACCTTCTTGGGATCTCCAATACTTAAGGATTGGTAGTAGAAATGTCCATTTGCGAGCATTGACCCGCTTACGAGCCTTATGGTTGGTTCTTGCATAATAGTAAGGATCTGAGGAGGTAGGACGAATCTGGTAATTTCTTGGTTGATAAGGCAGAGGAGCACTGGGAGTTTTCACAGGTTGTGGACTGTTGATTGTCACTGGTACAGTAGTAGTCTGCTGATAAAATATACTAGGTAGTATCACTGGTTCTGCAGCTGGAGCAATTTCCTTTTTCCATTCAGTATCATCACAGATGTCTTTTTCTTCAGCATATGAAAGAGCTTTTCCAGCAGTGGCTGGTTCATAAGGCTGGAATGGAGAAGTTTGCTTACTGCGTCTGATTGGACCAGATGATGCTTGAGGTGAAGTAAAGGATTGCTGACTTTCCTTATTCTTGTCTGTTGTAGGTGATACCAGTGTTGCAAAAATCGGCCGAGTCGGCCTTGGAATCGGCGATTAATCGCTGAACGGCCTTGGACCTTGGAGCGATTTACAAGGTAATCGGCCGATTAATCGGCCTTGGACCTTGGAATCGGCGATTAATTGCCCAAAAATGGCTACACGGCCCTCGACCGCCTCGGGACCGATTCACGATTTTTGCAACATTGGGTGATACAGTCTTAGGAGTTGGAGCAAGAGTTGGTACAATAGGTGTAGAGCTCTCAGTTTCCGAATCCGATAACAAAACAATGAAGTTGGGTTTGGAAGACATGGTACTGTAATAATCCCGATTAGTAAACATAGTTATTAGCATAATCATAACATATATCAAGTTATATAAGTAAGAAATAATGAGAAGTAACTTTTCTACCGGATGTTGGAATGTAGGCACGGAGGGCATGAAGTGGTATTTTGTAAAAATGGTCCAGTTAAAGTGTAGTTATAGTCCAATGTTTAAAAACATCTGGTTCTCTATAACCGTGGCTCTGAATACCAATCTGTAACACCCCCAAAAGTCGTTAATAACAGCGGAAGACTTAACATGTCAGCGGAAGACTTTCGGGGTATTACTTCAAGGATCTTTGTCACAATTATAGTAAACATCACAAAGTGACGTATTAAAGTTTAATTTATTTCAAAATACCAAATATCTGGGATACAAGACATTATTAAGTTAAGAACATGTTTTATTCTGAAGGAAAATAAGTAGTTTATTATGGTCCTTGTCATGCTTTTGCCCACTCCGTGCCATCCAGATCCGTCTTGTTTAGTTACCTGAGATAAACATGCTAAAGTCAACATAAAGTTGAGTGATATTCATAGGTTTGAGTTTAAGAGTTTGAATCACAAGTTAAGAATGTATTGTAATCACATACAATCAATATGTTAAAAAAATCAATGTTCCTGTTATTGCCTTAAGCTCATGATACTCAACGATTAACAGCCAATCATAAATGTGGATTATGATGGTAAGTAATAGGCCCCCAAAGATAGGTATTTGTCAATAACCTATTTATAAGAACAATAAAGTGCGCCTGGTGTTTTCTCCAACAACCAAACGAGGATTGTCAATCACTAATAGTACTATCCACAATTATTTACGTTCACCCTTCAAGTGATTAAGGTTCATGATCGAGGGACTTCTGACAATAGTAACTTAAGCAAATAACATTAGCCTGACGGTATTTCAATACCCGGTATAAAAGGCTTGTGATCGAGTTTTAAGCATGTATCTCTCCCACGGGAAAATAGTTAAAGAGTGGGCTATGAAATCACCTTAGTAGTACAGTGGTATCGTAGTCTCAACAAAGCAAGGAAACGGCTTCACACAACACAACCTAAAAGATAATGCAAGTTTCAGTTGATAGTCTAAATCTGGTTTTATCGCGAATACTTGTTATTTAGTTACGAACGAATCTCGTGTTTGTTTAAGTGCCTAAAGTTCAAAAACAAAGTTATATATACATATAACTCGTAAGTAAAATGATCGATGATTGATATAAAGTTAGTTTTTATAACGGAAATAAAATAAACGTATCGTTTTACAAGAAATAAGTAATGTATCGTTATATCGTTTAATTATAATTACGAATATATATCGTGTATATATATATATATATATATATATATATATATATATATATATATATATATATATATATATATATATATATAAGTTTATGTTTATATAAGTCTTAGTTTAATTATATGTTTATATATGTAAAAGGTTAATATTATTTTTATAAAATAATATTTACTGAAAATTCCTTTAAGTTTCCAAAATTTACATTTTTAACCCTAACGATATATATTTTACACCGTTAGTCCAAAATATATATAATTTACATTTTAGGTCCAAAAGTATCAATATTTACATTTCTCAACTCCAAGTTTCAATATTTACTGTTTTTAACTCAGAAAACTCAGATTTACAGTTTTGACCCAGAGTTTACAACTTTTGCATTTTTAGTCCCCGGTTTAAGAAATTTTGCAAATCTAGTCCAAATTTCACCAAACTTGGAATTTAGTTTTTATACTTTTTCAATAAGCTCAGAATACTCAAAGTAACTTAATTCAACTGCTTATTGGCTTATAAAGTGCTTATTTTGATAAATGGGCCTTAACGAGACTATTACAAGGCCCGTTAATAATTTGAGATCCATTGGGCTTACGAGACCTTTGGGCCTGACCTTGGACTCATTTTTATAGTACAAAAATGTTGCAAACAAGCTTGTGTGACCAGCTTATCACATAAGCTCAAAATTAGCTTAACGGGCTAACAAGCCCAAAACGTTATTTAATGTTTCTGAAAAACAGCTTATAGGTCGATTTGCTTTGGCTTTAGAAAACAGCTTATATTAGCTTATAGGTTTGAATAAAAAGTGTTTCCCAATTGTTTACCAAGGTGATAATGGGGTCGAGTTATAAAAAGTGTGGGTCGTGTGTTTATATTTCGAATTAACGAGGCCAAGTTCATGTATGAAACTCATTATGAAAAACTGCTCAACACTTAGAAATATTCTAAGTGTTGAGACTTTATTCGAAAAGTTCAATGGGTCTCAAAAGGGGTCGAATACTTTGAGTATCCGTTATTTTTAGACTCGAAACTCTTTACATCTCGTTTGACAACGTTCCAAATAATTAGTATCTCCAAAAATAATAATATGTTACGTTCTTATATTAAGAAATAATCGAGGCAAAGTGTTTGTACAAAATTAATATTGAAACAGTTTTCCAACACTTAGAATTATTCTAAGTGTTGTGATTTTATGTGAAAGGGTCAAGGTGACTATTAAACGTGACATTTTCTCATGATTATTATGATCGAATCTTTATACCATTAGGCAACATGTCAAAGTTTTAATATGTCGAATAAAAAGAGTAGGTTGTGTTTTTATATTTCGAATAAATGAATCAAAGTGAACGAGGAAAATCAAAATAACGAAATGAAAAAAATATATAACAAGGGTGCTCCAAGAGCTCACCTCACCACTTGGGGTGGAGTTCTCGTAGCGTATGGTTCGAATTGGTACGTGGGATCAATGGTACAATGGTTCACTCCTTGGCTCGTTCGTGATTGGAAACAAAGAAGGAAAGAAAAAAAAAATATAAGGGTGGGCTGGGCTTGTGTTGTCGGCCCAGCAGAAAAAGAAGAAAAAAAAAATGAAGGGTCCGGTTGGTTTATTAGTTGGGTTTAAGGCCCAATGAGTCAACGGGGCCCACCTGGTGTGTTTTGAGAGTCGGGTTACGATCAATTAATATTAATGAGTAGTCTCGAGAATTTTCGTAAGCTTCGGGAATATATAAATATTGTATGGTATTTAATCGAAACGTATATTATAAAAATATAAACGTTTAAAATATATATTCGCGATAATTAGACTATCTAGGTTTGTGTGCAAGCAACGTTTCTAAGCAAAAGATAAATCAAAATTTTACCGTTGTGATTTATATATCAAGTCTAATATAAAAAAAAATTTGTCATACGTAAAAGTGGGTATTTAAATAACGTAATAACCTGTAAGTATTTACTAACCGTTGGGGAAAATTACGAGAGGCTACACCTTATGATAAGATGATAGTGTTAACGAGTATAAAATGACGAAGTAAAATGATACAGGAAATCGCAAGCTTTAAACAACGACCTAAAATAATATAACAATCGCGCCTTAGGTTTATATACATAATAGAACGTACAAAATAAGTTTTATGTAAGTATTTATATACTTTAGACATTGTACATTTTAACAAAGTTTAGTAAGTGTTAAAGTTTGTTTTTACAACTTTAAAAACATTAACAAGCCCTATTAATAATTTGTCTTATGTTCGGGTCTTATGTTATTCTTAATATCCCGTCTACTCCGTAAATAAGTATACTTTATATCTATATAGTACGTAAATAAGTATACTTTATATCCATTATATAGTAAGGTAAACGGGTCTATTTTTCAATAGTGGGTCTTACCACTTCGATTTTTATTTATAAAAGTGGTTGAACAATACTCTTCATCAAGTTTCAGTTTTTTTACTTATATGGTTATCTCGACTTAATCCACACGTTAATCCTAAACCGTAAATCATTATATATTGGTTTTTATGTCCTTTGAAAGGTATTTGAGTGTATTTACTCATTCTATAGATCTTAGGTTCTCAAAAGTTTCATAACATAAGTCAAAATATAATTTTTACACTTTAAGTCCAAGCTAATTTTGGACAGGCTACTGCAGTCCTGCCGAAACGGTGATAAGTTGAGTTCGACAAGTCCGTTTGATGCGAGAATTTCATCAAAGTTTAAGTTTAAGTTTATGTCTTAGCTATAACTTTCATTCTTTGTACAATAGAGGGTTCTATGTAAAAGTTTAAATTTTTTAGCTACAAATTTCAGAGTGCAGTTTTTGGCACCTTTAACTATTATGGCTTTAATTTACTCACCGGGATGAGTTATGGAGTGCGCCACCCAAAGAAACGACCGTAAGAAATAGATCTACAATCCTATCTTATTTATTAAAGCTCAAATTTCACTGAGTTGTGAAGACAATTCGTTCTTTGGGGCTGTCCTAATTTTTAGTTTTGTAAATCATACCTAGGGCTTGTTTAGACTTGTTTTCATAGTTCAAATCATATGTACAACGTCAAATACTTACGTATTCATAACTACATCATGAAAGTAACTGAATTCCAGAAGTTATTACAACCATATTGAATCAAACCAAAGAAAATAAATCTTACAATGAAAGTTGGATGAAAATTACAAGAATAATAACTACAAATCAACTCTTAACCCTTCTAGTCTTTGATCCTTGTATTCAATCTTTACCCAAGCTTACTTTTAACCTTATATAGCCCTTGTAAATACCTTATAACCACAACCCTAGCCACCTTGTGTATCTCCTAATTTAACCAAAAAATCATCATTTAAACACAAGAACTAGGTAGAGTTCATCATAAGCTTCAACTTTGGTGTGTAATTTGTAGTATGAAAATCAAAGGATGATGGTGATGGTAGTTGTTAAGTGGTGGCAACAAGGAGGAGGGACAAGGGAGGATGAGATGAGTTTTTGTCTTATGAGTTGGTAAATAAATATCTACTAAGGTGAGACTTAGTTACTAAGTAAAATAACATTTGTCCTTATCTTGAGCTAGATGCAATCTTACCAAGCCACATGGCTTGGTGAGTCATAGGAAGACACCACCTAGTCATAAGTGGCGACTTAAAGGCTAAGATTTGCTAGATATTTGTTTTACGGAGTGTAATTTGATCCCGGTAATTGTTATCATTAAATCCTTAAGTCACGAAACTTCAAACCGGGTAACGTAAAAATATAAAAATGTTAAAACTTATAAATATACTCTATATTAATATATTAAATGAGTGATGAGTTTAACGGAGGTGTAAACGTTGTTAAAACTTAAAAAAAAAAATAGGTTTATATACTAGATATTTTAATAGTTTGCTACTAGATATTTTAACATAATATATAGATATTAAGTAAGGTTATGACTAGTGTAGAACCGTAGAGGGGGGGGGGGTGTGAATGCAGTTTCTTCGGCTTTTTAGATGTTTAAAAACTTTAAGCTAAAGAGAACACCAAGTGGTTGTACAATAATCCAGCAACCACTAACACAACCAAAGTATATAAAGCAAGTAAAGAACACAACGATATATACTGGTTCGGGATGGGGGGTTTGTACCATTCGTACGTCCAGTTGCGAATCCGCGACTCCGATACTATTCACTAGTATAATCCTTTCGGTGGACTACAAACCGTTACAATTCACTACACCGATCTTCACCAATATCGATGCTCACAAAGAAGGAGTTACTCCCACGGTATTCCGCCCTCGGAAACCACCCAAAAGAATCTCGCGATTCGACTTCACCTAAGGGTCACCAAGACCACTACCAAGACTTCCCACCGGAAGTATCAAACCCCAACTAGATCCCCAATGATCTAGGCTTGGTCACCAAGACATAATACTTCCCTTACAAACAAATGAATGAATGAATATATGTTTGTTCAGCCAAGCCCTAACCTAACCTAGAGACTCGATTGTAATAGAAAGGGTATAGATAAGAAGACCCTCGACACAATCACAAGAGTGGATTAGGTTCTTGTGATTCTTCCCTTGCAAAAAGATGTATTCTTTCAACGATGTTAATGTGAAAATCAAGAACACAAGATTAGAGATAGAGAGATTTAAGAGTGTTTAGAAAGAAAGAATATAGAGAGAAAGAATAATGGCAAGGGGTGAGGAATACAAGAAGCAAGGGTGGTATTTATAGGCCAAGAACCCAAACTTGGGAAATTTTACTGAGGCCGGCGCGTCACCCACGCGTCAGTGCGTGGGCAGCGCGCCAGACTTCTGTAACCTTTTCCCAAGTGTTGGGTGTTTGGATCTTATATATACCTATCCTTGCTAAACCCCCAATTGTACTTCACACTAAACCTTAACATTAATCATTCTAAGGTTTACCAACTCAAATAGCCAATTTGGAAAATGTTTTGTGAAGTGTTTTTAAGAAAACCAAATACCAAGGGTAGAAAATGTAGATAGGGTAATTTAGAAGGGGTAGTAATGTTATTCCTCACAAGGCATAGAAAAGAGAGAAAGAATATGCCAAGGTATATTCCATTACTTGGGGGGGGGGGAGTGTGAATGGAGGGTTGAGATGGTTTTGGTTTGAAATGGATGGTTTAGATTAAACACATGTGATGGAATGGAGAAGAGGTTGGATGGATGGTTGAGATGTGTTTAGTTTGAATTGAATGGTTGAGATCAAATGGAACCTCCTTTGCTTAGGGGGAAAGAATGAATCAATGGTTGAGATGATTTTGTTTGAAATAGATGGTGATGATCAAACACATGTGATGGAATAGAGAGGAAGAAAGAATATGCTAGTGGAATATTCCAAATCATGGGGGGAAGAAATAAGATGGATGGTTGAGATGGGTTTAGTTTGAATTGAATGGCTCGGATCAAACACATGTGATGGTATAGAGAGGAGGGTGAGGTGAATGGTTGAGATGTGTTGTAATTTGAATTCAATGGCTAGGATCAAAGGAGCATCCTTTGGAATTCAAACAATTCCCATGTGTTGAAAATGAAGGGTTAAGATATGTTGTAAGGGAATGGATGGTTGAGATGTAAAGTGTGTAAGGGAATATGTAAGAGATTGTGTAAGAGACTATATGATTTAGATATGATTGGATAGATTAGATTTGTCTTTTGTAGAAATGAGATTAAGAGAAGATTAAGAGGTAATCTAATTGTCATTAAGAAGAAAAGGTTTAGACAATTAAGATTATAAGTTGAGAAAATCATAGGTTACTTATAAGTTCAAGTAACACAACGTCGATAATCCATAGTTTCATATCTCGTGACTTTCCATGACTCGACGTTCTCAACTAATACATTGGTTTAAACAAGTTAAGTGATTTGCCTTGATTTAAAGCATAAGCCAAGTGGGAAAGGATGCGTTTACGCAAAGTGACCTTTGACTTAGTTTGACCAATAAGGGAGTAAACCCGTTACATAATTAGAGAAGATGTAAGCACGGGATATGAGCATATGGATGCTTCAACACGATGTCACGTGAAATATACAAGCTCCCTAAGTTTAGAAAAGCCTTGGCTAGAGGCGATAGTTAGAAAACATGAGTTGGCGTTTTCCCGTAAATGGGTACTTTAAAAGTAGGATCTCTCAAGTCTAAAAACACGTTTCGAGTGTTCTCAATTAAGCACATAACATATTCATACATGTATTGAAAGATCCACATTTGTCGGGTAAGGGGAAAGCCAACTTTCAAAATTCGCCCGGGAGCCATACAGTGTCCTGGCGCGTCACCCACGCGTTGACGCGCGGGCAGCGCGCCAGGAGCAGATATGGGCTCCGGCGATTTTGAGCTAACGTTTGTTATTTTATGTGTTTCGATGGTTTATTTGTCATCATTAAAACATGAAGAGATCTTGATCATGTTGCCTTAACAATCTCCCCTTTTTTGATGATGACAAATAAAAACCGAAAGCAAATAAAATTACAAAACTTATCGAAGACAAAGCGCGCCTTTGGTGTAGCTTGCGTCTTGACCTTTGCCTTGTAATTTGGTGAAGCCTTTAACATTTCTTCATGCTCTTGCTTTCTTTCTCCCCCTTTTGTCGAATCAAAAAGGTGGGACTACCTATCAAGCCAGGTTTCGAACTTGGGCCTGTGGGATAAGTGAGCTAGCTTGTATGTGCACCCGAATGTGCTCCCGCTTGAACATAGCTCCCCCTAGATCGTTGCTCCTCCTTGTTTCAAGGCGGGGATCCATGGGTCAAGAGCCTCACCTTTGAAGTGGCCTAGCTACACATAGAAATCACAACATGCAACAAACAAGAAATCCTCACATGTGAAAGTTCTAAAATGGGTTAGGTTACCATTTGGAAACTTGCAACATGAGTTAGTCCACAATATATATATTTGTCCAATTATGACTCCAATAACCATTTGTTGAGCATGACAAGATTGAGGAAAGTGCATTGATTATTATTATAAAGCTTGAAAGCTAGAGTTACAAGTATATCATGGTACCATGATATCCAAGGAACACAAAATATGCACAAAGCATCTACCAAACACATTTAAGCAATACATGATATATGGAAACTATTTCTTGTGATTTACAAGATTGTCCTCACAAGTGTCAACACCCCTTTATTGATGCACAATGCATGTTATGTTTGAGGCCAATGCTTGAAGTATTTTAACTCCGTCATAAAGACATTTAAGCATTTTACGGGTTTCTTCTCTATGATCCTTAATAGCATTAAGCATGTCAATTGTGTTTTCACAACAAATTGCATGGTTGCCTTCACGAAGTTTTGGGCTTAAGGGCTTCCTTATCTTTTCCCAAACTTCTTCATCACCAATACCCCTAGATGGGGGTGATGTGACTTGAACACTTTGTGGATTGCTCCAAACATCATCTTGCATTAGTTTTTTAAGGTTGATCCTAGGATATTGTTGTTGGTTGTTTTGCATAAACCACCCATTTCCCATCCCATCACTCTTAGTTGGAGCTTGAGGGACAACATTGTTGTTAACAATTTCTTCACTTCCATTGTTTCCACTCAATGAATTAGTGTCACTACTTTGGAGGATGAAATTGTCAAGAACATTGTTCGGAGAAAGTGGTTGGTTATTCATTTTTAACTTAGATTGAGATTTTAGGTGTAATGCTTAGTCAAGATCTCTAATCCTTAAATAATAGTAGAGTGAGGTTTAGATATGGGTGATGACTCCTATTACCCAACGGGTATTAAGGCAATTAGTACAAAGATTCCTCATTAGATGTACAAGTTGTGAAGATCAAGAGGAAGAGAATATATAGGAAAGGTAAATGTGCTAAGATCACATGGTCATGGGAAGAGTTATTCAAAGAACAATGAGTGTTTTAGTTGATCTTAAATTGTGATATGTAGACAAAATACACATGCTACCTACCATTATTTTTCAAGCATGCACCATAAATTGTTAAGCTATGCATCAAATTTTAAGCAATGAAGCATTATTCACTTAAATTTAGGTATGCAACATGTATTTATCTCATAAGGTGAACAAGAAGAACTAGATACAAAATCTTCAACACAAGTGTGAGTTGTGATGAATATCATATCTAATCTTGGAAGCTATGACAAGATCAATATTTTCGAGATTAAGCAAGATAAATTGTGTCAAATTTTCTTGTTCAATGCACATTGTATAGACATGTAGAATCTTGGATATTATCAATCATAGTTTGAATAATGAGTTGATGCATATCTTTCCTCTAAGACATTTATTAGGCTTCCATCCATGCCTCCATATAAGCCTTAATCATGTAAACACATAAACTCTAATAACACCTAAAAGGCTTGCAAACAACACATAGACATTTTACTTTGACTTAAAGATTGTTCTCCTAAGATGCATGTTTTAACATCAAAACCTATCCCAAAGCAATTTGGACTCTTGAAAAGTGTCATGTCAAAAACCTAATCTTGTTTGTTTTGTAATCTAAGAGTCCTTTTATTCAAGTCACCAATGACTTGTTGTAAAGGATGACCCCTTGCTTCACTCACTTCCTTAGGATTGCCTTCAACCGAAACATTACCTTGTAATGTCGGCGACCTTTCTTGATCTTGAACTCTATTAAAGATATAACATGCGGTATCTAGGGCATGACACCAAAACTTTTGTGGGATGGATTGCTCGTCAATAATTGCACGATTCATCTTTCTTAACTTACGATGTGTTCTTCAACAATCTCAAGCGATTGAGAAGTGAACGGGCTCGATAAGTTATAAGATATTCCATGTTGTTCACAAAAGGTTCCAAATTGCATTTTATCAAATTCACTACTATGATTTGTTTTAATTGAGACAATTGAACAATCAAGTAGGTTTTCAAGTTTCTTTCTTAAAATGTTGAATTTATTCAGGACTCCATCCTTGTTTCCTAAGAATAAAATCCAAGTGTAATTTGAATAATCATCTACAATCATTAAAGTGTAGAAGTTTCCTCCATAACTTTGGATCGGAGATGGACCATACAAATCAAAATGAATCAACTCTAAACCCTATTAGTTGACACTCCCTTTTATTCCTATTATTAGTTTGTCCTTGACTCCCTAGACATGTATGACAATAATGCCTTTCAAAACTCAACAATGGTAAATTGCTTACTAGCTTGTCGGCAAGACCTAACTTCCTAAACCGAGGCGTTGGGTTATTTACCATGTTTGAAATGCATATATTGTTACAAGTAATCTATGATTAAAAGGTGTACAAGTTGTTTCGCCTATGACCTTTAGCTAGTACAACACCATTTTTACTAATAGAACAATCTACTTTAGTAAATTTTACCTCACAATCATCATCACTAAGTTGACTCACACTAATCAAATTAAAGTTTAGACCTCTAACATGCTCAACGTTGGTAATTTCAATGGAGTCATGAAGGAAATTACCTTTGCCGACAATTTTGCCGTTAAGTTCGCTCCCAAAAGTGACATGATTCCCATTATACGCCGTGTATGATGTGAACAAACTTCTATCCCTGGTCATGTGTTTAGTGCAACCACTATCCACTATCCACTCATCCGGTTGTAGATCACTTTTGAAACAAACCTACAACAAAAATACAACTCATACTTTTGGTACCCATTGCTTCTTGGGTCCATTTTGGTTAGCATAAAAGTTACCCAAGTTGAACATTCTTGGGTCTTGAAGTAAGACACACAATTTCTCAATACCAAAACTCAAAAAAGCGAACCAATGATTATTTTGACTTTGATAACTTGATCTATAGTTATTATATCCTTGAGGTCTAAAGAAGGTTTGGTTTGGGTAGGAGTTGTCTCTCCTTTGATAGTTGTTTTATTGGTAGTGAGATGTCCTTTGATAAAAGTTTCTTCTTTGATAATTTTGGAGTGAAGATATTTGGTTATATGGATTAGTAGGTCTAATATTGGGTGTAGGCAAAAGTGGTCTAGTATTAACTCGAGGTTGTGTATCACCACGACCATTATGATAGCCTGACTTGTAAAGTTGTTTTGGCTTCTCTCTTTTTGTACCGGAAACTTGGTTACCTCGAGTGTTTGCAAGAGGAGCTTGAGGAGTAATTGGTTTGATAAAAGTTTTAGACGATTCTCCAATTTCCCTCAGAGGACTGGCGCACTTCTGGCGCGTTGAAGAGTCGTGCAACGCGTCACCCTCGGAAAATTTTGGAATCTCGTTTTCTTTAGTCTTTACAAATGTTATTGGTTTTGTCTGGCTTACGGAAGTGATTTCTCCTTGTTTTGAAAATCCAAGACCTTCCTTATCTTGGGCCTTGATGACATATATCAACCCATAAGAAGTAGTCTATTAACAAGGGAACCTTTCCTGATGTCAAGACTTCTTTCTCGCTTGTTTCTAGGGAAGAATCTCATAGAGGCTCCTCCCCTTCTTCCTCTGGAACTAAATCTTAAGTTTCTGTCTTTACTGCTAAAAGACCTAACAATAACAATTACAACCAAAAGAATCAAAATAGCAAGAACCCTAATGTGGTTTGCTCAAATCCTAGTTGTGGCCTCACTGGTTACACAATTGAAAATTGCTATAAAATTGTAGGATATCCTGATCACATCAAGAAAAAATGGGCACATAATAATAATCAGATAACATCAAACAACTTCAACGACAACAATAGTGTTGCTTAATCTGCTGAAGTTTCTTCTTCTGCTAACACTTAAGTCACAGCTGAGCAAATGCAACAACTAATAAACTTGATCAACTTCAAACCTGTAACAAATGAGCAGGCTAATATGACAGGTAGATTCTTCTGTTCCATTTCAAAAACCTTTTTTAAGCTTTATAAAACTGATAAAAGATGGATTATAAAATGGGGAAAATTAACACATGGTTACTTCACTTGATAACCATGAAAATATTGTTGATATCTCTATCCTAAATCTTCAAATCGATCATCCTGATGAAACAAGTACTTTCATATAAAAGGTGGTAACTTAAAACTGAATGACAAAATAACACTATTATGATGTGTTGTATGTCCCAGAATACATCGTAAACCTCCTATCAGTTCACAAATTAGCTAGAGATAACAAACTATTTATAGGTTTTGATGAATACAAATGTTATATCCATGACTTACACACTGGTAGCCAACAAGGAGGTTTGTACTTCTTTGACTTCATTGTCGTGAATCTTTCAAAAATGCAAGAATATGATATGCTATTCCAACACTCTTTGGCACAATAAGCTTGGTCATCCTTTTGATCAAAACCTAAAAGTGCTCAAATGAAAAATTGACATAAGTAGTAATGATATGACCATTCCTTGTGATGTCGGTCATCATGCCAAACAAACAAGGGAACCATTTCTAATCAATGCGTAAAACCACTAAGGTTGGAGATATTGTTTACCTTGATGTTTGGGGATACATGTACATCTTAACTATTGTGGATGATTATTTTAGGGTTGTTTGGCTACACCTTTTAAAATCAAAAGACGAAGTTTTCTCATACTTCCTTGTGTTTCATGAATACTTAAAAACTCAATTTAACAAAAGTGTCAAAATATTCAAAAGTGACAATGGCACCGAAAATTGTTAAAAATAAAATGGAAAATTTTTGTAAACAAAATGAGATAATTCATCAAAAAAACATGTTCTTATACCCCTCATCAAAATAGCATTTCTGAGAGGAAACACAAACACCTTCTTTGTGGCAAGGTCTCTCTTTTTCAAGGGGGATTCCTCCCAGCTTCTGGACTAAATGTGTACTCATTGCTACTTACATTATAAATAGACTTCCCTCCTCTGTGCTCAATGGCAAAACTCCATATGAACTGGTATTTGAAAAGGATCCAAATATTAATCATATTAGGTCATTTGGATGTCTCTGTTTTGCTACTAATTTGAATAAACATGTTAATTTTCAAAAAAATATGAGAAATGTTTGTTTGATGGATATTCAAATACAAAAAAGGGGTATAAGTTGTACAGTCTTAAAAAGCAAAAGTTTTATCTTTTCAAAAGATGTAAAGTTTTATGAAAATATTTTTCTGTTAAAAATGAAAAGAACAAATGATACAATAAATGAAAATACAAGTGACAATGCTAATCTTCTTAACTTTTTTGATACCGCTTATCTTCAGAACTCAAACCTAACAAACACTCTACCTAACGATGAATCTAATACCGAGTCTCAGGATAATGATTGTGAATCATCATACTTGAAGCATCTACCAGTGATGATGAATCACTTGGAAATAATGGAATCGCTGATGACATTGCCTATTTATCCCATGAAGACAATACAATAGAACTCACTTCCACTTCTGAGGGTAACCACATCAATAGTGAGCCAGATTTACAAAGGATATCTGGAAGGGTCTCAAATCTTCCCACTAAACTGTCTGACTTTGTGCTTGATGACAAAGTTAAGTATGGAATTCAAAAACATGTTAACTACTCTAAACTAAGCAAAGAAAACTATTGTTTCTCTAGTAACCTAAATAAAACCATTGAACTTTCCACTTATCATCAAGCTTGCACCAGCAAAGATTGTGTTGCAGCTATGAACACTGAAATAGAAGCTTTTAACAAAAATAATACATGGGTGGTAACTGACTTACCCCCAGGAAGAAAACTAACTGGGTGCAAATGGGATATACAAAATAAAATACAAATCCAATGGTGATAGAAAGATACAATGCCAAATATTGGTAAAAGGATATAGTCAAAAGGAGGGGTAGATTATGATGAAACATTCTCCTTTGTTGGCCCAAATGGTCACTATAAGATGCCTAATTAGCTTTGCTGTCAATCAAGGTTGGACTTTGTTTCAACTTGACGTAAACAGCCTTCCTATATGGCAACTTGGTTGGGAAAGTCTATATGACCCTGCCTCCTGGATACTTCTCTGTGGATGATAAGAGAGCATGCAGACTTGTTAAATCATTATATGGTCTCAAACAAGCACCCAAGCAATGGAATGAAAATTTTTGCATTGCTCTATTAGAAAAGGGATTCAAACAAAGCAAAAGTGATTACTCTTTGTTCATAAAGTCTGATAAAGATATCTTTGAGGCATTACTTGTGTATGTTGATGATATTGTGATAACTGGAAATAAAATAGAAGAAGTCAAAAAATGCAAACAGTTCCTCCTAACTCAATTCCAAATCAAAGACTTGGGCATTTTAAAGTATTTTCTTAGAATTGAAGTCTTGAAAACTGAAAATTTTAATAAGAAAAACACATAGACAACTATTATATATGTTAGACAAAAACACATAGACAACTAATAAAATATATCAGACAAAAACCTTTTGCATGAAGCGGTGTTAAACTTCTCTTAATTCTTTTGGGTCATTTAGCTACAGTTGAGTCATAGGCTTAAAGTTGATCAAATTATATCTCTCCTCATTGTTGTTCTTACATGTGTGTTCGAAGTCCAAACTTATGTGCCTGTTGAAAAATATACCAGGATGAACTTATGTGTCTCTAGAAGCATCAAAGTATTCAAACAAACTATGAACTTCTAACATTACGTAACAGTTAAGCTTCTAACTTTGTGTCTTTGTATAGATTTGATCAACATCATGTGTTATTGTTGTATTATAGTTTAAAAAGCATGGGTAATTAGATGGATATAAATTATTGCGTATAGTACATTTACTAGTTTTAGATACTTACATGTGAAGTGCTATGACATAAGTCGTATTAAATGAATTTTAACATCCGTCGTACTAATTTGATTTGTCACAGTTCGATTTTACTTGTTTGATTGTCTTCAATTTAGAAATCATTATAAACTACAACAATAACAATAAAGGTTATTTTTTAAAAACAAATAAAGTTTATGAGGTATCTATTATATAAAACTTAATATTACATAATTTATAAAATTTTAGGCATGAATGTAAATTCTATTAACCAGTTAGAATACAATTTATTTTAAATCTAATTCTTTAAGTTTAATTAATTACCGACTTCTCTTTTTTAAGTTTCTTTATTGTCAATTTACACTAATTTTTTATAGTTTATTCTCTACATCAAATTGTATAATCGGATTTATTAATATTTTATAGGGATGAACACCGGAACCGTACCGGTACCGGTTCTATTTACTGGGTACGGTACCGGCACTGCAAAACTAGCTTGAAAAAAATTGGTACAAATAAAAATGGTACGGCACCAAAGCGAGAAATCCCGGTTTTGGTACCCAAATACCAAGGAGCTTTGTTTATGAAGTCTCCTGTATCAACAGTCATGCATGTGTCCCATGCTCAATTAACGTTGAAAAATGATCATCTAAACCAAACATCTCGTGGTTCTAATATACAAAAAATGTACTACCTTTTTCTTTAAATAAATGTCTAGTTTGACTTTTCAGAGTCAAACTGGTTTAACTTTGACATTAAATATTTTTGTATGCGTTATATAATATTTAATACAAGATATATGAATGATTGGGTTTTGAGGGTATTTTTCAATGGTATAATTTTTTATCATGTATTATATAACCAAAAGAAGTAAAATAAATAAAATAAAATTAAATTAAATTAAGGTTAAAATTTGAACCAGTTTGACTCTAAAAAGTCAAACTGAACATTTATTTAAAGACGGAAGAAGTAGTACTTAACTCCTAGCATACCGACCCGTAAATAACAATCTATGATGCTTCCATTATAACTAGTTTAAAATGTTCAGAAGGACAAACAATGATGCTTGACCTCCTTTTGATTATTGTTGCTTTATCAGTAAAAATAAAATAGAAACAAAAGGTTTCACAGTAGTTTGGAGTGTCAATCTCAAACGGTACTAGTCCCAGTTTAGTACCGAATTACCTGAACCCGGTAGCAGAACCGGTACCGATACCGCTATTCCGGTACCGCCATACCTTTCGGTTTCGGGATTAGGACGGCATATTTTGGTCGGGAAAAAATATAATACCTCAAAAATGGTGCCGGTCCGGTACCAAAATGGTACCACCACTCATCCCTAATATTTTAAACCTAACCACAAAACTTTTAAAAACATTTAAAAAAAATTAACAATAATGAAATATATACTTTTATGCTCTTTTTTAACTGAACGGAAATTAAGCAATGTCAATAAATAACTTAATTTTGACTTTTTAATTTGCCAATAAGAGCCTAGGAGGTCTCGATCATGAAATTGATGAAATTGAGATCTTTTATTGGTTGATATGAAACACTTCTTTTATATAAAAAATTCCCATTATTATATAAGATAATTGGTATTTAAAAGAAAAGTTGTATAAAAATAATTAATTCTCTTAATATTAAAAGATCAAATCCCCACTATTCAATCTAATGATCCAAAAGTGTATATCAATACTAGTTTCAATTACTAATAGTTTGTTAACTAAATTACGAACATAATATCTAGCATAAAAACTAAAATTGATCTTTATTTTTAAAAAGTTATGATCAATGACCAAGATTTATAGTGAAATTAATAATTACTGAATGTTGTTGAAGTCAATGTGATGATTAATTCTATTGTTTAACCTTAACATTTTGGTGGAGAATGAAATGAGTTTCGGGATTTTTGTCTTTGTGACAAAATTGCCTTCAAGTATAAAAATCAGATTTAATTATAGAATCATTAGATAAAAGTAGAACACTCCGAGTTTTTTTTTTTTTTTTTTTTTTTTTTTTTTTTTTTTTTTTTTTAAATCTTTTTTTTGAACGGCAAATATTATAAAACTAGCAAGAAGTTAGAAAAACAATTACAAGGAAATTAAATGAGGGTTTTTTAACCAATCTACTCAAGAAAAGGAAAATTTTCTACGAGAACGACTAATACACCAATTAAAAGAACAAAGAACAACATCATCAAAAACCTCGGAGCGTTTGGGAGGACTCTCTTCAAAAATAATGCGATTTCGAAACTTCCAAATAAACCACCAAGAAACACAAAAGACCGCCTCTAATAATACCTTGACCGTAACATACATATTTGTTAGCATATTATTAGGATGATAAAGTAAACATGAAATAAGATGATAAAAATAGAAATTCGTGAGTCGTTTATGAATGTTTTTGTGATTATGTGTTAGAGTTATATTTAACAAAACCTTGATGCATAAGTAAATATTAAAATCTTTTATACAATAAGAAAAAACTCAAACTGGAAATGAATTTTTTTAAAGAGAACCTAATTAGACAAGTATGGAAGCTCGATTATGACACTTGACAAAATTAAGCCTTCTACTTGTTTAATAAACGTCAAATTTGACCTTCAATTTGGTCCAAATTGCTTGATTTTTGTCAACGAAAATCGGAAAAAAAAAAATAATAATAAATAAATAAATAAATAAAAACCGTTAAACCAAACAACGTTATAGTCCCATCAATCAACGAAATGTAATTTAAGTCCTAACTTTTAAAGATGAGTCATTAGAAATTTGACTTTATAAATTTAAGTGTAATATTAATAGTTTTCATAATTTTTTATAAGTTTAAAATATTAACAAATTCCCCATGAACTTTAAAAGTTAAAAATAATAAGCGTCATTTTAATCATCTAAAATAATATTTAATAATAAAAATACCGTATTCATATGAAGTTTTAAATATGAAAATGAAAGCACGAGTTTTAAACTAAGTTTAATACCAATACTCATGTCACCATGTGAATTTCAGGTGTCTATAATAAGAGCATCATTTATTATTATCACCTTGTATGCATGAGTGTTTAATGCAACGATTTATAATAAGTATTCGTTGTCGTCCTATTTGAAATTTATGTAGAAATAGCTGAATTCACAACTCACGTCTAAAAACATCATGTATGTACAAAGGTTATAAATATCAAAATAGGAACACTAGTCTTTAATTAAATTAATTATAAAACTAAACCCGCACGGAGTTATAAACCAGTACTAGTTACATGCTTGTTATCTTGACTCTGTTAAAATTATCATTGAGCGCTCGGTTGAGTTATGACTAGTATGTGCATGAGAAAAGTTATTTAAAGATCAATAATTCTTTATATATCAAAAGATTAAATCTCGATCATCCAATATATTTGATCTAAGAGTGTGGATTTAACTTTTTTTTTTTTTTTTTTTTTTTTTTTTTTTTTTTAATCACAAGTTAATTGTACTAAAATATTAACGGAGAGGTAATACTGTCTTTTCGCGTGATTTACCTAACACCTCATCATACATTCAAGTAATATGCAATACTTTCGGTTATAATCACATTTGGTTTCCAATATAATTGAAGGTTATTTTCAATATAATCACATGTGATTTTATCTGTAACAACAACTACATCTCCTTGAAGATCCATCTGCATAATAACCAGATTTTATTCATCTGTAACTCAATTTTCGTCAACGCTATCATGATTTTCGTCATCAATAACCTGATTTTCGTTCTCCATAACTAGATTATCATCCATATCTAACTAATCGTTTGTTAATTGGTAAATTTGATCCTAAATTTTAGCCAAAAAAAAAAAAAAAAAAAAAAAAAAAAAAAAAAAAAAAATCCCTAATTTTGAATATGCATGATCAATGAGAAGATTTACGATGAAACCACAATTATTTGAATTTTTTTAAGACAATTTGATGATTAATTTCGATTGTGTGTATGTTTGTGAATAACAAAACTTAACATTTTGGCTATGTTTGGCAAAAGGAGTTGTGAGCGGTAGCAGTGACCAGTAACAATGAGCTATGAGCAGTAGCTGTGAGCTGTAGCCACAGCTCACTGCTCACCGCTCACAGGTTTTTAAAGAAGTATTGGACTAATGAGCTTTCCTAAAAAATAGCAAAGCTCACCGCTCTTTTGCCAAACGAACAATAAAAATCAAAAAGCTCATTGCTCAATGCTTATCGCTTAAAAAGCTCTGCGCCAAACATGCAGAATGAAATAGGTTTTTGAGCATCCAGCAGGAATCGAACCTACGAATTTGTTTAACCATTCAGCCATGGATGCAAAGAGACTCAGCGAGTCAACTAGGTTTTGATATTCCTTCTTGAGCTTCTATTTCTTCCGTTAAAGGAGATTCGGGAAAAGATGGAATAAGAAGACATGTTTCCATAATGAACAAGATACAGGTTGAGAAGGGGGAGTTAGCAAAATTAGACAAGATTGTCTTTAATGCTATGTTTGCAAATGGCTTATGGGGGCTTGGGTTTTAAAATTAGTCGGCTTATAAAATAAGTCTCGTTTGTCACACAGATTTATGGCTTAAAAAATAAGTCATAAGTCTTCATAAGCCCAAGCTCATAAAAAGGGGCTTATAACTAGTTAAATTACTTAAATACCTTTAAAAATATAATGAAATATTATATAAAAGCTGGAAATGTATTTGAATAGGGATGAGCATTTCGTACCGAATACCGGAACCGAACCGGTACCGTACCGTACCGATCCCGATATACGGTACGGTACCGGTACTACGAAATAAGGAGGAAAAAAATTCGGTACCACTAATTCGGTATGGTACCGGTACCAAATCGGGAAATTCCCGAAAAAAAAGGGAAAATCACGATTTCCCGGTACCGGTACCGATACCCGAATCCCGGTCGGTACGGTACCGGTACCCTAATTTATGCTCGGGAAAAATTCGGTACCACTAATTCGGTACGGTACCGGTACCGTGCTCATCCCTATATTTGAAATTAATTTGATGTATTTTTATGTGATTTTTCATTAATAAGTTTCAGCTTCAACTAATTCGTCAAACAACTTCATAAAAATATAAGCTTTATCTTTCGACTTATAATATAAACCCTAGCCTCAACCCATTGCCCCAAACATACCCTTAAGTCTAAAAATAAGATTTAATTGGAGCCACGATGAAAGTGAAATAGATTATGCGATTTTAATCTTTGAATCTCCAGAAAAAGTTTAATCTATACTGATCTCATCTGTGTAAAGGACTTGCAATATGTTGGCAAATATGAAGAATGAAATGTCAACACTACTATAAACGAAATGTGTACACACTTGAAGTGTAATTACTGAGCATATAACGTATCATTTTTCTAGTGTTCACATCGGTTGTGAATGATATTTTGCCTTTCAAATTATTCTTCATGACGTAAAAGAAAAGTTGGTTTGAAACTTTGGGGTAATAAGGAGAGAAAATATTCATGTAAGGTACGATTTCTTACGATATCGTTCAAAGATGAACATACTGATTGAATATTTGAATTTACTGCAAAAGTGAAGGCCAAATAGTGTATATATATTCACAGAAGCCATCAAGATAATTGCATTCCAAAAGCTGAGGCAGAATCTGGCCTTGTCAACAGCGGAAAAGTGGCACAGCCTCGACAACAAAACAAGGAAACTTGTTCCGGCTTCCTCCAACACGCCAAAACACTCTGCCATGAATTGATGATAGGTAGATCCGACACTAGAACCATACATGGACCATAGTGGAACAAGAACAATAATGACAATAAACCAAGTAAAAAACATATCTCCTTTTTAACTTGTGTGTGTAGTTACCCTTTTAACCATATAACTGCGACTAACGACAAAGTAAATAGAGAATATGATGAAAGAGATCTGTGTGTGAGCATATGTGATCATTATCTTGTTAGAAAGATGGATTAAGCACAAAAAGAATGAACACCTCACATTCTTGTAATAAACAAAAGAACAGAAAACCTTCATTCCCAAACCAATACACCAAAATATTGGCTCATAATATAACACCAGCTTCTAACAATCAACACTCTTTACAGCAAATTTTTCTGTTCAACTGTTGAATCCTAAAAAAAAATACTAATAACACCTCACACATAGTCGTTACTCAAACCAAGTCTGGTTTTTTCTTTTTCTTTTTCATTTTTTTTTACTTCTTATGTCCGTTATAAATGTACATAGTTTGTAAAATTTAACGGGTCATCTTCTGCTAAAACTCGAAGAACAAACAGTTAGGAGTTGGGATAACCTATACAACTCTCATATCTTATAGAAAACGTGCTAATTTCAGTCTTTCGTTCATACTTAAACTTCTATCTTCCTGTCTGATAGTTTCCGTTAGAAAAAATATATTAAATACTTGGTCATGTTCCCAAATTCTAAAGATCCATCTTTGCTCTTCCTGCTAAACACAAAGGGATACTAGTCACTTCTACCATAATTATTTATTTTACTAGCAGTATCGAAAAATTTCTCGAGCAATTACCATTTGGTCCAAGATTGTTAATGCCAGGGTTAGCATCAAATCCCATTTGGAGAAGGTTGTGAAGATCGCTATCCCATACCGGCTGTAATGTAAGATTAGAAAATGTCATCAATAAAATGGCTTAGTGTGTAAAGTTAAACAAAACAGAAATATCAAGACATTCACATTTCTGTTTATTTGTCATTTAGCTAATCTATGAACGATCCAGGCGAACTGCAAACAAAGAAACATGCTTTTTAAAAATTTCTAGTTTGAGGTAACCAACCTTTTCCCTTTAAGCTAACAAACTTTTAATCATATATAATTTAGGTAACTCTTTAACTTGACGCAAGTAACCGGTAAATCTAACGTAGATGTGGAAACAACTATATTTCGCAACATCCATCTACCAACATAGAAAAAAAATGTATGTTGTTTACCCAAAAGATGGAATATTTATAAAGCATGTTACCTCTTTGTGCAATTAGCCCAACAATCAAATTTGTACATCTTTTTTAAATGCCCGCTTGCATAACTTAATAATTGAGGATTGACATAATAATTGCATAATGCAACCAATGTATTGATGGTAAGTGTACCTGAGGATGGATAGGATGCAAAGGGGTAGTTGTAGCTGAAATACCA
Source organism: Artemisia argyi (assembly GCA_030686995.1). Lineage (NCBI taxonomy): Eukaryota > Viridiplantae > Streptophyta > Magnoliopsida > Asterales > Asteraceae > Artemisia > Artemisia argyi. The sequence continues at coordinate 135,162,829 of CM060680.1, forward strand.
GGCAAGCTCCCGTGTGGATAAGAATGGGACGAGCTTAATGTTGGGCCAAATCCAAAAGGTGGATTCGAACTGCTGCCCCGTGAATGAAGAATCTACACAAACATGAAATAAAGTTACATGACTAGTAATCATTATGCTGCTCCTCATATGTTACGTTTTGCAATTTATTAGCAGAAACTTACATCTTTAAACACAAGGCGATCAATGTCAATGTTTACTTCTGGATTCACGGTAGCTAGTTTCATTGATAAAAACTGCAAGATAAAAGAACTTTTATTCAGAACATCTGGCCTATATCTGGACAATGACTTGCAACTCGCAAGATCGTAGATATATATCAACTTAAAAAACCATGGAATTGTATAAATACATATTTCACTAAGATTGAAGTGTTAGCAAGCCACCTAGTGATCACACACGTAACCCAAAGGTTCACATGGTTAAACCAATAACGATACAAGCTAGAACTACACCATATTGAAGAAATAATACAAGAGGGGATAAGCTTAAAGGTGGGTGTCGCGCAATGGGAATGTTGGTCAAATTGGCTTATTCGTAGTATGGGTCAGATTGGACTGCGTTGGGTTGACTAATTAATATAATGTCCATTTATAGAAAGACAAAAAAAACCTGTATGCAACTTATGATCACAAAACCATAACCCATTTAGCTACATTTTCTGATATGACCTACGGAGTATTTGATAGGTTTAGATTAAACACAGACCCAATTATAATAGTAGCATAATTTTCAATACAGGTACTGATATAAACATATTACGGAGTAGTAGGGACTAAAAGTCTAAAACTACCAATTTGAGTAAGCATTCAAAGCCTTTATGTAGTCATGCCATTTATGAGTAGCAAAGGAACTTAACATACCTCCACTTGTTGTTGAAGGGACTGAACATAGTTGATAATCTCATCAAGCATTACTGCTTTTCCAGTGATCTTTAACCAAATAAACAAACACCATCAAAACTCCAAATAATAAACAAAAACATACAAATCTAATAGGTCATGAAATCTGGTGAGTTTACCTTATTACAGCCAGGAACAAGTTCTTGAAGCAATTTCATTCTCTCACTAATTCTTTCTCTCCTAACCTAAATAAACCAAAATCTATCTTCATTCAGCAAAAACATACAAAACTTTCAAATATTTTATTATTAAAAAAAAAAAAAAAAAAAAAAAAAAAAAAAAAAAAAAAAAAAAAAAACATAAATATTTACCCTCTCTGCAAGACTATGACTATTAGTAGCTTGACCTCTTTTGGCCCTCACATGAATGTAGCCATCTTTAGCAGCAGCCCCTCCACTATCAGAATTATCTTTCACTTGTTTTCCCATTTGCTTGCTTCTTGAATCAATCCTTTGTTTCTTTTCATCATTCTCACAAGTATTATCACCAGAACCATCATTTCTTTCACCATTCTACAACCATAAAAAAATGTCAAAAATACATAAAAAGATACATAAAGATTAAATTTTGAAGGACTAAAACAATACAGTACCATATTGGGATCAAACTGAGCTCTTCTTTTTTCTCCACTATTAGGAGAAGAATTAGGCACAAAAGGATTCACCATCTCTGAAAAATTTCCACTTACTAATTCACCAGATTGATACTGATTCATAAGAGGGTAAGCACCAAAGTTCTCTAATGGATCCCAGCTTGACCCAAATGGATTACCAGACCCACTTGAAGACTTATTATTAAACATGGTTCCTGAACTCATTTCACCTCTATATTGATAACCCATTTCACTATCATTATTATTAGTATTAGCATCACCTTCTGAAGAACCCATATGTTGTTTTCACCCAAGATTCTTAAAAAACTATAGGATCTACTAATAAAACTTAATAAGCTACAGTAATATAGGGGTAAAATAAAGTTTAAAAATAAAAATATACGGAGTATATAAAAATAAAAGATGGTTTGACCAAAAATAGAGTTATGGTTAGAATTAGTACACTTGCAAGGCTCAACAAGGAACAAAATGGCAGCTTTACAGTACAAAAGAAAGCCTTCAAAATCAAGTATATATATATCACAGAGCATAAAATCTTTGCATACGTAACCTAAACAACTAATATTTAGTTATTTACCCTTCAAAATGCCATGATGATCAAAGATGAAAAAAATAAAAAAGTGTTGGGAACTTTCAACAGAGTATAAAGTATAAAGTAATAAAAGATGGAGTGAATAGACAGTAGTTGTTGCTAAGCTACAGCTTGCTGTGATTACCTAAAAAATTAAAGTAGATTCCTTTTTATTTTTATTTTTTAATAAAGTAAATAAACCCCACGAGATTCCCTACTAAAAGATTATATAAAAATAGAGCAATGATTAGGATGCCTAACTCGTATGCCTAATCACATACCTAAACATATGTGTCAGCATTCTATTGGGGAAGCAGGGGGACCCACTTTTTCACAAACCAATAATTTATTGACACATCTATTAGGCACAAAATTAGTCACATTTTTTAGGTCTCCCAATCTTTTTCCATAAAAATATGTCTCACTGTCAATATCTAAGGCTGGTGGCAGTGGGTCGGAAAAAGTCGGTTGATCAAATCGGTCGATCGATATGAAGATCGATCGTCCCCTTTGTGGGAAATCGATCGCCGGACAATGGGATGCAACATCGATCGGGTTGGCAACTGATATTCCACAAACTTTGCAAACACAAATCACTTTTTGAAAATTGTAACCGTTTGGTGCTAAAAAAAAAAAAAAACTTTTTTTCAAAAAAACATTATCACTTTTCATTCTATAAATACCCACATCAACCACTTTCAAACACACAATTTCAAAAACAATTCATCCAAATTCACATAAAAAAACACACAATGTCAAAGAAAAATACTCCACAATCAAAAAACCGACGATCCCGATTAACCCAAAATGCACCCGACATAAATTTCTCTCCGCAAAACACCTTTGAACTAACCGGCATAACACCACCACAACAAGGGAACATACGCTTTCGTCCACAATCCTTTGAATATCCAACACAATTACCACAAGTCAATCAAAGAGAAAACTTATTTTTCGTTCATCGTCCCTTTGTCCCACCACAACGTGTTAATCATCACGAAGAACCAAGTGAGGCGCCCTATCGTCCTAACATGGATTTCTTGCATTGTTCCCAACCGTATCAACAACATTCTCCGATTCGGTCTACTAATCTTGATATGAATTTGGATGATTGGGCAGACTTTCATAACTATGGCTATTCGACCCAAAACTATCCAAGCCAAGACCAACCGAGTCAAGATGTTTCGATGGGGCAAGGTTCGGGTCACGGTTCCTACCACGGACATCAAGGAACGCCACCGAGAGGAACTTATGCGAATGAAAGCGGACATCAAGGAACGCCACAACCTAAATTACTAGTTTTTAAATAAGTGTTCGCGTGTTTAATTTTTAGTCGTTTAAGTTTTTTTTATGTTTTTATTTCGTATCGTATCGTTTATGTAATGTTTTTACGTTTTATTAATAAAATGTGTGTTTGTGTTAAAAATGTTGAAAAAAAAAAAAAAAAAAAATTTGATGCAATATGGGTTGCCACTGTGATGAGAGAGATGAATATGGGTTGAAAAGAGAGAAAGCTGAGGTGGCAGCCGGAAAGATGATGCAATATGGGTTGCCACTGTGAGTAGCCTAATATCTTGACTTGATTCTATATAACATGACCATTAAGGTTGGAATAAATATAAAAGTATGGAGTTCAAAAAATGATTGAATTTATAAAGTGAAGATAGATTCAGACACCCTTTTAAGAGTTATGAAAATGTTGCATGGCAAATTGGGCAAAAGGAACCAAATTCTGGTTCAATGCTTGAGAGGAAAAAAGGGTAAATAGGAATAGTATTTGAACAAGCAAAGGAAGGGTAATGTAGCAAAAATGGGGGGGGGATTGCATAAAAACAGTTAAAGAAGCATCTAATTCAACTTTTACAGATTAAAGACAAAAGATTGGGTAAGCTATTAAGCAAGCCATAGAGTCTAGAGAGTTTGTTTAATGGAAGGAAATAGTGGCGTGAATTATTAGCATCAATGTTTTATGCTTTCAATGCTGCTGTATTATTTTAAGTTAACTAAACGGGCAGGATATATTAACCCTCCCTAAATTCATATACTAACCTTCCCTAACCTTCCCTATTGGTACTTTTGTACCTTTTATTATTTTTTTTTTTACTTTTTTTTTATTTTTTTTTTGAAATATTTTGTATAATATATTTTAGGGTGTATTTTGTATGTATTTTGTATAATGTTTATATAATTGACATGTAATGTATTTTATTTAAGTAACAACAACAACGGTCACATTAAAAATTACCACATTAAATAATTACAACAACAACTGTTATTATTTAATTAAACAACATCGTTAACACATTATTTAAAGCTACAAAATCTACGACATATGAAGATTATTCACCTCATTTAAAAGATCATGGAGCCGGGCACTTGACTGTCAAGCGTGATCCTCAGGATTCCTTGCCATTTCTAACTCCATTTCCAGCGCCTTTATTCTTGCCTTCAACAACTTGTTCTCATTCTTTGTAGCAACGCAGTTTGAGCAATGTGTTGAAGAAGATGCTTGATTAAAGTGCTCTGCTTCAAATTCATCTTTCCACTTGAAGTATCGACACCCATAGTCTTTTGTACCTGGCTGTTACATGTTAAGAAAATAATAAGAAATGTACTTTTAACAAACAAATTATTTACATAACTAAGCAAACGTATGATTATTTACCACTGAAAGAGGACATGCATAAAACAGTCGCCCACGACTACCATCTTGCCAGAATTTCCGTTCTACAATAAATCCTCTGTTACATCGGCACCAGAAATGATTTCTTTGGCTTATCTGACCAAAGAATTTGCATAATAATTTACATCATCAATCAATAATGTTATTAATAATTTAAACAAAGTAATAAGAAAAAAAATCATTCGAATTAAATAAATAAGCAGTTAGAGTTCAAAAGTTTGTCAAATAACATACATATTGAAAATAAAGACATACAAAGGCAAACTACTATCAAGATACTAACTATGATACTAACTACTATCATTGTCCACCTGCTCCAGCAACTTCTCTATCTCTTTCATCCTCTTCTCAAAAGACTCTAACTGCTCTCGAAACTCTACAGCCGCTTTCTCTAAATCACTCAACCTAGATGCGTGCTCATCCAACGTAACATACACATCACCTATATCTCTCCTATCACGCTTAACTTCCCTCCTCAATCCTTTGACATCAGATTGTCGCTCACACAACCTCCTCGACATCGACACATAGCGACCCCGACACCAAGAGATGTCATCCCTCAAACGACTCAACTCTGCCCTAAGTTCGGCAGGAGAAACTCGTGGTCTGGTCGAAGACTCGCTAACCTCAAAAGTAGATCTCACCTCCGTCTAAAGTGCATGACCTAAGGCATCTGAAGTGTCTGACTCATAAGTGATATCTGATATGGCTGGCGAATGTGGCAAAGGAAGAACCTCCTCATCATCAACATCATCATCATCAGCAGCAGCAATCTCATCAACACCATCAGCAGCAGCAATCTCATCAACATCATCAGCATCATGATCATCCATCTCATCATCTGCAGGAGCAATCTCATCATTATCATCATCCATCTCTGGATCCATCTCATCATCAGCAGCAGCAATCTCATCATCATCCATCTCATCATCATCCATCTCTGGATCCATCTCATCATCATCCATCTTTGGATCCTCTTCTGGACTAGGTGGTACCAGTGCGGGATCAGGGGGTATAACTGGTGCAGAACTAACACTTTACAAAAAAGCAGACTTTTAAGTTTCAAACAATTAACATTTAAATAAATGAATAATCATTTACAACATTTTCAAACAATTAACATTTAAATAAATGAATAATTATTTACAACATTTTCAAACAATTTACATTTAAATAAATGAATAATCATTTACAACATTTTCAAACAATTTACATTTAAATAAATGAATAATCATTTACAACATTTACAAACAATTTACATTTAAATAAATGAATAATCATTTACAACATTTACAAAATACATCGATGGTTATATATTGCTTCCCATTCGTTTGCAATTGGCTGTTTGAACCACCTCCATTGTGGGTGGTTATGTGGTAGTGGAGAATCTCTGTCTATATTGAGACAAATGTAATGAGCACCACTGTTCTCCCCCACACGCGCAATCACAATGGGGTCAATTCCATGTGATAAGTTTGGAGCAAAAAATAGGGGTAAACATGTGAACCAACCATGACGGTCTATATATACAAGAGGTCGTTGAATAGCTGAAGCGATGACCAGACCCGTATTTGGCATCGTCATCCAGTAATCTTCAGGCGCTGGTCCATTAAACCAGTTTAATGTATCACGAAGGTGGTAAAAGTATTCTTCCCCCCACATACTCACGTAAGTTATACTATGTTGTTGTAACTCTTGCATTAACGTGTATCTAACATCGGCCCACCTATTCTAGTCTTGCAAAATACAATGGGCAATGCACCGAAACCCACAATTTCCGTCACCTAGCACATTTTTAATACTTATTACCTGTGAACGGAAAATCTCTGGAATGCGATCAATAAAATCCTCGCTATCCTTATCTCCAACGTAAATCTGTGTCTTATTTTTTGACCCGTGTACGAACTATGTCTTGCAGGTTCTTTGGCGCATTTCGGGACTTTCGTAGACCTTGAATTTGTGCTTCTTCGGTGATTCATGGTTGGCACATCATTCAAGTCATTCAAGTCCGGGACTTTATTCAAGTCCGGAACTTTTGTAGCCTGCGACTTTTTGTCCTTTGCACTTGGACGTCCACAGGTATTTTTCTGAACAGCAGGTTGACGTATGTCCACAGATTCTGGTTGGAATATCCCTCTCACCTTTGTTAACATGCTTTTCTTGACAAACGAAGTCGCTTTGCTAAAAACATTTTTGAATTCTCGCATGTTCTCTTCAAAAGCAATATCATCTTCATGGTCACTAGAAGGACCATCTTCAGATGGACCATGTTCAGGCGGTGGCTTATTGATAACAGGCCACGGGACGGATAGGGTTCTCCAATAAACATCAATTGCATCCAATGGAATGGGCCGTTCTGCATGAGTTAAAAGTGACTTATATAAGTTACTGATATTAATGTGGAAAAATAAGTTGATAGTCATAAAATGAATATACTTACCATGAATTCAATAAAATTCAAATTCGCAGAAGCATGGTAGTCCATAAACTGTCCGCAACTTATGGCCACATTTTTCTACGGCGATATCCCGGTTAAGTTCTTTTTGCATTTGGTTGAAAGCATGTTTTGAAACTTTGTACCACAATTCTAAAAATATTAGTATGTCACATTTATTGAATTTCTCGTTCATGCTTCTATTAAAACTCTCTTTTATCGTAGTTTCTTGCGCAAAGAGAATTTTATCAACCGCACTCAACAACCGGTCTAAATTGGACTGTGTGCCGTCCAAATATAATTTCAACAACGCGTGGTGACTCTCAACTCTACACGTTGTTGTCTGGTCGTAGCAGTGATATTTTTTTTTGAACGGCGGCAATATATTAAAAGCTAGCAAACGCTAGCAAAAAAAGATTACAAAGAAAGATGTGTTTCAATAGGGTTTCTTAACCAATCTAGCCATCTAAATCTACACTTTGGGTTTCTAGATGAAATCCACAAGAAAGATTGATGAACAATAGAATCCCAAATATTCGCCTTCTTAGGTTTAGTCGTCGAAAAAATCCAAGCATTGCGGAAGTTCCAAATAGACCACAACATAGTAGAAGTGATCCCTTCAAGAATAGTCTTAGCATGTTTCGACACATGAGTAGCATCTAACCAAGAAAACCATTCCACGATGTTAGAGACCTCCGGAATATCCAACATACACCATATGGGCGTAGCAGTGATATTGATCGATGATACACGAGACAAACATGTTACCGTAATCTTGCAACAAGTTATTCAGATACTGAGCAATACCTGAAAAAAATAATGAACTAACAAAAGGTCATTCGGGTTTTTATTTACTAAATAATAAAAATCAGTAAATTAATAATTAAGTACCCGCATGATTGATCAATCGCTGTTGTAGGCGTTCGTAATGATGCGCGAATTCTCTGCGTGTTGGAGCTTTAATCATATGATCCCAGCTCCATTTGATGGATTCATAGTCCTCTAATGAAACGCATCTATTTCTACAATTCTAAAGAATATTTTGATGTATATGCCATCGACAGAGTAATCTGTGAGCGTCAGGAAATTCCGGTTTGCATGCCCCAACCAACGCTAAATCTCTGTCGGTGACGATAACACGCGGGTAGTATCTTTGATCTATCACTAACTTCACACGTTGAAATACCCATTGAAAATTAAACCCTTTCTCACTGTTTAAAAAGATGTACCCCATTGAGAATGTTTTATTTGTCGAAGTTACTCCGACAATTTCCAATAACGGTAATTTAAACATTGTGGTATTGTACGTGGAGTCCATAAGCATGATTTGAGGGAATGTACACCATAGAGCATACGATGTGGGGTGAACAAAAAATAGTTCCTCAAGCTGATTTTGCTCATTTACCATATCGTAATATATATACCTTGCATCCCTTAAATGTGAGTAAAGGACTTGAATTGGAGTTCGACCACCTTCTTTGATTTTCCGGATCTTACCTTTTGCGTTATATATAGTTCTAACGCTAGACACGTTATCCGGATTACGACCCTGTATTGTCGAAAGTATATTACGTGGTCGTACATTATAACCTGCCAATTCTTCGACCAAACCGAACTCATCCTCCTTTAATCGCATTGCATATGGGAAACCATGCAACGACTCTGCCAAATCATGATTATGGCTATCATCTTTCACCCTTAAAATCCAAAAATCACCCGTCAGATGATATTTTGCCACTAATTTGAATGGACAACCCGTTTTAAAGGTACTGGTTTGCCGTTTTCCACTACCTTCAGGTCTATATTTTCCACCCTTTGAACACCTATAATTTATTTCGTACAGATAACCCTTTTCTGCTTTGGTTCTATTTTTTACAATGACAAAACCGAGCTCACGGGCTATACTTTGCACCTACTCAGTTAATTGCTCGTCAGAACCGAACGCCTGAAAGTACATTTTTAACAATTCGAAAATTTTTTACAAATACATTTTACAAACATGAAAAAAAAAATAGGTTTTTACTAACAAAATGTACAATTACAAATAACTTTTACAAAATTACATTTTTTAACTTTTTACAATATATAAATAAACTTTTAAACTTTTTAAAATATACAAAAAAAATTTATTAACTTTTTACAAAATACATTTTACATATAACATTTTACATATAATTTTTTACTTTTTACAAATTACATTTTGACATATTACATTTTTACATATACATTTTAACATATTACATTAATACATATACATATACATTTTACATATTACATAACATATACATATTACATATTACAAAACAAATACATATACATTACATTTAAAAAAAATAATAAATAAACGAAAACGCGTTTAAACGCGTCCCTGTACATATTCTCTCTTTTCTCACACACACACCTCACATAACGCTCTTATCTCACACACACTCACCACATATTCTCTCTTTTCTCTCTCTCTACTCTGTCTCATTTTTTAGATCTAAAACCATGTTTTAGATTTAAAATTGGTGGTTTTGGTGATGTTTATGATGTGAGTGTGTGTGATAAGAGCGTTATGTGTAACTGAGGTACGTTGATATACTTTCTCTAGGTTGTTTTGGTGATGTTTATTTTGGGGTTTTGGAAAAATTGAGTGATTTATTTCAATTAACGTTTGTTAATTGAAATATTTGTGGTTAATTAACACGGATCTATTGTTCAAAAAAAAAAATAATAACACGGATCTATATTAATTTTATGAAACGCCTAATATTTAAAAATTAGGGTTTTGAAAAATTTTTTTGGGGTTTTTTAAAAAGTGAGTGATTTATTTCAATTAATGTTTGTTAATTGAAATATTTGTGGTTAATTAACACGGATCTATATTAATTTTATGAAACGCCTAATATTTAAAAATTAGGGTTTGTTGGTTCTGTGAAATATTTGTAGTTCTGTTGTGTATTATTGGTGGTTCTATGGTGTATTATGTGGTGATTCTGTGGTTTGAAAAATTAGGGTTTGGAAAAAAAGTTGGGGGTTTTGGAAAAATTGAGTGATTTATTTCAATTAACGTTTGTTAATTGAAATATTTGTGGTTAATTAACACGGGTCTATATTAATTTTATGAAACGCCTAATATTTAAAAATTAGGGTTTGTTGGTTCTGTGAAATATTTGTGGTTCTGTTGTGTATTATTGGTGGTTCTGTGGTGTATTATGTGGTGATTCTGTGGTTTGAAAAATTAGGGCTTGGAAAAAAAGTTGGGGGTTTTTGAAAAATTGAGTGATTTATTTCAATTAACGTTTGTTAATTGAAATATTTGTGGTTAATTAACACGGATCTATATTAATTTTATGAAATGCCTAATATTTAAAAATTAGGGTTTGTTGGTTCTGTGAAATATTTGTGGTTCTGTTGTGTATTATTGGTGGTTCTGTGGTGTATTATGTGGTTTGAAAAATTAGGGTTTGGAAAAAAAGTTGGGGGTTTTTGAAAAATTGAGTGGTTCTTTGAAAAAAAATTGGTGGTTCTGTGGTGTATTATGTCGTGTATTATGTGAAATATTTGTGGTTCTGTGGTGTATTATTGGTGGTTCTGTGGTGTATTATGTGGTGTATTATGTGAAATATTTGTGGTTCTGTGGTGTATTATTGGTGGTTCTCTGGTGTATTATTTGTGGTTCTGTGGTGTATTATTGGTGGTTCTGTGGTGTATTATGTGGTGTATTATGTGAATTATTTGTGGTTATGTGGTGTATTGTTGGTGGTTCTGTGGTGTATTATTTTTGGTTCTGTGGTGTATTATGCGGTGTATTATGTGAAACATTTGTGGTTCTGTGGTGGATTATATGTGATATGTGACTGCTTTGGTGGTTCATTGGTGCAGGTTTTTGTGATATGTGATATGTGATACTAAGTAGGGAGGGTTAGTATATCCTACCCCTTATGGTGGTTCTGTGGTGATTATGTGGGTAGGTTAACACCTTGATCTGCCACCATAAAGTGGTATGAATACTTGCTCTGGCCTACCCCATTCCCCACAGACTTGTGATGAAACTGTTTTTTTTTTTTTTTAAATAACAGAAAAGGCCATGATGATTTTATAAAAAAAACTTGATTTTGGCATGACATTTCCAAATGGACAGGCAATTAATTTGCAACCTTTGAAGTTGCAGCCAAACATGATGAGCAATATATATATGAATCTGAGCCTTTACCTGTTCTGTGTTAAATGGTGAGTTCGACATTTGTTGTCTTGGACTTTCTTTGCTTGTGTTACTTGTACTGCTTGTGACAAAACCTGGACTTGTAAACCTATGGTATGGGTTTGGTTAACACTCCCTTGATGCTTGGGTGAAAAAAACCTGCACTTGTGACTTTCTTTGCTTGTGTTACTTGTGCTGCTTGTGAGGTGTATCCCTTGTGGTGGGTGATATATACTGACCCTCCCTATTCTAATATACTAACCCTCTTGTGAAACTTGTTTCACTTGTGTAACATGTGGTGATACTGTTGAGCTTGTGAACTTGGTAGGTTGTGGAATATTGTTGTACTTGTGTTGGCTATCTGAGCTGTGTTGGCTTTTGTTGGGAATTTGAGCTATGTTGCTTGTATTTCTGTTGCTGAGCTTGTGAGGTGTATCCCTTGTGAGAATATTGTTGTACATGTGTTGGCTTTTGTTGGGAATTTGCAGAATCTGAGTTGTGTTGGCTTTTGTGGCTTTTGTTGGGATTTTGGTGAATCTGAGCTGGTTGCTTGTGTTGCTTTGGTCAAAACCTGGACCTTGTGTCCAAAAGGCGATGACGAACGGGTTTTTCAACCCCGAATGGATGGCAAATAATTACGTTTGCAACCTTCAAATCCGAGCCTTACTAAACCTATTTTTATTTTTAAATTATGTTTTCAAATCCGAGCCTTTTTCGGTGATGACAAAAACCTGCACTTTGGACTTTTTTTTCTGTTTGTGTTTTATTGCTTGTGTTACTTGTTTTGCTTGGACAAAAACTTGCACTTGGACTTTTTGCTTGTGTTACTTGTGTTGATTGTGTCAAAACCTGCACTTGGGACTTTTGTTTCTTGTGTTACTTGGGAAAACCTGGACTGTGTTTGCTTGTGTTGCTTTGGGAAAACCTGGACTTGGGCACAAGTTTGCATGTGTTACTTTGGAAAAACCTGGACTTGGGACAAAAAAAGACAAAAAAGGACAAAAAAAAAAAAAAGTACACCCTACCCTATGGGAGGGTTTGATACTTACCTCCCATAGGGAGGGTTCGGTTAATACCTAACCAAATTATCTATGACATGGAGAAATTGAATTGCTAGTTATACTTTACACTATCTTAGGGTGTCAATCATCAATCGATGCCTCCTCATTATTTGTTATTAACCAATCAAATCAAGTCAACAAATTGCATGATTCAATATACCTTAACATATTTTTTAGTAACAAGATTCAAATAAAAACTAATTTTATTTTTTATATTCATAATTATATTAAACAATTTAATAAAAACATTAAATTTCATTAATAATTCAAACAAAATTACATAATACTTAGAATAAAAAAACATAATTATATCTAAAAATTGCAAGGCAATCTATATTTCTCCGCGAGCTCACGTTTTTTGGCAAGAGTGATATCTCGCATAGTCTGATCGGTTATGTTATCGTGCGGTTCGTTGTAGAACTTAATCGCCCAAAAAAAATTCTTTTCTTCAACACCACGGATTTGTGCCCCCATCAACTTTTCGGCCAAGTCATCCTTTGCACGTTTTTTCTCCACCGCCGCCTCCATTAGTTGTGATTTCTTTGCCGCGTAAGTATCACACCCCCAAATACATGATTTGCAGCGGAATGGAATACCGGGGGCGCGACTGCCATAGCATCATAGTTACAGTTATATTGAACGACCTGAAATGTCGTTTTAAAAGTACATCGTTTGATTAATTAAAAACATTCAGAGTTACAAAAGATAGGTCCCAAAAGATAATACAAGTTTGCGGAAATAAGTTTGTTACAAGCCAAACGATGTTTAAAAGTGCATAATTAAACAAGTGAGACGCGTCGACACCGCGACTCTATGATAAGCCCACATGCATGTCATGAAGTGAACGCCTTAATTACCTGAAAATACATTGTTAAAACGGTCAACAACAATGTTGGTGAGAAATCATAGGTTTATGTAAATGGTATGTCTGTACAGTAACCACAAGTATAACGTACATATGACAATGTCGCCATATACTGAAAAATAATACAATTGCTCTAAGCTCATGACCCCGAAGCTATACTGAAATTGAATTGCCCCAACAGAGTGTTTTGCCAGACACTCTAATATGATAAAAATGAAATGCGTCCATTTGACCAGTTGGCGCTACCAACCTGGACGGAGGCGTCACCCTCAATAGATCTATTCATTCACTCTCGCTTACTGAAAATTAACGGTTCATGGTAAACAGGGGACTTTAACATGGCAATGCGGTAACTTAAGCAATGTAAATGAATTTGATACTTTGGCCCATATGAAAATGGTGCAATGTATTCCCCCCGTAGGTTTGAAATGAAATAATAAATTGAAAAACGGGGTTATAAAAACTTACCTGATGCAATGATTATGATAATAGTGATAACACTGAAATGAGGCTCGGTCTCTAACCACAACCTAACATGAATGATATGATCTAATTTAAGTCATGAGATGATGGCGTACATGCAAATACGTATGTTATTGATACCACTCGTGAAATTTTGGAAATGATGTTTATCGTCGAAAATTATGTTTTGAACGTCAGTTTTCTATCTCTTGTATCTCAGTCGTTATAAGCTTGTTTTCTACGTTCTTTATGTCCTCGGCTTCGTGTTACAGTGAACTAATAGATTTGTGATATGTCGGCTTGTCTAGTTCACGTTAATTCCTACTCCTGGAAAATCGTGTTACAGCTTACTATTTTTCTGAAAATTAGTTTTTGTCGTTAACTTGTTCTTAGCGTATCTTTTTCGTTATAAGCTCATTTTTACTCATTCCAGTGGCCATGGCTTCGTTTTTGAGTGTATTTTCTGGAAATATAAGCCAAAATAGTCCACAACCCACTGAAATTCCCAGGTTTTATACATTAGAACAGCCCTTCATTATATAGTGTCAAAAATGATTTTTACTAGTTCAAGGCTTGTACTAATCCCTTCCAATCAACACCAAAGCTATTCTAAACCTACCATACACCTTCTTAGGGTGTAATGGGTTCCTAAACTTCACCAAGAATGATAGGTTTCATAAGAACACTAGTAGGATACTTTAAGTTTATAATAAGTAATAAAAACAAGTAAAAGTGGTATGAAACATAGTATACTTGCATGTTTTTGTTACTAGAATATAAAGATAGATCAAGTAGGAGTATGTGAGAGTAGGAAATACTATTTAGAAACTTACTTGATGATTGAAGAGTTTTTGTTTTCGTAACAAAATACCTAATTAGCCTAAAGGTTTATATTTCAAAACCTTGAAATATAGGACTAATGGAACTAGGAAAATACAAGAGCTTGAAATTCTATGGTGATCTTCTTCTTCTTCTTCTTCTTTGGTCTTGAAACACAGTAGGTGAATGAGTGAGTGTTATGTTTGAAAACAAATGGAGTGAAAATGTGAGTTTTGCTCGATTTATATATACTACGAGGGATTAGAGTACATGCCATGGATTTGCCACCTGTTAAACTTGGTAAGCAAGATAATATGATTCATGGGTTATAATAAAGTTCAGGTGGGTTTGTGTCTTGTTCGAATGGTTATCAAAGACCAACATGTGCATGGCTTGATGTTGTTGACCAAGGACTAAATATCTAGGAGACATGTGTATAAGTAAACTTGTTTGGGCTAATGGTGTTCATATTAGTTTAGTTAAGGTCTAGTTTTTTTAGGACTTAGTTTGGTTTTGCTTTGGTTTGTCCCTGTTACAATACCAAGCACAGAAACACAAAGGGTTGTGTTTTAAGCTTATGTTATTTTTAGTTATGTGTAATTAGGATAGGATTTAGTGTATAATAATTAAGATATTTTGTTATCAGGTATTGAGTTAGCTAGAAATAAACGGAACAAAATAAAGTATAACGAAGTCATAAAATTATAAAAATGCATTTCGTTTAAGTATCGGGTGTATAAATAATTATCATATCAAAATCTCGTAAACCGTCATAATTATAAGCTTTTAACAATACATATACCAAATAAATTTCAAACACCGAGTAAATTAATAATATAATTTTTATATCACTATAATGAGTGTAAAAATATATTAGGACCATAGTCGGGAGTGTCGGGTCAATTGCTCAAAATAATTGATCGTGCGATAATGTTTATTTAATAAATAAATATACGTAAATTGAAACGATGCAAACTCGCGAATGACCTAATATGAACATGATGTTACTGATGATATGTAGACTAATTATAGTCTATATGATGTGTCCTCAATGATGTTCCATGAATACGCGGCTTAACCCATAGGGTTACGCGAATTGATGCTCGTAAACCTAGTTTACGAAAATGATGAATAGTGAATGTGGATAGTAAAGTTTCAAAGTTTGAGAAATGATCTAAAATTACGATTTGTCATAGTCTTCCTCCCTAAAAGGAATTCAGTCCCTGAATTCAGTTAGTGTTGGTCTCTAGACTGGTATTGGAGAAAAGATGTGGATACTTGAGTCGCATCTGGTCTTCCCGCTCCCAAGTAAACTCGGGACCTCTTCGAGAATTCCAGCGAACTTTCACGATAGGAATACGACTTTGTTTCAACTGTTTGACCTCACGGTCCATGATCTCTGCTGGTTCTTCCACAAAATTGAGCTTATCGTCGAGTTGAATTTCTTCTAATGGAATTGCGAGGGATTCATCTGAAAGATACTTCTTGAGATTTGAAATGTGAAATGTGTTAGGTACACTGCTGAGCTCCGACGGAAGCACAAGTTTGTATGCTACTAGACCGACTCTATCCCGAATCTTAAATGGCACAATTTACCTCGGGTTCAGTTTTTTGAATCGTATCACGCCTCTCAAGGCGAGACTTTCAACATAACTCTGTTGCCAACTTGAAATTCTAATGGTTTGCTTATATCGAGGAATCGTCCTTGTTGACGGTATGGAAGGTCATTCCTAAGAAAGGTCAACAGTGTAATCTGATTTATCGATTGAATAAGTGGTGAGGATGTCTATGGATCTTTAAGAAGATGATGTTTATGGATAGTTTAATTATGTACAAAATGTTGCTTTTCAATGTTTCAAGTGAGAGTTGCTTTTAGAAAGGTTTGAAAGATAATTATTCCCTTCATGACATGATCCTTCCCGAATTAGACATAGGTGATCAGGCTATGTATAATTGAGGACAGATGATGTGATGCTTAGTTTAGTCAAAGTAGTATTATGTTTTTCAAAAGTTTTAGATGGTGTTCAACATGTTGTTTTGTAAAATGGTAGCCTAAATAATTCTTTTCAAGGTAACAAGAAAATTTGATTCGGATAATGGCAGTAAATAGTTAATAGAATGACAGAAAAATCAATTTACAAAATGGTAGCAAAATAGCTTGAAATAAAATTTGTTGAATGATTTGTAGGATACGTGAAAGGATCTTATAGGATGGTAATAGTCTACTAATCAGTCAAGAATGAAATTGGTCTAATCTCTAGTATGATAAGGGTATGTTGTTGTGAAATGATTGAAAATTGGGCAAATGGAATAGGAAATGAAGTAAATGAAGGTTGTGATTATCGTGGAGATGATAAAAGACAGAGATTACATTGCATAGAAACGTACTTGTTACAACTAGGCAACAAGAAAGTACTTAAGATAGACTACATAAAGGAGTACAACCCTAGAGGGCTCCGTCTATGGTTTATTATTAAGCTAGAAGTTCCTTGTTCTTAAACATTGTTTTCGTCCTCAACGTTGTTGATGTCCTGGAAATCTCCTCCTCCGATGATAAAAGCTCTCCCACGAACTATTCCACCCTGATTCCTGATTCCTTGGTACCTCTGTTTTGGAAATTCATTCCTAAAATGTCCTCTCTCTCCACAGCCAAAACACGTTGCTGGAGGTTTCTAATTTTCGTCGATAGTAGGAATTCTAGAGTCTCTGGTCAGATGCCAAAACCTTTTTACAGTTGCCACATGGATTTGGGCAATGGCCTAGGTTATGATGACTTTGACACTTTTCACATTTAGGTAGATTACCTGTGTAACCCTTCTTTTCAGCTGGACCTGCAGCATAGGCCTTAGCAACTTCTTGTCTTGTAGGTGGTTGTTGAGTAGCATTGTCACCTTGGTTGTTGTCCCATCTTCTCTTGTTGTTGTTGTTGTTGTTGTTATTGTTGTTGGAGTTGTTGTTCCGATTGTTGTTATAGTTGTTGTTGTTTCGGTTATTGTTGTAGTTGTTGCTGGAATTGTTGTTGCGATTGTTGTTGCTAGCAGTAGCTTTACCTTTCACTACTTGTGCCATAAGCTTTTGAGCCATTCTGATAGCTTCATCGAGTGTTTGTGGATCAAAAGAAATTACATCTCCTCGGATGCTTTCTGGAAGCCTTCCAATGAAATTTTCCAGCTTTTTCTCGTTATCTGGAACCATAGTTGGACATAGCGTGACCAATTCTTGAAACCTCCTGATGTAGGTCTCGATATCATCACCTATGGCTATCAACTCATAAAATTCCGTTTCTAGTTTCTTGACTTCTGTGAGTGGACAATACTTCTTAGTCATCAGCTTCTTGAATTGATCCCACGTGAGCTTGTAAGCATTTTCCACACCAATAGGCTGCGCATAAGAGTTCCACCATGACATTGCGCCATCCAAGAGTGTACCGGTGGCAAACTTTACCTTGCAGTCATCTGGGCAATTACATAGAAGAAATACAGATTCCGTCTTTTCAAACCAACGGATGATGGCAGTGGCTCCTTCCGTGCCTTTGAACTTTGTGGGATCGCCGTTCTTAAAGTCCTTCCATGTACATTTACGAAATCCAGACCCTCCTGTAGCCCTTGCAGCAGTAACAACAGTAGGCCTGGCAGTTTCAGCAGCAGCCGCAGCCTTGGCAGCAGCAGCAGCTACTGTCGCTCGTTCTATCACTAGTGCCTCAGCTATACTATCCTTAACAAGTTTTCGGATAGCAGCTTGTGTCATAGCAGGTGTATCTTTCCTTGGTGGCATGATTCTTCAAAATCACGAGAGATAACAATGATGAGAACTCATAAGTAGAAACGATCATCACACACAGGATATATACAACCACAACATGTATAGAATGAAATCACAACGAGAAACAACCACGAAATATATATCATAATTATAATCACAACACACATGAATATAATACATGAAAATTCCTTCCTACTTGGACCGATATCATAGATAGTACAACCATACCCATATAGTAGAGTCAACACTTGATTCTTTTGTTTGTACAACAACAAAAAGACTACAAGTTCTTTAAACTATGTCACACACCTCATGATTAGGATAATAATAGTAGTAAAAGCTAATATGATATAAGTCTAATCTGGGCACCTCCTGGTGCTCCACCTGATAATGATGATGATGATGATGATAGTGATGATGGAGATGATGGTGAAAATGGTGTATGAAATGCAACCCTCTTCCGCGTGGTCTCGTGGCGTATGAGAGGATAAGATGGAGTATGGACTATGGGATGTCCAGTGATAGGATCAACTGATGGTGGTGGTGGACGAGTAGCAGTCGTTGGTCTAGGAGTGAGGGTAAGGGAACGTACTCTCTTCCTAGTAGTGAACATCCTAAGAGGTCCATTAGGACTAAGCCTATAAGCCCTACCAAATGGTATAATCTGTTCCGGCTGAATGATAGGAATAGCCATATTCCTTCAGCGAATCAATGGTGATAGTGGTGGTGTAGGTTCGACTTCACCCTCCTCAAAGGGTTTGGTCTCAGCATCGGATGCTATGAGTGGTGAGTCTAGTGTAGGGGCAACTGGTGGTACAATTATAACAACCCACAAACACCCATTACTATCATTCTCATTACAAATACCTATAGTAGGTATTTCACAGGTAAATTTTTGCTTTTTATATACATTATTACTTGCATGACTCACTAGACCTGCTCACGTATCTACACAAGCCAAATTACTCAACACTCACATCCTATAAACCCCAGGTATGTCAAGCATAAACTCATAACAAAACCATAATAAGTAATACACCAATCTAAAACACTAAACATAACACAAAACCCTAATAAACCCTAAACTAAAACTTAAGTAGGATTATGTGCTTATTTGAACCTATATGCTTAGTTAAACTAGTATGAATGTGTTCAAGGCTTAAGTAAGAGTATATTTAGGAATATTAGGATATATTAGGACTATTAGGCTATAGAATAGAACCCTTAGAACTTAGATACAAACCCCCTAATCCCTAAACCATAACTAGGTCATAGATAACTAGAATTAGGTCTAAACCCTCCCAAAACTTCCCCATAGGTCACTACCACTTAGTATAAGCCTTTAGGAACTTAGGAATAGTTATTAGATGCCCTTAGGACACTAACTTAGGCACAAAACCATAGGATAAACCCTAGTCTCTCACTAAACCCACTTAGGTCATTTAGGTTACAAAATTAGGTCAAACCTTCCCAAAACTTTCCCATAGGTTACCCACACTTAGAATAAACCCTTTAGGTCTTAGGATTAGTCACTAAACACACTTAGGAACTTAATTTAGGCACTAAACCTTAGGTAAAACCTTAAACACATAGTAAGTAGAAACTAGGTCTAAACTTAACTAAAACTTAGTAAAACCTAAACATAAGCACCTTAAACACCTCAACCTAGCACCCTAACACCTTAGTCATACCCAAGCACACACCCTAACACCTCTAAGCACACACACAAGTAGGTGCATCACCTACTTGGCTAATCTACCACCACCCTAAACCTCCCCTAATCCACCACTAAACCACCCCTAATCACCCTAAACCACCTTTAAACACCCTAAGCAGCTTACAAGCACCTCCAAGTACCCAAGCAAGGAGGTGCATCACCTCCTTGTAAGCTGCTACCCTCGAACCGCCTCCCACGGCTGATTTCCACCACAACCGGCCTACTCTAGCCCCCTAGATACTCCCTAGCTGCTCCTTGTCACCATTAGACTTGCCACAACCCACCTCTAGCTCTGCCTGCTTAGCCCTCCCTCTCCATGACACCTAGACAGCCGTTTCACCCAAAACCGCCTCATCGAGGCTATAAATACCCCCTTCACTCTCATTTCTTCTCCACACCTCTCCCCCTCCTCTCTACCTCATATTTCTGTAGTACTAAGTCATTAGAAGTTGTTAGGAACGAGTAGCCAGGCCTTGGTCGAGTTGTGTTGTGGTTTGAAGTTGTACGAGCCCTAGAAAACCCTAACCCTAGTTCTAACCCACGTAAACCCCCCTATCCAAGTAAGTCTTACATTTAGTTAATATAGCTTTAGTATAGTCTTAGGATAGATTGAGGATGCCTTAGATAGATTAGATACCCTTGCATGAGCCTAGAACCATTCTACTTGCTAGTTTACGTTTTAAAACCCTAGATCGAGTCATATACTTGCATGCATGCTATAAGTAGTTAATTTAGGTCATACACTAGTTAAACATAACTTAGATAACTTAAAATAAGTAAAACATAGGCTAGAAAACTTAAATACTAGATAAAATATAAGTTACATGCATATTAGGACTAGTTTTGCAATAGTTTACATGCATAGGGGTATATATTGTAAATTCCTGAAATTATAAAGTCTAGGGACTGTTTTTAACCTTTCCTAGAAGTTATAAGTAGTAAGGACTAGTTTTGCATAATATTAAAACCCTATGATAGATAATAACATAAGTATAAACTAAAAAGGATTAAAAACGTAAATAGTATAAAGTTATAGGTCTAAAATGGTAAATAAAGAAAACTTAGGAGTCTTAGGTTAATTACATAAAATATAGAAGTCTAGGGACTAGTCGTGTCAAGTATAGATAGTTATTAGTATAAGTAATATAAGTAATATAAAACTTAGGATAGAAAACGTATATATATATAAACTATAAGGGTAAAAAATGAAAATATCATATAAGTATAAAACCTAAATAAAGTTAGAAGCATAACACAATACTAGGGAGCTTCATGTGAGGAGTACTATGTGGATATTTCGTTTTTGACTTCTGAATTAACTTCTGAATTATGATGGCCTGAACGATATTATGTTGATAACATAATACAATAGTAGGGAGCTTCATATGAGGAGTCATATACTTCTGAATTACAATGGCCTGAACGGTGTTATGTTATATCTAAAAACATTAACGAACCTAAAAACAATAACTTAAGAAACATAAAACATGATAACTAAAAGCTTGACATACATACAAAACGAACAACGACACACTAGGATACGTGAGTAAGGCGGTCTAGTTCTATGTAGTTAATCTCGGCGAGATCTCGCCGTTATCTCGTCGATATCTCGGATCTCGGTTCAAAATATCGGCCCTAAATCTCGGATCCGATATTCTCGGCGATATTGGCCGAGATTTTGCCGATATTTTGAAATCGGCGAGATTTTCGAGATTTTGGCGAGATTATGAAACTTGATGGAGACCAGAAAGAATGCGCCGGAGGAATATGAATCGCTAGAAATAACAAAATCAACGGCGGAAATAACAATAATCGTCGGTTGTCTAGATCCGAATCTGGTAGCGGTGACCAACTGTTAGTGCCGGAGAAGAACCAATCGATAACACCAATGGAGAAAACATGACGACATTGTCACCGGTTATTTTATTTAAGAGATTGATTAGATATAAAAGATGAAAAAATGTTAGACATATTCATCTTTGAGATCTTGAAAATGAAAATGGCTTTATTGATGAGAGAGAATTAAACATTTGGTTGGAGTAATTGTGGACACATGTGGGAAAGAAGTATTTGACAGATATGAATATAATAAAGTACCAAATTTCATAAATGCCCTTTTAGTTTAATTAAACATTTAATTTAAATTTTCTTGTTTCTTTTATAATTAATGACACATGGCTTATTATTATTGGTTCATATTGTTTTTATTATATATATACATATATATATATATATATATATATATATATATATATATATATATATATATATATATATATATAAACCGATATCTCACCGCGATAACCGATATTTCAAATATCGGTCCTTGAACAATACGAGATTTTTGACCGAGATAACTACATTAGTTCCCGAGTCACTATTTGCATTACTTAGATTACTCTACACCCAGGTGAGTTCTTCATAGCCTTACATCCTTTTAAACTTTCACTCTAAATGCTTTTATAAACCCTGTAAGGGGGATACATGCTAAATGCTTTACTTAAAACCGAATACAAGTCTTTTTCTTTGGTTGTTTGCACGAGTATACTAACTGTCACCACTACATAACCAAAATTCATGAATCTAATCGTTTGGGAGGTTTTACCCAATCGAACGCGAATATAGTTGATAGATCTATTGGAGTTTGACAACTCCCGTTGGTATTAACACCCCACTAGGTGGTACTAATAAGTACTATATTTGAATACACTCAAGGTATAACTTTGGCAAGCTATCATTTTATCCCCTCATGTTGGCTCTGCAGCCCACATGACCCGGATCGTTAAGGTGTGATTCATGAGCTTAGTGCAACCTACTAAACTCCTGATAATTGTGCAAGCATCACAATTATCACAAAAACTTGCATTTTCCCAGATGGGTGTAACAACTGAACCCAGGGAACTTGTATTCACTAACCCCTAAACCTATGATTCTCACTCAACACCTAGTGTTGACTTTTTAAGCATGTATTCTAGGTTTATTACTTCTATGGACCTATGGCGGAAGGAGGTACTGAACTCGGAGGACTTTTCATGGTTATCATTCAAACACAACCAACCTAACACTTAGATTTTTGGGACCTCAACAAAATAAAAGTATATCTTTTCTAATTAAAACTCTGATAATTATGAATGATAACTAAATTTTCAAAACGTCTCTTTTCGAGTCGTTTTTTTATTACTATATCTGTGATTCTATGAAGTAATACCCCAAACACTTTATCCGTTGCGATCAGTGAAAAATGGGGGTGTTACAGATTGGCATCAGAGCTTCAGTTGTAGAGAACAAGGTCAAAACCTAAACTACAACAATTTTTCCTAAACCCGATGAAGTCCTCAGTACCTCTACCATCCTCCATAACCATATGTGCCAAGGTAAGTATAATAATTGCCTGCTTAACTGCTAAATGATTTATAGTATTTTCTTTATTATATAGTTATGTCTACTCCATTCTACTCTACCCCTATCTCATCTAGTCCGCATCCGGAGAATGATCTTTCCTCTCCGAATGTACTAGATTATTCTCCTAAACCCTATAACTTAGAAGACTTTAGGAATAGCCTAGATAACCCTAATTTAAAACACATAAGAGATTTCTATGCTAAGACATCACCCCTACCTCCCCTAAACCCCATTATACATCCACTTTTTCCTACCCATAAAATATAACCCCATGGTTTCTTTCTCCTGAGAGAACCATATATACCTAATAACCTGATTTAGTCTTTTTATAGTATATAATTATTCCGAAGAAATACTCGTGAAAGTATTTCCCGGGTCGTGTCCCAACGAAGGTTGAATGGAATTTTGATTTCGGTTCGTGAAAACGTGCAGTGAATAAGAAAATAATTGAGAATTTGGAATTGTATACTAAGCTACGGATATGAAATAACAAGTAGAAACAAGGATTAAAGTTAAGGGAACTAGTAATGGATATCTAAAACGCAAATAAAACTAAAAACGCGAGTTATAAACGTAAGTGCGCAAAATTAAAAGTGAAAACTAAGCTATACTAATCCTACGGGTATAAAAATGATTTTCTACTTTCTAAACGATAAAAGAAAAATTTAGGAAAAAGAAAAGTATTTTTTTACTTTTTTTATTTATTTAATATGAATTAAAAACTATTAATCTAATTTAAATGCTTTAAAATTAGAAATACTTTTTGGAAAATTATGAAAAATTTACAGAAATTACTTTTAACTATTTGAAACTTAGGAAAAATTATAAATGAGAAAAAAATTCAGCTGAATAAGCTATAATAAGCTAGAACAGTTTATGGCTTATAAAGAGAATAAAAGAAAATTTGGTATAAAAGGAACAAAAGACCACATACCCTTGAGAAAAGTCCCAAGGGCACAATGGTTAGGTCTGCGTGTGTGAGCAATGTGACCCAGGTTCGAGTCCTGGTTCACCCCTTTTTATGAAACATTTATTTTTGGCTATTTCTTTTTGAAAACCTCTAAGATAAGCAACAATGAGAAAATTTTGTGAAAGAAAACTTTTTGAAAACTGTTAATAAGCTGGAAAAAAGTATCAAATCAGAACAGATAGGTTTTAGGCTATAAAGTAAACTAGCAAAAGTCAAAAACTATTTCTAGGGGAAATAAGTAAATGATTAACACTAATAAGCCACCTGTACCTAAAAGCAAACCAGCAAAGCAAATCTAATCCTAACTTAAAGCAATCCTAATAGGCTAAACTAATACTATAGAACAATATCAAAAAGCAATTAAGCTAAACTAACAAAACTGATTATCTTCTATATATAAAACAGCCTTTTAAAACACTTATGAATGAAGGCACTAGCTAGTAGCAAACCAAAGTTCTAGCAAACTAAATTGCAGGCAAGATAAGATCTTATGGAATAGCTAATGAAAGAACTGATGAAACAGATGGCAATAGCAGAGCAAACTCAGGCCAAAGGGTCAATTACAAGCTATAATAAGGCCACTAAATGAGCTCTAAATTCCTTAATAAGCTAACATAGTTAAAGCTAATACTAGAGACAACTTATGCAATAAAAATCCTAAGTCGAGAATCTACTGAAGCATATCTAAATATGAGATAAAAGTGGACAGCTGAAGGCAAAACAGTAACTATAAGGCAGAAAATAAGCAAGCAAATAAGCCCCTAATAGTAATATAAGACTAGATAACAAAAAGCAGAACTACAAGCTAAATAAAAAACCAAAATATCAAGCAATAGCCACAAGCGAATAAGCATAATAAAAGCAAGTAAGTGACGGAAATGTAAATGGTTCAGGGGAGCCTAATGTTCAGATGGCTCACTTTGAGCTTAATTCCAAGCTAGCAAACGATATCCAATGATGGATTTTCTTTTTGTTTATGATTCTCTAGAAACAAATCTCCACAGATCAACAATTGTTATGCATCTCCAATAATTATTTAGCTCTAAATGTGATCTAGAATTTAAGCTCGTTCTACTGGTTTGAAAATAATAGTGCAACTAACAAGTGATCCAAATGAATAGAGTAGACTAAACCATTAATGCAACGATACTACTAATGAAATAAAGACTAATCATGAACCTGATATAACAACTAATCAATAATAACAACAACTAATCAAAGACAGATCCAAACACCCTTTTAGTGAACTATTATGAAGATTTATTGAAGCATATGAAATTTTCAAACCATAAAACCACAATCTGAATTCACACATTGATCAATTGAACTGAATGAAGCTCAACAACACAGTACAAAACAAAATCTAACCACCAATCACAGATGTTCAAGTATCACTCAGTTAACAAAGTAAAAATTACGAACTATGCTAAAGCAAACTATAAAACTATAAAAAAAAATGATCAAACAAGCAATCTAATCAAGGATATAATCAACAAACAAGCTAACGCATACAGATTAATACTAATCAAAGCAGTATGAAATAAGAGCTAAATTGGAATCAACGACTTACAAATATGGAACTCTAACTGAAATAGGATATATCAACCAAACCACAACCTATTTTTTAGATAGGCATAATCACCACCTCAATACCAATATTCTATCACCAACAATCCCAGATTCTTCATCATTAATCCCCTTTTACTTTCATTGACCAGTATCACTTGAATCAATTTAAGTATAAGCTAAATCCAAATCTCACTACATGCTACTGAATGAGCTTAATAAAATAGTAAATGAAAGCCTGTAAAACATTTTAGCTATTGAATGAAATTTAACAGTAATTTGAGAAAAGAGATTTAAAAGAAAACTTAAATTGCATTAATTCTTGAAACCTGAATTACAACATTTGAAGTACAGAAATAGAAAACTAAATCGAAGCTATATTAAGCTAATTTTACACTATTCCTAAGCTATTATTACACTAAGTTTACCCCTACTCCTAATCCTAATAAACTAACAGTCTTCAAAGTGTGGTGAGGAGAGGCTATTTATAGCCTGAAATGAGGAGCGTCTTCAGAAAGCTCTAGAAACGGTATCCACCAAGAATATACTCTAATAGATCCCTTGTGACATCCTTCAACAATCAGAGCCTTGTATTCCTTCTCAATACGCGTTCAGTCCAATAAACAGCTGCCACATGTCATTCTTTGTGTCAGGGGATGTCAGGGCTTCTAGAAGTATGCATTGAATACCAAAAGTACCCTTAATTGTGGTAATTTAAGGTGGGGGTGAATTAGGGTTCTGTGAATAGTAAATATTTTGGGTAATTGGGGATTTGGGGGCGGGAAGGTTTTGAGGGTTGTTTTTATTAAAGGGGTGTTGTTGACCGGGTTAAAGGTCAGGGTTTGACCAGGTTTAGGGGAGTCGATCGGGTAAACTAAAAAAAAAGATGTTGGGCTTGGGTATCTTGGGCCAGCAGGTGTGGACTTATAATCATGGACCAGGTTTATTGTAATAGAAATTACAAGGATTAAACATGTGAAAGCTGAAATTCCAAGGACTAAATGTGTAATTCTTCCAAAATGTGATCCAAGGACTATACTTGACAAGTAAAGATTTTCCAAGGTTGACTTTGACTTATTGACCATAATTTCTTCCCCGGCTTTGGCTTTGGCTTTTGCTACTCATTCCAAATCTCGTGCTCGTGTTGTTGTTTTTGGCTCGTTTTTGTCCATTTCTACAATATCATTACCTGCACATTCAAAAACACAAAAACATCATATTTTTGGCATTTATGGTCGGGTTTTTGGTCTTTTTGGTCCGATAAATAAGGTCAAAGGTATGTGTAAAATGACACATACCAACACCCTATCCCCACCTATACCCCTAGATTTGACTTTAGACAACCCTATACCTTAAACCCTACCCCATACTTAATAAACCCTCCCATTCCATCTTGGAAAGA
The DNA here is from genome assembly GCA_030686995.1 of Artemisia argyi. Classification (NCBI taxonomy): domain Eukaryota; kingdom Viridiplantae; phylum Streptophyta; class Magnoliopsida; order Asterales; family Asteraceae; genus Artemisia; species Artemisia argyi. Next base: position 135,190,262 of record CM060680.1, read on the forward strand.
TGAAATTGGAGAAAACCCGTCTAGGTTGACTCTAGAAGATGAGGAAAACCAATTAGAGGAGATTTTAAATAACTTAGATGATATTTTTCTTGATCTCTTAGAGAAGATAGAAAAAGGTCATAATAATAATAACTTAGATAATCAACCTGACTATAATAGTTTAAGAGAGAGTTTACAAGAAAACCGTTTTAAAATAGCTAAAATATAGAAAAACCAAATGAAACATCACCATAAAATAGCTTTTGCCCGCTTTAGGATTTGCACTTTAGAAAATATAATAGATAATGATGAGGAAAACTTAGAAAACACTAACACATGGAATTAGGTAATTAGGAAACTTTAGAAAACTTAGGTAGATAAATAACCCTAGGAGACATGCCTTAGAATAGTTAGAGCCTTTAGGATAAGTAGAATAGGAAATAAATAAAATAAGTTAGGATTTAGAAACTGCCTGGTACCCCTCAATTAGGATAGATTAGATAACTAGACTTAGGATTACCCTTCACCTTAGAAAACCCTTAGGAAAACCCATAACTACCCTTAACCCTTAACCCTTACCCTTAACCTACCCCGATGTCTTAGGTAAATAGAATCTCTAAACTGTTTTAAATTTCTCTTACTCTAACCCTTTTCAACTCTTTTTCCCCTTACCAATGGTGAGAATCCTCATTCTTCACCATAGAGATATGAATTCTTTCTCCTCTGATCTCTAAACCTTCACTTTTTTCCATGGCTTTCTTAAGCTATCTTTGTTCTAGTTAGAGATCTACCCCTAACTATTCCATATGCAAATATATGATCCTCATATATAAGCATATTCCTACTCTTAGATTACTATGATACCCGAGCTAGTTTTCCCCAATCCCCTTTAGTAAACCCCAAAACCTTACTTAGGATTTCCATACTTGAGGAAATTTCACTTAGGAGACACTATGGATAGTGCCTTAGCTGGTTTCAAATCCCTAGGAATAGTAATACTCATAATAATAGTAATAATGGTAATAATAGACAACCTAAAAGCAAAGAGAAAACCTAAAACAACAAGTAAAAATAAGGATATACCTAGTCAACCCTTAGGAAAGAAAACACTTAAACCTAATTTCTCTTTAGAACCCTCTACCTCAATGGAACCAAACACCTCACCCTTAGAAATTAGGATTAGTTAGAAGAACCTTAGGGGGAAAACAAAACTCTGGGAAGAAATCTAGTAAATCTAAAACTCCGATAGGATATTCTCCTTCAGGTATCCTGTACTCTTACTCTTCCGTTTAATCTCATCTTTTCATTTCTCTCCTTCTACCATTTAAATCTTTTCCTCTCACTTCTTCCTACTCTTCCATTTAAAACCCCATTTTCTCGCCTTTTTCCCCACTCCACAAATTAAAACCATACTTTTCCATTTTCCCCACTCCTATACTTTTTCCCACTCCAAACTTCTTTTCCTTTTCCATTTCCCCTACTTTACCCATTCATCCTTTTTCCTTTTTCACTCCACTCCACTCTACTCCCATAAATCCTTCCCTCCATTTCCCTTCATTTTTATTTCTCCGTCATTTTACACTCTATTTTCTTCTCTCTATATTCTCTCCCTACCTCATCCTGCAATGCTCTATTAGTTAGAACTTGCATTTCTCGTCATAACGCAAGTTTCTATTAGTTAGAACTTGTAAGAATATCTACATCGAACTGTAATCCTCATTATGTTCGACTACGATATTAAATCTCGCTTTGCAAGAAATTGTAAAAATGAGATCTTCTACGTCCGTCATTCTAGTCTTAACATGGGAATCTACCATGTGACAAGTTGCTAAACCGGTGAACATTAGAACTTGTCTCTATCATGACTAGAACTTGTCTCTATCAATACTAGAACTTGTCTCTACTTGACTAGAATATTCCTCTACCGCATCTAGAACTTGTCTTCATTGATATGACAACTATCAGTTGAAACTTGTCTCTAAAAATTTTCTTGCCATATATCTTTAAATATGGTAAAACTCTCTTCGTTTTCCACCGATACTACTTAAGGATGATGTATGATGACTATCCTCTTAAAATGAACTAGAATGTTCCTATATTTTAATGAGAAAGTTATAAGTCAAATAGGTTAAGAGTTTATACGCTCTTGTTTTCAAATATTGGGACGCCTTTATTTGCAAATAATGAGATATAAAAACCTAAGTATCTGATATCTGTACAAGAAATTCTTACTCCGCTTGTGCAAAATCTTCTTCCTTTTCACATCATCTTCCTCGGTAATCCTATTCTTTCTCTACTTTCTTGACTATTTCTCTCCCCTACTCCTATAATCGTCAAAATCTCGGGACGAGATTTTCTCTAAGGGGGTAAGACTATAACAACCCACAAACATCCATTACTATCATTCTCATTACAAATACCTATACTAGGTATTTCACAGGTAAATTTTTGCTTTTTATATACATTATTACTTGCATGACTCACTAGACCTGCTCACGTATCTACACATGCCAAATAACTCAACACACACATCCTATAAACCCTAGGTATGTCAAGCATAAACTCATAACAACACCATAATAAGTAATACACCAATCTAAAACACTAAACATAACACAAAACCCTAATAAACCCTAAACTAAAACTTAAGTAGGATTATGTGCTTATTTGAACCTATATGCTTAGTTAAACTAGTATGAATGTGTTCAAGGATTTGGTAAGAGTATCTTTAGGAATATTAGGATATATTAGGACTATTAGGCTATAGAATAGAACCCTTAAAACTTAGATACAAACCCCCTAAGCCCTAAACCATAACTAGGTCATAGATAACTGGAATTAGCTATAAACCCTTCCAAAACTTCTCCATAGGTCACTACCACTTAGTATAAGCCTTTAGAAACTTAGGAATAATTATTAGATACCCTTAGGACACTAACTTAGGCACAAAACCATAGGATAAACCCTAGTCTCTCACTAAACCCATTTAGGTCATTTAGGTTACAAAATTAGGTCAAACCTTCCCAAAACTTTCCCATAGGTTACCCACACTTAGAATAAACCCTTTAGGTCTTAGGATTAGTCACTAGGCACACTTAGGAACTTAATTTAGCCACTAAACCTTAGGTAAAACCTTAAACACATAGTAAGTAGAAACTAGGTCTAAACTTAACTAAAACTTAGTAAAACCTAAACATAAGCACCTTAAACACCTCAACCTAGCACCCTAACACCTTAGTCATACCCAAGCACACACCCTAACACCTCTAAGCACACACACAAGTAGGTGCATTACCTATTTGGCTAATCCACCACTAATCACCACTAATCCACCCTAAACCTCCCCTAATCCACCACTAAACCACCCCTAATCACCCTAAACCACCCTTAAACACCCTAATCAGCTTACAAGTACCTCCAAGCACCCAAGCAAGGAGGTGCATCACCTTCTTGTAAGCTACTACCCTCGAACCGCCTACCACGGCTGATTTCCACCACAACCGGCCTGCTCTAGCCCCCTAGCTACTCCCTAGCTGCTCCTTGTCACCATTAGACTTGCCACAACCCCCTCTAGCTCTGCTTGCTCAGCCCTCCCCCTCCGTGACACCTAGACAACCATTTCACCCAAAACCGCCTCATCGAGGCTATAAATACCCCTTCCCCTCTCATTTCTTCTCCACATCTCTCCCCCTCCTCTCTACCTCATATTTCTGTAGTACTAAGTCATTAGAGGCTGTTAGGAACGAGTAGCTAGGCCTTGGTCAAGTTGTGTTGTTGTTTAAAGTCGTAGAAGCCCTAAAAATCCCTAACCCTAGTTCTAACCGACGTAAACCCCTTAGCCAAGTAAGTCTTACATTTAGTTAATATAACTTTAGTATAGTCTTAGGATAGATTTAGGATGCCTTAGATAGATTAGATACCCTTGCATGAGCCTAGAACCATTCTACTTGCTAGTTTACGTTTTAAAACCCTAGATCGAGTCATATACTTGCATGCATGCTATAAGTAGTTAATATAGGTCATACACTAGTTAAACATAACTTAGATAACTTAAAGTAAGTAAAACATAGGCTAGAAAACTTAAATACTAGATAAAATATAAGTTACATGCATATTAGGACTAGTTTTGCAATAGTTTACATGCATAGCCGTATATATCATAAATTCCTGAAATTATAAAGTCTAGGGACTGTTTTTGACCTTTCCTAGAAGTTATAAGTAGTAAGGACTAGTTTTGCATAATATTAAAACCCTAGGATAGATAGTAACATAAGTATAAACTAAAAAGGACTAAAAATGTAAATAGTATAAAGTTAAAGGTCTAAAATGGTAAATATAGAAAACTTAGGAGTCTTAGGTTAATTACATAAAATATAGAAGTCTAGGGACTAGTTGTGTCAAGTATAGATAGTTATTAGTATAAGTAATATAAAACTTAGGGTAGAAAATGTATATATATAAACTATAAGGGTAAAAAGTGAAAATATCATATAAGTATAAAACCTAAATAAAGTTAGAAGCATAACACAATACTAGGGAGCTTCATGCGAGGAGTACTATGTGGATATTTCGTTTTTGACGAGTTTGTTGGGTTTACAAATTAAAGTGCCTTGACTCCTCGATCGATTATTGCATATACTTCTGAGATATGATGGCCCGAACGGTGATATGATTATAACTAAACCATAATAACAACATAAATCAATAATAGGGAGCTTTGTGTGAGGAGTATTAACTTCTGAATTATGATGGCCCGAACGGTATTATGTTGATAACATAATACAATAGTAGGGAGCTTCATGTGAGGAGTCATATACTTCTGAATTACAATGGCCTAAACGGTGTTATGTTATATCTAAAAACATTAACGAACCAAAAAATAATAACTTAAGAAACATAAAACATGTTAACTAAAAGCTTGACATACATACAAAACAAACAACAACACACTAGGATACGTGAGTAAGGCGGTCTAGTTCCCGAGTCACTATTTGCATTACTTAGATTACTGTACACCCAGGTGAGTTCTTCATAGCCTTACATCTTTTTAAACTTTCACTCTAAATGCTTTTATAAACCCTGTAAGGGGAATATATGCTAAATGTTTTACTTAAAACCGAATACAAGTCTTTTTCTTTGGTTGTTTGCACGACTAAACTAACTGGCACCACTACATAACCAAAATTCATGAATCTAATCGTTTGGGAGGTTTTACCCAATCGAACATGAATATAGTTGATAGGTCTATTGGAGTTTGACAACTCCCGTTGGTATTAACACTCCACTAGGTGGTACCAATAAGTACTATATTTGAATCCACTCAAGGTATAACTTTGGCAAGTTATCCTTCTATCCCCTCATGTTGGGTCTGCAGCCCTGATGAGGCGAAAAGTGAACCGCTTTTAAGGGGTCATTTAAGCCCGAATTCGAGATTATTTGATCAATTATTGCCCTAAATCGTTCCTTTTGTCATTTTAGGTACTTTTGGAGAGAAATCTGGAAAAGGAAGCATTTTGGTCATTTTTGGAGCATAAAAGTGAAGAAAACGGCAAAGTCTCAATTTTCCTTGCTGGGAACAGTACCTGACGGCGTCAAGGCTCTCCACATGACGGCGTCAAGAGTTACAAAAGAGGTGGAAGTGGAAAATACACGTGACGATCCAGAGAGTTTTTGTGCATAGGATATGACGGCGTCACCCAAGGCCGTCATGGTCCAAGTATTTGTGACGGCCCAGAGGAAAATCCTACATGACGGCGTCACAAGTAGATCTAGGCAATACGATTTCATTATGGCGGCGAGTTGACGGCGTCACAACTTAACACATGACGCCGTCACGATGTGTAATCTATATATAGTTTTCCAAATTTCATTCATTAGTGTGCAACTTTGAGGGAATAAACCCTAGTCTGAATTTTATCAGCTTTTCAAGAGTTTCAACCCCTTGAATCTTTCATGTTAAATTAAAGATAATTACTCTTTCAAATCATTCGATATGTCTATGTGTTGTTTGATTATATCTTACGCTTGTCTTCAATTTAACATGATAGGCTAGATTTCTTTTGTGTTTGCTTAGATGTAGTGAAACCTAGATGTTAATTATGGGTTGATTGTTTGTTTATAGTTGTTACGGATGATTGTATTCGATGTTAGGCTTAAGAAAACTGGCAGACTTCCATTGGTAACTTGCTTGAACGTCTTAAGAAACATGATCGGAGGTGTACTATGATTTTTGGTTATATTTAATGCGTAGGAGAATTCTAATAATCCCATGTTACGAGCTTCTAACGGCTCGACATAGGAGTGAAGTAGGATCCTATAGAGTTAGGGAATATTGTACACGGCCCTACGACTAGTATTAAGGAATATGACCCGTCATCCATGCAATTGTAACAAGCTATCAACCTATAAAAGATATCTAGGGAGTAATGAAACCTAAGTAAACACAACTTTCCTCATCATTGTTTACACCACATTAGTATAATTAGTTTCATTTTCATTTCTTTTATTTTATTTTCATTGCATTAGTAGTTTATTGGGTTAGTTGGCTAGCAACTAATTCCGCCCACTCCTTCAAAACCCGAGATTTTAATTTCTTTCTATAAAATATAAAAATACAAAAAGAATCATCCCTCACCACTAGACCTAGTTTAGGAGGCTTTCTAATCCTAGCGACACTATTCCTGAGTTGAACGATCAATACCCCGGTACTTGTCACTATACTATACTACAACGATTAGGTACACTGCCTGGTGGGGGTTGTAAGCTTCTCGAGATCCCTTGAGAGGTAAAACCTGGTGCGATCCCCACGTATCAAGTTTTTGGTGCCGCAGCCCGGGGAATAGTTATTGTCTAGGTTAGGATTTCTTTTTATTAGGTATACTTTCTATATTCCTTTCTAGTAAGATTTTATTTTTATTTTTTAGGTTTTCTTTAGTCTATCTTATTTGTTCATGTCTTTGTTCGTAACCTTTACCATCTGACATCATGGAAGGTGGTAACCACTTTGAACCCATCAACCCACCACAACAAAACCACCCACAAAACCACCACTAGCAAACCAACCTCTTAGGCCCCGAACTTTAGCAGAGTATTCCCGTCCTAGCCACCAAGGCTATCGAAACACTATTGAGCTCACTCAAGGAGCCAATGTGTCCCCCTTGCGATCCGACACCATCCGGTTGGTGCAAAGCGGATGTGCATTCCATGGACTTCGTTTCGAAGATCCTAACCAACATCTCAAGGATTTCCTTAAAATCGTAAATTCCATAGACCCGATTACGCCTATTCCAATTCTCTCTACGTGATCAAGCTAGTCAATGGCTTGAACGTTTTCCCGCGGGATCCATCACCTCTTGGGATGATCTCACGTCTCATTTCCTTGCTCAATTTTTCCCACCGGGAAAACCTGCGATGCTTAGAAATGATATCTTGATGTTCCAACAATGTCAAGGTGAAACCTTCTATGAAGCATGGACTCGTTTCAAGGACTTACTCCAAAAATTCCCTCACCATGGTATAAATCTTTGGCTATTAGTTCAAATCTTCTATGACCATGTTGACTTTCACACTAAACGCACCATTGATCGAGCCTCCGGAGGCAGGTTGCGTGATAGAGACGCCGAGGAATCTTGGGAAATTATCTATGAGCTTGCCTTTGACAATCAAGAGTTATGGGAAGTTACTCATTTTATAAACTCGGCTATCAACGCAATCTCGACACCTGGAGAAACCAATCAAATCTCCGAAGAACTCCTGTGCAAACTTCAGACAAAGGTTGACTATCTCATGGAAAAACAAAAGATACCTTTAAGTCCTAGATGGGCAACAGTCAATTCGGTCTCAAATATGATTCCGACAACGTTGTCTGAGTCACCCTCTAGAGAGAATGTCGAAACCTTTCAAAATTATACTCCACCTTATTCACCTCCTCAAAGCCTTAGCCAGGAATTCGAAGCTCGAATGAGAGAGTACATGGAAACCCATTCTGAGTGGCATGCTAAATTCGATGAAGCTGTTTATAAACAAAAAGAGGAGATGCAAGAGAAAATGAAGGAGATGATGAGCCTAGTGGAGGAATATGCAAACCAAAAGACTCCAGAAATGATGTTACTAAGAAAAGAAAGCGCTACCCCCACTACCCGATTTGTTAATTCTATCACAATTGTCCATGAGGATAATGAGGAAAAAGAAACCCCTAGTGAACAAACCATTGAGGAACCGCCAAAATCCCAATCATTAGGTTACTACCTAAAACATGATATAAACGAGAATACCATAACAAATTGGATAAAGGGTGACGGGCGTAACCAATCCTCCAAACAGGTTTCAAAGAAGGAAAAATAGGAGATAGATGAGTATGATACATTGCCTAGGGGACCAGTATTCGAGAAGCTACTTATACAAAAAGTGGCTACTAAGCAGATGGCTTGTGGGAACTTTGAGATACCAGCCAGCATAGGGAATTTGCAATATCTGGATGCTTTCGCCGATCAAGGATCGGAAGTAAATCTTATGCCCCTAACTATTTATACCCAACTAACCACATAAATTCCGGCCACCACCCGTGTTAGGCTATCCTTCGCTGGTCACTCTTATGTATACCCTTTGGGAATTGCAGAGGATGTACTGGTCAATGTTGCAGGGTTCATGTATCCCGTCGATTTCATGATCATCGATGATAAAGGAGGTAGGTGCATGCCAATAATCCTTGGAGCACCATTCCTCACCACCGCTAGAGCTGTCATTAGGTATGAAAAAAATGGAAATTGAACTTAAGTCAGGAAAAAGAAAGATTACCTTTCCTATGACCCCACGATATGTGCAAGAAAACCGGATGAAAAGAAAGCTCGAAAACAACATTGACACATCGCCTAATCATATTCAAGAAAAAAAATTCTTGCATGGGAAACAAGAATCAAAAGCTACAAAGAAACTAAGCCTGAGAGAGGCAAAAGCTGCAATAAAATTCATGTCAAGTTTGAATGTGGTCAACCGACGGAGAATCATGTACCATTCGCAAAAGGAGACCTGGTACTCTTAAGACACTCAGAGATAACAGTACCTCCCGACAAGCCAAGTCCCTGGTGGTATGGACCATTCACAATTGAAAGCATACGCCCAGATGGGATATCTACCTTGAGCAGTAAAGGAGGAGGGGAGGTGACTGCGAGTGTCGATCGATTGAAACATCACCACCATGATAGTGAGGATCATAATTATATGGGATACGTCATCTCGAGAGATGAGGTCACGTAATTGTCCATGACCTTGAGTCTAGCTACAAGACTCGTAAATAAAGAAAAGCGCTTCTTGGGAGGCAACCCATGTTTTGTGTGATTTTTAATTGTTTGATTGTTATTTGTTTCCGTATGCATGCTTTATTTTTATTGTTGGTAGATCATGTTTCAAAATAAAATTGTGAAAATGCTTTATTTTGTTGTTTAACTTCGTCTTAACTTCATATAAAGGTATTTTGCAAAAGCTACGTGTAAGGGGAAACCCCAAATTTGTTTTTAAGAACGAAATTTATCATGATTCGCCACAATATTATATGAACATGTATATTAGTAATTGTTAGAGTCAAATGCTTGTATCGAGTTATAATGATGTTTTGCAAGATTTTCCAGGAAGTGGGACATAAGTTTTTCCAGAAATTTTCCGGAAACTTAACGTAAAGATTTCTGCAGGTCACTTCTGACGGCGTCAGGAATTAACACCTGACGGCGTCATGTGTAAAATTCTGGAAATTTTGCGAGTTTTGTTTTTCTAACGGAGTCTTAAAGTTTTTGTTAATTCTTTAGTTTTATAAACTCCAGGAAATCTGCAAACATTCATTCCACAAGCATTATATCTTAAATTGCTTTCTAGGACTTGTTAGTATATATAGATTGCCGCCGATTTTACGCGAGGTTGCTTTGATTGTTTTCTCAGGTTTAACAGGTTATATATGACAAGAAGATGATTTATTTTTCTGGAAGGGAAGCTTTGAATGTTCATTTTCTTGGAGGATGATCTAACCTTGTTGCCACACTATCCACACCGAACGAATCAGGGGAGTATTTGTTTTCGTTCTTTTACCTATTCTACTTTTACATCCTTTAATTGAACATTGGGGACAATGTTCACCCTAAGTGTAAGGGGAGGGTAAATGATGATACCTTATAGGATACAATTGCACTTGAGTTTGTTTGTTTGATGGTAGTTGTGTAATAAAACTAAAAGAAATACTTGTTAGTGCAATTTTAGCGCCAAATTTAAATTTTTTTACAACATTTAGGAGTGAAACTTTAGCCTTAGCAAGCATCTCATGGATAGGAGTTGTATGACTAGCACAAAACCGTACCATTCAGAAAAATTTTCCACACAAATATGTGAGGTTCGCCTTTAGATTTGATAGGAAAAGCATTGATTTGTGATAAAATCAAGTTATATATATAGTATAAGTATAACTCAAGAGATCCGCAAAGAAATACGGATAACCCGAGGTCATAGTCCGTGTGAAGGATGAATGGAATTTTCAATTCCCGAATCGTGAAACGTGTCGTGAAAGTGGTAAAAAGTGATTTGAATGAGATTATACTAATGAAATAGTAAATGAAGCACAAATAATCACTTAAACACGTAATTCAAATAAGGCAACTAAAAACGTAACGCAAAATTGAAAACGTAAGCTAAAACGTAAACGTACGAAATAAAATGCGACTTTTAACCTACACGACTCCTACGGACTTGGAAATAATTTTCAAAAATCAAAAATGATAAAAAAAAATTAAAAATTCAAATTAAATTCAAAATAAATGGGAAAAATGCAAAATAAATTTCTAAAATTATAAAATAAATGAACATAAATTTTAAAAATATTTTTGGATTTTTCTTGGTTTTTTCTGATTTTTTTTTTTTGGATTTTTTAGTAATTAAAAAGTATTAAATTTTGATTAAAAATGAAAATAAAATAAGAAAAATAGTAAATCTATTCAGAAAAATTTGAAAAAATTACAGAAAATCTAAAATATTATTCTAAACTTATGAAAAATTTAAAAACTTGAAAATAAGCTATGGAAATACTGTTTGGCTTAAAATCAGCTTATATAAGTGCTTATTAATAAGCAATGCTTGACCCAGTTGACTAAATCTTTTGACCAGTTGACTTTTTGACTCTAATAAACTTTATGAAACAAGATTCAGACCAATATGAACTCAAAGGTACAGAAATGGGCTAAACAGATTCAATAAGCACTTGAGTGAAAAAAGCAGTTGCATACCAATGAACACACAATTCTCACAACAGGTCCACACAACAAATATAAGCACCTAGCAACTTAATTTGACTTAAAGAAGCACTTGGGATAAGCTACTAAGCACTTGGAAGATAGCAATATAGGACAGATTCTATGTGTGACCACTCCTTTTCAAGCCTAACAAAAAGCTGTCTAATAAGCTAATATGTGAAAACTAAAGGCATAACCTTCAAGCTAGTACTACTGGCTACTATAAAACCCAAAATTCCAATCCTAACTCATGCTTTAGCCTACCTAAAACTTGGATAAAAAAGAGCCTTATGGGACAGATGGTTTGGGTGCAGGGGAAATAGCAGGTTCAAATGAGCTATATATGAGCTAGTAAACCATAAGCTAACTTACAAATAAAACTGATTGAAACTAAAGATAAACTAGCAAATATAACAGAAATCCAAACTAATCCAAATTTGAAACCTAAATGGACCCTTAAATGAATCTGCAATCAGATGGTTGTTGGCCTGTTTTGACTTTTCTGAATGTACCACATGTTTTGACTTAATTGAGACTCCAATGATCCTCGCTTATCCTAAATGCAAAATTAATCTACTATAATACCTAATTAAGCTAAACTGAACTGAATTTAACCTAGATTAGAGATTATAGCTGCTACAATGCCCAATTCAACTCAGAATTGGAATTTAACTATGAATTTGACTTTTTGCTCCCTTGCCTATGAGTTTTATGCTCTGTCTGCCTTACCTAAGTCTAAAGTACTTTGCCTGTGCAGCAAGAATAACAATAAACCAAATAGAGCATGTAGATCCAACTCAAAACAAACACCCCTGATAGTGGCAGTATACACTAAGGTTTGAAGTTTTAACCCTAGATTACTTTATCTAATGCTAAATACTTATAACTAAACTGTTATTAAAGCTAGATGACAGAAAGAAACAACAAAGGACAACAAAATAACATAGATGCAATATGAGACAGAATTAATGAAACAGACATGAGGTAATAGACCATAAACTAAGAATGAAATGACAATAGTAAGTTACTACTACACTAAATAAGATCAACAATCAACATAAATAAATGAAGACAGATCTAAACACTATTAAATAACAGATGCAATTTGAACGTTGGAACTTAAATTTGAAACACTTACAAACAACCTCTCAGCCAAACAGAGAGAGTCTCCCTCATAGTCTGTCTTTAAGACAGGCCAAACGACACCTTATGGCTGCCTCTGATCTCCCCACATAAGCTAAGCTTATGGAATAAGCTGTGTTTGACTTATTATTGACCAAGCATGAACTTACAAATTTGAAACAGGAATTAAACCATATCACTTGTTACAAGCTATTGTTTTAACTTGGATGCTACTGAGAGTATCAAATGAAAATTAAGAACAGAATTTAGGAAACTAAATACTTGAAAATAAATTGCAAAGGAAATACTTGAAAACTTGAATTTTATTTAAAACTGAAATTGAGTACAACTTTTGAAGATTGAAATACAATAAATTTGAAATTACTTCTAAACTAACTCTACTCCTACTCCTAAGCTACCCCTAAAATCTAACAGAACTGAATTGATGTGAGTGAGGCTTTATATAGCTTGAGGAGAGTAGTTGCCAGGTCACCTATCCGTGTGATATGTGCTTGTTTGAGTCCATCTATAGCTGTTTGATCATTTTCTGGATTCTACCACTAATCCTCAGCCTTTGGATTGATTTGTGACATGATGTATCCTGCGTGTATGATATGATTGGTCCACGTGTGAGTCCCTCTTACATTCCCTGATGCGTGACAGACCTTCTAGAAGCCAAATTATTTAGTGATTATTACCTGGGTGGGGTAATTAAGAGGGTGTAATTTTTAGGGTTCTTACAAACAGTGAATCCCTGGGTTTGGTATTTTTAGGGGGCGGGAAGGATTTTTGGGTATTTTTATTAATTGGGTGAGTTGACCGGGTCATTGACCAGGGTGTGTGGTGGACCAGGTAGGAAAGAAAGGGTGTGGGCTTGGTGGTGTCATTTGGGCTTTATTGATGTTGGGTTTGTTAGTATTATTATTAAAATGGATCCAGAGTAGTAATAGTAGTTATAATCAAGGACCATTTTTGTAAATTCTGAAATTAGAGGGACCAATTCTGACATTTCCCAAACTTTTGTTCCAAGGGTTATTGTTGACATTCATTGATTCATGAGGGACCATATTTGGCTTTTTCTTCAAATATTACTTTAAGGGACCAATTTTGTCAGTATCTGAAAGATGAGGGACCAATGTTGTAAATTTCTTCAAACTTTCACCAAGGACAATTCTTGAAACTTTATGAAACTCCAAGGTTGATTTTGTCTTTTTGAGCTTTGACTTTGACCATTTGACTTCCCCGACTTCGGCTTTTGACCTTTTTCCAATCTCGTGCTTGTTTTTGTCGGTTTTTCTTTGTTTTTGTTCATTTTTCACATATTCGTACCTGCACATACACAAATACAAAAACATACATTCTCTTGGCATATATGGTTAGTATTTGGTATTTTTGGTCTGAATTAAGGCCTAAAAAGGATGTGTGATTAATCACTCATCAAAATCCTCCAGATTAAGGTATTGTCGTACCCTCATGCAATGTCATCACCTCACGCTTAAGAGATAAATAATTTCAAAACCTCTCTTTACTGACGTTGTAAAGTAGCAATGATGTTCAAAAGAGATAGTAAAATCATTTATTCTCAAAAACGCTCTGTTTTCCGATTTTCATGAATAACAACTACAACTACTATTTTTGTACTTTTTCATTTATATATGTGACGGTTTGCCTTGACTTTCATTATCAATTCTTATCTGTTGATAACTTTCAGGGTCAATGAGTAGAAACACTTCTCACAGAGAAGAGACCATACGTATAAAAATCGTCATCCTTGATTTTTCACAAGCCCCCAAACTAAGCGTAAAATCGAGATCATTGTTTATCCACAAGTTAGATGCTAACACTACCCAAAAAAGTTACTTGTGTAATTACCTCTTGTTCCCAGGTCCTAAGTTTTGTATCTCAAGATTTTAATTTGTGAGAAATGAATTGCTTCATATTTTCTCGTTTTGATAGTTTTTAGTCCGATAAGAGCACAAAATTTGAATGCTAAGTAGTTTCCAAACTTTCCCTCGAAAATCCCTGCATACAGAAATCGGGTCCACATGAAGGTCTCTGATTTAACACGATTTGTAGGGGCTCCCTTTTTATTTACGACCGAGACATACCATGTTTGATACCCGAAACGGAAGCTTTTTATTAGGGAAACCCCCGGAGTCGAAGCTTGGCATTTTTGCATAATCATAAGCACTTTAATAATACTTTGGTCCTTAGTCTTTTATTTCTTCTACAATCAACGGTTTATGAGCCGCCAAGATGTAAGAGCTTTATTATGACTTTGGATTTCTATCCGCTGCTTTTTTATAGCTTTGGATTCCTCTACCTTTTTATTTGGCTTTGGACTATTATTATTGATATTCATAATCATATGCCAAACCCCGAGTCCTACGGCCTTTACTAAGATCACAACATCGGCTGCGAACCGGCAAGATGCAATAGTCTATTTTACCGTAACACTGGCAGTACCCCTATGTGTACCAAACCCCCATATGCAGAGATTTTGTTGGGAACGAGAAAAAACTAAGTATTGCCCAAACCGTATACTCTTAATTAATCCTAGAGATCTATTATTATTGGTGTGTAAGCTTGTGGGAACAAGGAGGCCACAAGTACCTCTCGTGGGCTTTTTAAATCCCAAGTAATGAGATCCGTGTATAGCACGAAACTTCTAAATAAACTCTATCATTCCTCGATCTCCGCAAATTTAAAATCCCAAATAATGAGATCTGCGGATGCTTAGCCATAATCTTTTGATTATATTGGTTAAGGGAGACGAGCTAGGGCTCAACACGCCCGGTCAAGTCGAAACATTTATTTCTACTCTCGCCGGTAGGAAAGTCAAAACAAGGTGTCAAAACTTATTATTCATATCATATATTTTTTCATTCATTTTTTATTTTTATTTTATTTATTTATTTATTTATTTTTGTGATTATAAAGCGGTGACAAAAATTTAAAATTTTGGTGGAAAACGGAGTTGCGTAAGTTAACAGCTCAGACGATGGTACAGGTCAAATCGAATCGAAGATTCACCCCCCCCCCCCCCCAGACTAAAGTGAAACATTGTCCTCAATGTTTTAAGGGTACGGGTAATCCTACGTAAAATCTAAGGCCGTTTATTAAGTATGCAAAGAGATAAACGTTAGCCGATAAGATTTTGGATATGGTGAATTTCCGAAAGAGCAGCGAAGGATGAGACTCGAGTGGAGAAAACGACAAACCACGAGCACGAGAGTCCTCAAACTTCGGGGAAATTCCTGAACATTCATAAACAACCATGAAAACACGAGTTTGGAAAGGGTCGCCCCCCTCACGTCACACTTATTAGAAATAAGAAAATAAAGAAGATGAATAGATAAGCATGGGGTGCCTCCCACGAAGTGCTTGTTTTTGTTCACCGAGTCACATTAGCTTGACTCGATCCCCGAATTAATTCGTCCTTGGGGAGAGCAGATGGAACGGACACCCAGCATGATAAACGGAGATGCCGGGGTCAAAAACGGCATCCTCACTCCCGGTGGAGTGGAAAAGTGAAGAAATGAGGGGATAAGAAAAGAACGGTTGAAACACCCGGATGATAAAAGCAAATTCAAGTTCAGAATCACGGGTGGGTTGGGTGGGTAAAATATCAAGCACAGGATCGTCATGATCAGAAATCTCGTCTACCACTCCAAAATTAACTTCATTCGTATCTGATTCAACATCTACATCCGGTGGTTTCGCCGGTGGACGAGAAGAAGGTAAATCGGAAAGAATATTACTTTGAACGTCATTCTCAATACCCGGTGGTATCGAGTCATCCGCAGCAAGAAATAGATTGTCTTCCTCTAAAAAAGGGTCACCTGATGGATTATCAGAAATAAGAACAGAATTAATCTCAAAATTAAAACGCTCATAATCCGGAAGAGAGATATCAGCATGAATAGTAGGATTGCCACTACTCGTCTCTTCAAATCGAAAAATTTCAAGCTCGGGTAAGAAATCACTATCCATAACGGGGATAGGAGAAAAAGTCGGAGGATCATTTAATGCCTCGATTTTAGAAATGAGAAGATTAATGTTAAATAATTTTTCACGAAGAGCTTCATCTTGAATTTCCGCAACATCATCTTCATCATTATCATCGATATCTCTACAAGAATCTTCATCACTCGTAGTATACTCATTGTGACAATCGGAATAACTTTCAACTTCATCAAAATCTTCATTGCTCATCGGAGGGAGAAAAGTTGACGGTTCTTCATTCAATAATTCTTCAATTAAACGGATATCTCCCTCAGGATCAAAATTAGTATCATCAACCATCGTCGAATTAGAATCATTGTTAGCAAGACAAGCTTCGATCTCGTCTAAAAAGACATCACTCCTCTCAACCGGTGTGAAAGAAGGATCAGAAACAATTTCAGAATCACCGTTAGAAATTTCCCCGGACTCACTTGGGATTGGGACGAGGTTCTCAACCCTAGACTTATTGAATTTGTCCGATTCCGTTGCCGGAATAGTGTTAAGATGCTCGTCCCCCATTGTTAGAGAATCCTCGGGTTCTACGGGAGAATCAACGGACGTTTTGTGAGGATTGAGATCGAACGTAATTTTCTCATCATCGTAGTCGTAATCATAGTAAACAAAATTTTTAAAAGGATTAGACGCTCTCTCTTCAGCAAGTAATTCTGCAATAGACTTCTCACGAGGCTCGGGAGTATGCGTATAACGATTAGCCACCAACTCTTTTAATTTCTCGATCATGGATTTAATTTCAAAAATACTATTAGTAAAATCGGAAGTTTGTGGGGGTTGGTTTAAACCATGAGAATCGTAACATAAATTCGGCTCATAATAAAAATTTTCAAACGATCCCCCACAATTTTCAAAATTTGATGAATCACCATTAAAATACGGTACTTGCTCATAAGAGTTTTGAAAAGGATGATGGAAATCGTTTTGAGGATAATTATCAAAACTCGTATCACAAGCGTAAGACGTTTCAGCATTCGAGGCATAACATATACAATTGATGTATCCACATTGGTTACAAAAACATTGCCCACACGATAATCCTTCGTTGGATGGGTTTCCACAATTAAAGCAAGTGAACGGAGACGGCGGTGGTGTTGGATAGTATTCGGGAACATTTTGAAAGATTGCGTTTCGAACATACTCGGGAGAATTACAAAACAAACAAACTCCATCATGAATATCATTACCACATTGTTCGCACGTACACCAAACACATGAACCTTCAAAGAACGGTTCTCCACATTTAAAACACATCGGATCCATAAGAATTATCGTTTTAGAGGGTTAAAGAAAAAGAATTATATGGATAAGAGGATAAGAAGATTATTTTTGGTATTTTTAATTATCATAAAATCAAATAAAAGGAAAATCAAAATGGAAAAGGAAAATCTTTTTGTATTTTTATTTTTGGAAAACAAAATTCAAAAACTTAAAACTTTTATTCTCTTTTGTTTTTTCAAACGCTACGTTAATCGTAACCGTTTCCTTCAAAACTACACGCGACGGAACGGGAGAGAAGAATGGATCTCTCTTCAGCTTGCAATTTAATGTCAAAGCTTCCGTATTTTCCGCTTATTCGGTTGTAGAATTAAAGTAATTCGATTAGCAACTAATTTCACGCGTTGTTATATTGTTAAGCTTATTTGGTTTACAACGCTCTTCCTTCCGGTCGAGACGAGGCTGTAACTTTATTATTTTTTTGGTATTTTTGAAAACACTTTAGGAAAAGTGTTTTTGATTTTTCAATTTTTTTTGGTTTTTATAGAAAATATATACAAGGAAGGTTTTCAAAACACAATTTCGAAAAACGAAAACGAAAAATTCACTTCAACCTTCCCCGGCAGCGGCGCCAAAAAATTGATTCGTGACAAAATCAAGTTATATATATAGTATACGTATAACTTAAGAGATCCGCAAAGAAATACGGATAACCCGAGGTCGTAGTCCGTGTGAAGGATGAATGAATTTTCAATTCCCGCATCGTGAAACGTGTCGTGAAAGTGGTAAAAAGTGATTTGAATGAGATTATACTAATGAAATAGTAAATAAAGCACAAATAATCACTTAAACACGTAATTCAAATAAGGCAACTAGAAACGTAACGCAAAATTGAAAACGTAAGCTAAAACGTAAACGTACGAAATAAAACGCGAGCTACACGACTCCTACGGACTTGGAAATAATTTTCAAAAATCAAACATGATAAAAGAAAATTTTGAGAAAAAGAAAAATATTTTTTTGACTTTTTATTTATTTTTTATGAATTAAAAACAATTTAACTAATTAAAACTCAAAAGAAAATACAAATAAGGTGAGAAAAATGAAAAATAAATTTTGAAAATTATAAAATAACTAAAAAGTAATTTTAAAACTAAAAACTAATTTTTTTGGATTTTTATGTAATTTTTGAGAATTAAAAACTATTAAATCTAATTAAAAATTCAAATTAAATTCAAAATAAATGGGAAAAATGCAAAATAAATTTCTAAAATTCTAAAATAAATGAAAATAAATTTTAAAAATATTTTTGGATTTTTCTTGGTTTTTTCTAATTTTTTTTGGATTTTTTAGTAATTAAAAAGTATTAAATTTTGATTAAAAATGAAAATAAAATAAGAAAAATCGTAAATCTATTCAGAAAAATTACAGAAAATCGAAAATATTATTCTAAACTTATGAAAAATTTAAAAACTTGAAAATAAGCTGTGGAAATACTGTTTGGCTTAAAATCAGCTTATATAAGTGCTTATTAATAAGCAATGCTTGACCCAGTTGACTAAATCTTTTGACCAGTTGACTTTTTGACTCTAATAAACTTTATGAAACAAGATTCAGACCAATATGAACTCAAAGGTACAGAAATGGGCTAAACAGATTCAATAAGCACTTGAGTGGAAAAAGCAGTTGCACACCAATGAACACACAATTCTCACAACAGGTCCACACAACTAATATAAGCACCTAGCAACTTAATTTGACTTAAAGAAGCACTTGGGATAAGCTACTAAGCACTTGGCAAATAGCAATATAGGACAGATTCTATGTGTGACCACTCCTTTTCAAGCCTAACAAAAAGCTGTCTAATAAGCTAATATATGAAAACTAAAGGCATAATCTTCAAGCTAGTACTACTGGCTACTATAAAAACCAAAATTCCAATCCTAACTCATGCTTTAGCCTACCTAAAACTTGGATCAAAAAGAGCCTTATGGGACAGATGGTTTGGGTGCAGGGGAAACAGCAGGTTCAAATGAGCTATATATGAGCTAGTAAACCATAAGCTAACTTACAAATAAAACTGATTGAAACTAAAGATAAACTATCAAATATAATAGAAAACCAAATTAATCCAAATTTGAAACCTAAATGGACCCTTAAATGAACCTGCAATCAGATGGTTGTTGGCCTGTTTTGACTTTTCTGAATGTACCACATGTTTTGACTTAATTGAGACTCCAATGATCCTCGCTTATCCTAAATGCAAAATTAATCTACTATGATACCTAATTAAGCTAAACTGAGCTGAATTTAACCTAGATTAGAGATTATAGCTGCTACAATACCCAATTCAGCTCAGAATTGGAATTTAACTATGAATTTGACTTTTTGCTCTCTTGCCTTTGAGTTTTATGCTCTGTCTGCCTTACCTAAGTCTAAAGTACTTTGCCTGTGCAGCAAGAATAACAATAAACCAAATAGAGCATGTAGATCCAACTCAAAACAAACACCCCTGATAGTGGCAGTATACACTAAGGTTTGAAGTTTTAACCCTAGATTACTTTACCTAATGCTCAATACTTATAACTAAATTGTTATTAAAGCTAGATGACAAAAAGAAACAACAAAGGACAACAAAATAACATAGATGCAATATGAGACAGAATTGATGAAACAGACATGAGGTAATACACCATAAACTAAGAATGAAATGACAATAGTAAGTTACTACTACACTAAATAAGATCAACAATCAACATAAATAAATGAAGACATATCTAAACACTATTAAATAACAGATGTAATTTGAACGTTGGAACTTAAATTTGAAAAACTTACAAACAACCTCTCAGCCAAACAGAGAAGGTCTCCCTCACAGCCTGTCTTTAAGATAGGCCAAACGACACCTTATGGATGCCTCTGATCTCCCCACATAAGCTAAGCTTATGGAATAAGCTGTGTTTGACTTATTATTGACCAAGCATGAACTTACAAATTTGAAACAGGAATTAAACCATATCACTTGTTACAAGCTATTGTTTTAACTTGGATGCTACTGAGAGTATCAAATGAAAATTAAGAACAGAATTTAGGAAACTAAATACTTGAAAATAAATTGCAAAGGAAATACTTGAAAACTTGAATTTTATTAAAAACTGAAATTGAGTACAACTTTTAAAGATTGAAATACAATAAATTTGAAATTACTTCTAAACTAACTCTACTCCTACTCCTAAGCTACCCCTAAAATCTAACAGAACTGAATTGATGTGAGTGAGGCTTTATATAGCCTGAGGAGAGTAGTTGCCAAGTCACCTATCCGTGTGATGTCTGCTTGTTTGAGTCCATCTATAGCCATTTGATCATTTTCTGGATTCTTCCACTTATCCTCAGCCTTTGGATTGATTTGTGATGTATCCTGCGTGTATGATATGATTGGTCCACGTGTGAGTCCCTCTTACATTCCCTGACGCGTGACAGACCTTCTAGAAGCCAAATGATTTAGTGATTATTACCTGGGTGGGGTAATTAAGAGGGTGTAATTTTTAGGGTTCTTACAAACAGTGAATCCCTGGGTTTGGTATTTTTAGGGGGCGGGAAGGATTTTTGGGTATTTTTATTAATTGGGTGAGTTGACCGGGTCATTGACCAGGGTGTGTGGTGGACCGGGTAGGAAAGAAAGGGTGTGGGCTTGGTGGTGTCATTTGGGCTTTATTGATGTTGGGTTTGTTAGTATTATTATTAAAATGGATCCAGAGTAGTAATAGTAGTTATAATCAAGGACCATTTTTGTAAATTCTGAAATTAGAGGGACCAATTCTGACATTTCCCAAACTTTTGTTCCAAGGGTTATTGTTGACATTCATTGATTCATGAGGGACCATATTTGGCTTTTTCTTCAAATATTACTTTAAGGGACCAATTTTGTCAGTATCGGAAAGATGAGGGACCAATGTTGTAAATTTCTTCAAACTTTTACCAAGGACTATTCTTGAAACTTTATGAAACTCCAAGGTTGATTTTGTCTTTTTGAGCTTTGACTTTGACCATTTGACTTCCCCGGCTTCGGCTTTTGACCTTTTTCCAATCTCGTGCTCGTTTTTGTCTGTTTTCTTTGTTTTTGTTCATTTTTCACATATCCGTACCTGCACATACACAAATACAAAAACATACATTCTCTTGGCATATATTGTTAGTATTTGGTATTTTTGGTCTGAATTAAGGCCTAAAAAGGATGTGTGATTAATAACTCATCAAGCATTCATTATTAGTGCTTATGAGTGTACCGGTAGCATTTAGATTCTATAACTTGCGTTAGTGATGCATCCCAAGACCGCTAGTGAGACTACATTCGTGTAGTAGGATTTACTACATGATAAGAGGCATTAGGATCACCCTTGTGTTTAAACCCGTATCACAATTACTTGACCATTTAAGTCATATTACTTGACTAGTAAAGTCAATTAATTTTTCTCACACCTTAGCGTTGTACTCATTTTTAGTACACGAAACCCCTAGTACACCCCTCCGAGCCTATCTTTTCGTTTCTAACTTTGAGCATCTTACTTAAAGGAAGAATTTGTTACAACCCACCCAAATGTGTAACCAAATCGCCTTAGCTTTCCGTGTATGCACTCATCTTTAGTGCATTAGTGTTATTTATTTAAACCCTTAGTTAATTATCTAATTGATTACATGGTTGCTAAGTCGAGTCATATCTTTTACATATTGTTTTGGGACGATTGGGACTCATGGGTAAAGTACTTGTGTTATGGAGTAATGGGGAGTAACATCAAATTATTACCCCCCATATGTGCGTTAATCTTAAAGAGTACTCCAAGTGTTTTGATTATCTTAATTCGAGTCATTAGATTAGTTTATTGTAAAGTATGTAAAAATTCGTGTGTAAGGGGAATGTACATTCCCTATGATGTATTATTTTGGATGGTGGGGTAAGAGTGTATGCAAAAAAAAAAAAAAAAAAAAAAATCGAAAAAATCAAGAAAAAGAAAACAGAAAAAACATACGGACTACCATCCCGTTTCATTCTATGTTTATTTTATGTTTTTGTTATATTTGATTTATTAGCTTAAGTCAGGTCGAGTCTTGGCTTAGCAACCCCATATTGTACATGTAATTAACCAAGATGATTTACTCGCCACCAGTAAATATTGCCTTTATCCAACAAAACCGTGTATTCCATATCCCTACACCTAACGTTATAACCCTTTAAAAGACCTCTTTGATAGTTTATCCTATGTGCTTACGCCAAGTGGTGGAGGTTTGATCCTTTCCCAAGCCTATGGTAATCTATTTGCTATGACAGGTAGTGAGAGATGTTTTCCATTTCCTTATTGTGATATATACTTTATTACACCCGAGAGATGTGAGTATCTAAACACTATTTGTGAGGTGCTAGTGTATGACCTCCGTGCTTGTCTTTGGTTTTTAGTGGAATGATTATTTGTTGTAATTACTTTTATATTAGTGTTAAATGACCCCTAACTTGTATTTTGATTAGAATAAAAGCGCATTTGTTTGAGGACAAGCAAATCTCAAGTGTAAGGGTATTTGATGAGGCGAAAAGTGAACTGCTTTTAAGGGGTCATTTAAGCCCGAATTCGAGATTATTCGATCAATTATTGCCCTAAATCATTCCTTTTGTCATTTTAGGTACTTTTGGAGAGAAATCTGGAAAAGGAAGCATTTTGGAAAAACGGTCAACAATAATGTTGGTGAGAAATCATAGGTTTATGTAAATGGTATGTCTGTACGGAACCACAAGTATAATGTACATATGACAATGTTGCCATATACTGAAAATAATGCAATTGCTCTAAGCTCATGACCCGAAGCTAGACTGAAATTGAATTGCCCCAACAGAGTGTTTTGCCAGACACTCTAATATGATAAAAATGAAATGCGTCCGTTTGACCAGTTGGCGCTACCAACCCGGACGGAGGTGTCACCCTCAATAGATCTATTCATTCACTCTCACTTACTGAAAATTAATGGTTCATGATAAACAGGGGACTTTAACATGGCAATGCGGTAACTTAAGCAATGTAAATGAATTTGTGATGAGGCGAAAAATGAACCGTTTTTAGGGGGTCATTTAAGCCCGAAATTGAATTTATTTGATCAAATATTGCCCTAAATCGCTCCTTTTGTGATTTTAGGTACTTTGGGAGTGAATTCTGGAAAAGGAAGCATTTTGGACGTTTTTGGAGCATAAAAGTGAAGAAAACGACAAAGACTTAATTTTCCATGCTGAGAACAGTACCTGACGGCGTCAAGAAGGAAATTTTGACGGCGTCAGGAGTAAAATCCATGACGACCCAGAGAAAACCTGAAGGCGTCAAGAGAAGGGCGTCAAGAGTAATTTTTTTGACGGCCCGCATAAGGAGTACACGTGGCAGCGTCAAACCCAGATCTAGGCAGTCCGAGAATTTATTTGGCGGCGAGATGACGGCGTCAGACATTTGCTCTTGACGCCGTCACCTCACAAAATCTATATATTCTTTTCTATTTTTCATTCATTAGGAGAGGAACTTGTGTGGAGAGTACTAGGGTCGAACCTAATAAACCCTAGGTCATTTGTAACAGTATTTTCAAGGGTTTTCACCCCTTGAAACCTTTCATGTTCAATTGAGATAAGTCCTCTTTCAATTCATTCAATATGTCTATGTGTTGTTTGAATATATCTTATGCTTGTCTTGATTTTAACATGCTAGGCTAGATCTATCATGTGTTTGCTTAGATGTAATGAAACCTAGATGTTGATTATAGGTTGATTGTTTGTTTATAGTTGTATTGGATGAATGATTTCAATGTTAGGCTTAAGAAAACTGGCAGATCTCCATTGTGTAACATGCTTGAACGTCTTAAGAAACATGAACCGATGTGTACTAGGTTTTATTGGTTGTATTTAATGCATGAGCAAATTCTAGTGATCCCATGTTAGGAGCTTCTTAGCCGGCTCGACATAGGAGTGAAGTAGGCGCTTATAGGATCGGGGAAGTAAGTACGCCACCCCATGAATGGTATTAAGGAATACAATCCGTCATCCACGCAACTGTAACAAGTAATTAACCTGTAAAAGATATCTAGGGAGTAGTGAAACCTAATTAAACACAATTCTCCCATATATTGCTCACACCACTAGTTTAATTTAGTTTATTTTCATTTTTAGTATTTTATTTTGATTGCATCTTAGTTATTGGGTTAGTTGAATAGCAACTAATTCCGCCCACTCCTTCAAAACCGAGATTTTACTTGCTTTTGATAAAAATATAAAAATACAAAAAGAATCATCCCTCATCTCTAGAGCTAGTCTTTAGGTTTTCTAATCCTAGCGACACTATTCCTAGCTGAACGATCAATCCCCCGGTACTTGTCATTATACTATACTATATCGATCAGGTACACTACCTGGTGGGGGTTGTAAGCTTCTCGAGATCCCTCGAGAGGTAAAGCATGGTGCAATTCCCATGCATCAAGTTTTTGGCACCGCTGCCGGGGATTGTCTATCTTTACATTTATTCCTAAACTTTCGCAAAAGAGTGCGGCGCCATCAAGTTTTTGGCGCCGTAGCTCGGGGAATAGTTATTGTCTAGGTTAGGATTTCTTTTTATTAGGTCTACTTTCTAGATTCATTTCTAGTAAGATTTTATTTTTATTTTTAGGTCTTCTTTAGTCTATCTATTTCTTCGTGTCTTTGTTCGTAACTTTTACCATCCTCCATTATGGCAACCGACGAATTCTCTAACCTTAGGATCACTAAGAGTCGTAGTTCTGCTAGAGACCTTGTCTTGCCTTATGCAGAGCCCGATAGAGAAATGCGTAGGCTAAGACGATCTCACTCAACACCTGAACCATCTAGCATAGCCATCGATTTTGATGCACCCCTTTCTGAAGAAAATTTGGAAAATCACCTTACAACCCCTAGCTCCCAATCCAACAACGAGATGAGTACCCCCGCAACTCCCACTCCTAAGCGCCTTAAGGACTACTCCTCCCCAAACCCCCGTGGCTTCTAAAACGCCATTGTCTACCCAAACGAATACACCAATGAGGTCTTGCATGCGACCGATGTTTGGCTTGTCCAAAGTGTGTGCAAGTTTTGTGGGTTAGATGATGATGACCCAATTCAAGACATCAAGGATTTCTTGAAAATTGTAGACACCCTCCATACGGATGGGGCTCCTAGAGACACGTCCCGATTACGATTCTTCCCTTTCACCCTCTACGAAAAAGCCCAAGAGTGGTACAATAAACTTCCTTCCGAATCTATTTTCACATGGGAGCAACTCATATCCAAATTTTATGAAAAGTTCTTTCCAGCTGGGAAAACTTCAGCGTTTAGAGATAGGATCCTCCACTTCCGAAAGGGGAAGGACGAACCCTTCCATAAATCGTGGATTAGATTCAAGGATTTAATAAGACAAGTTCCCCATCATGGCATCGAACTTTGGCTTTTGGTCCAAATCTTTTACGACAATGTCTCCTCAAATGATCGGAACGGAATCAACAATTCTAGAAAGGGGAGATTAGCCAATCTTAGTGCCGAGGAAGGATGGGATAGGATTGAGGAATATGCTCAAGACCAGGATGACACTTGGGATGAACCTGAGTCGACTGCCAGCATATCTGAAATCACTTCAACATCTTCAAATCGGTTAAGAAAAATTCACAAAAGAATGGAATACCTAGCTGGGTCGCAGTTACCTAAACAACTTTCAAATCCTTACTTGATCTGTGACTACTGTGGGGGCCCGCACGAGGTAGAGGAATGCAGAGGCGAAACCACGACTGAACATGCGTGCTTGTCAGGAGGTGACATCTACGTTGATCCCTCCCTTTTTCCTTTTTACCAAAACGACGATTACACCCTCTGGGGAAATCTTGTAAAAAGAAAAGAAGGAGAGGAAGGTCTTGAATTTGAAATCAGGAGCACTTTTGAAGATGACCTTGGTCACTTCACTCAAGAAAAAGGCTTACAATTAAAAGGTCTTGATGAACTTGTCGATGAGCAGCAGAATGACATTGGAGAATGGTTCAACAATCTTAACTCCACCCTCGATAACCTTGAAATGCCGTCAGTAAGCCAGAAAGACCCTATGCTCGCAATAACCACTCGAGCTGGAACAACAACCAAGGACCCCCTTACCCGAGCTCGCACCCCATCACTCCCGATCCAAACAAGCCTCGCGAAGAGGAGGGTGATGTGAGCAGCGAGGCTCCCAAACAACCTCCCTTGGCGATCCCTTCCCCATCAACCCCACCTAACCAACCTGTGAGAATCCCATTCCCATCCCGATTAAAAAACCAGAAAACTGAGAATGATAATAAAAGATTCTTGTCATATCTAAAAGACTCAGTAGTCACCATACGCCTCCTTGATGCTTGTTATCATATGCCGAAGTATAGCGCATACTTTAAAAAATTACTCGCCAACCGAAAGAAACTCGAGGGTCTTGTGACCCTGGGGGAAGAATGTTCGGTGGTGACCCATCGAGGGCTACCAAAAAAGGTAGACGATCCAGGCAGCTTCATCTTGCCTTGCTCCATAGGATCTCTATCAATAAAGAATGCTCTTGCCGATTTGGGGACGAGTATCAACCTCATGCCTCACTCTATGTTCCTTAAACTAGGATACTCTGGATTGAAGCCTACCCGTATGAACATCCAACTAGCCGATAGATCAGTCAAATACCCCGTAGGGATATGCGAGAATGTGCTAGTCAAGGTTGGGAAATTCAAATTCCCGGTCGACTTCGTAATCTTAGAGATGGAGGAGGATGACTTGGTACCCATCATCTTAGGGAGACCATTTCTTGCTACCGCTCGTACAGTCATTGATGTTCATGACGGCAAGTTAACCTTACGAGTAGGAACCGATAGCTTGACCTTCGACATTAAGGACACTATGGATCTCTCTCTCGAAGCAGCTAACCGGCTCTATTTCATTGGAGAGGTCGATGAACTCACGGATGTCATTGATGACTGTGTTGATGAACAGATCGAGGAAGGCTGGTTACGGGATGAGAGTTTTCTCCCCTTGTTGGAGGTGGAAAAGATGGAGGATGTTGGTGCAATCTCTTTCTACCCTAGACAAGAGGCCACTGAGCATCTCGAACTCCAAAAACCTGAGAACAAGCTTAAGCCTTCTATTATCGAACCCCCTGTGCTTGATCTTAATGAGCTTCCTAACCATTTAGAGTACGCCTTCCTTCAGGGAGAGGACCAACTGTCGGTAATCATAAACTCCTCCCTCGAACATGAACAAAAAGGTAAGCTCTTAGAAGTCCTAAAAAATATAAGGGAGTGCTTGCATGGAGTGTAGCCGACATTAAGGGGATTGACTCAACTTTTTGCACACATAAGATTCTCATGGAAGAGGATTATAAACCTACCGTGCAACCCCAGAGGCGGGTGAATCCCAACATTAAGGAAGTGGTGAAGAAAGAAGTCATCAAACTTCTGGATGCAGGATTAATTTACCCAATCTCTGACAGCCCGTGGGTTAGTCCTGTGCAGGTTGTACCAAAGAAGGGAGGGATGACTGTGGTTAAGAACGAAAAGGGTGAGATGGTACCCCAAAGAACGGTTACTGGCTGGCGGGTATGCATCGATTATAGAAAGCTCAATGATGCCACGAGGAAAGATCACTTTCCCTTACCATTCATTGACCAAATGTTAGAGAGATTGTCTGGGCACGAGTACTATTGTTTCTTGGATGGATTCTCAGGATATTTTCAAATCCCCATAGCGCCTGAGGACCAAGAAAAGACCACGTTTACTTGCCCTTATGGAACGTTCGCCTACAAAAGAATGCCTTTTGGGCTGTGTAATGCCCCCGCCACTTTTCAGCTATGCATGACCGCAATCTTTCACGAACTTATGGAAGACAACATGGAAGTTTTCATGGATGACTTTTTGGTCTTCGGGAACTCCTTCGACCGCTGTCTTGCTAATTTAGAAAAAAATGCTTGAACGCTGTGAGGAAACCAACTTGGTGTTAAACTGGGAAAAGTGTCATTTCATGGTGAAAGAAGAGATTGTGTTAGGACATAAGATCTCAGGGAATGGGATAGAGGTGGACCAAGCTATATCTAAGTTACCATATCCCACGACTGTTAAAGCAATACGCAGCTTCTTGGGGCACGCCGGGTTTTATCGGAGATTCATCAAAGACTTCTCCAAAATAGCTCGGCCAATGACTCAATTGCTAATAAAGGATGCTCCTTTCAATTACTCTCAAGAATGCAAGGATACATTTGATCTCTTGAAAAAAGAGCTCACACAAGCTCCAATCATGATTACACGAAACTGGGAGCTACCATTTGAAATCATGTGCGACGCTACCGATTTCGCTGTCGGGACTGTATTGGGCCAACGACGTGACAAATTATTCCAACCTATTTACTACGCTAGCAAAACCATGAATCCCGCTCAAGAGAATTACTCTACCACTGAAAAAGAATTGTTAGCTATGGTGTTCGCATTCGACAAATTCCGGCAATATCTTGTCCTTTCAAAGACAGTCGTTTTCACTGATCACTCGGCTCTTTGATATCTTTTTGCTAAGCAAGATGCTAAGACATGACTAATTCGGTGGATCTTGTTGTCACAAGAATTTGATGTTGAGATTCGTGATAAGAGGGGGCAGAAAATCTGGCCGGAGATCATCTATCTCGTCTTGAAAATCCCTTGGATGAGCACGATAGAAGTGAGATTCGGGATTCATTTCCTGACGAACAACTCATGTCAATAACTGATTCGGAGCCTTGGTACGCTGATTTTTCCAACTATCTCGCAAGCAGACTCGTTCCAGAACACCTGACTAGATACGAAAGGAAAAGGTTCTCTTCTCAGTTAAAATACTACTTCTGGGATGAACCATTTTTATTTCGAATGTGTCTTGACCAAATAATCAGACGTTGTGTTTCGGAGAGCGAGGCAGTAAAGATTATGAGGGAATGTCACTCTGGTCCCTCTTGAGGGCATCATGAGATAAGCACCACCACCTGAAAGATTTTCGACGCGGGATTCTATTGGCCCACAATTTTTCGTGATGTCAAACATATGGTACAAGCATGCGATGCATGTCAACGGGCCGGAAACATATCACATAGGGATGAAGCACCTCAGAATTTTATACAAATATGTGAGGTTTTCGACGTATGGGGAATTGACTTCATGGGACCCTTTCCATCTTCAGGAGGGAATGAATACATTTTAGTTGCCATCGATTAGGTTTCAAAATGGGTAGAGGCACAAGCCCTTAGGACCAACGATGCCAGGGTGGTTATTCATCTCCTGAAAAAGCTTTTCGCTAGATTCGGGATTCCTAAAGCCCTCATTAGTGATAGGGGAACCCACTTTTGCAATGCGCAAATGGAGAAGGTCATGAGGAGGTATGGGGTGTCCCATCGATTTTCCACCGCCTATCATCCACAGACCAATGGCCAGGTCGAAAACACAAACAGGGCTATTAAAAGAATACTAGAAAAAATGGTTAGTCAGAATAGAAAAGGCTGGTCATTTAAACTCGACGAGGCCTTATGGGCATTCCGAACCGCCTACAAGACACCTATTGGAATGACCCTGTTTCGCATGGTGTATGGTAAGGCATGTCACTTGCCAGTAGAATTAGAACATAAGGCTTATTGGGCGCTTAAGGCATGTAATTTAGATTATACAATTGCTGGAACTAATAGGTTCTTGCAATTACACGAGCTTGATGAGCTTAGATTAGAAGCTTATGAGTCCTCCATTACATATAAAGAAAGGGCAAAAAGATGGCATGACCAAAGAATTAAGAAACCTAAGGAATTTTCAGAAGGGGACAAAGTCCTATTGTACAACTCTCGGTTAAGGTTATTTCCAGGGAAACTCAAGTCTAGATGGTATGGACCATTTACGGTGATAAGTTCCTCTAAAACTGGAGCTGTTGTGTTACTAGACGATGAAGGTAGAGAATTTACTGTCAACATACAACGTGTGAAGCATTATCAAGAAAATGGTAATGAAATGATTAGTGAGGAGGATGTAACGTTTGATGATGAGGTCACGTAGTAACCCATGACCTTGAGTCTAGCTACAA
Organism: Artemisia argyi; assembly: GCA_030686995.1. NCBI lineage: Eukaryota > Viridiplantae > Streptophyta > Magnoliopsida > Asterales > Asteraceae > Artemisia > Artemisia argyi. Next base: position 135,220,973 of record CM060680.1, read on the forward strand.
GACTCGTAAATAATGAAAAGTGCTTATTGGGAGGCAACCCATGTTTTGTGTGATTTTTATTTTGTTTGTTTGTTATTTGCTTCCGTATGCATGCTTTATTTTTATTGTTGGTAGATCATGTTTCAAAACTAAAATGATGAAAATACTTTACTTTATTGTTTGGCTTAGTCTTAACTTCATCCAAAGGTATTTCGCAAAAGATAAGTGTAAGGGGAAACCCCAAATATGTTTTTAAGAAACAAAACCGATCATGATTCTCCACAATATTAAGTGAACATGTATATTCGTATTTGTTAGAGTCAAATGCTTGTATCGAGTCATAATGATGTTTTGCAGGATTTTCCAGGAAGTAGGACGAAGTTTTTCCAGAAATTTTCTGGAAACTTAACATAAAAATTTCTGCAGGTCACTTCCGACGGCGTCACGTGTAAAATTCTGGAAATTTTACCAGTTTTGTTTTTTCTAACGGAGTCTTAAAGTTTTTGTTGAATCATTAGTTTTATAATCTCCAGGAAATCTGCAAACATCATTCCACAAGCATTATATCTTATTTTGTTTTCTAGGATTTGTTAGCATATATAGATTGCCGACGATTTTATGCGAGGTTGCCTTGTCTGTTTTCTCAGGTTTAACAGGTTATGTATGACAAGAAGATGATATATATTCTGGAAGGGAAGCTTTGATTGTTCATTTTCTTGGAGGAAGATCTAACCTGGCCACCTTATTATCCATACCGAGCGAATCAGGGGAGTATTTGATTTCATTCTTTTTACTTAATTCACTTTTACATTCTTTACTTGAACATTGGGGACAATGTTCGTCCTAAGTGTAAGGGGAGGGTAAAAAGATGATACCTTACAGATACACTTTCGCTTGAGTTTGTTTGTTTGATGGTAGATGTGTAATAAAACTATGAGAAATACTTGTTAGTGTAATTTTAGCGCCAAATTTAAAATTTTTTACAACATTTAGGAGTGAAACTTTAGCCATAGCAAGCTACTCATGGATAGGACATTGTATGACTAGCACAAAACTGTACTATTCAGAAAAATTTTCCACCCAAATATATGAGGTTCGCCTTTAGATTCTAGAACTTGCGTTAGTGATGCATCCCGAGACCGCTAGTGAGACTACATTCGTGTAGTAGGATTTACTACATGATAAGAGGCATTAGGATCACCCTTGTGTTAACCCCGTATCATAATTACTTGACCATTTAACTCATATTACTTGGCTAGTTAAGTCAACTAATTTTTCCCACACCCTTAGCGTTGTACTCATTTTTGGTACACGAAACCCCTAGTACACCCCTCCGAGCCTATCTTTTCGTTTCTAACTTTAACCATCTTACTTAAAGGAAGAATTTGTTACACCCCACTTAAATGTACACCCAAATCGCCTTAGCCTTCCGTGTATGCACTCATCTTTAGCGCATTATCGTTATTTGTTAAACCCTAAGTTAATTATCTAATTGATTACATGGTTGCTAAGTCGAGTCATATCCTTGTACATATTGTTTTGGACGATTGGGACTCATGGGTAAAGTACTTATTTTATGGAGTAATGGGGAAGAACATCATATATTACCCCCCATATGTGCGTTAATCTTACAAGTACTCCAAGTGTTTTGATTATCTTGATTCGAGTCATTAGATTAGTTTATTGTAAAGTATGTAAAAATTCAAGTGTAAGGGGAATGTTCATTCCCTATGATATATTATTTTGGATGGTAGGGTAAGAGTGTATGCAAAAAAAAAAAAAATAGAAAAAGAAAAGAGAAAAACATACGGACTATCATCCCGTTTCATTCTATGTTTATTTTACGTTTTTGTTATTTTTCATTTATTAGCTTAAGTCGAGTCTAGTATTGGCTTAGCAACGCCATATTGTACATGTAATTAACCAAGATTGTTAACTCGCCACCAGTAAAGACTGCCTATATCCAACAAAACCGTGTATTCCATATCCCTACACCTAACGTTACAACCCTTTAAAAGACCTTTTTGATAGTTTATCCTAGGTGCTTACGCCATGTGGTGGAGGTTTGATACTTTCCCAAGCCTATGGTAATCTATTTTGCTATGACAGGTAGTGAGAGATGTTTTCCATTTCCATATTGTGATATATACTTTATTACACCCGAGAGATGTGAGTATCTAAACACTATTTGTGAGGTGCTAGTGTATGACCTCCGTGCTTGTCTTTGGTCTTTAGTGGAACGATTATTTGTTGTAATTACTTTTATATTAGTGTTAAATGACCCCTAACTTGTATTTTGATTAGAATAAAAGCGCATTTGCTTGAGGACAAGCAAATCTCAAGTGTAAGGGTATATGATGAGGCGAAAAATGAACCATTTTTAGGGGGTCATTTAAGCCCGGAATTGAATTTATTTGATCAAATATTGCCCTAAATCGTTCCTTTTGTGATTTTAGGTACTTTGGGAGTGAATTCTGGAAAAAGGAAGCATTTTGGACGTTTTTGAAGCAAAAAAGTGAAGAAAACGGCAAAGACTTAATTTTCCATGCTGAGAACAGTACCTGACGGCGTCAAGAAGGAAATTTTGACGGCGTCAGGAGTAAAATCCCTGATGACCCAGAGAAAACCTGAAGGCGTCAAGAGAAGGGCGTCAAGAGTAATTTTTGTGACGGCCTGCATAAGGAGTACACGTGACGGTGTCAAACCCAGATCTAGGCAGTCCGAGAATTTATTTGGCGGCGAGATGACGGCGTTAGACATTTGCTCTTGACGCCGTCACATCACAAAATCTATATATACTTTTCTATTTTTCATTCATTAGGAGAGGAACTTGTGTGGAGAATACTAGGGTCGAACCTAATAAACCCTAGGTCGTTTGTAACAGTATTTTCAAGGGTTTTCTAAAATATAAAAATACAAAAAGAATCATCCCTCATCTTTAGACCTAGTCTTTAGGTTTTCTAATCCTAGCGACACTATTCCTAGCTGAACGATCAATCCCCCGGTACTTGTCATTATACTATACTACATCGATCAGGTACACTGCCTGGTGGGGGTTGTAAGCTTCTCGAGATCCCTCGAGAGGTAAAGCCTGGTGCTATTCCTACGCATCAATTTGATACTTTGGCCCGTATGAAAATAGTGCAATGTATTCCCCCCGTAGGTTTGAAATGAAATAGTAAATTGAAAAACGGGGCTATGAAAACTCACCTGATGCAATGATTATGATAATAGTGATAACACTGAAATGAGGCTCGGTCTCTAACCGCAACCTAACATGAATGATATGATATTGTTGAGGCAACATGATCAAGATCTTTTTATGTTTTAATGATAACAAATAAACCATAGAAACACATAAAATAACAAACGTTAGCTTAAAATCGCCAGAGCCAATAGCTGCTGCTGGCGCGCTGCCCGCGCGTCAACACGCGGGTGACGCGCCAGGAGTCTGTATTGCTCCGGGCGAATTTTGAAAGTTGGCTTTTCCCTTACCCGACAAATGTGGATCTTTCAATACAGGTATGAATATGTTATGTGCTTAATTGAGAATACTCGAAACGAGTTTTGAGACTTGAGAGATCCTACTTTTAAAACACCCACTTACGGGAAAACGCCAACTCAGGTTTTCTAACTATCGCCTCTAGCCAAGGCTTTTCTAAAACTTAGGGAGCTTATATACTTCACGTAACATCATGTGAAAGCATCCATATGCTCATATCCCGTGCTTACGTCTTATCTAATTACGTAATGGGTTTACTCCCTTACTGGTCAAACTAAGTCAAAGGTCACTTTGCGTAAACGCATCCTTTCCCACTTGGGTTATGCTTTACATCAAGGAAAAGCACTTAACTTGTTTGAACCAAGGTATTAGTTGAGAACGTCGAGTCGTGGAAAGTCACGAGATATGAACCTATGGATTCTCGACGTTGTGTTACTTGAACTTGTAAGTAACCTATGATTTTCTCAACTTATAATCTTAATTGTCTAAACCTTTTCTTCTTAATGACAATTAGATTACTTCTTAATCTTCTCTTAATCTCATTTCTACAAAAGACAAATACCACCATATCCAATCATATCCAAATCATATATTCTCTTACACAAATCTCTTACACAATCCCTACAACATCACATCCCTTACACCATCCAACTCATTCCTTACACAATCTACATCTCAACCATCCATTCCCTTATAACACATCTCAACCCTCTATTTCATCACATGGGATTTAATTTGAATTTCAAAAGTGGCTCCATTGATCCTAACCATTCAATTCAAACTAAACACATCTCAACCATCCATCCAACCTCCTCTCTATTCCATCACATGTGTTTAATCCAAGCCATCTATTTCAAACCAAAACCATCTCAACCATTACCCTTTCCCTCCAAGTAAAGCATATTCCTTTGGAATATCCATTCTTAATCTAAACAAAGGCTTCCTTGATCTCCACCATCCATTTCAAACAAAACCATCTCAACCCTCCATATTTCCCACATGCCAATTAATTTGAATTTCAAAGTAGGCTCCCTTTGATCCTAGCCATCCAATTCAAACCATCTCATCTCAACCCTCCATCTCATTCTTTCCCCCCAAGCAAAGGAATATACCTTTGGAATATGCCATGGCATATTCTCTTCTCTATTATGCCATGTGAGAAATACCATTTCTACCCCTACCAAATTACCCTTTCTACTCTTCTACCCTTGGTATTTGGTTTTCTTATAAACACTTCACAACATGATTTTCTAATTGGCTATTTGAGTTGGTAAACCTTAGATTGATTAATGTTAAGGTTTAGTGTGAAGTACAATTGGGGGTTTAGCAAGGTAAGGTATTTATAAAGCCAACACCCAAAGCTTTGGGAAAATTTTCTCTGGGTGTCTGGCGCGCCACCCACGCGTCAAAGCGTGGGCAACGCGTCGGCCCCGGTAAAATTTTCCCAAGTTGGGTTCTTGGCCTATAAATACATACCTTGCCTCTTGTATTCCTCACCCCTTACCATTACTCTTTCTCTCTACATTCTTTCTCTCTAAACACTCTCAAATCTCTCTATCTCTAATCTTGTGTTCTTGATTCTCACTCTAACATTTTTGAAAGAACACATCTCCTTGCAAGGGAAGAATCACAAGAACCTAATCCACTCTTGTGATTGTGTCGAGGGTCTTCTTATCTATACCCTTTCTACTAGAATCGAGTCTCTAGGTTAGGTTAGGGCTTGGTTGAACAAACACTTATTCATACATTCAATTGATTGTAAGGGAAGACTTGTGTCTTGGTGACCAAGCCTAGATCATTGGGGATCTAGTTGGGGTTTGATACTTCCGGTGGGAAGTCTTGGTAGTGATCTTTGTGATCCTTAGGAGAAGTCGAATCATGAGATTCTTTTGGGTGGTTTTCGAGGGCATACCGTGGGAGTAACTCCTTCTTTGTGATCATCAATATTGGTGAATATTGGTGGAGTGAATTGTAACGGTTTGTAGTCCACCGAAAGGATTATACTAGCGAATAGTATCGGAGTCGCAGATTCGCAACTTGACGTACGGATGGTATAAACCCCCCATCCCGAACCAGTATATATCGTTGTGTTCTTACTTGCTTTATATACTTTGGTTGCGTTAGTGGTTGTTGGATTATTATACAACCACTTGATGTTCTCTTTGGCTTAAAGTTTTTAAACATCTAAAAAGCCGAAGAAACCGTATTCACCCCCTCCCCCTCTACGGTTCTATAGATCTAATATAAGTCGTGAGATGATGGCGTACATGCAAATACGTATGTTATCGATACCACTCGTGAAATTTTGGAAATGATGTTTATGGTCGAAAATTATGTTTTGAACGTCGGTTTTCTATCTCTTGTATCTCGGTCGTTATAAGCTTGTTTTCTACGTTCTTTATGTCCTCGGCTTCGTGTTACAGTGAACTAATAGATTTGTGATATGTCGGCTTGTCTAGTTCACGTTTAATGCCTACTCCTGGAAAATAGTGTTACAGCTTACTATTTTTCTGAAAATTAGTTTTCGTTGTTAACTTGTTCTTAGCGTATCTTTTTCGTTATAAGCTCATTTTTACTCATTCCAGTGGCCATGACTTCGTTTTTGAGTGTATTTTCTGGAAATATAAGCCAAAATAGTCCACAACCCACTGAAATTCTCAGGTTTTATAAATTAGAATATCCCCTCATTATATAGTGTCAAAAATGATTTTTACTAGTTCAAGGCTTGTATTAATCCCTTCCAATCAACACCAAAGCTATTCTAAACCTACCATACACCTTCTTAGGGTGTCATGGGTTCCTAAACTTAACCAAGAATGATAGGGTTCATAAGAACACGAGTAGGATACTTTAAGTTTATAATAAGTAATAAAAACAAGTAAAAGTAGTATGAAACATAGTATACTTGCATGTTTTTGTTACTAGAATATAAAGATAGATCAAGTAGGAATATGTAAGAGTAGGAAACACTATTTAGAAACTTACTTGATGATTGAAGAGTTTTTGTTTACGTAGAAAAATACCTAATTAGCCTAAAGGTTTATATTTCAAAACCTTGAAATATAAGACTAATGAAACTAGGAAAATACAAGAGCTTGAAATTCTATGGTGATCTTCTTCTTCTATGCTCTTGAAACACAGTAGGTGAATGAGTGAGTGTTATGTTTGAAAACAAATGGAGTGAAAATGTGAGTTTTGCTCGATTTATATATACTACGAGGGATTAGAGTGCATGGTATGGAGTTGCCACCTGTTAAACTTTGTAAGCAAGATAATATGATTCATGGGTTGTAATAAAGTTCAGGTGGGTTTGTGTCCTGTTCGAATAGTTATCAAAGACCAACATGTGCATGGCTTGATGTTGTTGACCAAGGACTAAATTGACATGTGTATAAGTATACTTGTTTGGGGTAATGGTGTTCATATTAGTTTAGTTAAGGTCTAGTTGTTTTAGGACTTGGTTTGGTTTTGCTTTGGTTTGTCCCTGTTACAATACGAAGCACAGAAACACAAAGGGTTGTATTTTAAGCTTATGTTATTTGTAGTTTTGTGTAATTAGGATAGGATTTAGTGTATAATAATTAAGATATTTTGTTATCGGGTATTGAGTTAGCTAGAAATAAATTTTAACGGAACAAAATAAAGTATAACGAAGTCATAAAATTATAAAAATGCATTTCGTTTAAGTATCGGGTGTATAAATAATTATCATATCAAAATTTCGTAAACCGTCATAGTTATAAGCTTTTAATTATACATATACCAAATAAATTTAAAACACCGGGTAAATTAATAATATGATTTTTATATCACTATAATAAGTGTAAAAATATATTAGGACCATAGTCTGGAGTGTCGGGTCAATTGCTCAAAATAATTGATCGTGCTATAATGTTTATTTAATAAATAAATATACGTAAATTGTAATGATGCAAACTCGCAAATGACCTAATATGAACATGATGTTACTGATGATATGTAGACTAATTCTAGTCTATATGATGTGTCCTCAATGATGTTCCATGAGTACGCGGCTTAACCCTTACGGTTACACGAATTGATACTCGTAAACCTAGTTTACAAAAATGATGAATAGTGAATGTGGATAGTAAAGTTTCAAAGTTTGAGAAATTACCTGAAATTACGATTTGTCATAGTAAGTTTCGAATGTCGCAGCAACACTATTCTTTGACGACGGCTCGCTATCGGTCTTTTTGCCTTTTTTTTTTCGTGTAGGGGTTGTGTCGTCATTCAGATCCAGAATAATAGTCTCAACATTGTCATTGCTAGATTCCGACGAGTTTCTTCGTTTTTCGGAAGTAGACGAATTTTCTTGACCCACAGTTGGTTGTTCCAACCATTTGTCTGCTTTCCTAACAATCTCCCATGCTTCAATATGACTAAATTAGACTTGCCTTTTGTATTCTTATTGTAATCGGCCATAGCATTTTTCATCGTGTCAACATCTCTACACTCACTCTCACGAACACAGTTCTACAATTATAAAAGTAACAAGTATAAATTAATACAAGTATACAAATATTATGTATAAATTAATACAACTATATCAAATACAAAGTATAATAAGTATATAGTTTAAAAATTACTTGTTGCATGAATAGGCCGTTAAAAGTACTCATGGCGGTATGTATATTTTGCCACTTTGTGTTCAAGCTATGGGTTGTTCGATTAGTATTTTTCACGTTTTCTTTGAAATGCTCTAAAATTATTTTTTCAAAAACTTTCTCTATTTTATTCATTCCCGACTTTTGGACATGTCGAAATATGAACCCACACTTTTGCCAAAGCCACCTCTTCGTCCGACGTCCAATTCTTTTTTTCCGCTCTAGTCGATTTTTTTCTTTTTTGGACTTCGTTTTCTTGAACTTCTTGAACATTATCATCATTTTCTTCTTCGCCTAATACATAATATAACAACTATATTAAAAAAAATTAACGATTATAAAAAAAATATGTATACCGATTATAAAAAAAATGTACCAATTAAAAAAAAAGTATAACGATTATAAAAAAATTAACGATTATAAAAAAAATAACGGTTATAAAAAAAAGTGTACCGACTAAAAAAAAGTATAACGATTATATAAAAAAAACTAACGATTATAAAAAAAAATAACGATTATATAAAAAATACCTAATGTATTTTGAAATTGAGTTTCGGGAACAAAATCAATTTCATCATCCTCGTAATCATATAGCGGTAGTTCTCGTTCGACACTTGGTTCACGTCGTGATGGACAGTCACGGAAGTCATTGAACGGGTCGAACTCACTTGTCATTGTTATATTGTATTGGCTTGGATTCATTGGTGGAGGTTGGTGATAATAGGGTTGAGGTGGAGGTTAAGGATAGTAGGGTTGAGGTGGAGGTTGGGGATAGTATGGCGATTGAACTTGCGGACGATCGGGTTGGGATTGAACTTGCAGACGAATGTGTTGTGATCGAGAGCCCCGTCCATGACCTTTGGATGAGTTTGAAACACGTTTTGATTTATTTGGATCCATTTTTTAAATGAATAAAAGAGATGCACGTGAAACTAGTAGAATTAGCTAGTGATTATAAAATGGAGATGTGAATAAAATGAGATTTGAAAGTGTGTATTTAAAGGGAATTTTTATTTTATTATTATTATTATTATTATTATTATTATTATTATTATTATTATTATTATTATTATTATTTTAAATGCCAAACGGCTATATTATTTAATGGCCAACGTTCGAATTTTGCATGCTTCTCTTCCATGCCGTTGCGGTAAAACATACCGAATTGAATGCCGAATTTGTGATGCCGAGGCATAGGCAATGGTCATGCTGCTCGGCATGATCCATACCGAGCTTCATGCCGAAGCCATAGCCACCCCCTTAAGTCTCGTTTATTAAATTAAGTGATTTAGAGATATTATTAGATTAATCACTTAATTGAGAGAAAAAAAGAGAGTTTTTTTTTTTTTTTTTTTTTTTTTTTTTTTTTTTTTTTTTTTAGATGAAATAAGAGTTTGGACCCGCTCCTTAAGTAAAAAAGAAACACCTCTATAGACACGGACGAGCTAGGGGGTACCGGGTGGTTCTAGGATACTGATACGAACATTTAGGGGTCTGAGAGTTAAGTATGAAAGATGTTGGAAGTCTAGTGTTATTTAGTTTTACTTATTTATTTAGTTTCCTTATAATAAATGTTTTCTTGCTTATCAATAATACACAAGCTTACATAGGGTTAGGAGTCATCAGTTTTAGGAGGAGGGAATAGAACCGGTCTGAGGACTCGGAAAAACTTATCTTTGTTATTTGTTTTCTTTATTTTTCAGTAATAATAACAATCATCAGTTTGGTTCGTATCAAATTGGTATAAGAGCTATTGATTCTGGACCAAGTTTTTTTTTTTTCAAATTTACCGTTCATCGTGAATCACTGTTCATCACAAGTCATGAGTAACAAAAAAGTTGTAGAATTGGATCCTGAGTTCATCGAGTATAAGGCAAAAGCAAAAGCAAAAGCACGCATGGATGATTTGGAGAAGAAGTTTGATGACGGTATTGGAAAGTTAGATGCGAGTATTAAAGCTATGAAGGAAGAATCTGATGTGAAGTTTGAGGAATTGAAGAGATTGGTCTTGGGTACTGTCATGTCACGATCAACACACGTCGATCACGTGCCTCAAATCACCAAGGTAGCCACAAAGACGACCCCGTGTGTACCACCAATACGACGAGGTTATGATGATTTTAGATGTTTGCCGCTGCCTAAAAACAAGACTGATTTAGAAGAAGATGAGGAAGTATCTAAAAATACAAGATCAGATCCTAAGGAAGACAAAGATGAGCAAGGACCAGAAGAGAAAGGGGTTCTTAATTTTTTTTGAAGTTGGTACCGATGAAGAAAACAACTCTGATGGTGAGTTGAACGATGTTGGCAGAATTGTGTATGGCAGGGGTGAAGGCACATGGGCTCATGTGTGGCTGAAACATGGATCATACTTGTTGCTTGCTAAAAGACTTGAAGATGGTTGGTATTTATTTGTTGAATTAGGTTAAGCAAATAGCCACACTGTAAATCTATTTTGGATGTACATTTGCAGTTTCGTGTTAATCGGCAAGACACATGTTCACAAGGGAAAACGTGGGATCCAGGAATCAAGATTGTTAGAAGCAACACCTTGGGGACAAGGTGTTTTTTTGGGGCCGGAATAATGATACGAACATTGAGGTGTCTGAGAGTTAAGTATGAAAACTGCTGGAAGTCTAGTGTTTATTTAGTTTTAGTTGTTTATTTAGTTTCCTTATAATAAATGTTTTCTTGCTTATCAAGAATACATAAGTTTAAATAAGGTTAGGAGTCATCAGTTTTAGGAGGAGGGAATAGAACCGGTCTGAGGACTCGGAAAAACTTATCTCTGTTCTTTGTTTTCTTTATTTTTCTGTAATAATAACAATCATCAGTTTGGTTCGCATCAGATACCCATTAAATTTTGTGACATACTATTAATGTTTGGTAAAAACTTCAATTTTTCGTTAATGCATCCGATCAATAAAATTTTTCTTTTTAGTTTTGTATATTTATTTTACAAATACACTTGGTTAATATGTCTCCTAGTTCCGTCCTTAATCGTAGAAGATCATGGTCGTGTTTACACAGAGCCGAACGAGTTTAACTTAACTCACTGAACAATTTTAGCACATTAAGTACTACTCATTTCACCTTAAAATTATTGTTCATCTTTCTATTTTAGGATATATTATAATTAGTGTCCACTTCTTATTTCAACCAATTAAAAGAGAGTTGGTGGGTGAAGATAATATTGTATTCAATTGGTTGAAGAGTGTAGTGGTTTCACTTTTTTTAAACTTTGCGTTTTTTATTTTGGACAATAATTTTAAGACGAGTGGAGTACTATTTAGTTTTGAACTTAGGGTTCGTTTGGTTGACTATTTTGGGGCCAACTTTGGCATCAATCCTATTTAGGGTGCGTTTGGTATCCCACTATGGGAATAAGATTATAATTATGAAAGTGATTAAAGGTGTTTGTTTAAGATGAATGGGCCCACCACTATAATAATGAATGATAGATATAATTTATACATCATATACATCAAAAGAGTTAGGTATCGATCTTTCAAAAGTGAGGGACCCACCACTACTATCAAACTTATACCCATTGTCATTAATGACAGCATACTAAACGTACCCTTAATATTTTTTTGGTTCAATTCAAAGGATTTAAAAATAGGGGTAAATTGCAAAAATGGTCTTTAACGTTCCACGAATTTGCAAAAACGGGACCAAGACAAAAAGTAGCGCAAAAAAGACACCAACGTTCCACATTTTCGCAAAATCGCCACTGAGAGACCTTTTCCGTTAACTTCCGTTAGTTTTCCTCTTTAAGTGCAGTGAAATAACTAATATACCCTTGTCTTCTTCCCCATTTGAATTTCTTTTTAATTTGCAATTATTTTTAATCTCAAATGAAGAACATCAAGAACACCAACCCCAAAAATGTGCAAAAAAAAGAAAAAGAAAAAGAAAAACAAAACAAATTTATTAAGTGTTCTTTGATTTTTTTTCTCCAGTCAATTTTGCTCGAATTGTACCAGATGGGCTGCTTGTCTTTTTTCCATCGTACTACCTTTTGAATCTATGCACTGATTACCGGAAGAACATGGTATGATACCATAGCTAAAACTCCGCTAAAAGCGGAAACTAAACAAGTCCAAAATGATCCCAAAATTCACATTTATACTTTTGTTTGCTTATAGTATTATAGAACACGATTTAATTAAATCACCATAAGTTGGTTTGGTGTGCGTACTTGATGATGGAGTAGAAATTTCTATCTCAACAAAAGCTAAGCCAAAAAAGTAAGAAAAATACTAGATCCACCTACACTTTACAAAAATTTTCCCACACGTTGACGTGGCAGAGTGTTGATTGGTTGGTTTTCTGTGACCCACAGAAAACCAACCAATCAACACTCCGCCACGTCAGCGTGTGAGAAAATTTTTGTAAAGTGTAGGTGGGTGTAGCACACGTCAAAAAGTAAATGGATGCAATAAATGAACGATGAATACCAGAACCGTGTTGAATACAAACTATTGGTCGGGTAGATTAAAAACAATTTTGGGCAAAATGATCACTTCTAAAGTACGACCATTTAAGTAATCTAACTTTTCATACTTTAAAAACAATTATTATATGCTCACTCTTTGAGCTACTATGGCTACCACCATCGTGAACCCAAAAAACCACCACCATATCACCACCATCACAATCATCAATCTACCACCAAACCACCACCACCATCATTATTTCCGGTCACGGTCTACCACCACACTCTACAACACCCCTTTTTGATGTTCACGGGCTAGGCATATCACCACAACGATCATCAATCTCTTATGAAAGTATAGCCATTATCTTCTAAGAACATCTTTAAACCCACCATCAAGGTACCACTAAAAATACTATATATTCAAGAACTGAAAAAATGTGGCCGGATCTTTTTGGGGCGGCGGTGGTTTGGCGCGATGGTCCATGGTGGTTTGGTGAACCGAAAATGGTTGGGATTATTCTCCGAATTGAATCGTTTAATTTGACAAGAGGCTGAGGTGATTTCTCTCTATACAAATAAACTATTTTGTTCATTGAACATATAGTAAAAGTCAAATTGAAACGAGAAAACCGATGAAAAGATGATTTGATGGGGGCCGCCATATATGGACCCGTTAATCCTATCATTGTTGTTCGTGTTTAAATATCTTTTCAGGAAGATTAAATGGGAAAATAGTTAACCACAGTGTAGAAATGATTATGGCGTCTTCTATCATTGTTGTTCAAAAGGTAGTACGATGGAAAAAAGACAAGCAGCCCATCTGGTACAATTCGAGCAAAATTGACTCGAGAAAAAAAATCAAAGAATACTTAATAAATTTGTTTTGTTTTTCTTTTTCTTTTTTTTTTGCGCATTTCTGGGGTTGGTGTTCTTGATGTTCTTCATTTGAGATTAAAAATAATTGCAAATTAAAAAGAAATTCAAATGGGGAAGAAGACGATGGTATATTAATCATTTCACTGCACTTAAAGAGGAAAACTAACGGAAGTTAACGGAAAAGGCTTCTCAGTGGCGATTTTGCAAAAATGTGGAACGTTGATGTCTTTTTTGCGCTACTTTTTGTTTCGGTCCCGTTTTTGCAAATTCGTAGAACGTTAAGAACTATTTTTGCAATTTACCCTAAAAATAGCTTTGATGCCCAAATAGTATAGGAGAGAGAAACCCAGAGGCCGGATTTCTTTTTATTTGTGTGGGGTCCTATTGTTTTTTGCATTTTTTATTTTCTTCCTCTCACATTTTATTTTTATATTTCTATATATCTTAATAAAATAATAACATATTTATTTTATAATTTACATTAAATCCAAATCCAATTCATAATTTACAACTTTATATTCAAATCTAAAACCTAATCTAAACCCATCTACAAACCAAACGGGCCCTTACTCAACAAAAAAAATATTGCTGCGTGTGCAACTGTGCATAAGTGAAACATTTCAAAACCAAAAGAAGCGCAATAACGATCTGATAATTCTTGTTTCTTTCATCTGACCAATTCTTAATTTGGATCCTTAACCTCTTCCTTTAATTCTTCCTTAATAGTCCCAGTAGCATACTAACAATCAAATTAACCTCGTACAATGCTTCTTTGTGATTATAAGTATTTTTGTTTGGATTAGCTCAACTAAAACAAGCCACAGTAACTAATTCAAGTTCCCTGCTTTATATTTTAAAAAGATAACCATAAATTTTTTGAACTTATAAACAAGCAATTATAGTAACATAAACCAGTATATCGAAACTTATGTTGAAATACGAGTAACCCATAAAGCGTCCATCAGAGTTCTTCCTAGTTAGTGATGTGAGTTGCTTTCACTCAATAGGAGATATACAATCACAACCTGGGACGGAACCAAGACACAATCTTCATCCTTGCCACTCTCTCCAAATTACATGTGGGCGGTAAAACGTAAAAGACAATCGACGAATTCAGAGATTAGGTGAATGTTAACAATATTATCATTCTCGTTTTTGTCAAGATTAGTTATTGTGACATCTATCACTAATATATGTCTAAACATACATGATATTGTTTTCATTGGCGCGAGTAGTTCTTTTTCTACATTCGTAGACGAATATCATGTATCTTTAGGCATAAGTTGAGGTTTGTCAATCAATTACATTCTGTCAAAAGTTGTTTCTTTTATCGCTGTCTGTATACATTGGATGGGTCTCGTAAATAATATACGTGTTTAAAAATTACGATACTAATGCAAAAGGATAACAAACTTAAATTTGGATCTGACTATTCAGTTTTGCCATTTGAAAATACATGCATTTGATGGCCAAACTGACGCCTGAACATCATGTTTTTTAGGCTATATTTTAAGTTAAAAACGGTAGATGAATATAGATTATTGTTTTTGATATACTTGTTTGTAAGCAGAATACGGTAACACCTCTATAAATTAATGATATTGGGACCATGATATTTTATTAATTTAGCGAGATATTATTATATCGATAAATTAATAATTTATTAATTTAAAGAGATTTTACATATAACTTTTAAATTTCAAATTCCAATATACTAGTTAAAATGTATACTACTTATAGATGAAAAAAAAATTAGAAAAACAAATTCTGATTAACACTTTAAGAATCAAGGCATTAAAGAAATTAATGAATATATATTAATGAATGTTACGATGTCAAGACATTAAATAAATTGTGGAATTTTTTAGTAATTATTAATTTATAGTTTTATTGGGACAAATATATATACACTGAAGTTCAAAAAAAATATATATTATCTTATTATTTTATCGATTGGTGTCCAAATTTATACTGGTCTCAAATTGAGACTAGACAAATTATTAATTTTTTTGATGTTATTAATTTATCGAGTATTAATTTATAGAGTTTTTACTGCATTGGGATAGTAACATTCTAAGTTTCATACCACAAAATCTTAGGAGCCTCTATACTTTGAGTTTTTGATGAATGAATTTCTTTTATTTTTTTTTAGCTAAAGTTCACCGCTCTTTTGTCAAACGACTACTAAAATTCAAAATGTTCATTGATCACCGCCCTAAAAAGCTTCACGATACGTGATTTTACGTACCTTTAGATATGACTTACGTTTAGTGTTTTGATAATCAGATGCGAACCTGTTAAAATAGTATGTTTTGGGCATTTAAGTTCCTAAATTTGGAGTAATCCTTATGATTGGGAGTATATTTTATTCTTTGCTTAATAAAAAAAGATACAACTGCAGAAGTTAAATTATTTATTTGTCACGAATGAATATGCGACAAGTGGGCTGTTCTATCATGTGATCACAGTGTATAATGTCATATTTTGTTTATTAATTACCCAAATATTTAGTTCTAGATTTGTGTCATACTCGTGATGGCTCATTTTTAATTGCTTACAGAATCAATTTTTAATGAACTAATGTAATAGTTCTTGATCAACAAGATCATACAGTGAATCGTTTTATTTGCTTACTAATTCGTCTTTTCGTAGCAGGCCTCTAGCTAGTTGCGTTTGTTAGGTTTGTGGATAAGTATTAATAAGTATATATCTAGTATCGAACTCGAGACAACGAGATTGCACACTATACGTATGAGACTTAAAGTTTAATAATTTAATATAAAAAGTTCAATTTAATTATTAATTACATAAAACAAAGGGTAAATTGCAAAAATGGTCCTTAACGTTTCAGAAAATTGTAAAAACGGGACCGAGACAAAAAGTAGCGCAAAAAAGACACTAACGTTCCACATTTTCACAAAATCGCCACTGAGAGGCTTTTTCCGTTAATTTTCCCGTTAAGCGCCACGTAGTTGAGGGTAGTATCGTCATTTCACTGTTCATACTTATTAAATTTGCCGCTATAATCACCTTTGTGCTTGGTATCAATGTGATTAGACCTCAATGGCTAAATTTGCAAAGTAAAATCAAACCTCTACCCCCATAAACCCTCTACAACCCATATCTTCTTCACAACGACTCAAGTTGACCATAGCAGAATTACAACAAGAATGCAATCACCGCAAATGTCAGAAAACACAGCCATCATAACCACCACCATAACGATAACGACAACGACCACCACCAACACACACCAAGAAACTTCAACGTTTGTGACCACAACAACTCTGACAAATCCCGCACAACAACACCCATGTCCACGTTGTCATTCAGAAGATACAAAGTTCTGCTACTACAACAACTACAACACATCGCAGCCGCGTCACTTTTGCCGTAGCTGCCACAGACACTGGACCCGTGGCGGCGTGCTCCGGGACATCCCTGTTGGAGGTGGTAGCCGGAAAAACAGAAAAAGGAAAAACCCCATGAACCCCACCATCACCTCGGCTTATGTTACCACGTTTGATCAGCCGGAGTACCAGGACTACCAGAGTGTAATGCCGCCTCCCCAGAGCCTGCTGCCGCCTACCCAGGGCCTGCCGCCGCCTCTACATGTGGATGATGCCGGTGATGAGAATGGGTTTGTGTCGTCGTTGTTGGAGGATGTTTGTTTTGAGGAAGGTGTCTGGCCATTTTGTGGCAATTAGTGTAGTTTGTTTGTTGATGTGTTAGTTTTAGTGGTTTATGTACCCCGATCTTTTGATGAATGGTAAATGGTATGGTTGTAAATGGTAAATGAATGGTAATTCGTAGTAGTTATATTTACATAGGACCCAGACTTGCCCATTTTGACAATCATGTTTGACTTTTGCACATGATTGTACATGCACCAAAATACCCAGAATTGCACAAAATGAATCTAAAAAGAAGGCACAAAAATAATGTGCAGGCACAAAAATACCCAAAATTACCCAATTTGACAATCAATTTTGACTTTTGCAACTAACATTATGGTTGACTTTTGCAAAAATATCCAATGGTTGACAAGCAAAACATAATAAATCAACACAACAAAACATAGATGACAGAAACATAACAAAATCATAATATATCATTAAAGTTCAAACATAACATTCATAAAAAGAATGGAAACATAAAAGGAACAATCAAAACAAAGATGACCATGAAAGAAACTCTAAAGTCCCTTGACAAATGCGTGCTTGTTGAAGAGCTTGAGTGTAAAACCCAGAAATTTTGAACATCTAAAATACCCAAAATACCCCTATAAATTTTAAACTTTTGATGATTATAACCTAAGTATGTAAATTCGTTAATATTTGAACCACCAACGTTTATACGAATAATAAAAAGCTTATGATAAATAATAATGGTGTACATTCGATAATCACTATTCGGAATCAATAGTTTCGGTTTATATATTATTTTTATAGAAACACTCCCATATTATTTTTATAGAAGCACTCCCAGAAATATATTACTCACAATTATCAAACCAAGGTACCGCGTTTACACTTTAGTTCAACGGGACACGGAATACACGGAGTAACAAAAATACTAATAAAACTCGCACCTTATTCTACTAAACCGCCTTCACTTCTTTATTAAGAAAGAATCAGATCTCTCATCTTATGTTTTCTTCTCGTAGTGCCACGTTTGAGATACATGTCCCATTAATCTTATACATTTAACTTTTACACAAGTTGATAACTATCCTACTCATTAATACAAGTCAAAAAAATACTCAGCTTATTCTTCTTTCTTGTTTTCTCTCTATGACCGAACCTACACAATCAAAACCATAATTCATCTTCAATCTTTGATCTTGTTCTCCCATCTTGTATTGAAGGTTTTGGGTCTTGTTT
Source organism: Artemisia argyi (assembly GCA_030686995.1). NCBI lineage: Eukaryota > Viridiplantae > Streptophyta > Magnoliopsida > Asterales > Asteraceae > Artemisia > Artemisia argyi. Next base: position 135,239,279 of record CM060680.1, read on the forward strand.
GGTTCGAAGAACCACCACCAGGCCACACCACCATCTTCACCTCGTAATCTCTCAGTCTCTCTCTCGATCTATGGGTATGTTCCTGTTTTGGTAATCTTTTGTTTAACATCGTATACAAACCGTTTTATAAAGTTTTCATGGAATTTAAGACCGGATTAAATCATATTTTAAAACTGATTCGTGTGGTATCAAATAATAATCTTGGTGGTCGTTTGATTATGTTGGTCACGGTTGTGTTTGGTTTTTGTTATCTTGAATTATTTGGTTGCTTAATTTCATTATTTTGGTCTCGGAACCACATCTTCGAAGGGTGTGTTTGCTGAGCTTCGACTCACCACCGAGAGCACCAGTGCGTTTGTTTAATTGCTGCCCAGCAGGGGCGTTCAGATTAGCTTATTATGATTAAGTTGGTTTAGTTTATTTGTAAGATTATTGCTTATTTGACCAAAGGGTGTTTGTGTTTGCGAATCACAACACGCATAGGTGCTTGTTTTGCTTGTTGGACCACAGCAAACCCGCAAAGATGCTGTTTGTTTGTCTGTCTCAATACCACTGCCCCACCTAGGGGTGCATTTGGCTTGTTCTGTAACGACCCATCACGACCCACGAGGGGCGTGTTTGTTTTTTGTTTGATCCAGCCCACAGGTGCGTTTGGGTCTGCTTGTTTAGGTCATGTATTGTTTATATGTCATATTAGACATATCATAGTTGGAATAGAAGCTTAAAAATGGGGTTTTGATGTGTTTGGAACAAGTAAAATTCGTGCAGACTCTGTGACACGCAAACCGAGGTTCGAGACTTTGCAAAAACTAATTTTTGATTAGATAATATGAAAGAGCTTATTTTTATGTTCGTTTCGGTAATTGGAACGTCCCGTAACTCCTAATAACGAAGAAGTTATGGTCGAATGAAGTTTTGAAATTATATATATTGTTGGTACAGCTATTAGCAATGTTTGAGTCTGACCAGTTTCGTAAATCGTGATTTTGACGCGAAACACGAAAGTTGTTTGGAATGTCGTCTTGCATAAAATCTCTTTTGAGTCCGAATCTTGAAAATGTGATTTAACGGGTCAAAACTGAAGGTCAAACTTCTGGAATTTAGTCAAAAAGTCAACTGACAGCAGTTTCTTGTAAGGACAAAAGGTCATTTTCCGTTCAGTTTCGGCTTTTCGCCAAAACTGAAAAGTGGTTCAAAATAATATTTCGCTTTTACCATGTAAATTTTATAATATATCGAGTTGATACTCTTTGGACTATACATATACGAATTGGACTAAGACTTAACCATCAACTCATTTTAACACTTATCTGCTATTTGATTCTTAAGTGTTTATTTCCTTTCATACGTGTGTTATATGTTTTATACTTTGGTATGTGTATTCGAGTCTTAACCTTCAAACCACCACACGAATGATAATACAAGACCTTTTTACAAACATTGATATGAATATTCCACGCAACTAAAATGTTTTATCCTTTGAAACTTATACGCATTGATCAATTTTCGCGTATCACATTCTGAGATAACTACATATTTATTAGGTCGTGCCTGATTCTCCATTTCATTGTGCTTTAATTCTTGACATCGCTTGTATTACTTTATTCGCTACACTCTAAGATTCGCTGAAGAAGGAGTAACTTCCAATCCTTTGTTCCTGATATGGTTTCATTTGCTGTTTAAGGTACGGATATTCAGTCTCTCCTTTTAAACAATTTTCGTTATTAGTACAGATATTCTACCCTTTTTCACTAAGGGTGTTTTCTCTCTCTCATGACTTTTCGATCCTTGACTTGATTCATTTGCTTTGATATGCTTCGTTGATATGATCCTTTGATATGATTCGTTTGACATGATATGATTCATTTGATATGCTATATGATATGATACAATATGATTTGTTTCTTTTCGTTTCGTATGCCCGAGTTTTTTAACTACTCATGGAGGTACCATGGGCGTGTCATTGATGGCACCAATGGCATGACGTTGTCAGTGGAGGCGGGGTTTTGTCCACTGCGTCCTTCTTCGTTATGATATGATTGGCCATTTTGATGTATGTGTATACCTGTCGTGTGAGCAGGGTGCATATATGATTTTGTTTCGGTGGGGGCGTATGGATGCATCCTAGTATATGTTTCGATATGATATGATTTCGGCGGGTGACTGGTGGTACGTGCCTTGTACCCTCACTCCTTTGGTACAATGGGGTCTGCAGCTCCTTGTACAACTTTTGGATATGATGAATATGTGACTGTGATTTGAGATCTATTCGAGTGTCTCGGGTAGGTCGGCTCGTGGCTTCCTATGTTTCGTTATGTCTATTCGAGTGGCTCTGGTAGACATGCCTTTGTTGATACGTGCTCTTGATTCTCTTATGATTTGTTTATGCTTAATATATCTATGATGCTTTGTTTCGTTTGACTTATGATATTCGTTCAGTTGTTTGTTGATCTCTTATGCATTTGACAGATGATATTCCTTTCAGCAGAAGCTTATGATGTCCTGTTTCTCATACTTATATACGTTTCATTTATCCGTTTGCTTTGTTATATATCTGTTCACTGGGCTTTTTAAGCTCAGCCGCATTTCTTTTCTTGCGGCAGGTTTTAGGTTGAAAGCTGGGTTTGGGTGAAGAGTGCATAGGAGCATTAGTGGACTACCCGATGAATAGAAGCCCATTTGCATTGGACTTAGATTTTGATCCAGTTAGATTTGTTTGGACTTGAAATTCGTTTGTATAGACTTAGCATTTCTTTTGTACCCTTCGTATAGCTTTGTAACTTTATGTTTATAAGTCTTCCGCTTGCGTTGTATGTTCTGATTTGGCACCATAATGTGACATTTTGACCCTTGTCGGGTTGGGGTGTTACATTGAGCTTCGCTTCTGCCACCTTTTTCTTCAAATCCAAAAGCTCCATAACATCGGACTTTTGAAGCTTCTTCAAGAACTCCAAGCATTTGAACATCTGCACCGAGGGACACACCAGTTCCTTTTCAGAGATCATCTTGTTCCTTTGAACGAAAATATCAAGCAACTCTTGATATGCAACAAACAGCTCTTTGGCATACTTGATATCACGCTCTGTCTCCCTAGCAAAAAACACCGTCATCTGGTATGGTAACTCGGTTGAGTTAGCAGCAGCAGCGAGTTCCTCAAGAAGGACAAATTGAGACATTCTTTTGCTAAATCCTTGAAAAAATACTTTTACTGTGTTTGTTTCTGGGTATAGGCTTTAAATATGCGTGTAAGTACATGTGAAACTGTGTTTTAGGCGTGTTTGGGTAATAAATGAAAAACGTTTGGGTTACCAAGTTTTTGGCATCCCAAAATTATGCGCAGGCACAAAAATACCCAAAATTACCCAATTTGACAATCAATTTTGACTTTTGCAACTAACATTATGGTTCAAACATAACATTCATAATATATCATTAAAGTTCAAACATAACATTCATAAAAAGGATGGAAACATAAACGGAACAATCAAAACAAAGATGGCCATGAAAGAAACTCTAAAGTCCATCAAAACAAAGAGCTTGAGCTTCGTTTCTGCCATCTTCTTCTTCAAATACAAAAGCTCCATAACATCGGACTTTTGAAGCTTCTTCAAGAACTCTGCGATCACTCCTTGGGTTTCTTGTCAGCAGCAACATTGGGTTTTTTGTCAGCCATCAGTCTTCGCCTCTTGATTGATTTTCCTTGGTCTTCAAACTTGTCCTCTGTGATCACTCCATCTTGCCCAACTCCATTTTTTCCATCCGGTATCACAGCCACATCAGAAACTCTTTGTTCACCATTTCCAACTACTACAGCACAGTGATCATCTGGTATCACAGCCACATCACAAACTCTTTGTTCACCATCTCCAACTACTTCATCACACTGCTCATCTAGAATTACATCATCATCACGAACTCTTTGTTCACCATCATCACCATCAACATCCACAAGTGGAAGCAAACTGAAACTAATTGGTTCAGCATAAAGAGCATACACCTTTGTTCCTTCTCCAGCTGCAACAACGTCATCAAGTTCATCCAATGCTTGATCTATTTCAGTAAACATGTCACTAATCTCTTGAGGCTCTTCAGGCTCTTGAGGCTCTTCAATCGCATGCATCTCTTCAGGTTCAGGTACATCAACTAAATGGTATGGATCACCATGTCATTCTTGATCAACCTCTTCATCACTTGCGTCAGCATAATACGCATCATCAAAATCGAGATCATAAAAATCGAGCAAACCTGTAGACTCCTCACTTGAATCCTCCACAGTAAAGTCTTGGTCAATCTCTCCCAATAACCTTCTGAATTGAAACTCATCACTCATCCTTTTTGTATGATCTGCAATCATTTTTTCGGCACAAAATGTTGGTGGGAAGTCACTGTCAGAATCAGTATCAAAAACAGGTCCAGCCTTCTTAGGTTGTCTTGTCTTATGCCACTCTAACAATAGTAATTTCCCACTGTTTCCAGTCTCACCATCAACACCCTTTCCAGCAGCCTCATTCATATCATCATCCACTATTTCTTCTATCACCACACCCTTGCCCTTAGTCATCATTCGATCCATCATCTCACACTCAAAAATTGAAACACCGGTTTCAATATACAAATCCAATTGTGTAAATATAGGAACATACTCTAGAAGTGTCTTCACATCTTCGTCAGACTTTAGTGGTAGCAAACCATCATCCAGTGACTCCCTAGGTATCCTAAAGTGAGTAAACATAAGGGTACTATCCGAGTAACCTAAATCCTCTAACATTTCGCCCAATAATTCCATGGAGAAAACGTCAGAGTGAATTCCGTCAAACCAATCTGTATCTCCAAAGAGATATCTTCTTCCTGGTTTTGAGGTGAATTCACCATTGTGATGGATTTGCAAAGAAAACACCTTTTCATTCAAATCTGTGGAACACATAAAACATCAATTACTTCTGACAACAATAACAAAATTAAATGGAAAACATTAAAATAGAACAGAGTATTCTTACTATAAAGGATTCCTAAATCAGGTATCGGGGTACTGCGTGCACGATTTTGCCAAAGCTTAACCATTCTCAAGATCTTTACATGTGAAATTAATGTTCTCCTTGGAAGAAATTGATACCCGTATATAAAGTATTGCTCTAAAGGACTAAATTTGTAAAACAAAATACTGGCAACTTAAGTTATTGGCGGGAAAGGGGTAAAATGACGATACTACCCTCAACTACGTGGCACTTAACGGGAAAATTAATGGAAAAGGCCTCTCAGTGGCGATTTTGCGAAAATGTGGAACGTTAGTGTCTTTTTTGCGCTACTTTTTGTCTCGGTCCCATTTTTGCAATTTCGTGGAACGTGAAGGACCATTTTTGCAATTTACCCTAAAACAAATAAAAGAACGTTAGTAATTAACGAAAATTGACTAACGTACAAAGATAAGGACCATGGATAAAAATAGAGAACAAGAAATATCTAGAACCCTAGCCCTAACTTGTTCCCTAAGTTTTGTATCCTATAAAAGCAAAGGCAAAGATTTTAATCGGGTATCTTTTTGTAACACCCCGAAAATTGATAAGCAGCGAAAGTCTAATCGGGGTCATTACAGTTTAGTACACAGTCATACTCATAGAAAACAATTCAAAAGATAGTCAATATCATTCCATGAAAACTCAAATATTCAGAGTTACAAATATTTTTCCAAAATGTTAATTGTTTCGCAAAAGCAGTGATGAGTTTGTAAAGAATGATATAATTATTGAAATCAAAAGGGAGGTCCTGTGCCCTTTGCCAGCTCCGTGCCGCCATGCCTGCTAATTTCCTGAGATAAACATGCTTAAAAAGTCAACACAAAGGTTGAGTGAATCCATAGTAGTTTAAATAGTAATAGTGTGAACACAAGTCAAGCATTTGAAATAAACAAGCCAAGATAGACATGTCTTGACTAAACTGGTGAAATATTGCTCCTAAGCCTCACGAAATGCAAGCCTTAACGTTGATTTGACATATCATAAAGATAATAACAATCACCTACACCACAGCGGATGTAAATGACAAGGGGCCCTCGGTGACAGGAAATATGCCAAATTTCCATAATACCTCGAATATAGCACACCTCCTGCCAAGTGATCACCTTGACAGAGGCGGGCTGCCATTCCAATAGATCTATCAACTATATTCGCGCTCACTCGCAAGTGATTAAGGTTCGTGATATGAGGGACTTGTAGCACATGTGTCAACTTAGGCAATATCAGGTGATAACAGCATACAGAAAATACTTGTGTTCGATTTATAGCATGTATCTCCCCACGGGGTTTAAAAACAATTAAAAATGTGAGACCATGGACTCACCTGACAGGTGTGTGTGAATCACAACGGTGCTCAAAGGTGACGGTGTACTGCTATGACTAGCAATGAAATTCCTCCGACTTGCGACCTAAATAATACATAGTGATCGGTGTTTTAGATTCGTTTCGTAAATGACATGTGATATGTCACGTGCACGGTGATATCCGTTCGGGTGTCCAAAATAACTTCTCGTAGTTATTTGTATCGTTGTTACGAACCGGTGTTTGATAAATATTAACTCGTTTGTGAAAGTAATATTGTTTAAAAATATTTATAATTAAATATTTTTAGTATAGTTATTTATATATTTTAAGGCTACCCAAAATATATACATATTTATATATATAAAATCAATTTATACAAAATAATTAATTATAAGATACCTTGTCATATTTAACCCTTAACTTTATTAAAGTTACACTTTTTACCCTTTGGTTAAAAATATTACATTTTAGTCCTTGGCATAACTTTTACACTTGTATTCCTTAAACTTTGGCAAAATTACTGTTTTCACCCTCAACTTCTCACTAGAAATCGACTGTTTTTAATTAAGTCCGAAAGTTTTGTGACTTTGACAGTTTTAGTCCCTTAACGCGAGACTTTGCAAAAATAGTCCTTATTTAAGTTTTGAAAAAGACAACTTTTGTAATATGAAAATACACTCAAATCCCATAAAACTTTTACTAAATCGGTTTGAAAAGTCTCGATAGTATCCAGAAATCTAATCGGTTTTCAACCAAATTTTCCCTTTTGAAAAATACTTGGGCTCGTTAGCCCATATATGGCCCAAACGGAATCTTTGTTATTTATAGAGGGTGCTCGACACAGGTTTGGTTTAGGCTTAGTTTTCGTAGTAATAGGTCGCGTATAATATGCATGTTACGTTGATTTGATAGTTTGCCAAGTCAAGATATGTGTCAAGTAAAAATACGTGTGACATGAATGTATAAATCGAGAGATATCGTGTCAAAGTAAAGTGTCAAAATGGGTTTTTGAGTTGCTATGCTTAGTACTAGATTTATATTTCTAAATGTTCATGTGGTGCGACATCTATAAAGACGAGAAGTGAACAAAATGAAATGAGGGTTGAGTAACTTACAACACCAAGGATTCTTGGTGGTGAAGAGTTCGTGTGACCAAGACAAGAGAACGAGCAAATGTTGAACCCTCTTCGTAGTAATCCCTTGCTCCAATACTTCTTACCCAAAAGCCTTACTCGTTCAACCCAAAACCTTGCTTGTGTGCTCCTTGATTCCTCTCGACAGCAACAAGAAAGAAAGCACTAGAGTGTTTGTGATTGAGAATTTTGGTGAAACTTGAGAGTGTGTGAGATCTAGCATTAAATGTGATTTATATAGGGAGGTTTTGGGTGGTTCAAATGTCCCTAGAGACACAACACCAACCTAGTGGTCTCTTCTTCTCTCGACAATATTGTCTAGTTTCCAAAGGCATTGTCAAATCGAGTTGTATGAGTTTGAGAGCTACACCCATATTTTAAATACTAGGGCATAGGTAGTTTTAGGCATGTGGTATATATATCGTTTAGTTTAATGTTTGTGTTAGGGGATCAAGCAACACATGATCTAGTGGTTAAAGTGTTTAAGTGTGTAATGGGATTAACCGAAGGTCGGACGGCTCCATATGGTGGCTCTTTGTCGTGTGAAGCAAAGTCAAAGGGGAGGGGCTTATTTGTGTCGAGTTGTAGGGAACAAGGAAAGCAAAACAAGTGAGATTTCAAGTTTACAAAGAAACTTGGTTTCCATTCATGTAGCATGCGTCGCAGCCAGTGGCGGAGCTAGGACAAAATGTAAGGTGGTTCCTAGACTATAAATGAGAAGAAAAAAACCGAGTCGGGTCGGGTCCTTTAGTTCAGTTAATCAAGGGATATTACTCAACTACTGCATTATGTATTAAGACAAAGTTACTAGTTAAATTGGGCTCGGTCAAAACTATTGTACTCGTATTAACTTCAAGGCTAATAGAGATGGCTATGTTAGTTTCAGTTTATTTTATTCACTTTAATTTATCACAATATCACAATGTTTATCTTTAAAAAAAAACAATATCACAATGTTTATACAACAATGCACTTCCAATTTGTCACTCCAAATCCATAGTAATCGTAAATAAAATGTTATATTAAATTCATCTTTGTTGACTTATACCTTTCGATATTAAATTTTCATCTTGTGACTCGCTTGCAAAGTAAATAAAATTAAAAAATTATGTATATAAATATGAAATGTCACTTAATAAGTAAAGACTTGCTGAAACCGAATTAAATTGACTTTTAACGCTTTGTAGTTTTCTCTCTTTTCACGAGGTAGAATTGCTATCAATACTCAAAAGCATATTACAGTAAAAATTAGAAATAAAACTAAAAACAAATCATTAAGGATATAACTATTAAATAAATGCTTTATTCTTCTCTCTCCAAACCAAGTCAGCCACAACCAAAATTATCTCCATCTTCACTTCACTTCCGGCAACATCTCCGGCTAATTGGCTAAAGGCCTTTCTTTGTTATTATTCCGTTATTTTTATAAATATCTAAGAATATTTTTCATTGCATTTTCCTTTTCTTCGTCACTAAGGTGGTTCCCATCATTTTTCTAAGGTAGGTCCTAATTTTTCTTCTATATTACTTATAAATGATTTTTGTTTCTAAGGTGGTTCCTGGGCACCACCTACACAAGCTTAGATCCGCCTCTGGTCGCAGCAGTTAAACCCAAGCCAGTGGGCTTGTGCAAATCTCGGCCCAAATAGAAAGGTAAGAAAGAAAATGGTGTGATGGGCTTGTGAGTGTCTCGGCCCAAAGAAAACAAGAAACAAGTTGTTAGAAATAGAAGTGACGATCATTTATTAAGTCACTGAGTCTTGTAATAATGTTGTAATAGTCTTGTAGTTTAGATAAGGGTAAACGGGCTTAGTTTAATCTAATATTGTAGAAGGTTATGTCTAGTTCATTACATAAACCCAAGCCCGACCCATCTTCTTACTTTACCTATAAATACCTCCAAATGCTCCCATTTGGAGGTGTTGCTTCTAGGATTTCTTCTATGTGTATTTTCTTCTTTCTCTCTCTAATCTAATACATTTTCCTTTCTCTCTCTAGAAGTTACCATCTCTCTCTCTATCTCTCTACTTATCTCTTCTATAATCATTAATAAACTTGTGTTAGATATAGTATTCAAGGGTCCTACAATTGGTATCAAGAGCCTCGGGATAATTTTAGGTTGTTCTAGGTTAGATTTGGTCGGAAAAAAACTAGGATTTAAGCTTATTTTTCGAATCTGTTACTGTTCATCCGACGTTTTTCCGAGTTAGGTGGAAAAATTTTCGAGTTAGAAATTTTTTTCCGAGTTAGAAAAACAAATTTCGAGTTTGAAAAAATAGTTTTCGAGTTAGCCAAAATTATTTCGAGTTTGAAAAAATTTTCGAGTTAGAAATTTTTTTTCTCTCCGAGTTAGAAAACAAATTTCGAGTTAGAAAAAATAGTTTTCGAGTTAGCCAAAATTATTTCGAGTTTGAAAATTTTTTCGAGTTTGAAATTTTTTTTCTTTCCAAGTTAGAAAAGAAATTTCGAGTTAGACCAAATTGTTTTCAAGTTAGAAAACATTTTCGAGTTAGAAAAAAAAAAAAAAAAAAAAAAAAAAAAAAAAAAAAAAAAAAAAGTTTCAGCGAGTTTGCTATTTGTATCGAGTTTCTTACTTTGGCGAGTTAGCCATTTTAGCGAGTTAGCTAAAACACCTTATCGTTTATCGAGTAAGGATTTAACTTGGGCTTTCCTAAACGAAACTCTGCCAAAATTTCTTTAGGTTATCGAGTAAGCTTATTCCAAGATCGAAACTTTCAACTTCACCAAAACATCTAAACTTTTCAAACAACCTTTATTATCTTTCAAAGATCCATCCATCTACACAAGTTTCCAAAAAAAAAAAAAAAAATTGAGTAAAATTTATTTTTTACAGGAGATTAAACGTTCAATTTTTACGCGAAATTCAAATTTTGGTATAACTGTGAAAATTTTGGCCCAAAATTCAAATTTTTAGGCCAAAATTCGAATTTTTTCGGTAAAATTTGGCGTCAAAATTTTTCAAAACTCAACTTTTTCTTGGAACGTTAGGATTGCATTCTATAGTAATTTTCAAAATTCTGAGTGAAAATTTTTCAAACTAAATTTTGGAGGGAAACGTAGTTCTCACTCGGATAATTAGAATATTGTTTTAATTAAGCTTCACGTTCATGGAACCTCTCAAAAAATTCTTTCCATCAATGGACATGGAACCTATCAATGGAAACTTCATCTTTATGGCAAATCATCAAACAACAACATCAAGCAGTGATATTGGCAATAATCACAATGTTAATGCTATGACGACGGTTGAAAAGATCCAGTACTTGATAATGCTTGCCAATAAAGAAGAAATGGGAATACCGTTGACTGCTGAGGAAAATGAGTTTCGAGCTACAACAAGAATTAATGACAATTCAGCATATCTCAATAAAACCTACAACTTTATGGCAAATCAGCAGGCAACAACATCAACCAGTGATTCTGATCTTCCTCCTACTTATGATTCAGATCCATTCCATGAGGTACCAAATTATGGTAACAATGCTAATCCGTTTGCTCATGAGAAGCCACATTATGTGTCATCTGAACCTAATTATGAAACATATGTGGGGAAACAAGTTAATAGCAATGTTAACTATGAAACTCCAGATATGGATCCTAATGGAGTTCAAGTTGCACAAAATGGTGCTAATGATGACGAAACCCGTGCTTTCTTTGAATCATTATTGAACAATTTTCGTATTGAAATTGAAAATGTGCAAAAGGTCAAATGCAATGTTAAAGCTGCGAATGTTAAATTGACCACTGAGCTTGAGAGTTACAAGGAAAACGCTAAAGCTTTTGAGTTTCATAACAAAAGATTGTCTGAATTAGAAACTGGTTATCAAAATTCCGTTTCAAGGGAACAACAATTGCAACTCAAGTTTGATACACTTGATGTTAATTCTTTCAAAAAGATAAAATCTTTAAACGCGGAAATTTCTGATCTACAAAACCAACTTTCTAAACAAAAAACAGCTTATACCAATCTTGAAAAAGAAAGGGATGAGTTGAAAAAGGACTTTGCAAAGAAAGAAGACAAACTTTTGGAAGAAATCGTAGAGTCAGAACACATGATTGCACATCTAGAAGAATTAGTGCTTAAGTCGGGTCAGTCAAGTCAAACAATGAAAATGATTTCAAATCAAACTAATCCGATTTACCATACAAAACAGAAAATGGCTCTAGGTAACAAAACTCCTTGTAATCTCAAGAAAGCTCAGCAAGAACAGAATGTTTTGTATAATGATAATGTGATTTACACCAAACATGATCCTCCCGTCGTTCGGGATTCTGTGGAAATGATGGAACTTGTCGAAGAGAGCATTACTAAAATGAAACAAAAGGATTTGAAACCCATTGATTACAACAAATTGAACAAACTTTCGGGAATTACTTTTGTTCCACAAACTGAACCATCTGTGTTTTCCATAAAACGACCATTCGCGAAATTCTTGTCTAAAAAGAAAGTTGTTTCCAAATCTCTTTCAAAAATGGAACAAATGTCCTCTAACAGCACTTTTAATACAAGTAAGGCTAGAGACATTCTCGATGACGTTAAAAAGAGAATTCAAGAACTTCAAAATATTGTTGAATCTAAAACTACCATCAATATTAACAACTGGCATTCTAGTTTTCATATCGAACAGAAAAAGGTGTTTCAAAACGAAATTACTATCCCACTGAATAACATCAGTGCGAGGGTAATCCATTTTGAACAAGCTTTCCTAAAAGAAACGGCCGACTTTGTCATGGACCACAAATCCCTGGTAAACGAAGCTAATGATACTCGTGAAAACATGAATGTTTTGGAAAGGTTAAATGATTCTCTCTTTGAAGCTGTTATGACTACTGATATCATGTCCATCATTTTACAAACATATTCTGTTCAAGACGATGAAAGACTGAGAGCTGAGACCTCCAACATTGTTTCCAAATATGAAAATGCTCTTATAAAGCTTGAAAAAGAAAATGTCTCATATTTTAAACAACTTGATCGAAAAAAGGAAGAATGCAAGTATGACAAATTGTCGTATGAGCGTGCCTTAAAGAATATGAAAGAGCAAAATGATCTTTTGAGAGCTCAGCTTGTAAGTATAAAAGGGAAGGGTGTGGATACTAAGTTTGCAAAACCATCGACTTCGGGGAAACCAAACGTTTCAAACACGGTTCAAAAACCAAAAATAACAATTTCACGGTTTGCTCCAAAAGTCGATGAGAAAAAGGATTTGTCAAAACCAGTCACTCCACAACCCTTGCCCAAGGAAAAGGTAATGGAAAAGATTGTTGAAAAACAAAAATTGTTTGTTGAAAGAAACAAAAATGTGATTTCACCTGGCTCTTCTAGGAATAGTACACCAAATGTGACCACAAAATCTGTAAAGGAATCTGTTGGTTCTAATGACATGGTCCAAAATCACCATCTAGAAGAAGCTAGAAAAAAGGCACAACTTCGAAAAGACGGAATTTTAGGCTCAAAACCTAGTGTGATGAATTCTACAAGATTCCAAAGCACTGCTAGTAGTAGTAAACCATTACCTAGGAACAATCAACAAAATACTAGGGATTGGCTTGCATCTAAGAGTAGTGGCACAAAAGAGAATGTTAGGAATGTAGAATGCAACACAAAGAATTCCAGGGTCTCATCGCACAACAAACAATTTCTAAAAGACTGTAGTGACAAAGTTAAAGTTGCTGTGTTAAACAAGAATGTTGAATTTGTCTGTCCTACATGTCAAGAATGTGTTTTTTTTTAGCTAATCACGATGCATGTGTTGCACAATTTCTCAAGAAAGGAAAATCAAGTGTTAAGGCACAATCCACTAAGACGCCAAATAGAAACACACCCGTTGATAACAAGAAAATGGATAAGAAACCTAATAGGTGGATATCTAAATGATGTAGTTTGTCAAAAACTGAGACTTCCGCTGCATCTGATAAGAAAACTACGTCTAAATCTTACCTTAGGTGGATTCCCACGGGAAAAGTTTTTAATACAGTTGGTCTTAGATGGATTCCCACAGGGAAAATTCTTGATAGTTGCACAAAGACTAATGATAGTGTTCATCATCATGATAAGGAAGTAGAAACCACAACAACCGTTGATAGCAAACAACCTCTATGTGAGGAAACATGTACTTCTAACTCTGTTATTTGTGCAAAGTCATCTTCTGTGGATGCAGGTACTTGCGAAAGTGATGAGAGTTCATACACCCAATGTGGTAAAGACGAAATTTACGCCAACATCGCATGTGGACATCCTTTTCTAACTCCACTCTTAACTCCACTTTTACTTGTTCATGCTTAATTTTTTTTCGTTCTTCAATTCTTCTTTGTATATATTTTTTGAAAAACAAAATATAAAATTTGAAAAACCATCAAAAACAAAATACAAAAATATAATATCTTCAAAAATCCAAAAACATTATACTATCAAAAAATCCAAAAATATTCTTCTCACGACATGTCTCTTGTATAATCGATATTCTGTACGTTTCTAGAAATGTCATTCAACAATGATACGGATATGTACAGATGCTTGAGCGAGAGTTCTTTAAAATGTTTTTTCTAAAACATGTCGTTTCTCAAAAAATTTCTTCATAATGGCTTTCGTATACTTCAGTACGAAACCCGGACCCGAATGATGACTTCTGATTGTTTCAAATCAAGGACTCGTGTTTTTCAAGGATGAAATCTTTTTCAAAAAGTTCGAGTCTAAACAAACGAAAAAGATTTCAAACATAAACTCGTTTTCAAAACAAAATGCTTGAGCACTTTTTCAAGATTGTTCAAAAGATTTCTCAAAATCTCTCAAAATTAGTGCTCAAGAAAACTTCCTCTAAACCCTTAATTGATTTAAAATGTGCTCTCATTAAGGGGGAGTACTAAAACAAAATTGTTCCGAATTCATGCAAAATGAAATCTGTCTTTCTCTCCAAAAAGCTTTTTCTTAATTAGTTGATATAAAAAATATCACGAAATGCTATTTTTGAGAGGGAGAAGACATGATTAAAATGCAATGTTATAAATTGCGTGAGGCGTGGCGTGGCGGCAAGGCCACGCCTCAAGCCTTACGCGCCATGGCGAAGCCATGGCGTTTTTTGCGGCGTGACTAAGGCGGCAAAAAAATATTTATATATTTATCATTTATGTTATAATATCATATTTTATATGCATATCGAGTTTATAAAAGGTGAGTTTACAAAAGGTGAGCTTACAAAAAGTGATATGCATAAGAAATAAAGTGAAAATTTGAACTATGTTTAGAAATTACTAGGCCCAAAATTTAAGCCCACATCATCCCCTTCTAAAAATGGTGCCACGCCATACGATAAGGCGCGCCTTGGCACGCCTTTTCGCGCCTTATTCCACGCCTTTTCACACGACGCCTAGACTTCACGCCTTGGTCCATTTCGTGGCGCCGAGGCCACGCCTCGCGCCTTGGTGGCGCCTTGGCGCGCCTTTTAGAACACTGTTAAAATGTGATCAAAGATGTTTAATGTTTGTGACTGAATCTCAAAAGAGCTCGACTCAGATAGTACCAATGAATTGACGAAGCTTAAAATGTCAGTAATCGAAAAGACTTGTCCTGGACGGGTAATAATTTCAAGCTAGTCTAACTAGTGATGTAAGCGTGTCTCGAATAGGACTTGTCTGAGTAGAATGTACCGTATCGAGAGACTTTCTTTGGACTTGACCAGGACGGGTAATAATTTCAAGCTAGTCAAAACTAGTGATGTAAGCGTGTCTCAAATCGGTCATGTTTACTGAAAGTGGATCAATTCAAAAAGTGCAAACTCCTCACGCATGTGCAAATTTCTTAAAAATTCATGAGCACATGTGAAGGTGGAGTCTTTCAAAAGAAACAAAAACTCTCAAAGTGTCAACAAAAATGTGTTTATATTCATAAACACTTTGAGAGATTTTCATAAATGATTTCATGGCAATTATAGGATAGTCATGGAGTTATAAGGTGACTTAGGTTAGGAAAAACCGTCCTATGATCCGCCAAAGCCGAAGGGATCTACCCAAGGACAATTCCAATAGAGTAGAATTAGAAGTCCTTAGGTATGATTGAAAAAAGGAGAAAATGAGAAAGGAGAAAGAAGGGGTTGAAGAATTAAAAAGAAAAGTTATGAAAAAGGGTGAAAAGAAATAGCCCTCCATATGTTCAACCTTAGGGCAGACACTGGGTTTAATTCATATGCTACTGGTTGTTACTAAGGTGACACCGGTATTGAAGATAAAGACGTCATGGACCCGGTGACGCACTGCACTAAACCTTCTAGCCACTCAAGTTCTCTTAAAAGAGCTTGTTTCATTCTCACGGGGAACCGGTGTAATCTATCAATCTGTCTCTTAGAGATGATTGATATTGAAGCAGGAGACCTCTCCCTAATCTCCGCATAGGAAACCAAATGTGCACTTATCAAGTCTAGAGCCCCGAGATTCATCAAAAGATCTCATAGGAACACATGATATCTCTACACTGGTTGTTCATCATTAAGGACACCAGATGTAAACCTAAGAGTCCTTCGCAGATCTTAGCAATCTGCCGAGAACGTTTATGATAGAATTTACTTATGTAGTTTCTCAATGATTGAACGGAAATTCCTGCCAGGGTCAACATCAAGCAGCCCTGACAGCAGGTCACTTCGGTAATTCTTTATGGGTTACGTTTAGTGTTCGCGGTGGTTTCAAATGGTCTACAGTCGTGGAGTGATCCCCAGCGACTCACCCAGTCATTGAGCTACTTAGTAGGTCTCGTAAGCTCTTTCGGGAGTATCTGGCATGGGAACGGCCTTGGTAAGGGTTAGAAAGAGTCTTCACACTATGCTGTTGACGATCTCTAATTCCTTATCTGTAAGTACCGGTTGATTTATTGCTAACTGTTTACCTGCAGCTATACATCATCTCTATGGCAATAGATTCCACATGCTCATACATGCATCACAAAGTCAAAGGAAAGTTCTCACAAAGATCTAAGCAAAGAAAAGTTCAAAGAATCTACAGCAGTAAAGTAACATAGATCAAAGTGAAGGAACAGGAGCAACAAATGCATGTATCATAAAGACTAAAGACGTATGAGCATGTTGGAAAGGCATTTCACCACCAAAAACAAAGAAGTGACGAAAGGCAGATGACACTACATCACAATCTACAACAAAAGAACAAAGAATGAAGAAATGTCAGTTATCAAAGATCACAATGCATGAAGGAACAAAGACTTAAAGACTATACTACAATGACTCAAAGTTTAAGACTATAAGCTTCAAAGTTCAAAGATCAAGATCACAAAGAGAGATCTCAATGATCACCCCTTAGGGGGAGATTGTTAGAAATAGAAGTGTTGATCATCAATGGAATCAAAGAGAGATCTCAATGATCGCCCCTTAGGGGGAGATTGTTAGAAATAGAAGTGATGATCATTTGTTAAGTCACTGAGTCTTGTAATAATGTTGTAATAGTCTTGTAGTTTAGATAAGGGTAAATGGGCTTGGTTTAATCTAATATTGTAGAAGGTTATGTCTAGTTCATTACATAAGCCCAAGCCTGACCCATCTTCTTACTTTACCTATAAATACCTCCAAATGCTCCCATTTAGAGGTGTTACTTTTAGGGTTTCTTCTATGTGTATTTCCTTCTTTCTCTCTCTAATCTAATACATTTTCCTTTCTCTCTCTAGAAGTTACCATCTCTCTCTCTATCTCTCTACTTATCTCTTCTATAATCATTAATAAACTTGTGTTAGATATAGTATTCAAGGGTCCTACACAAGTAGTGACTGTTGGGCTTGTGATTTGTGTTCGGCCCAAAAATGACGGGGTATCGGTGATTAGTATAATTGTGACTTTCGTTTCGGTGTCGGTGTCGGTTCGTGAAAACCATAAATATATAAACGGTGACGTCATACGTATATATATATACATAGTGATAGTAAATTGTAATAATTAATATATACATATCGTTATATATATATTAATAATATCTCGGTGTCCAAATAGGGTGTCAGGTCACAAGTGGGAGTTACCGGTGTTAACCTCATTGGGTGACATCCAAGAGTGACAATCGGGTGATATCAGGTGACAAAACATAATCGGGTGTCAAACAAACGGTGACAAAAATAATCGGGTGTCAAACAAATGGTGTCTCATATAAAAATTTCAAATTAGCCCGCAAAAATGGCTTAGTTAAGAATAGTGTCGATAATTAGCATTAATAAATGATTTGAGATTTTACGGAGTATTACAGTACCCACCCGTTAGATTGGATTCGTCTCGGAATCCAAAGTTGAATCGATGCTCGGGGTTGTCTCATCAAATAGTTGTGGGTATTTGGCACGCATTTGATCCTCGCGCTCCCATGTGAACTCGGGTCCTCTCTTAGAGTTCCATCTGACCTTAACATTGGGAATGCGACTATGCTTAAGTCGTTTGACCTCCCTATCCATAATCTCAACGGGTTCCTCAATAAAGTTCAACTTATCATCGATTCTGATCTCCTTCAACGGAATCACAAGTGTTTCATCCGATAGACACTTTTTCAAATTTGACACGTGGAAGGTGTTGTGCACTCTACTGAGTTCCTCAGGTAGTTCAAGTTTGTATGCCACGGGACCAATCCTTTCAATGATCTCTTAGGGTCCAACGTATCTTGGGTTTAGCTTTCCACATTTTCCAAACCTAATCATCCCTTTCCAAGGTGATACCTTAAGCATGACCTTGTCTCCAACTTGAAACTCTATTGGTTTCCTTCGCATATCGACATAACTCTTTTGCCGATCCCTAGCGGCTTGTAATCGTTGCCTAATCTTTACTATTTTCTCAGTGGTTTCAAGAATCAACTCGGGACCTGAGAGTTGTACATCTCCAATCTCAGCCCAACAAACTGGTGATCTACACTTTCTTCCATAAAGTGCTTCAAACGGTGCAGCCTTAATACTAGCGTGATAACTGTTGTTATATGAAAATTCTGCTAACGGTAGGTGTTTATCCCAGCCTTTTCCAAAATCAATCACACATGCCCTAAGCATGTCTTTTAGGGTCTGTATAGTCCTTTCATTTTGACCATCAGTATGTGGATGGTAAGCTGTACTCATATCTAGCTTAGTTCCCAAGGATTTCTGTAAAGATCGCCAAAAGTTAGACGTGAAACGGCTGTCTCGGTCGGAGATAATAGAAATCGGCACTCCATGCCGGGAAACTATCTCCTTAAGGTACAAACGTGCAAGAACGTCCATATCATCAGTCTCTTTGATTGGCAAGAAGTGCGCTGACTTCGTGAGACGATCAACAATAACCCAAATAGTGTCCAACCCACTCGATGTCTTGGGTAATTTCGTAATGAGGTCCATTGTAATCCTTTCCCATTTCCACATTGATAGCTCGGGTTGAATCAAAAGACCGGATGGTTTTTGATGTTCAGCCTTTACTCTTGAGCAGGTCAAACACTTACCAACATACTCTGCAATGTCAGCTTTCATGTTTGGCCACCAATACAACTTCTTTAGATCATGATACATCTTGTCCGAACCAGGATGAATGGAATATTTAGACTTATGAGACTCGTGCATGATGAGATTTCGTATTCCTCCATACAATGGAATCCAACTTCTGTCTTTGAAACACAGCCTTCCATCTGGTTTCTTGACAAATCCATTCGTGCTTTCTGGCATGCCGTAAATCTTCTCGTGCGGTCTATTCTCTTCCTTAAGGGCCTCAGCTTGAACTTCCAGTATTTGAGATGGCAGTGGTGATCTAATTGTCATACCCAATGATCTAACTCTGAGGGGTCTAAGTCGTTCCTTTCGACTCAAGGCATCAGCTACAACGTTTGCCTTCCCCGGGTGATAACGGATCTCACAATCATAGTCACTTAGCAACTCTAGCCATCGACGTTGCCTCATGTTCAACTCCTTTTGATCTAAAATGTGTTGAAGACTCTTGTGATCGGTGAAAACCATACACTTGGTTCCATATAGGTTGTGTCTCCAGATCTTAAGAGCGAATACTACCGCTCCTAATTCTAGATCATGAGTTATGTAGTTCTCCTCGTGGGGTTTAAGTTGTCTAGAAGCGTAAGCGATTACTTTAAGTCTTTGCATCAATACGGCACCCAAACCTTGGATTGATGTGTCACAATATACCACGAAGTCCTCACTTCCTTCGGGTAGTGCTAATATCGGTGCTTCACAAAGCTTCTGCTTCAAAAACTGAAATGCCGATTCTTGCTCTTCTCCCCATTCAAACTTCTTCTTCTTCTGTGTTAACTCAGTCAAAGGCTTAGCAATCCTTGAAAAACCTTCAATAAACCTTCGATAGTATCCGGCAAGACCTAAAAAATGGCGTATCTCGGTAGGACTCGTCGGTGACGCCCAATTTTTAACAGCTTCGATCTTGGTGGGATCAACATGAATACCTTTACTGTCGATAACATGCCCAAGAAATTGTACTTCCTCAATCCAAAAATCACACTTTGAAAATTTGGCGTATAATTTCTCTTCTCTGAGCAGTGTTAGTATAGCCTTCAAGTGTTCTGCGTGCTCTTCCTTACTACGTGAATAAATAAGGATATCATCGATGAATACAATCACAAACTTATCCAAATAGGGTTTGCACACTCGGTTCATTAAGTCCATAAATACAGCGGGTGCATTTGTTAGACCGAATGGCATTACTTGGAATTCGTAGTGATCGTATCTTGTCCTGAAAGTCGTCTTAGGGATGTCTTCTTCCCTAACTCTCAGTTGGTGATAACCCGATCTCAAATCAATCTTCGAGTAGACACTCGATCCTTGCAGTTGATCAAACAAATCGTCAATCCTTGGCAACGGATATCGATTCTTCACCGTAAGTTTGTTCAACTCACGATAATCGATACACATCCTGAAGGTTCCATCCTTCTTCTTTACAAATAACACCGGGGCTCCCCACGGTGATGAACTTGGGCAAATAAATCCTTTATCTGACAATTCCTGCAATTGCCCAGATAACTCCTTCATTTCCGACGGTGCTAGCCTATAGGGTGCTCGTGCTACGGGTGCTGCTCCTGGCATCAAGTCAATTTGAAATTCCACTTGACGAGTCGGCGGAAGGCCAGGCAAGTCCTCAGGGAAAACTTCTGGAAAGTTCCTGACTACTGGCACATCCTCGAGTCGCTTCTCTTCCTACTTCTTCTCGGTGACTTGAGCCAAAAAGACTTGACATCCTCGTTCGATGTACTTCACAACTTTGACGCAAGAAACGATGCTCAGACGTATCTTACTTTGCTCTCCGCGAACAACCAGGGTTTCGTTATTTAACGGAATGTGAACGACCTTTTCGTCACAAATGATCTTAGCGCGGTTCTCGGATAACCAATCCATTCCTACAACGACGTCGAAACTACCGAGTCTAATAGGCATAAGGTCAATGTCAAATGGGGTGTCTAGTAGTCGTAGGGTGCAACCTCGGAGTATAGTGTTAGTACTCAATAGCTTTCCATCGGCTAGTTCAATCTCATATGTAGTGTCTAGTTTGGTCGGTGTAATATTAAGTAGGGGTGCAAGAGAAATAGATACGAAACTTTGATCGGCTCCGGAATCAAATAAAACTTTAACGAGGCGGTTGTTTAGAAAGAACGTACCCGTAACTACGTTCGGATCTTGCTGGACATTTCCATCTCCCAGCACGTATGCTCTCCCACGTGCATTGTTGTCCTTATTTGGGCACTGACGCCTGTAGTGTCCTTTCTCTCTACAGGCATGGCATACTACAACCACGGGTTGCAAGTTAGCTTCTGTAGCCTTGCAATCTTGTGTCTTATGTCCAGTCCTTGAACATTTCCCACACTTAGCATAGCAGGGTCCAGTGTGATGCATCTTACACTTGTCATAGAATGGAAGAGGTCCAACATACCTAGCATCCTTAACTGGTGCGGCGACATAAGCTCTGACAGCTTCCTGTCGTCGGTTCTGTTGATTCTGGTGGGTGTTTCTGTCATGGTGGTAGTTACGGTTGGGGTTACGGTTGTTTTTGTTGTTGTTGTTGTTGTTGTTGTTGTTGTTGTTGTTGTTGTTGTTGTTGTTGTTGTTGTTGCTGTTGTTGTTGTTTGTCTTCCGATCATCAAACTTCCTTTTGTGATCGTTGCTCCCCTGAGCAGAGTTACGCTTAATCTCCCGGTCTAGCAGTCTTTGGGCAATAGTCATTGCTTCATCCAAAGATTGAGGCTTCGACGAGGTGACGTTTCCCTCAATGCTCCTGGGTAATCCCTCAATGTACCTTTCCAATAACTTTTCCAAATCGGGAACCTTCGAAGGGCAAAGTGTGGCAAGCTCCTGAAATCTCCTATCATAAGCCCTGAGATCATTTCCTTTCACAACCAACGTGTGAAACTCATCTTCTAACTTCTTGATCTCACCTCTAGGGCAGAACTTCTTCAACATCTTCTCCTTAAAGTCAGCCTAGGTAATCTGATAGGCCTCCTCCACACCTATCTTCTGAGCAGTTGCATTCCACCAAGACAACGCGTCTTCCAACAATGTTCCAGTAGCAAATGAGACTCTGCTTTCAGCGGCACAACCGCTCCTCACAAACACAGTCTCAGTTCGATCAAACCATCGAGCAAGCTCTGTCACTCCTTTAGTCCCTTTGAAGTGAGATGGTTTACAAGCTATGAAGTCCTTATAAGTACACTTCCGAGTCGCAGCGGACTCGCTCTCAGCAGTGGCTCGGTTATTGCTACTAGTTCGTGCCATTGCAGCAGCTTGCCCTTCTAAAGCTGCAGCAACACTGTCGGCAACCAACTTTCTGATAGCAGCCTGGGTCATAGCGGGTGACGAGGTAGCAGTAGCGGTTTTCCTTGGGGCCATAACTCTATAAAATCGCAAGTGCATAAGTACAAATCCCAAACATCAATAACAATGGAAATAATGTAGCCAAACTCATAATAGTCGAGATCATCACAAAGTACATATCACAAACACACCATAAATACATACATCAATATAAACCATATCATTTATAAATAAACATCACGACATGTAACAACACACATGGAAATTATAATGAATCTCAATATGGGAGCATAATAAAAGATCAAACAACTAGAACATCATAAATCAATATCAATACGTTACAATCATAACCAACATAGAGTTTTAATAATTTGAATTCATTGTTACAAAACAATAAGATACAACATTATTAATGCCACAGGCGGCAAGTTAAGATGTCTTTGTAAGTAATGACATGTCATAGATCTATGAAGGTCCAGGTGTGCCTCCTGATCTCCTCTCCAGCTCTCTGATGATCCTGATCATCTCTAACATCTCCAAATCCCTGGATCTCTCACGGGCCTGAATCTCCTCAATAGTGGCTGAAAGTGTGTGGATGGTAGAACTAGATGCGGCTAACTCCTGTGTCTGATGCTCCATCATCTCCTGTGTGATGGCCGCAATCACTCTCAAATCATCTATCTCATGCCTATGAACATCTAGCCGATGACCAAACTCAGTGATGGTAGCCTGTGCCTCCTCGATCTCTGTCCCCATCATCTCAAATACCATCTCTAAAGTTGTCCTATGAACCATGAGGTTCTCGACCTCCTCCTGCATACACTCAATCCTCTCCATGGATATATCCTCAATAACGCTCAACAGCTCATCAAGACGATCCTCATGTCTCACTAACCTAGCAGCCAAAAGAGGGATAGTATGGTGTATTGGCTCCCCAGTGATCGGTAACACTGCTGAAGAGCCATCTCCAAGCTCAGCAGCCCTAGGCGATCCCTCAACCAATCTCCATCTATGTATGTAGTCTAACAAAAACGACCATCGACGAACATCAACCAATCTATGAATGTCGGGTGAGGTGGGGGTCTCAGTGGGAACAGGTGATGGTACAGGTGATGTAGTAGGTGATGGTATCGGTACGGTAGTAGTCTGTGAGTAGAAAACTGTAGGTGGTGGCATGGGTGGCAAAACCTCAGAAGTGTGAGGTGCGGTGTAGGTAGGCAGCATGTAAGGATGTGGCTCAGGTGGGGGTGATACGGGTGATGGTGGAGGTGCTGGTGATGCCACAGGTGTCAGATCTGGCATAGAAACAGGTGGTAGTACAGATATGGGTGATGATACAGGTGTAGGTACATGTATAGGTACAGGTGGTGTAACAGCAGAAGCAGGCAAAATACAGACTCATTTCTGAGCCGTGCATTTGCGGGTATAGTCTCCCTCATGATATCGAAACAACTCACCGAAAGGCTCAGACTCATAGGGCTCAAGAATCCTCACTCGCTTGCGCCGACGAATCGGTGCAGGAAGGGATGATGGTGGAACAGAAGCAGCAGTGTCAGAAGTATCGGAGTCAGAAGACTCGTCATCAGCATTTGAACCGGTGTGGTGACTAGCAGGTGGTGTAGGACGATCATCAGCCGCAAGAAACTGCTGAGATGTCAGGTACTGATCATAAAGGTATTGCCCCTGTGTCATAGGTCCACAGACATGACGAAAAAGAGGCTGAATAGCAAAAGAATCAATGGGTGTAGAAGCAACCTCACCCTCCTCAAAGGGCTCAGTGTCAGCAGATGGGTCTCTAGATGGAACAGGAGATGGTATAGCAGGTGATACAGGTTGGGTGTCATGGTCAGAATCATGGGTGTCTCGGGTGTCATGGGTGTCATAGTCAGATAGGTCAATAGTAGGGTGAGTGGATGATGCTGGCACGACGTCGTCACTGTCGAACAAAATAATAACCGGGGGCGACATGGTACTATAATATCCCAAAAATAGCAGTAATATAAGTCATTTAGTGTACATAATGCTACATGCACAGTGATCATAGTGTCATAGTGAGCTAAATGCAATGGGCGCTAAAAATCAAACCTTAAAATATGACGTTGGCAAGCGCTGGCACGGAGGGCACTTCGGTGATAAATAGTTTGTTTAAAAATCCGGTGAGGTTATAGTCCAATGTTTTGAAAAATCATTTGGTTCTCTATAACCATGGCTCTGATGCCAATCTGTAACACCCTGAAAATTGATAAGCAGCGGAAGTCTAATCGGGGTCATTACAGTTTAGTACACAGTCATACTCATAGAAAACAATTCAAAAGATAGTCAATATCATTCCATGAAAACTCAAATATTCAGAGTTACAAACATTTTTCCAAAATGTTAATTGTTTCGCAAAAGCAGTGATGAGTTTGTAAAGAATGATATAATTATTGAAATCAAAAGGGAGGTCATGTGCCCTTTGCCAGCTCCGTGCCGCCATGCCTGCCAATTTCCTGAGATAAACATGCTTAAAAAGTCAACACAAAGGTTGAGTGAATCCATAGTAGTTTAAATAGTAATAGTGTGAACACAAGTCAAGCATTTGAAATAAACAAGCCAAGATAGACAGGTCTTGACTAAACTGGTGAAATATTGCTCCTAAGCCTCACGAAACGCAAGCCTTAACATTGATTTGACATATCATAAAGATAATAACAATCACCTATACTACAGCGGATGTAAATGACAAGGGGCCCTCGGTGACAGGAAATATGCCAAATTTCCATAATACCTCGAATATAGCACACCTCCTGCCACGTGATTACCTTGACAGAGGCGGGCTGCCATTCCAATAGATCTATCAATGATATTCGCGCTCACTCGCAAGTGATTAAGGTTCGTGATATGAGGGACTTGTAGCATAGGTGTCAACTTAGGCAATATCAGGTGATAACAACATACAGAAAATACTTGTGTTCGATTTATAGCATGTATCTCCCCACGGGGTTTAAAAACAATTAAAAATGTGGGACCATTGACTCACCTGACAGGTGTGTGTGAATCACAACGGTGCTCAAAGGTGACGGTATACTGCTATGACTAGCAATGAAATTCCTCCGACTTGCGACCTAAATAATACATAGTGATCGGTGTTTTAGATTCGTTTCGTAAATGACATGTGATATGTCACGTGCACGGTGATATCCGTTCGGGTGTCCAAAATAACTTCTCGTAGTTATTTGTATCGTTGTTACGAACCGGTGTTTGATAAATATTAACTCGTTTGTGAAAGTAATATTGTTTAAAAATATTTATAATTAAATATTTTTAGTATAGTTATTTATATATTTTAAGGCTACCCAAAATATATACATATTTATATATATAAAATCAATTTATACAAAATAATTAATTATAAGATACCTTGTCATATTTAACCCTTAACTTTATTAAAGTTACACTTTTTACCCTTTGGTTAAAAATATTACATTTTAGTCCTTGGCATAACTTTTACACTTGTATTCCTTAAACTTTGGCAAAATTACTGTTTTCACCCTCAACTTCTCACTAGAAATCGACTGTTTTTAATTAAGTCCGAAAGTTTTGTGACTTTGACAGTTTTAGTCCCTTAACGCGAGACTTTGCAAAAATAGTCCTTATTTAAGTTTTGAAAAAGACAACTTTTGTAATATGAAAATACACTCAAATCCCATAAAACTTTTACTAAATCGGTTTGAAAAGTCTCGATAGTATCCAGAAATCTAATCGGTTTTCAACTGAATTTTCCCTTTTGAAAAATACTTGGGCTCGTTAGCCCATATATGGCCCAAACGGAATCTTTGTTATTTATAGAGGGTGCTCGACACAGGTTTGGTTTAGGCTTAGTTTTCGTAGTAATAGGTCGCGTATAATATGCATGTTACGTTGATTTGATAGTTTGCTAAGTCAAGATATGTGTCAAGTAAAAATACGTGTGACATGAACGTATAAATCGAGAGATAACGTGTCAAAGTAAAGTGTCAAAATGGGTTTTTGAGTTGCTATGCTTAGTACTAGATTTATATTTCTAAATGTTCATGTGGTGCGACATCTATAAAGACGAGAAGTGAACAAAATGAAATGAGGGTTGAGTAACTTACAACACCAAGGATTCTTGGTGGTGAAGAGTTCGTGTGACCAAGACAAGAGAACGAGCAAATGTTGAACCCTCTTCGTAGTAATCCCTTGCTCCAATACTTCTTACCCAAAAGCCTTACTTGTTCAACCCAAAACCTTGCTTGTGTGCTCCTTGATTCCTCTCGACAGCAACAAGAAAGAAAGCACTAGAGTGTTTGTGATTGAGAATTTTGGTGAAACTTGAGAGTGTGTGAGATCTAGCATTAAATGTGATTTATATAGGGAGGTTTTGGGTGGTTCAAATGTCCCTAGAGACACAACACCAACCTAGTGGTCTCTTCTTCTCTCGACAATATTGTCTAGTTTCCAAAGGCATTGTCAAATCGAGTTGTATGAGTTTGAGAGCTACACCCATATTTTAAATACTAGGGCATAGTTAGTTTTAGGCATGTGGTATATATATAGTTTAGTTTAATGTTTGTGTTAGGGGATCAAGCAACACATGATCTAGTGGTTAAGGTGTTTAAGTGTGTAATGGGATTAACCAAAGGTCGGACGGCTCCATATGGTGGCTCTTTGTCGTGTGAAGCAAAGTCAAATTGGAGGGGCTTATTTGTGTCGAGTTGTGGGGAACAAGAAAAGCAAAACAAGTGAGATTTCAAGTTTATAAAGAAACTTGGTTTCCATTCATGTAGCATGCGTCGCAGCAGTTAAACCCAAGCCATTGGGCTTGTGCAAATCTCGGCCCAAATAGAAAGGTAAGAAAGAAAATGGTGTGATGGGCTTGTGAGTGTCTCGGCCCAAAGAAAACAAGAAACAAGTAGTGAATGTTGGGCTTGTGATTTGTGTTCGGCCCAAAAATGACGGGGTATCGGTGATTAGTATAATTGTGACTTTCGTTTCGGTGTCGGTGTCGGTTCGTGAAAACCATAAATATATAAACGGTGTCGTCATACGTATATATATACTTATATATACATAGTGATAGTAAATTGTAATAATTAATATATACATATCGTTATATATATATTAATAATATCTCGGTGTCCAAATAGGGTGTCGGGTCGCAAGTGGGAGTTACCGGTGTTAACCTTATTGGGTGACATCCAAGAGTGACAATCGGGTGATATCAGATGACAAAATATAATCGGGTGTCAAACAAACGGTGACAAAAATAATCGGGTGTCAAACAAATGGTGTCTCATATAAAAATTTCAAATTAGCCCGCAAAAATGGCTTAGTTAAGAATAGTGTCGATAATTAGCATTAATAAATGACTTGGGATTTTACGGAGTATTACACTTTTGTACACATTAAAATCCGAAACTTTACTTTTCTCCTTGCTTTTCTCGACATGATCAATATATAACTAATATATTTGTTTTCCTTTTGATTTATGTAATCGACAGTGACAACATATATATTTGTTTTGATTTCTGTGATCAACAGTGACAACAACAATATATCACAATAGTATTTTGGTGATTTGTTTTCTTTGGTCATTGATTTGTTTTTAAAACATATATTGTTTTGTGTATACTTTAACTAGCATTAACCTTAATTTGTTAATAGTACGTGTGTACAAGAACGTGGTGTAAACACACTATTATTTACATCTTGGATCGATTAACAAAACGTTAAGGGGTTAATCATTGATCCATATAAACCCTAATTAGGGTTCATCATATTGTTCAAGATTACTAATTGATTCTTATTTGCTAGAATCATTGAAGGTACGTTTCTATTTAAGTTTATGTTAAGTTGGATCCTAGATTTTCAAGAAAATTAGTTGGTTATATGAATATATCATTGGGTATTATATTTTCTTGGAAATATGAATTATCGAAAATACTAAAATTGAATTTTGTAAATTCTTTAATTGTATTAATGCAACATTAAAACTGTAAACGTAAGTTATTCTTTTATCAAGTAAATTGATCTACACCCGTATGGGTTTTTTTGGTTAGAGTCAACTTTACTAAAAGAATAAACATAGTCTTCTTTCCATAAGGAGAAGTGTGAGACTTAATCCTATTCCTTTTCATGAATGAGAAAGGTATGATAGGAAAATTAGAATTGTCTATGTTCTAAATACATAACTCATAGCAAACATTAATAGTTAAGATTATTTGCACTTTATGAGTTATTTAAATAGAAACTAGACCAATTATCGTAAAATGGTAAAAGACAAACTAGCATATTTGATCTAGTTGTTTTGATTTGACCATTTAAAGGTACTACACGCAATTGTTAGAATGGAAGACCTAATTAAGGAAGAAATTGTATGCTCAATTTTTCAAGTTAATAGTTTGGAATGTGATGAATCACATTTACGTAGTAGAATACATTTTTTTTAGTACCTAATTAATTATTACGAGTGGGTTTTCTCAAAGATGTAGGAAAGTGAATAGCACAATATTTCCTTTCACTAGATTAATGAAACATTTACATTGTTGTCAAATTCAGTGGGAGTATTGTGTGTGTATTACTGAATAAGGAATTATAGTAATGATCTCTAATTCAGTGGGAGCCACAAGGATTGTTATCTTGGTAGTACTCTACTTTATCTTTGAATATCTCAAGATAAATACTTTCCAAATATATAGACACTAATATTTCCAAGGAAAGTCATGTGCGTTTCTTTGTTAATTTAGTAGCTCTATATCTACTAGTTATGCTAATATAATTGACACAATCATATTATTCATATTAACAAACGAGTGCGTGTTGTTTATATGGTACATGGTGTTGTTCCATGCACAAGTGGGAGAAATCTTTATTGTGTGCAAGGTACAACATATAAGAATATGATTGAAAGGATTCTCTAGACTGAAAAGTAAGAGACTCATATTCTAATACACATCCAATCTAAGAAACACTTGGTGTTGCAATTTAGCTTAAGTGAGACCTTAACTAGATTACAACAACAAGGTAAATTTCCATGTATGTGTGAGACCGTACATGGATAATTTACTATTTCTAAATTAGACACCTATTAGAACATGTGTCAATATGATAACTAGACGACTTCAACTATAATATTTATGTATTATTTGAATGACATAAATAAATAAAGTAAATAAATTAACTTGAAATTACTATTGAAACCAGATGGTGGTGTTCAAGAATACTTTAGTTATACATGTTAATATCTTTTTATAAACATGAAGTCTATTAAGTATTACAAGACTTATAATAAAGTAAGACGTTAACTTGTTATGTTTTTTTAATTAAGACATATACAAGAAGTCATTAAATTAATCAATGATTAATAATGTATAGTGGGATTATAACATGTTTATGTTTTGATGAGACATGAACATGAAGTGACTTGGTAAAAAGTACTTATGTTATAAAGCATGCAATTAGTTTGAAAATACTATTATACCATTAAGTTGATTTAGTTGGTAAATAGACAAGCTAAAAGATATATGGTTATCTTACATATTGTTAGATTGTCTTACAATATTACTTCTAATTAAATACTAGATTATAGTATGTTCAGTTAGGAAATCAAACTCTTGTTGTAGTGTTTGGTTCAAGATAACTATATCTTCTTTTCTTCCAAATGTTATCAAGGTTAGAAAATTGAGTATGGATTTAATATACTCAATTAGACTCCTAGAAGATTAATAAGACATCATTGAATTATGAAATGTGATGAATCACATTAAGTATTAAATTAGAGTTCTGAATTTGTTAAACTACTTATGTGTAGGTCATTAACAAAAGAATGTCAGGAACTATCAATGTGTATTTGTAATGTCTTAAAATAGAACGTTGGATTGTTGCTCTAATTGCTAAGTATTTATAGATAGTCTATATATTACTAAAAGCAAGTGGGAGTTTTTATCTTAAAAAAATAAAATTACAAGATACATAATTTTCTAAAAACACACTAGTAAAAAAAATTCATGATGAGGCTTAACATGTAAATGATAAACCTCAAGATGATGAAATTCTCATTCATAGATCCACTTGGATATCTCAGATATTTAATTAATATGCTGATGATTATATGATGTAGTATTACCAGAATAATGAATTGGGTAAATTACTTATACTATGAATGTTATAGATGCTGTTCATAAAGATATTCAAATTTTAAAAATTTGGTTTATCTTAATTTTTAATAGTTAAATAATGAAGATGAGTTTGTTCAAAGATAATGTAACCCTAGTGGTTTAAATCTTTGTCGAAATCATATGGATAAAATTGTACACATTTTTAATGCATATCTTATGACAAGATTATTAATCATATTTAAGCAATTAACTATGATTGAATACTCTTTCCTAAGAACATTTAAGATATAAATATTATGATTGTCAAATTAAGTTTCATTAATATGAAATTGACAATGAATATCAAAACTCTTTCTTGAATGGTTACTTGAGCGAGGACAATAAGTAATTAAAAGGAGTTTATGAATTCATATAAATCTTTGGAAGTGTACAAAGTACAATAATCCATGAATGGATAAATGCATGCATCTAGGAGATTACTCTTATGTTTAATTATTAAAATCCATGCTTAAATTTATAATTGAAATAAGATAATTTTTAAGTATTCCTGAAAGCTAGTGGGAGTATTATGTTTGATTTGCTAAATCATATATGTTGTATAACATATAAGAAGTAACATTCCATATAAGTAAAATGTTTAAGTCTTAAATTGGAATGAAACTTCACTTGAAAATTTAGGAAATAAAACATACAACCTTGGAATATATGTTTATTATTATTATTATAAACATGCGCGATAAGTTAATTTTAATAGAATATGATATATCATTTAGAAAATGGATGTATATTTTGAAAAGATAGAACATGAATGAAATCTAAGTCTGATTGAAGGATTTTTCATGTGTATCGTATTATTGTTGTATCATGCTTAAATGCTGAGTGATTTAACAATATTTGATATCTAATTAAAAATTATTATATAACTTGTGTAATGAATATTCCAATGGAATATGTTTGGGTTTAGAATAACGATCCTTAGCCTGGAATTGCTCATAAATTTTAAGTATAAACAATATGGCAAATTGTTGCGTAATTGTTATAGCCGACAATAAATCTTGAAAGATTTGAAGGTATCAAGCATTACACAATGTATATTAAGTTTACGGGATTTTAAAGAGCATATTGTAATTTTTATACAATGATGCTAGTTTAATTGAGATGACACTCAATACTAGTCATGGTAGGATTTTATCCTTGTTAATGACCATGTAAACTAGTTGTGCTCAACTAAGAGCATAGTTGCAGTATACATTAAAGAATTAGAATACTTTAAATTTTAAAATGTTTGAAAGTTTGATTGTCATAAGTTGGTGATTGAGGATGTCACACCATTTATGAAATATTATGTGACTATATCAAAATAGTTGGATGCGCACAAACAAAAACTTCAATAATTGAATTCTTGAAATAAGTATTCTCAAAATTTCTATAGATCAACGTTTGTTGATTTATGCCTTGTCAAAAAGTATGATTGACAAGACTTGAGGCATAATTCATTAACTAGAATTATCATGTATTGATCTATTTAGTATTTTGATAAAAGACATTAAGCAATTATTATTTATAATAAATTAAAGTACTTAGTACGTTTGTTTTCATTAATAATAAATTGTGTCCTATATTTGCATGTTTAAATCCGTGAATAACTTATGTTATTCTAAATATCCGTTGTCAATTAATGATATGGGAATATCATTGAACTAAGACAAATCTGAGTACTGGTTAGAATATACTTGAAAGTATATTGATGTATTGACATACCAATTTCACATGGTATTCAATGAATTGAATATATGACTTATCCCAACTACATGAGTTTACTTTATGGATCTTGTCATTAAGTAAATCATGAAAACAGTTATCCTCAGACATGAGATACCAGATAAGTGTCATAGATGTAGTGCATTTCTGTGAAGCAATTTACCGCTATCCGTAACTGGTAGTTATAAGGATTGTTTTCAGAAGTGTTGCAAAGTTCATGGGTTATTCTTGTAGTCAAGAAATAATTTTTTCCTTCAAATTTGTTTTGAAGTTTAATACTGCTGGGCCCCTCGTGAGGTTGACAAGATATTTGCGTGCGCACACCCAAAGTCTATCTGAAATACATTCAGATGTTTTGGTAATCTTGCTAAATCATAAACAACGAGAAACAGAATTGTTAATTAAAGAATGACTAAGATCCATATCTTTATTAATGTGGTATTAGAAAAAATGGATAATAATAATGATAAATCATTAAAGGTTTTTTCAGGAGACCTACCTCAAGTTGAACTAGGGGCATTGGCGTGTTGCTAGACGCTAACCAATGTCATTATACTATTAATAGATATCCAAGTGGGAGCTGTTAAGTTTGTGGATAAATATTAATAAGTATATGTCTAGTATCGAACTCGAGACTACGGGATTGCACACTATACATATGAGACTTAAAGTTTAATAATTTAATATAAAAAGTTATATTTAATTATTAATTACACAAAACAAATAAAATAACGTTAGTAATTAACGAAAATTGAATAACGTACAAAGATAAGGACCATGGATAAAAATAGAGAACAAGAAAGATCTAGAACCCAAGCCCTAACTTGTTCCCTAAGTTTTGTATCCTATAAAAGCAATGGCAAAGATTTTAATCGGGTATGTCTTGTACACATTAAAATCCGAAACTTTACTTTTCTCCTTGGTTTTCTGAAAAAATTACTGACATACCCCTGCATGGAGGGGTATGTCACAAAATGCCCCAAATCTCAGCCGTTTTCAAAAATACCCCAAGGTTCCCCTTAAATCCATACGCGACATAAGGGGAGGACACATGTCAACATTCTAGCTCGGGCCAAAAAAAAAAAAAAAAATAGTGCATGTCGCGTACGCATGTACGCGAGACCCATAAAGTCATACGCGACATGTTTTTGAAAATATTTGACAAAAATAGTGCATGTCATTGTCGTGTAAGGTTTTGGATTTTAAAACAAAAAAAAATTAAAAACTTACAAAAAATACCCTTTAACTTTTTGATATTTACAACTTTTTTATATAACAAACTTTATTTGTCAAATATTTAGCAAATATATATCAAATTTGTTAATGAAAAAAATATCGTTACGAAGAGCTCCGAATTACGAACAAAACGAGCCCAATATTGATATGCTTTTGACATACGTACAATTTTATAAAATTTCGAAATACCGTTTATAGGTTTAGAAAATTATACCGTTTTTAATTTATGAATATGATATTCATATTTCATAGAATTGACGTCTTTGTCCCTTGTGCTTTAAGCGTATGTTTTAAAAGATTATAAAATCGTACGATTGGACAAATATTTGACAAATAAAGTTTTGACATACGCTTAAAGTTTGTTATATAAAAAACCATAGCTTACACATATGCTTAAAGCACAAATAAAGTTTGTTATATAAAAAAGTTGTAAATATAAAAAAGTTAAAGGGTGTTTTTTGTAAGTTTTTAATTTTTTTGTCAAATCTTTTTTAGAAAAAGTTTGTTATATAAAAAACACCCTTTAAAACAAATGTGATTTAACTTTTGGCATTATGCTTATTTAATATTTAAAGGGTGTTTTAGAAAAAGTTAAAGGGTGTTTTTTATATAACAAACTTTATTTGACAAATAAAGATTTGTCAAATATTTGTCCAATCGTACGATTTTATAATCTTTTAAAACATACGCTTAAAGCACAAGGGACAAAAACGTACAATTCTATGAAATATGAATATCATATTCATAAATTAAAAACGGTATAATTTTCTAAACCTATAAACGGTATTTCGAAATTTTATAAAATCGTACGTATGTCAAAAGCATATCAATATTGGGCTCGTTTTGTTCGTAATTCAGAGCTCTTCGTAACGATATTTTTTTCATTAACAAATTTGATATATATTTGCTAAATATTTGACAAATAAAATTTGTTATATAAAAAAGTTGTAAATATCAAAAAGTTAAAGGGTATTTTTTGTAAGTTTTTAATTTTTTTTGTTTTAAAATCCAAAACCTTACACGACAATGACATGCACTATTTTTGTCAAATATTTTCAAAAACATGTCGCGTATGATTTTATGGGTCTCGCGTACATGCGTACGCGACATGCACTATTTTTTTTTTTTTTTTTCCCGAGCTAGAATGTTGACATGTGTCCTCCCCTTATGTCGCGTATGGATTTAAGGGGAACCTTGGGGTATTTTTGAAAACGGCTGAGATTTGGGGCATTTTGTCACATACCCCTCCATGCAGGGGTATGTCAGTAATTTTCTCTTTCTCGACATGATATATAATTGTATATCATTCATGTGCATGTATATATAATTAATATATTTGTTTTCCTTTTGATTTCTGTAATCGACAGTGACAACATGTATATTTGTTTTGATTTATGTGATCAATAGTGACAACAAATAGTATTTTGGTGATTTGTTTTCTTTGGTCATTGATTTGTTTTTAAAACATATATTGTTTTGTGTATACTTTAATTAGCATTAACTTTAATTCGTTAATAGTATGTGTGTACAAGAACGTGGTGTAAACACACTATTGTTTACATCTTTGATCGATTAACAAAATGATAAGGGGTTAATCATTGATCCATATAAACCCTAATTAGGGTTCATCATATTGTTCAAGATTACTAATTGATTCTTATTTGCTAGAATCATTGAAGGTACGTTTCTATTTAAGTTTATGTTAATTTTTTATATGTTATAGATGTTCCATCGCTTCCGCATATGTGTTTACCTGTTTATATGATTGTCATGTTTTATATATTCTAACAGCGTTGGCATCGGCTTCGTTTCCGTCGTTTGTTCTTACACGTTGCTTTGGCTGAAACGGACTCCATATATTTGAGTTTGTATATCAAGTTTTTAATAAATTGGCTAGTACTTGACATAACATTTGAGGATTTAGGTTTCCAATTTCGTTTGCAAGTCTAGAAAGCATGTGTCTTTGACGATGAAGTATGTGGTCTCGTAAGGTTAAAGTTAAAGGTTTAAGTTATATATTTATGTCATGTATGTCGAGAATTAGGTTGTATGAAATATTTGTTTTATGAAACTCAATGTAGTTAAGGTTAAGGTATGTTGTATACAACTTAGGTGGCATTTAGGCAAATTTTTATAACTTATACAATGAGGCACAAGTTAAGCATATAAAAAAAGTATAAAAAGTACACAATGACCCACAAAAAAGTACTCAGAGACTCACAAAATTCATGTGTCCCTCAGTAAATTTTTGTATTTTTTTGTGGGTTACATTATCATTATCACCACTTTCACTACTTTCATAATAGCATTACATTATCATTCAACAAACCATCACTATCACAACTTTTTACCTTCTATGATCACCACCAAAACAAAAATATAAAAAATATTTATGTAGAACCGTAGAGGGGGTGAATACGGTCTTTTCGGATTCTTCGAAATTTAAAAACTTCAAGCACAAAGATCAATAAGTGGTTGTACAAGAATCCAACAATCACAAACACAACCAAAGCATATAAACCAAGTAAAGAGACACCACGATATATACTGATTCAAGATGGGGTTTTATGCCATCCGTACGTCAGTTGCGAATCCACGACACCGATGCTTTTCACTAAGTATAATCCTTTCGGTGGACTACAAACCGTTACAACTTCACTCCACTGATATTCCCTAATTTCAATGCTCACAAAGAATTTAAAAACCTTTTTGATTGTTCACCCCTGATGACAACTTAGCATCCATAAACAATATTTCTCCAACTTCACCCCGGGACAAGTTGCATCACTATTTCTTCCTATTTATTTGATAAGTTTTGAAAAATGTACTAGGGCCGAGCATGGAGGACCCAAAACCGAACCGCAGTGACAAAACCACCATCTTTGGTAGACCCTAACATAAATTATGTATACTACACAATGAGGATCACAATCATTGATACAGTTTGGACACCAAGCTATCTTATCAATATATTTACAAAAAAGCCTTCGATGTAGTGATGAAATTATGATACATAATCAATCTATTTGTTTTGTTCATTACTAAAGAATCCTATAAAATCTTTCTATCTATCCTTTGAATTACTCATATATCCTATGAATTTCATTTCGCACCGGAAACTATTCTAGGAGAAGCTCGAATTCATTACGTTCAGGTATTGATCGATATTGGTTTGCCGAACCGACAAAAACCGAGCCGACCCGACAACTCTTCGGTCTCGGTTTCACGTTTTTCCTATTTTTGATTTTGGGTCGGTTCGGTTCGACCCAAAACCGACAAAAACACACCTAAACCGAACCAAACCGACACAAAACTGAACCGAACCGATCATATTCGGTTCGATTTCGGTTCATGTTTTTCACGAAATCGGTTCTCAGGTCGGTTCAGTTTTTGTCGAGTCGGTTCAGTTTTGGACCTTTGCTCACCCCTAAATTGTCATGTTGTAACACCCCCAAAAATCGGGTCCAGCGAAAGCATATACGTCATTGGGGTGCTACTACAATGGCATCATAACATAAGTACAAAGAACGGTTTTTATTTCATTTATTAAAAATAAAATGTATTAACAAAACGTTAAGTTTACATTTTATAAAAGAAGTGCGGAAATAGGCCCATAAGATAGTTGAAGTGGTTCCAATTGCTTTATCAGAGTCGCATATGACCATGCCCCTTGCCAAGCGCCTTCAAAAATGAGCTAACGCCGTATACCTGAGAATACATGCTAAAGGTCAGCTTACGCTGGGGAGTTCATAATTTTAAATGTTTAAAAGAACAGTTGTGGACCTGAAGATTTAAGCGCTATGTCTGACTAGAGGCAGGCATAGATACACATTCCAACAACATAACATTTCACAACGATAAATTTCTTATCTTAAGAAAGATAAGTGGTCATACTGAGCGGATCCCTCGGCGGTCACTAGCCAGGTCATCGATACAGCAAGGAACCACCCGTTACTGCCCTGGGACTAGGCCGTAGGTAGCAGTCTATTCTTAACTAGGTCAGCCCTAGAAGACACCAACTATCGCAAATCTAACCTTAACTAGTCAACACAATATAGCAAATCTAAACTTAATAACAGGTCCAGAAAATAGCCATTTCAAGTATATCAGTCATGTTGATATAAATAATGCGTAAAAACGTTATTAATATTTCTCGATATCCCTATGTTTTGACGATCACAAAATGTAAAATCATTATGTAAATAAGTATTTAGTGACAAAATATCATTATATCCAACTAATTCACTTAAGGTATGAATAAACAAGTGCCTAATACATTTAATGATCAAAGGAAAGTTTATTTACTAATTTCAAATTATATAAAATGGTATAAACATTTTATATATTTAAGAAAAACATTTTTGGTAATTAAAGGAAAATGTTTATTTCATAATAATTAAATGAATTCAAATTTTTAACCAAATTCAGTTAAATTTTCACCAAATAAACTTTCCCCAGAAAGGACAAAAAATTCAGGCCGTTACAGTGGGCGGCCTCCTTAATTATAAGGGGCGGCCCCCTTAATTTTAAGGGGGCCGACACACAATTAATGGGGCCGGCATACGCTTCTCTGTCAGAATTCTTTGCCTATAAATACTGGTTCAAATCTGAAATTTTTTCCTCACCTTTTGCACAAAAACTTTATGTTCTAATTCTCTCAAATCATCTTCCTAAAACCTTTGATCATAAACATATTAGTTCTTGTTTTCAAGTGATACTATCCATCCTCATTCAAAGTGCAAGAGAAGAATACTTCTTCAACACTTGTTTAGAAGTATTGAAGAGTTGTGTATATTGTTATGTGTTGTGTAAATTATTTGTAAAGGTGTAGAAGGTGTGTAATAGATAGATCTAGGTGAGTTAGTAGTCGTGAATAGAAGTAGTGAAGAAATAGTTGTTTTGTGAAGAAGTAGTGAAGGTGTGAGAAGTAGTGTAGTAGTAATGGTGTGTATAAGTCGTGAAGAAGGTGTGTAGTGACTAGTGGTGTGAGATTGGTTCTAGCTACTATTAGAACTCGACATCTAGCTTAGTGTCGTTAATCGGTGTAAGCAAAAGGTGTGTAAGGTTTCTCCGCCAAAAGGGAGCTCGTTGTGTTAGTGAAGAAAACTCTCGAGTAGGAGACTCGAGGAGTGGAGTAGGGCAAGGAAGGAGACCTTGTAGCCGAACCACTATAAATCCGCCGTGTCTTGATTTGATCTTTCCATCTCTTGTTCATTATCTTATTTACATCTTTATTGTTTACATACTCATAAACATTTGCATCTAGTTGTAGCTTGTGATATTGTGCTAAAATTGATTTCACACAAAGTTCAAACAAAAGGTTCATTCACAAAATAAAGTTTTTATAAATAATCTAAAAAGATACAATATATACATACACATATACAAGTGAAATTGATCATTTAGATTGAGTATATTTTTACAATAAATCTTGTATTGAAGATTTTGAAAACAAAGTTTTGAAATAAAAATTGACGTAAAAC
This sequence comes from Artemisia argyi, assembly GCA_030686995.1. Taxonomy (NCBI): domain Eukaryota; kingdom Viridiplantae; phylum Streptophyta; class Magnoliopsida; order Asterales; family Asteraceae; genus Artemisia; species Artemisia argyi. The sequence continues at coordinate 135,278,099 of CM060680.1, forward strand.
TATTCAACTCCCCCTTCTAGTTTTCCACAAGTCAATCAATCAATCAATCACATCTCAATCAACAGTTCACGTATTCAGATAAACAATCATCAAATTTAACGAGCATGTATCCTCCCCCAAAATAGTTATGAAAACTGTTTGAAAAGTAAGGGGTATGAACTCACCTTAGCCACAGCAATGCAAAGATCACGACTAACACGACTGGCATCTAGAGCTAATCACAACGATAATCCCAGAAGATAGGTATTCACGAGTACAATGGTATAGAGGCGGCGTAACCTAATACGCATACGATTATCTCAAAATATAGCTCGTACAATAATAAAGTCTATAAAAGACAGTGTGTCATAGTTTTCGTGGATTATTCAGAACTTATGAAAAGTTTAGTATCTACGTTTCGTAAGAAAGCTTTATGTTTCGTGTGGTGGTAAGAAAGTATAGACTCAAAATATTACTCACGCCAAAGTGAAAAAAGATATCGACAAACAACTCACACAAAAGAGCAATAAACATTGACATAGTCGAGAAAATACTGACGAGAACTCAACTAAGAAAATCTTAGAAAGATGACGACAGCCTATTATGTAATATAGATAGGTCGATTGGTAGTTTCGGTATTCACCCATATTTCCCAAACAATTTGTAAAGAGTAAATAACGTTTGGAAGTGCAAATCTAAGTTTTATAAGAGAGCTCAAATAGTTTATGTAAAATATACAAACAAAATAAGTTTGCATTCACAATTCGAGCAAAAAGCTTTTCAACTTCCTAAAACATAAGTTTATATTCTTGTCGGGTTTTATAAGAATAGGAGGTTTTGAACAATAATTACAAGTTTAGAGAGTTGTATAAAATTCAGCATGACGCGCCCTTTTATACAACATTACCAAGTCAACATGACTTTAACAAAATCAATTTTCTCAAAACTATATTTCCCGACAATTTTATAGAAAATTAATAAAAGTATTCATTGATTATTAGACAATATTTCCTTATTGTGTGTCCGTTACGAATCAAATATATTAAATTCGTATAGAGTCTAATATATTGTATTCGGTTGAAGTCCAACAAGTCCAAATTGTTCAATGGTCAATGTCCAATAGATGTCGATATAAATCATAACCCGAGTATTTAATCCATCAAGGGTTATTCAAGTCCAATCTCATTTATCAATCGTAATATATCCGAAACGTACCAATGAGCACATATGTTAAAAATAAATAAACATGTTAATATTCGAAAAATTATTAACACCTGGTAACTTGTTTTAGCTTGGTGGGCTTAACCCATAACTAAATCCAAATGCACCTATAAATGAAGACACAAACAAAATGCACCCATATTGTGCGACACAGATTTAAAACAAGTTGACTAGTCTCATGCTTTCATTTGCTACTTTTACAAATGACACTTTATTGATTCAAATCACCAATGGTTAAAATGCATCTTAACTGCTGAAAACAGTTGTTAGAAATAAGCTGGATCAGTAAGCATCTAACACATGCACTCTAATTTAACCCTTTAGCAAACAACAAAAACGCAACGCAATCCCGTTCACAACAACAAATCAAACGTACCCTTGTATCAAACATAAAATCAAACACAACACCCTCATTTTTAATATACAATACTTGCTAGATTCAAAACATTTTTAAAGACAAATGGAATTATTAACACCCCTTGGTGTTACTGTTTGTGAACCGAGGATAAACACGCAAATGAGTACAAGTAAAATGAGTAGATCTAAACACATAACGAGACCAACATAAAACAAATGAACAAGTTAATTCCGAATCGAAACAAATGACCCTAAGTGGGCGTTTCCTGCTGTGAATCGAGACACAAACAATCACCCTTTTAGCAGTCTTTCTTACCACACAAAATGATATCAAAACATTTATTAGTAGCTTCAAATTTACCGAGACCAAGAGCAAAACACAAATCTGACCCGATAGTAAGTCAACAAAATTGAACCAGAAGCCATTTTCACAGATTTTTACCACACGAAAACATTATCAAACATGTGTTTTAATCTTGTTTTTCAACACGTTTTAAATCCACAACAGTTAGTAACCCGTTTTGATCCACGAAAACTAGACAACTAACTAATCGGTAACAAAATAAACAAGATGCGAGGTGGTTTTACAATACCACACGGACAACGAGAGAGAGAAGAGGTGGCAGTCATGGTGTCTCCTTCGAGTACAACTCGAATCACCAAGCAATTACACGAACAAACAAAAACTCTGTACGGTTTTGTGTTTGTGTCAAAAAAGCTGTTTTCATGGTTTTAAACACGCGCGTAATGGTTTTCAAATGTTCATAAAATTAGTTATGTCTACAAGTTATTATTAGACTGGTAGGCATGGTTATCGAGTTTTAACACATTCTCACTTTATACATCAGCGCTACCTCAGCTTTCTCTCTTCTATCACTTCCCCATCACTCCTTCTGACCTTTTATTGAACATGGTCCTTTACCCTCACATTTTATTAAAATACCCTCTTTATACAAATATATTTCACTAAATATTCCACACGCATTAACAAACAAATTATAAAAACAATAAAACAAAACAAAAGTCCCACTTCACACCACATACAACTTGGTGACTAGTCACCATAACTTGCCTCAAAAATTGAACTCACTCGTGACCTTGGCTTGAAGGCACGGTATTCACTCGTGACATAGTAGTCACCAAGTTGAAAGTCACTCCCTTGTCCATTAGCCTTAACAAATTTCAAACAAAAAATAACATACTATCATAAGATGTCGTCATATGCAAGCATTTTAACTAAACCCATATTCTTTTTTATTGTATCTAATTAACCAACCTTTGATACTAAAAATATACTCCCCGTCTCAAAATAGTTGTCATCTTTTAACTTTTTAAAGTCTTATTTTTTTAACTTTAATTTTAAATATTTTCGTTTGTGTTATATAATAGTTGTTATAAAATATATTAATAGATAGCTTTTAAAATGTATTTTTCATTGACATAATTTTTATCTAGTGTTGTATAACATAAACAAAAATATTAAAAATTAAAGTTGATAAAAAAGGATTTTAAAAAATCAAAAGAGGACAATAAATTTAAAACGTATGTAGTATAAGGTTTTCAACCAATTCATGTAAGGAAATCACATATATTTTTAACCATATCAGATAAAATTGAAAAATATATTAATTTGTATACAATGATAATCATATAGAAAAAATAAGTTTCATTATTTACACCACCTCAAGCAAAAATTCTACATTTGAGTAAGAAAAAAATAATATTATATATTTTGGAAGTTTGGAATAATGGAATATTGGAATCTCATCATATTTGATGGTATTTAAGTATTTTACCTGCTGCCCTCGTTCTGTTTACAACTGTACTTTCTATTATCTACAACAAGTAATCTTTTATATAATAAAAGAATTACATTATTTCGTAATGTTTTTGCAAATCCTTTCTCATTGAAAAAAAAAATTGGACCAACAGCAAAGCTCGATTTGCCACGTAGGCGAAATCGAGCAACATGATTGGCCAATAGAAAGTCAAAATTAAATTAATTTTGGTCAAACTTAATAAATTTGGTGGAGAAATTTGGTTAAAAAAAAAATGCATAAAAATATAGGTGTCAAATTTATGAAACTAAAAACTTAACAAAAGATGAAGTAATTAATAAAACTTTAGTGATTGAATTTTAATTAATTTATATAGAGTAAAGTGTAAAATTAAAAGTTTACATATTTTTTAATAACTTTATAAAAAACACAAATAACCACTTACAATTTATAACCCCTATACTTTATAATATTAACTTTATTTAAAATTACATGAATATTAGTATTACTTTTTAGACTTTCATAGTTTCATCCATTAAAATTAAAAAATTTGGTAAATATGCGAATTAGTTTTAATATACGTTAAATTTTTTTAAACTAATGTTAGTTTTAAAATTTCATCAATTATAATATTTTTTTAAATAAGGACTCATGTTAGTATTTAAAAGTTTAATTCATGCGTACACGGGTTCGAAATACGGCTAAATTATTAGTAACGGGAATATAAATATCAAATGGTAAACACGATACTGTGATATGAAAATAAATATACGCGATTCTACTTATAACAACGACTCATGAAATTGTTATTTAAAATTTGTATATGGATATCCATAAAAACATTTTTAAAACTTTACGGAGCATATTTTAACTTCATCATCGCTCATTATGTGCTACTAAATTCACACATTTTGTACAACATGATATCAATAATTAAAGTTAAACAACAAAATCAACATCAGCCTCAACATGTCTGTTAGTTAAAAACATTATACAAAACGAATTATTAAAAAAACAAACACATGGGTTAGATAGTCATTGTTTAATATAGAAGGTGTTTTCGTTAATTTTTTTAAAAAAAATGCACGTATCACAATCTTTATTTGATAACAATCACCTTCTAAAAAAAACAAAAAAAGAAAAAGAAAAAGAAAAAAAAAATAGGTGATAACTTAACTTAATTCATTGACGTGATGTTTTATAAAAAAAAAATCGTAATAGTTGGCCGTTGTAAACAAATTAAAAGTATGTATATGAGAATTATTCAGCAAGAATATATTGTTTTAATCAGGTTATTACGTTACTATACTGCGATAATGTTATTAAGTTTGTAATCACGGATGTGAGATACAAACATTATTCTATACTTATGATTTATGTGTAAACCTCTTTTTGCTTCTGAATAGAATCCGAAAGAGACCTCAACAGAACTTTGGCTTATGTCTTATCTAGCTGATAGTATTTAGTAACTTTTTTTATAGTTTATCTTTTTTGTTATACACATCAACTTTTAGTAACTCTTTTTTATGTTTTATTGAAAATTTTTACACTTAATATTTGCGTTTTTACTATAAACACACTAAGCTATAATAGAATTAGTTGTGAGTTCAGGTGTTTTTTCACTAAATTTCTTAAAAAGCTTATAGCTTTATCATACACTTATTGTGTTATGGTAATTGAATAAGCTAATAAGCACCTTTAATGAGCATAACCAAATACCCCTTTAGTTATAATATGAAGTTTTCTTATTTGATGTTATGACTAACTTTGTTGTTATCCTCTCTATAATGCAACATGTTAGTGGTTTTTGCAGTTTTATCATCTTATCGCACACACTAAAGTGTAATGCAATTTGTTGTGTGCGTTTTTTTAGAGGAGGATTAAGTATCAACACATGATTGTCGTGGAAAATTTTTTTACGCCTGCTCAAGGTATGAATGTATAATTTAGTTAAGTTGCTGATTTAGATAATACATGAATGTATTCTAATGTACCAAAGATGTGTTTTAGTGCCTATATGGGGAATTTTATGGTAGAAATTCTTTTCGGATTGTAATTTGTCTTTGAATGAGTTAATTAAACTTAGCAGGTGTTTGCTGTCATTGATAACACTATGGATGTCAACCAACGGTCTAAAATATTGGTGTCTTTTACCTTGATGATTTAGGCCAATTGTGAAGAAAGTTGCATTAAAGTGAAAGGTCGGTAAGGATTCAAACAATCCTAAAAGACTTGCGAATGTACTATTTGTCATTTTTTCGTGCATTTATAATTTACTTATAGAAGTATTAATAATTTTCTTATATAGTTCGGGCTTAGAGAAAAATTAATCTTATACATTATACATAAACATAAGATTAAATTTGAGTTCTATCAATTACATTTTTTTTCTCTTTATGTAATAAAGAAGCTAAAGCGTAAGCATCTATGTTAATTTGGTAATTTTATTATCAAACATGAAAAGTAAATAGCACAAACTTATGAAAATACAACTTTCCAAACAAAAAGGTACATTGATATGATGGTTATTTATAATCAAAGAAATGAATCAATTTTCAAAGCTATCTAAATATGGTACATATTTTAACGAAAATATAAGTAAAAGAAATACTACAATTACAAAACACATCGTAAATTGATAGCACGAGTTTGCAAAACTAAAAGCATATATCACTAACATCTCATGCATGTCAAGTATCATCATTTGATTTTGCTTGAATAATAAAATATAATCTTTAATCCAAAATCATTCTCCTAAAATAATAGGTATGTTATAACATATACATATGATTTTTTATTTTTAGTGTACCAAGTAAAACTATTTGAAACATGTTAAGTAGTTCATTTCTTAATTGATAATAATACATAATAAAAACAAAATTTTAAAAACCCTGTGCGTGCACAGATATTATAACTAGTTTTTAAATTAAGATTACATAAATAAATGTCAATTAATCAATTTCCACAGAAACCGGGTGTAGATATGTATTATTTTAAAAAATATTACAAGGATAGTCCTTATTGTAGTTATATCATAATTTCATATTAGTCACAAAGTCTTAAAATTTAAACCAATAGTCTTTGTGGCTACGACCCCTAACCAATGTTTTGAAACCCGGGTTTGGGATCGACCCGGCCGAGTTACCGGGTCACCGGGTCACCGGGTCAACCCGGGTCAACCCGGTTAGACCCGGTTTTACGCATATTTCCAAAAATCGATTTTACGCACAAATATGAGTGAATAAACACCATAAGAAAGTCATATCAAACAAAAATAGCACCTTAATAATGACAAATAAATAAAAAAGAGTCAAAATTTAAATTAAAAAAAAAAAAAAAAAAAAAAAATAGACAAAATCCAAACCCGGGTCAACCCGGGTCACTCGAAACCCGGCGGGTCACACCGGTTGACCCGGTTTTAGAAACCCGGGTCAAAACAACCCGTTTTTTGACCGGGTTCCGGTCCGACCGGTTCGACCGGCCGGGTCGACCCGGGTTTCAAAACGTTGCCCCTAACACCATTAGTATTATTTAAATGACAATAATACCCTTCATTTCTTTTTTTAACCAAACACTCTCATAAGTTACACATTAATTTTCTTACATTACTCATAAAACAAAACACCCTTTTCTTCACATTCACACAAACTTAAAATAACTTATCTAAAAAAAGAGTAAAAGTACGTTAAGGGGGTATTTCTTTTTCTCTTAGCTAAGAGAATGGGTCCACGCAAAATATATAATAATGTTTTTTTATGTGAAGCCCACCATTTTTCCACTAGTGCCTCTATCCCCATGTGAGTGGTATAATGGAGACTCTCCCCATTAAGACCATTTAACAGCCGTGGGTCTCACATAAGCCCCACGCTTCCCTTAGCTAACAAAAAAAAGAAACACCCCCTAAATCACTAAAATATACAAATCAAAATCATAAATATAGCAGTAAAATTGTGTTAACAAATCAAAATAAGTTACTCATTGAAAATAATAAATATAGCTATTACTAATCTTCAAGACATGGTTCAAATTCATACCCCTTATGTTTTACTTTGCATTTTTTATAACTCTTTTTATTTTAATTTGGCTTCATTTAATTTAATGTTCTTTGTTAATTTTTTTGGCTGAGTTCGAAATTGAAGATTAGAGATGTTCAGATATAGTATGAGGATATTCAGTTATGAGTTAAGAAGTTTTTGGTTAAAAAGAAATGAAAAGAAATACTGTCAATTAGAAAATGTCCATGGTCTAATTGTGCAGATTTGAGAACCACAAATATACAATGTAATATTTATAACTTTGGGAGAATATGTGAAATTATGATATAACCACATGGACCATCCATGTAATTTACTCTATTTCACACCTAGAAACATATAAAAATATAACGTTACCTTTTAAAAACTCTATCCGTCTTATTTTAAAAGTCCATTTTGCTATTTTAGTTCGTTCTAAAAAAATTGTTTACTTGAAACAAATAAAATTAATAATTAGTCATTCGGCCTATTTTACCCTTAAATACTTGCCATGTTATAAAATATGCATTTAATCAAGGGATAATTCCAGAAATACCCTAGTTGCCTTTGGGTTTGTTTGATAAAAGTAGCAATGAGCTGTGACCAGTGAGCTATGAGCAGTAGCTGTGATCAGTAACCACAGCTCCCAGCTCATCACTCACAGCTTCTTAAAAAAAATATTGGAAAAATGAGCTTTCCTAAAAAATAACAAAGTTCACCGCTCCTTTGCCAAACAAACAATAAAAATCAAAAAGCTCATTGCTAACCGCTCATCGCCCTAAAAAGCTCCAAAAAGCTCCGCGCCAAACATAGCCTTTGTGCTATTTACATCAGAGACTTAAACTTTTGTGCTTCCGAAACTAGACTGAGTTGCCCTTGTACAATTGGGTAAATCAAACCAGTAAGTGACAAGTGTGACTTTTACTGATTATGAGGTGATGAGTCATAGGTCAACTGGTCTACAACGGTATAATAATTGGGCAACTGATCTACTTTGGTAAAATAATTTGGGACACATGACGACACATGATAGGGTAATTCAAGTTGCCCAGTTGCCCGGTCTATTTTCGAAAGCACAAAAGTTTAGGTCTCGGATGTAAATAGCACACAAGCAACTGAGGTATTTTTGAAATTATCCCATATGCATTAATTGCATGGGTAAAAACAACATTTCATTACCTTGAATCTACATTTGTTACACATCTATACTATTTATAATTGAAAATTACCTATTCTTGAAAGTGAAAAACTTAAATTAATTTTTTGTCTAAATTACCCTTAATTAAGCTTAAAAACTCCATTGAATCAAATATTGAATCATTACGAAAAGTATTGAAGCATATAAATCTATTGAAGGAAACTATTGAATATATTGCTTGAAAATATGGCAACTATTGAATCATTCATGGAAAGTATGATAGTGTTTGTTATTTTGTTTTTTTTTTTCAATTTTTTTCTCAAATTTTTTTTGTTCTAGTTACATGAATAATTAATCGGATAATATAAAACTAATAAACTGGTTATGGACTAAAAATTCGGCTACAAGAGGACGTGAGTTGATGGTTTCATTTTGACCAATTCCACATGACTTTTCTTTTTGACTTTCCTATAATGCCTTCCATTAATTATAGAAATCTTCATCTAAATACATTACTTTGTTTTTAATTATCTTTCATTATTTAATTATGAATGTGAATCTATATTTACATTGTCTCTAGCCTTTATTGTATTAAAGTTACCCGATATTACATCATTACCTCTTTAAAGATGATTTCTTCCCCTAAATCAACGAAAAATAAGTCTTTACTTTTATGGGTTATTATGATATAGTCACATTAATAAAAGAGATTTCATCCTCGATATAACATTGGTCTTAGTATAATTAATAGACGAGTACTTGTGCATACCAATGAGATTTTATAGCGGCAGATAATTATAGTGATATTTTGGCCACACAAAACAATTAACTAAAATTTCGTTTGTGTAATCAAAATATCATTATAACTATCTGCCGCTATAAAAAATCTCATTGCTATAGACGGGGTACTCGTCTAGTATCATAAACTCCACAATTTGCCTGTGGATACCATTTTCGGGGCGAAAGGAGTATATTGTTAGATGTTAGTTTATTAGTCAATTTATTATGGGCTTTGTTGAGTTTGTTAGGCCTAGCCTACTTTTGTTTTTATCTAGAATAATCCGAAGTGATTATATATTGTAATTACCAGTTAATGAATGAGCAAGCCAATTATATTTCTAATATGGTATCTAGAGCAAATACGACCCCTTTCTAATTCCCCTCTAAATCTAATGTTTTTTTTTCTCTTTTCCCCTCTACTTCAAATGAAACCTTAGTCTAATGCAGGGACGGAGCCACTATTTGAGGGGATGGGCCATGGCTAACCCAAACCGTCAAATTAGAAGTATGCATGCTATGTTATATGGTGCCATAGTCAACATTAGAAATGGTTTGGCCCACCCATATTCAAACATGTACATATAACTGTAACTCTTTTGTAGGGGTGAGCAAACAAAACCGAGAAAACCAAAACCGAACCGAAAAACGAAAAGCCCGTACCAAAAAAACCAACCAAAACTAAAAACCGATGGTTTGGTTTTTAATTTTTTAAAAACCGAAAAATACGGTTCGATTTTGGTTTTTGTCCAAAAACCGAATCGTAAAAATCGAACCGAATCGATTTTATTATATAAGAATATATATTTAATATAATATGAATAAATAGCTAAATAAATCAAATCTATAAACTCATATTCATTTTGTTGATAGATTTATAATATATTTATCTTAACGTTTACGTATATATGCTTTTTTGTCATTTCGTGTGTTTACTTCAGAAAATATCAATACATATATGACAAAGATCATTCTATGTGTATTTTCACTTTTATATGTATGTCTCATCTATATGTGTGTAATTATAAAATTATGAGATAAACATTATTAATTTATTATTAATTTATTACTATGCTTAGATTGACAAAAAAAGTAAATAAGAATAACCAATTTTTTATGTAATATAAGTTTGTTGGTATAATTTTGCCATGCCCAAATATAAACGGTTAGAAACCAAAAATACCGAATCAAAACCGACAATAAACCGAAAAAACCGAACCGCCAAAAACCGAACGGTTTCGGTTTTGGGTTCAATACAAATCGAACATTTCGGTTCGGTTTCGATGTTATCAATTCATAAATTCATGTTCGAACATAGTAAATGTTATATTAGCCCAATCTGACAAATCTTCTAAACGCAATTTTTATTTGCAAAGAATTATTTTGGCCCACCAAATATTAAAATTCTGGCTCCGTTACTAGTCTAATGGTTGGAGACAACGAAACACCTCCTAATTCTCCCACTTCACCTTCTCATTCTGACAAACTTATACCATTTGGAGTTACAAGTATCTCTAATAATGTACCTATCAAACTCAACCTTGAAAAGATGAACTACAACTCTTGAAGTTCATTCTTTAAAATCCTACCTTGGGAGTATTGGTTTGAAGAAACATATTGAAGATACTTCCTCTAGTTCCAAATATCCGGGATGGAGTCGCCTTGATGACCTTGTTAAAGTATAGATATTAGGTACGTGCTCGGATCTCTACAAGATCAAGTGGTCACTACTCCGGTTAATGCTAAGGACTTATGGCATCATATAAAGAACATATAAACTTATACCGTTTGCATCAAAAAAATATTTTGCATCAAAATTTCATTTTTTGTGAATTAAAAAGAACGTATAAAAACTTAAAATTAGAAAAACTTACTTTCACGTCATTTTTATGCACCAATATCTTCTATCTTCAAATAAAATTTCAGAACTTTTTGAGAAGTTTTTATTTTTTTAAGTCTTATTATTTTTCTCACGGATATTTGTCTTTTTATTTGATATCTTCCCTATGACTTGTTAGAACAATTACGGTTGTAGTTGGTAAGAAACACAACAAGCAAACATTTGGTTTTTTAGTTGGTAAAAAAATATGAGTAATTTCACATATCATTATATTTTCATGATTAATTTCATATATGTTTAAAGTGCAAGTATTGAATGAATAATATAAAATGTTTGGATATATATATAATTTTTAAATTTTAGAATGGGAGATATGAAATTCCCCAAGAAAAATAAACATTGGGCTATTGGGTTAAGTAAAATAAAAAGTTTAGTATATGTAAACTAAGAAAGAAAATAAGAGGGATAAAAAAAATGATTTGAAACCCTAATCAATCGTTCGGAAATGTTGCAACAACCACTAGTTGAAGATGAAAGTTGGAAGCGAGATTTAGAACGTGTGTTCCATAAGATGCCAACTAATATCCGAGAAGGTATCTATAATCAAATGCCAGATGATGTCAAAGCAAATTTGGACAAAGCACGACAACCATATGAGTTGATGATGATGAATGGATAGCAGCAGGTGCATGGACAGATGTTTTGGAGTATAAGGGGTTACCGTTGGACACCCCATACAAATATAAAACTTATTCTGATACTACTTCTGTCTTGTATCTTGAATCCTATTGCGATCGCTTATACAATGATCTTAGGGCAAAAAAGGGGAATTTGGAAGCGTCCTCATCCTCCGCAGCAAAAATTGTTTATGGTTACCCCTTCCTCCTAAACCTAAACCAAAGCGACCTTACCATGTTTTAGAAGAATTAGAAGATGAATACTACAAAGATTATGTTCACAAACTAGTGTATGGAAAACGAGGAGACAATTGGATGCGGAAGCTCTAAGGAAGTAGAAACTGAGAAAGCCTAAGAAGTTTAAGAGCTATAACGGTTTTGTTTATGCTGATGAGGATTCTAAAAAAGAAAAGGGACAACAAGATTGAAGCGCACAGAAAGATGAGGATGCAAAGGTACCAGACAGGGACTGGCCTCAACTCTTTCTTTTATTAACTCGTCTTGTAATCATTTCCTTTCTTTATGTCTTTCTTTGGATGTTTAATGATATATTACTACTACTATCTAATATTATTAGTTGCTGTTCATTTTGCCTTGTTTCGTAACAACCTATGAGGAGTTGTTGCTCATTTGCACATGCTATTTTGGTTACATTTGTTTTGTTTGTTTATCATGATGATGCAATTGCAAAACTACTTGTAAGTCTCACTTTCCTGTTCTGGATAGTTTTGACTCTTCTGCGGTTTACTCTCACCAACTACTTTATTTGCTTATTGGGACTTACAAATTATGGCTCAGCTCCAGTTTATGGGTTTGAAGGTTTTGGTACATAAAGTGCTTCATCACTAGCTATTACCGTGTTGTGTTTGCATTCATCACATCAACTTTTGTTTTACTAATATAAAACATATAAGTTATGTTGATATTTGATAAGTAGGTATTACTTGTTCTTGCTTGGTTATATATTTTCCTATTAATGCTTAAATTTTACTTCTTCCAAACTGCTGTATGCCTAGATCTACCACTCCTCAATTCCACCCTTGAAATTTATGACAGTACCATTGGCCTGATAAGATCTCGTGTTTGTCTACTCTCAGGTTGACAGGAATTATCATTGCATTTAAATTCTTTTTGCTGCATAGGTAGACATATAAGATTTAATTATTCTCCTATTGTGCTTCTAGGATATTCTTATATTATTACTTGATCACTGCTACCAGGCGAATATTTTAGATAAAGCTGAAGATTATATCTCCATTGTATAGGCATGCATACTAATGGTTGTTTGTCACCAGAGTATGCAATTCTTTGAGTAGTAACTGAATAACACCTTACTATTTTTAGGTTGTTAACCTTTTCTTATTGTTACACAGTCCGTGATTAAATGCTTAGAGCACTGGGTGTGGTGTTACTCGTCCCTCACCGTGGTCACATGGAAAGCTCGCCACCAGACCACCTTCCCTCGCCACCTTCCCTCTCATTGTGTAGACGACGAACGCAACTCTCATAGGAACCTTGCTATTTTATGTGCCTCTATCTCCAATAACACTTGTTACACTAGGCAATTGATGTTGTTCGCTCTGATTTCAGTCATAATGTTAGTGGTATTTTAGTTAGGGAGCCTTCCATCAACTCGATTTATATGTTGAGATTTTGAGCACTATATTGATCTTCATTGTCACATTAGTTGATGCGTAGATATTGAGTTCAAATCCCTTGCTGTAACAACCCACAAAATCTCATTACTATCATTCCCATTACAAATACCTATAGTAGGTATTTCACAGGTAAATTTTTGCTTTTTATGTGCATTCATTACTTGCATGACTCTCTAGACCTGCTCACGTATTCACACAAGCCAAATAACTCAACACTCACATCCTATAAACCCCTGGTATGTCAAGCATACGATCACAACAACACCATAATAAGTAATTTACCAATTTAACACATTAAATATATCACAAAACCCTAATAAACCCTAATTAGGTCTATGTGCTTACTAAACCCTATATGCTTAACTAAACTAGTTTGAAAGTGTCCAACGCTTAAGTATGAGTTACCTTAGGAACATTAGGATACCTTAGGACCCTTAGGCACTAGTACAACCCCTTAGAGCTTAGATACAAGTCCCTTAAACACAAAACTATAACTAGGTCATAACTTCCTAGAATTAGGTCTAAACTATCCCAAAACTTCACCATAAGTCACCACCACTTAGTATAAGCTTCTTAATACCTTGTATTAGTTATTAATCACTCATAGGACCTTAACCTACTCACTAAACCCTAGGATAAACCCTAATCTCTCACTAAGTACAATTAGGTCATTTAGGTCCCGAAACTAGCTCAAACCTTCCCAAATCTTTCTCATAAGCTACCATCACTTAGTATAAGCCTCTTAGGACTTAGGATTAGTCACTAAAAACTCTTAGGAACCTAACCTAGGCACTAAACCTTAGGTAAAACCCTAAACTCTCATTAAGTAAAACTAGGTCTTAACTTAACCTAAACTAGTAAAACCTAAACATAAGCACCTCAAGCACCTCAACCTAGCACCCTAGAACCTTAGTAATATTAAGAAAACACCCTATCACCTCTAAGCTAGCAATAAAGGAGGTGGATCACCACCTTGTCACCTCCTTTTGGCCGCACTTTCATTTCCACCACAAACCCCTCCAAACCGCCTCCTAGACCTCCATAGCTTCTCCTAGTCACTCCTTAGACCGTACAAGACCTCCCCTAGCTTATCTTACTCACCTTTCACCCCTTGACACCTCCTGCTCTCGTTACTTGCTCACCAAGGCCAAACGACCCTATAAATACCCTCACCACTCCCTCCTTTCAAAGTCACACCTTCACTTCTCTTTACCTTTAAACTTCTGGTCTTGGTAGAAGTACAAGAGCCCTAGGAAACTTAGAAGTCGAGTGGGATAGACCTAAGACCTTGTCGAGTTCCATATTTGCCCTAGAAAACCCTAAAGCCCTCGTTAACCCTTCCCTAGTCACGTAATCTTTCTAATCTAGTTTCTTTAGCTTTAGTTTAGTCTTAGGATAGTACTAGGATGCCTTAGATCCCCTAGGAACCCTTGCCTAAGCCTTGAACCATATCATTTACTAGTTTTCTTTTTAAAACCCTAAATAGAGTCAAATTGCCTTTAACATGCTATACGCCCTTTACATAAGTTTTAATCTGATTTAGGTAACTTAGATAAGCTAATATTAGTTAAACATAAGCTAGGAAACTTAGTTGTTACATAAAAATATAGTTTACTTAAATTTAGGACTAGTTTTGCAAAACTTTACATGCATAGGGGTATATATCATAAATTCCTAAAACTCTAAAGTCTAGGGACTGTTTTAGACATTTCCTAGAAGTTATTAGTGCAAGGACTCATTTTGAAAAGTTTTCAAACCTTAGGATAGAAATTAAAATAAATTATAAACTAAATAGGACTAGTTATGCAAATATTATAAAGTTAAGGGTCTAAATGGTAAATATAGTAAACTTATAAGTCCAAGGGTTATTTTTGTCATTTTCTAAAAATATAGAAGTTTAGGGACTAATTGTGTCAAGTATAGATAGTTATAAGTATTATAAGTTTAGGGTAGAAAATGTAAATATATAAACTATAAGGGTATAAAGTGAAAATATTATATAAATCTAAAACTTAATTAAAGTTAGAAGTATAACACAATAGTAGGGAGCTTCATGTGAGGAGTACCATTTGGATATTTCATTTTGACGAGTTTGCTGGGTTTACGAATTAAAGTGCCCTGGCTCCTCAAACGATTATTGCATGTACTTCTGGATTATGATGGCCCGAACGGGGTTATGTGATAACTAAACTTAATAACAACATAGTCAATAGTAGGGAGCTTCACGTGAGGAGTATTAACTTATGAATTATGATGGCCCGAATGGTATTATGTTGATAATATAATACAATAGTAGGGAGCTTCATTTGAGGAGTCTTATACTTCTGAATTGTGATGGCCCGAATGGTGTTATGTTGTATCTAAAACATTAACAAATCTAAGAATGATTACTTAAGAAACTTAAAAAAGATAATTAAAGCTTGACATACATCCAAACCCACAACACACCAAGATACGTGAGTAAGGTAGTCTAGTTCCCGAGTCACTTTTTGCATCAATTAGATTTCCCTAATCCCAGGTGAGTTCATAGCCTCATACTCTTTTTTTAAACTTTCACACTAAATGCTTTACAAACCCTGTGAGGGGGATACATGCTACTTGCTTTACTTAAAACTGAATACAAGTCTTTTTCTTTTGTTATTGCACGAGTAAACTAATTTCCACCACTACATAAATAAAATTCATGAATTTAATCGTTTGGGATATTTTACCCACGCGAACGCGAATATAGTTGATAGATCTATTGGAGTTTGACAACTCCCGTTGGTATTAACATCTTTCTGGATGGTACCAATAAGTACTATATTTGAACCCACTGAATGATTAACTTTGGCAAGTTATCCTTCCCATCCCTTCATGGTCGGTTCTGTAGCCCCCATGACCCGGATTGTTATCGTGTGGTTCATGAAGTTAGTGCAACACACCCCACTCTTGATAATTGTGCATGCATCACAATTATCACACACACAACATTTTCCCAGATGTGTGTAACAACGGAACCCAGGGAACTTGTATTCACTAACACTTAAACCTATGACTCTCACTCAACACCTAGTGTTGACTTTTAAGCATGTATTCTAGGTATATCACTTCTACGGAGATATGGCAGAAGGAGGCACTGAACTCGGAGGACTTTCAAACTGGTTATCATTCAAACATAACCTAACACCTAAACTTTGGGACCTCATCAAAAGTAAAAGTATCTTTTACTAATAAAACTCTGATAATTAAATGAATGATAACTAAATTTATAAAAACGTCTCTTTTCGAGTCGTTTTCTATTACTGTAACTGTGATTCATTGAAGTAATACCCCAAACACTTAATCCGCTGCGATCAGTGAAAAATGGGGGTGTTACAGATTGGCATCAGAGCTTAAGTTGTAGTGAACAAGGTCAAAACCTAAACTACAACTATTTTTCCTAAACCCGAGAAAGTCCTTAGTACCCCTGCGATTCTTCGTAACTATACGTGCTAAGGTTAGTATAATAATTGCCTGCTTAACTGCTAAATGATTTAAAGTATTTTTACTATTATATAGTTATGTCTACTCCCCGCTATTCTACCCTTGTCTCATCTAGTTTACATCCGGAGAATGATCTTCCCTCTCTGAATGTACTAGATTATTCCCCTAAACCATATTTTCCCGATCACTTAGAAGACTCTAGGAATAGTTTAGATACACCTTCACCCTTAGGTTTTACACCTTTCTTAGATAACCCTCATTTAAAACACTTAAGAGATTTCTATGCTAAGGCATCACCTATTCCTCCCCTAAACCCTATTTTACATCCACCATTACCCACACCTAGATTAGAACCCCATGGTTTCTTTCTCTCTAGAGAACCATGTATACCTGTAAACCCTATCACTACCTATACCCCTAGATATGACCCTAGGCAACCCTATACTTTAGGACCTACACCTTACTTAGTAAACCCTCCCATTTCATCTTGGAAAGATGAATTTGGAGAAAACCCCACTAGGACAACTTTAGAAAATGAGGAAAATCAGTTAGAGGAAATTTTAAATAATTTAGATGAAATTTTCCTTGACCTTCTTGAGAAGATAGAAAAGGTCATGATAATAACTTAGGTAATCAACCTGACTATAGTAGTTTAAGAAATACCTTACATGAAAACCATTTTAAAGTAGCTAAAATACAGAAAAACCAAATGAAACACCACCATAAAATAGCCTTTGCCCGCTTTAGGATTTGTACTTTAGAATAGATAATTGATGATGATGAGGAAAATCATCAATAAAACCTAGAAAACACAAACACGTGGAATTAGGAAAAACCTTAGAAACCCCTAAGTAATATGCCTTTTATAGCCTTAAGAGTTATACCATATAATAATTAGTGCCTATAAGATATGTAAGATAGGAAATCAATAAAATAAGTTAAGTTTTAGAAACTACCTAGTGACCCTCAATTAGGATAATTTAGATAAACTAGATTTAGGTATACCTCTCCCATATTACCTTAGGTCATCCCTAACCCAATAGTAACCCTTAGGAGAATAGATATAACCCGTAAAACATAACAAGTTAGGTACTTGTTATAACCTACCCCGAACCCTTACCCCTAGGAATTTAGGAAAAACTACCCCGATGCCTTAGATACATAGATTCTCTAAACTGTTTTAAACTCCCCTCATACTTCCTCCTTTCCTAAAAACACTCTCCCTTATCAATGGTGAGAATTCTTATTCTACACCATAGAGATCTGAATTCTTTCTCCTCTGATCTCTAAATCCTCACTACTTCCTTAGCTTTCTTAAGCTATCTTTTTCCTAGTTAGAGAATCTACCCCTAACTATCCCATATACAAATATATGATAATCATATACAAAGCATATTCCTATCTTTTCCCTCTTTATTTCCTTAGATTACTATGATTTTCCCGAATTAGTTTTCCCCATCCCCTTAGTAAAACCCGAACCATATTCTTTAGGATTCCCGTACTTGAGGTTAGAAATAACTTTAGGATATCCCTAGAAAACATAAGCTTAAGTATAGAATACCTTAGATCACTAAGATAGGCTATCTAAGAAACCCTTGAGGAAATAGAAAAATAAGATTAGGAATATTTAAGGTTTTATAGGTTAGAAATCAAAATCCCCACCCCCAATAGATAGAAAAATTAGGAAGACATCCGTATAAGATAGGATTTAGCCTAAGAATTCATTAGAATTAGAACATAGATTAGCTATAAAGAATATTAGAAAGAAACAAAGGATTAAATAGTAAAACCTCCAACTTAAGCCTTTAAACCCCTAGTTTAGGATAGACACATTAGCAAAGCTTCTACCATATAAGCACATTAGCAAAGCTTCTACCATATAGGAATAAATCATTTTAGGTCATAAATTTCCCCTACCTAGTCCCTTAGGATGCCCACATATATATTTGAGGATATTAAATTACATCTTAGGATTTGACATTTCTTAGAATACACATTAGAAAATTCTACTTAGGAGATACTATGGATACTACCATAGATGGTTTCAAGTACCTAGGAATAGTAATACCTATAATAATAGTAATAATGGTAGTAATAGACAACTTAAAATAAAAGAGAAAAGCCGAAACTATGCCTAAGAATAAGGATACTCCTAGTAAACCTTTAGGAAAGAAAACACCTAGACCTACTCCCTATTTAGAACCCTCTACTTCAATAGAACCAAACACATCACCCTTAGAAGTTTAGGATTAGTTAGGAAAACTAGAACAACCTTAGGGGGAAAACAAACTTTGGAGAGAAATCTAGTTAATCTAAAACTCCATTAGGATACAATCTTTCAGGTATCCTATACTCTTACTCTTCCGTTTAATCCTATTCTTCCATTTTCTCTCATTCTACCATTTAGATCCCGTTTAAATCTCCTTCCCCCGCCTTTTTCTCATACTTCCGTTTAAAACCCTATTTTCCCGCCTTTTTCTACTCTCCTATATAAATCCTATGTTGACATAAATAATGCCTAAAAATGTTATTTATATTTTTCGATATCTCTATGTTTTGATGATCACAAAATGTAAAATCATCAAATGTAAGATTACTACGTAAACAAGTATTAAGCTAGTTTATATCATTATATCCAACTTAATCACTAAGGTATGAATAAACAAGTGCTTAATACATCTCATGATCAAAGGGGTATTTAATTATATATTACAAAGTTTATTTAATTATATAAACATATTATATATTTTTGAAAAACACTTTTGGTAATAAAGAAAAATGTTTTAATCATACTAAAATATTGAATTCAAATTTTTAACCAAAATCAGTTAGTTTTTCACCAAATAAACTTTCCCCACTAAATGACAGATTTTCTGGCCGTTACAGCTGGGCGGCCCCCTTAATTATAAGGGGCGGTCCCCTTAAAATTAAGGGGACTGACCATGAATTAAGGGGACTGGCCAAGCTCCTGTGTCAGAATCTGTCAGAATTTTTCTCCTATAAATACCACCTTAAATCTGGAATTTTTCCCCACCTTTTGCACGAAAATTTCAGATCTAAAACTCTCTAAACATCTTCCAAAACCCTTTGATCATTAGATTACTAATCCTTGTTTCAAGTGATTCAATCCCTTCTCATCCATCCTCATCCAAAGTGCAAAAGAAGAATACTCCTTCTACAACTAAGTTCAAGAAGTATTGAAGTGTAGTTGTGTATATTGTGTATATTATTTGTGAAGTTGTGTTGTGCTTGTAATAAGTAGTTTAGGAGAAATAGAAGATGTGTAGGGAGAAGAAGTTGATTAGTAGTGAAGTAGTGTAGTTGTGAAGAAGATTGGTGTGAAGTAGATAGGTGTGAAGTAGAAAGGTGTGAAGAAGAATTGTTGTGAAGTAGATTGGTGTGAAGAAGTTGTGACGAAGTTGTGGTGTGTACATTGGTGTGTAAGGTTTTCTCCGCCATAAGGGAGTTTGTTGACATAGTGAAGAAAACTCTCGAGTAGGTGACTCGGGGAGTGGAGTAGGAACAAGGAAGGTGACCTTGTAGCCGAACCACTATAAATCCTTGTGTTGTGGTTTGATCTTTCCAACTCTTTTCATTACTTACTTATTTACTTATACAATATTAGCTTTGTTAGTTAGTTACTATATAATTGTTCATATAGTGAAAGTATTGAGATCACATAAACTAGAATCGAAGTTTTTAAAACAAACTTGTTTTCATAAATTTTAAAACGGACGTAAAACTATTCAACCCCCCCCCCCCTTCTAGTTTCCACAATTGGTATCAGGAGCCACGTCTTGCAAGATCTTTAAAATATATTGTATTTTAAAACTTGTAACGATCTAAGGAATCTGAAAAATATTTAGAAGGGCAATCTATGCAAAGACGACCACTATTTGAAAGTGATGGATTTTTATATTGGAAAAATCGATTTGAAACTTATGTGAAATCAAAAGATCTAGATCTTTTGCATGTTATTACCAATGGTGATTTTTTACCTATTCAAAATAACCCCGAAACAAAGAAAGATGAAATCGTACCTTTTGAAAAACAAAATGATGATTTAAAAAGAAAACTTGCTAAAAATAATGAAGCAAAAATGGTTATTTATAATGCGCTACCACGTAAAGAGTACGAAAGGATCTTTATGTGTGAAACCGCAAAAGAAATTTGGAATTCTTTATTAATAACTCACCAAGGTAATAATCAAGTCAAAGATAATAAAATAGATCTACTTGTTCAACAATATGAGCAATTCACGATTCCGGAAGAGGAATCAATTGATAATGCTTTCGCTAGATTTAACACTATCATCACAAGTTTAAAAGCACTTGATGAGAATTTTTCTAGTAAGAATTTTGTTAGGAAGTTTCTTAGAGCTCTTCACCCAAAATGGCGAGCTAAAGTGACGACTATTGAAGAATCAAAGAATTTGTCAACGTTGCAACTTGATGAATTAATTGGAAATTTGAAAGTCTACGAAGCAATTATAAAGTCGGACTCCGAAATGGTCAAAGGAAAACGAGAGCAAAGCAAGTCAATTGCCTTGAAAGCTAGAAAGGAATCCAACAACGAAGATAGCTCATCTTCCGAAAGTGATGACGAAGAATATGCCATGGCCGTAAGAGATTTTAAGAAATTCTTCAAAAGGCGAGGAAGATTCGTTAGACAACCACACGATGAAAGGAGAGCATCTCAAAAGAATAAAGATGACAAGTATAGCAAGAATGAGAGAAAGTGTTTCAAATGTGGTGATCCGAATCACCTCATTGGAAAATGTCCAATGATGACAAGAGATCAAAATCTAAGAGAATTTGTTGGAGGAGCTTGGAGTGATAGCGATGAAAATGAGAAAGAAACGACAATGGAAGGAAAGTGTCTCATGGCTAAGACATCAAGTGAGGTACGTTCCGAAACCGAATACTTTAGTGATGAAAATTTATCATTAGATGAAAAGATTTAGTTAGTGAATATAATAGATTATGCAAACTAGGACAACAAGTAATGGCTAAAAACAAATCACTAAAATACATAAACAACAATTTGAAAAATGAAGTACTAGAACTAAAAATTAAAATACATCAACTTGAAAAATGTAAGGAGATTTTTGAAGAATGTAAATCATGTCAAGAGCTTAAAAGTGAAAACAAAATACTCAGGGAAGAAATTCGCAAACTTGATAAATTTGAAAATAGTAGTCAATCACTTGGTAAAATAATAAGTATTCAAAGAGTATCCGGAGATAAAACCGGTTTAGGATTTAACTCAACCGAAGCTTCAACAAGCGAAATCAAAAATGTCAAATTTGAAAGTGAACTTAATGAACTAAAACCTCTAAAATCTAATCCTAGGTATATATTTATTAATGATAGAAAAATACCTCTTGCAAACAATGAAGAAGTAAAAGATTTTTATAAACCGTCTTTAAAAACCGAAGTAGGATCCTCTAAACCTAAGACAAGATCTAAAACTCCACCACCTAGAAAACCAAATAACTTTCATCCTAGGTCTAAAACACCTCAACCAAAAAGGAACCAAAATAGGCAAAACTACAATAACACTAGTAATCAAATGTGGAATTATCAACAAAGATACAATCCTTGGGGAATACTACCACCCTTCATGCATCCTATCCAAATGTTAAACATGTTCGGATCAAATAACTTTTGTCAAATGAGACAATGGGGACCAACGTAGAATATTCGCCATTCAAACTTGGAAATTTTAGTTGTCACCTCTAGTTCGTACTATTCCTCGAAGACTTTGAAGAAAAACGCATTGAAGACGAAAGGTACACATTTCCTTTTATTTCCTTGTCAAGAAATGCATGCTTAGTTTAGTCTCTAGTATTTATGTGATTTTGTTTGGCTTATAATTTCCTCTAGATTTTATATCTATACATATATATATATATATATATATATACTTATCTATCTATATTATATATATATATATATATATATATATATATATATATATATATATATATATATATATACTTAGCTATATTTAGGATCTTATAACCTAGAAAACTCATTTGTTGACTTTCTAGAACTAGAAATTGTTCGTTTACGAACCTTTTCTTTCCCCCCACTTGCCTTCTTGAACTTCAATGTTCAACGACACTCATGTTGATGTAGAGAAATGAGTCGAATAATCTATGGATGAAACAAACTCCCGTCTTCCGTTGCATACGTCTCCCTCCTATATTCTCGTCTTATAAACCCATACTATATACGTATATATATATATATATATATATATATATATATATATATATATATATATATATATATATATATATATATATATATATATATATATATATATATATATATACTTATATATATACTTATAAGCCTTCCACAACTCTCTCGTCCACTTGACAACTTGATAAATTTCATCCGAAATGATCAAGAAATTTTAATTGACGAAATGTCAAGTAAAAATGTCAAGTAATTCCTTTTGTGCGAATACTCTCCAACGTATTTTTGATTAAATATAAATCTAATATATATATATAAATATTTTCTTGTTCTTTCCAGAAACCAAAACCTCGAAAAATCAAATTTTGGAGGGCGGCCCCTTAACGTTTAAGGGGACCGGCAGCCAAATGAAGGGCGACCCCCTTAATGTTTAAGGGGGCCGGCCATATGATTGTTCCAATACATTTTTCCTCTTGTTTCTTTTGCCAAACACTCCACTTTTTCAACACCCCTTCCATCTGCTGCTGCTGTGACGAAATTCCAAACCCCAAAACACCTAAAACCACTTCCAAATCACATAATTCGGGTTATTTCGCAAAGGGCAAATTCATCTAACACGATCACCATTACATATTGTAAGTTTTTCATAACACATTTCATCTAATTTGGTCAAACTTAAGATTATGCATGTTTTAATAATTTTTTCAAATTCATAATTTCTTTCGAATTGGGTCTAAAATTTCCATATCTAAATGCTTCCCTTAGGATTAGGATGCTTAATTAACACTAGAAACTAATAATTACAAACCCTCTTGTCGAAAATTTTTGAAAAATTTCATACACTCCTTTTTCAAAAATTTTGGTAAAAACATTGTTGAATAATGCTATAAAAACTTGTTAAAACTAATCATATTATGTTCTTATAACTTATAAAACATGAAACTATATTTTTCAACTAAGTAAAAATATTTGTGTAAACGATAAGAGGGTGTTTGGATTATGTCCAAATAATATCGAAATTAAGTCGTTGTAATTTTTATAAAACGTTGTCAAGATTATAAACCTAAAACTAGTAATTCGGACTTGTCAAGATATATAATTCATATATATATTGACATACTAGTAGTGAAGTGTCTAGTTAAGGAAGCGTTTGGTTTAGTACGAAAAATGGCATTTTTGAGTTAAAACATAAACCATCTTTTTCGAAAAACAAATCACATGCATAAGAAACTCGTAAGAAATGGCTAGTTTTACAACCTAAAGTAAATCTAGTAAATTTCATGATATATTAAGATGTTTAAAAGGGGGTTTGGATTTGTCCATAACTACTTGATAAACATCGTAAAATATATCTAGAACGAGTTAAAAATAAAAATAAGGAACATGGTAAACTACTTCTTAGGATTATCATCTTAGAGTTGAAATATGTTTACGTTCCAACATAAGTATTAACAATATATATACACTTTTATTCTTCTTTATATTTATTTTGGCCTTTTGTATTGTTGTTGTGTTTATGTGAAAATGCCCAAAGTGATTACCGAAGATATTTCCTTAACCAAAAACTACATTCCCAAAGTCTCTCAACTTCCCACTACCTCTCCCTCCATTGCACGTATCTATCATCATATAGAAGATAGAAACATACATGAAGGTCGAGTCGTAGATCAAGCTTACTATCAATCCGATTTCATCGAAAGTTCATTCACAAATATCCATTTTGAATGTCTCTTCCAAATTAATGAACCCATCATTCCTCGTTTCATTCTTAACTTCTATAGCCAAGTCACGGTTCAAACCGATGACTTTGGATCCATCTTCATTTCATTCATGATCAAACATGAATTTATTACTCTCACTCTTGCACAATTTGGTCAAATCCTTCAAATTCCTTTTTTCGGTCAATCCGTATTCACAAATGAATGGGATCTTTGCGCTCTCCAACCTTCTTGTCCTACTCATGGTCCTTATGTCTCCGAAATTCCATCTCCCGAAGATATTCGTCAAATGCTCGGGTTGGAATGTGAAACTTCCACCCAAAGCATCATATCCAAACATGTCTCAATTCCTAGAAATCAAATTCTTCTTAAAGAATTAAGGCCCGACATGGAGTATTGGGAAGAACTAGTTCGTGAGAATGCGTTTGGTTTCGAAGGACACTCCGACCATCTCCCGTCTTGTCTCGCTCATATGTTGTATTGTATTGTTGCCGAGCAACCTTACAATTTGGCTTACTTCTTTATTAAACGTATTGAATGTGCAAGAGCAAATCCTAAAGCTATTCTTCCATATGGTATGTTTCTCACTCGTCTCCACAAGCATGTCATTGAAAACTATCCCGATCTCGATGATAGTATTTATCAATCTATCTATCCAACCCTCCGTCCTCTCGTTCTTACTCAAATCCGCAAAACTCGTAAGTTTAAATCTCATCGTCCTAGCATTCTTGTTTCGTTCTCTTTTCCAAAGGATGACGATGAGTAGGACTTATAGTCATTTGCCACTGCTGTTGATGGGGTGCTAGGAAAGAAAAAGTAGTGATGAAGACTATGAAATTGGCTTTATTATTCCTCTTAAACAATTTGTAATATGTTACTTATGTGCTATTTGTTGCTATGTTTCTAGACATATTTGAACTATATTGCAATTTACTTCTTATTATTATTTGCTCTACATGTATGCATGTTTTATACTTGCTTTTAATCTATGCTTGCATGATTTGTGTAGGATTATATATATATATATATATATATATATATATATATATATATATATATATATATATATATATATATATATATATATATATATGATTTCTAATAGACCAAAACAAATGTGAAATGTCCAAATAGAGCTTGCTGCAAAAACAAAATAGAATATAACGTTTTTCCAGAAAAATTTTGATTTCTGGGTCGTCAGATGGGCGGCCCCCTTAAATTTAAGGGGATCGGCCTGCATTTAAAGGGACCGGCCACCCATACAGTAATTTTTACTGTTTTCTTTTGCAACTTGTGACTTCTTTTGCTAGTCCCAGCTACCATTTCTCTGAAAAACTAAACTGATTTTGGAATCTAACAATGAAATTTCAAATTAATACCATTTCTAATCATGATTTCATGCTATATAACCCTTTCCACCTTCATCCACATTTCCTTATCATCATCAACCTCAACAAATCCATCATGTCATCACCAAAAACCACCACCTCCAACAATGCCAAGAAACAAAAACTTGTTATCATTCCACCAAAACAACTCTTTATTGATCTCACAAATGAAGACAATACCACTCCATCACCACCACCTCAATGCTCATCTCCTAGTGCTCCAAATGCACCATCCAAAACACCATCAACACATGGAACCTCCACCTCTTCCATACCATCATCATCATCCATCAATGACTACATCAACACTCACCTATCACCTCCACCAAGAATTCCACCACCATCACCTCTTGAAAATGCAACCTTAGAAATAACACTTTCATTATCACCTATCACACCTCTTGATGCACAATTTTCACAATCACCACTCAATCCACCAACCTACAATCCCATCCCATGGAGCTTGCTTGAAGCTCATGGTGACACTTGTCTTTGTTGCATCAATAACCGCACCATCATCTTTGGATTAAGAGATGAAATCCGTTACATGTTTTCATATATTGAAAGCTTGCTTCCTCAACCTCAACCAACAACATCCACTCCTCCACCACCAACATCAACCACACCTCCACCTCCATCAAACACTCCTCCATCATCTCCACTTACAACATTGCTCCTCCCAAATTAAGCATGACTCATGGTTGAGAATAACTTTGTTTAAACCATTTTGATGACAAGCTCTAGGAAAAACATTTCTATTAGAGTTTTGGTTTATTAGTTGTATTGTTGTATTGTTCATGCATCTTGGATGTATAATGTTTGTGTTTTTATCTATTTAATGAAGTGTTTTCTTCCATGCTTATATTGCTTGCCTTATCTTTATATATAATTGTTTCATGCATATATATATTGTTTGTTCTAAATATTTTTGCAAGCATTCCATATCTCGATTCTTTTATGACCTCAAAATGAGGGGGAGTATACATCAGGGGGGGGGGGGGGGGGGCTCAAATAAAATCGGGATAACCTTTTTGATGCTAACAAAAAGTGGGAGAATTGATATAAACTCACAATAATACTTGTATATATATTAATTTTCGCTTAATGAGTTTAGATTTTGTAATCATCAAAAATGGGGAGATTGTTGACATAAATAATGCATAAAAACGTTATTTATATTTTTTGATATCTCTATGTTTTGACGATCACAAAATGTAAAATCATCAAACGTAAGATTACTACGTAAACAAGTATTAAGCTAGTTTATATCATTATATCCAACTTAATCACTAAGGTATGAATAAACAAGTGCTTAATACATCTCATGATCAAAGGGGTATTTAATTATATATTACAAAGTTTATTTAATTATATAAACATATTATATATTTTTGAAAAACACTTTTGGTAATAAAGAAAAATGTTTTAATCATACTAAAAACATGAATTCAAATTTTTAACCAAAATCAGTTAGTTTTTCACCAAATAAACTTTCCCCACTAAATGACATATTTTCTGGCTGTTACAGCTAGGTGGCCCCCTTAAATATAAGGGGCGGTCCCCTTAAAATTAAGGGGACCGACCATGAATTAAGGGGACCGGCCAGGCTCCTGTGTCAGAATCTGTCATAATTTTTCTCCTATAAATACCACCTTAAATCTGGAATTTTTCCCCACCTTTTGCACAAAAATTTCAGATCTAAAACTCTCTAAACATCTTCCAAAACCCTTTGATCATTAGATTACTAATCCTAGTTTCAAGTGATTCAATCTCTTCTTATCCATCCTCATCCAAAGTGCAAAAGAAGAATACTCCTTCTACAACTAAGTTCAAGAAGTATTGAAGTGTAGTTGTGTATATTGTGTATATTATTTGTGAAGTTGTGTTGTGCTTGTAATAAGTAGTTTAGGAGAAATAGAAGTTGTGTAGGGAGAAGAAGTTGATTAGTAGTGAAGTAGTGTAGTTGTGAAGAAGATTGGTGTGAAGTAGATAGGTGTGAAGTAGAAAGGTGTGAAGAAGAATTGTTGTGAAGTAGATTGGTGTGAAGAAGTTGTGATTAAGTTTTGACGAAGTTGTGGTGTGTACATTGGTGTGTAAGGTTTTCTCCGCCATAAGGGAGTTTGTTGACATAGTGAAGAAAACTCTCGAGTAGGTGACTCGGGGAGTGGAGTAGGAACAAGGAAGGTGACCTTGTAGCCGATCCACTATAAATCCTTGTGTTGTGGTTTGATCTTTCCAACTCTTTTGATTACTTACTTATTTACTTATACAATATTAGCTTTGTTAGTTAGTTACTATATAATTGTTCATATAGTGCAAGTATTGAGATCACATAAACTAGAATCGAAGTTTTTAAAACAAACTTGTTTTCATAAATTTTAAAACGGACGTAAAACTATTCAACCCCCCCCCCCCCCCTTCTAGTTTTCCACATCCTACTCTCCTGCTTTCCCTACTATACCGTTTTATCCTATATGATGAGTGTGTAAATACTCATCATTTTTACCTATTCTGAGCTGCCAAAACATCCAAAAACACTCAAATATGCATCATAATACTGAAAATATCCCAGGAATGTGTTTTATATGTTTCAGATACAAAATAATCAAAAACAAATAAAAAATGAACAAAGTTTGCATAATTGACAGTTTCAGTCCCTCATCTTTTAAAAAATTGTCAAAACTAGTCCCTGGTTATTCTAAAACATGAAAAAGTCACCAAAGGTCCTTTTTGAATCACAAATTACATAATTAGTCCTTTGGTGCAAAAATGGTCCCTGGGATATTAAAACTTTGAGAAAAACAATTTTTGTCCTTGTACTTCTCATATATGGCAGGAATGGTCCTTGGTTGGAAAGGTTTGTGAAATTACAAGATTGGTCCATGAAGTTTCAAATTTGGCAGAAATAATCCCTGGAATTCAAAAGTGGAAAAGGTCAACTATGGTCCTTACATTATTGAACCTTGGCAAGTTTAACCCTTGCAAGTACTTTTGGAAAGTTGTCAAACCTAACCCTCAAAAATCCAGAAATTACACTCTTGGTCCTTGTGATATTTACTAAACCAAATCGGACCCTTAATATTAAAACACCCCAAATACAAATCCAACCCAAACATTAAACACATCCAGCCCACTCCCTTTCCCCAAGCCCAACCCCTAAGCCCACTTTCCATAAAACCGTTCTAAAAAATGAACGGTCAAACCTCAGTTAACCACTTCCCCTTCCCTCTCACACTCACCCCTCCACTTGCAGATCACATCAACCCCCATCACCTCACCACCACTTGCTTCCACCGCCCCATCCACCATCTCTAAACACTACAAAACATCAACAATTAATGCAAACCCACCCCCACACTCCACAGTCCCCAATTGGTATCAAAACCAATTTTCCCGCCAAAACACGTGGTGAACTTTAGGAGCATCTCAGTAATCCAACGGCTTAGGAAAGAGATGGGACATGATCAAAGAGGGTTCACAAACCCTAATTGAAGCCTATAAAAGGAAAGAGAAGCACAATGGAGCAGTAGTAGTCAATTAGTGTAAAATTAGTCTCGTTTAGTTTGTAACTTTAATTCTCAGTCAAATTTCAATCTTTTAAGCATTGTACTAGTGTGTTTAAGTGTAATCTCAACTTTTTCAGTAATCAATTTCAAGTTTTAATCTCAATCTCAGTTATTGCAATTTCTCTTTTATTTCAAAACTATTACTAAGCTCATTTACTGTTTCTGTGTAATGATATGGACTCTTAAGCTCACATAAGCTCCCATATAGCTTATAAAAGCTATTAGTAACACTTAAAAGCAGTTTAGTTATAAAAAAAATCAAAAATACAAAAATAGTCAACAAAAGTCAACATTCAGTTTTAATGGAGATTCAAGCTGGAGCAGGGTGAATTGTGGATGGCCCTGGGTTAGTTGCCTTGTGGAAGGCTTATAGGAGTGTTCTGAGTTCTTGGTTAAAATGCTTGGAAGGCAGTTGTAAGATCACCCCTTTTAATTCAAACTCATTATTAGTGTTCTGATGTTCTTTGCTTGATTTTCCCTGTTCATTTAATCTTTAATACAGCTAAGTAGTATAGATGGATCATTAGCTTGTTTAAATTAAGTCTTATACTCCAAAAGTTAGTGAAACAGTTTATATAAGTAGTGTTTGGATTGGACTGTTTATGTGTGATTAGGCCAGTTCTTGTTGTTGTTTCCTGTTCTCACAAGTTCCTTAGTGTCACATTAACTTAGAACAACACTCAAACAAAGGCCTTATTCATAAAAAAGTCAAAATCACACACCATTAGGCCTAATTAACCCTATGTGTTGGATTTAGAGTGGCTTATGCCCCATTTCCATTCACAAGTGAGTGGTGTAGCTTATTTAGACCTGCAGGGCAAGGTACTGCCCAGCACAAAGGTACTTCTGATTTTAGTCAAAGTTTCAAACCCCCCCCCCTCCAGGGTGCAAACCAAAACCTTAGGTCTTGATTTTTAGTTTTTTCAAAAGCTCATCAGTAGTACTTTTAGGATTAATCATAAAATTGGATCTCAGTACTAAGTAGCATAGCTTATTTGGCCTTGAAAATTTGTCTTATTTTGATTTGTGTACTGAGCACTTAGTATTGACCACCAACTTCAATAGATCATAGCTACTTCATTAGTTGGCCCCACCCCTAGTTTTTTTTAGCTTTTTGGAAATCCCATAAGCCCAGCTTTAAGGTTCTGAGCTTAAGTGCTTAATTTTGGCTTATTTGGTAGGGCTGCAAGCAGCTTAAACCTTGTCCCATATCACTGAGTACACTGAGTACTCAGTGTTTGACCACAAGTTCCAACCACCACCCAGTGCTAAAAAATAAGCAATAAGCCCAGCTTATTGGCTTGTTTGAAAGTTGACCAGTCCACCTTCAAGGTTCAGTCCTTACTTTGGACCTCCTTTGACTTCTGTGGATCCCACAGAGGTCCAAAACCTCTTTGTTTGGCCTGTCTTGGCCTAAGTAGTGTGATAAGTGCTTATTTTTCATAGCAGCTTATCCAGAGTGCTTATTTGTTCCCATTTATCTTATTTCAAGTTGTTAGTCATCTGTTTATGCTTAGTTGTTCATTTCTCAGCTTTTTCAATTAGTACATAAGTCCTAATAAGCTAATAAGTCAACTGTTAAGCACAAGGGGGTGCACATAGCTTATTTATAAGCTATATCAAAAGTTTTTCATTAAAGTTTCTTATTTTTAGCTTATAATCATCTGTCAATAAGAAAAACCAACAAAAACCAAATTTAAAAATAGTGATAGCTTCTATTTAATAGAATTTATCTTTTTAATTTTTCTTTTCTGCTTATTAATAAGCACTTCATCATTTTTATATTTTTCTTAATTTTCTTTTATCTTAAAGTATTTTCAGTAATTTTCCTAGATGTTTCTCTTTTCATTTAATAATTATTAGAATTAAAATTAATTAATTAAGTAATATTAGTAATTAAATAGTTTTCTTAATTTTTATTTAACAACAGTAGGTTTTTATATTTTTCCTAGGTTTCATTAATCATTTAGTATTTTTAGAAAATAGTTTCTTAAATTTTACTATTAATTTTCTAATTTTTTTTAATTAATTTGGTTAAATTAGATATTAATTAATAATCAAGTAAATAATTAGTAAAATAGTCGAAATATAATTTTTAGAAACGTTTTATAATTTTTTAGGATTCCTGAGATGGTTAATTAGGTTTATAATTTTTTCTCTAATATTCTAAGTCATTTTTAGTATTATTAGTAATTTAAATTAGTTTAAATAGTTTAATTAATATAATTAGTATTTAATTAATAAAAAACCCACAAAAAGACAAAAATACATATTTTTTATTTTCAATTTTATTTGAAGTTATTTTAGACTTTTAGAAATTAATTTTACAATTTTCAAATTTAAATTTGTATTATTAAGTTTTTAAGTTAATTAGTTTTAATTAAATAGTTAAATAGTTTTATTTAAATAATTAATATTAAATAATAAAATAATCAAAAAAATAAATTTCTTTTAAAATTAAGTTTGTAAAATTTTCACTTGCACCCCCTATAGTTTTAAATTGTTTAAATCTCATTTTTTTCTCTGTCTGTAAACAAATCTGATTTCCAATTTGTGTTTGTGTGATTATATCTGTGTATCTGTTATTGTTAATACTGTTTCAATTGTCCAAATACCAAGCAATCAGTAGTATAATCACTTCCCAATCATCTTTGGTTACTGTCCTCAGTGCCACTTATTCTCAAAAACGTTTAAAAATACCATTGCAATCTCGTCGGGACATAACGACCTAGGGAAAAACTGTACTATCCACGGAGTATTGACTCTAGGCAGTTTGACTCTGTTGACCAAATCACTTGGTCAATATTATCTGACTAGTTCAGGGCCAATCAAAATTTGGCGCCGCTGCCGGGGAGGTTGTTGCGTGTTTTAAAATCGTTTTAAGTTTAGTGGTTTTCAAAACCCTCCCTGTACAAATTTCACCACTTCTGTAAAAATATCAATCATATCAAAAAGTTCATTAACACTTTTCCTGAAGTGTTAAAAACACAAAAAAAAAAAAATAAAATAAAAAACAACAAAACAATCGTGAAGTTAAATTACTTCGATTTCTTTAAAATTACAACCTACACAGGTGGAATACGGAAGTTCTGACACTAATTTGCGAACTGAAGAGAGATCCATTCTTCTCTCCCGCCACCCTGTGAGTAATTTTAAAGAGGTCGATTTCGGTTAATGAATCGGTACCAAAAATATTTCCAAAAGTTTTTTGCACACACACCCGATAAGCCCAAAAACAATTTTTCTGTTAATAATAAATACATAAAATCTTACCACCGCAAACCGAGGTAGAACACCTACCAACTGGGGGTGTGAACATAATAAGTTCCCAAACATAAGATTAAAACTTGCCATTGTATCCCTGTGAGTGGTGTACCTTTTTCAAAAAAGCCATTCACTTGTGATTATTGGTTTAAGTTCTCTGTTGTTTTGCCTCGAATTTGTTTTGAAAAGTTTTTTTTAGTGCATGCGCACTCGTTCACAAACAAAGCGTAAAAATAAAAAAAAACGTACCCGGGCTACGTACTGTTATTGAAGAACCAAAAACAGAAATGGACGACGGGCCACCACCACCTCCTGACCCTCCCAAGGATGAGCCAACTCCCGATCTCCGAACGATGGAGGAGTTGTGTCAGCCTACCATGCAAGGGAGGGGCGGACCTATTGCACCACTCACTATTGAGGCTACGGACTTTGGCCTCAAGCACCACATGATCCAACAAGTCCAGAATTCGTGTCAATTTCACGGATTACCGGGTGACGATGCTAACAAGCATCTTGACAAATACCTTACCGTCACCCAAAGCATGAAACAACACGGTGTCACCGATGATGCCCTCTGTCTGTATCTCTTCCCCTATTCTCTCACCTATCATGCCACTGCTTGGTTTGACCGACTCCCCAAGAATTCTATTCTTACCTTTGATGAAATGGTAACCAAGTTTTTAGCCAAATATTTTCCACCTTCCATGGTTACCAAGTTACGAAATGATATCAGCAACTTCCGGCAACGTCCCGATGAGTCTTTATTCGAGGCTTGGGAACGTTATAAGCTCGCAATTGATCGGTGCCCTAACCACAATATGTTACAAGTTACCATCATAGATACCTTCTATAATGGTCTAACATTGAGGCACCGAGACATTCTCAATGCTGCTGCTGGTGGGACCTTCATGAAAAGGCATCCCGAAGAATGCTATGATCTAATTGAGAACATGACTGCCCACCACAACTTTTGGGATTCCTCTGTGGAGAGAGATGATTCATGTAAATCAGTCATTCCTTCATCATCATCTCCTGATATCGCGGTTCTCACTAAAAAGATGGACTACTTTGCTACGGCTATGTTGAGGATGAATCAAACTCTCCAAAATCAACAAGTGAAAGCCGTAGCCCGAAGTTGTGAAACTTGTAGAGGCCCACATCTGTATTCCGAGTGTCCAGCTACTGCTGGTTATCCTCAAGAGAACGTTTATGCTGCTCAAGGTTCCTAAAACATGGGGGGTAATTCTTATCAACCATAAGGGGACCGTAATCTCTTAAGCTATCGTTCCAACAATTTTCTCGGACCTCCCGGTTTTAACCAAAATCAAAACCGTAACTCGAATCAAAATCAGAATCGAGGAGATTTTAACCAAGGTCAAAACCCGAATTTCCAAAACCCGAACCAAAATCAAGGTCATTTTAATCAAAATAATTTTCAAAATGGCAATCAAAACCAAGGTTTTCAAGGAAATTTTCAAAGAAACCAAGGTCAAGGAAATTACAATCAGGGTAATTTCAATCAGAGAAACAATTTTCAGGGTAATAACAACCAAAACCAAGGAAATTTTCAAAACAACCGTGTTTAAAATTTTCCTAACCAAAATCAAAATGTTGTTCAACCCCAGCCTTCCTCCGATGAAATTTTAAGACAATTCATGAAAGCACAAGAGGAAACAAATCGGTTATTGGTCAGCAAGATCTCGACCCTCGGGCTCAGGTACACGATCGCTAACCCAAGGGGCGTTGTTAAGGCGATCACTACCCGAAGTGGAGTATCATACAATGGACCCACGACTCCCTCTACCTCTTCTTCTCCTCCTACCAATGTAGCGGAACGTAAACCTGAGGTTACCACGAACACGGTACTTCCTACTAATAACGGAGGTACCAACAACGTCCACCCTCAAGTTGTCCCGGTCCCGACTCTCAAGTCAAAAGTTGTATTTGATCCTCCGGAAATTCCTGATGAAATTCTAAAGAATAATCCCAAGACTTCAATTCCATATCCTTCACGTTTGAATGATCAAAAGAACCGCGAAAAAGCTAATCATCAGATGGAAAAATTCTACCAAAATTTCCAAGAATTACATTTCGATATCAGCTTCGCGGATGCTCTTCTTCTGATGCCTAAATTTGAATCAACAATCAAAAGTTTGATAAGTAACAAGGAAAAACTCTGTGAGATGGCTAAAACTCCACTGAATGAGCACTGATCAACAATACTCTTGAAAAAGCTTCCCGAAAAGCTTGGAGATCCCGGAAAATTTCTCATTCCTTGCATTTTCCCGGGAATGGTTGAATTCTTTGCCTTGGCCAATCTTGGTGCAAGCATTAACCTTATGCCTCACTCAGTCTAGAAGAAACTCTCTCTTCCTGAGCTCACTCCTACCTGCATGACTCTCGAGCTTGCAGACCGTACTATATCTCGTCCCCTCGGCATTGCCGAAGATATCTTCGTGAAAGTAGGAAAGTTCCATTTTCCGGCAGATTTCGTGATTGTTGATTTCGATGCTGACCCAAGAGTTCCTCTCATTCTCGGGAGGGGATTCTTAAGAACGGGTCGTGCTCTAATCGTTGTTTTCGAAGAAGAAATCACTTTGCGTGTTGGTAATGAAGCCGTCACATTCAACCTTGATCAGACTTCAAGATACTCCTCCAACTATGACTCTGAAACGGTAAACCGAATTGACATCATCGATGTTGCGTTAGAGGAGTATTCTCAAGAGGTTCTTGGTTTCTTATCAAGTGGCAGTACCACTCTTTCTTCTGAGCCTATCATATCCGACTCTTCCCCTTCTCTCACTCCGTTTGAGGGGAGTGACTTCCTTTTGGAAGAGGTCGAGGCTTTTCTTGCTCAAGATAGCTCAATCTCAAATGAGATTGATGAAAACTATCTTGACCCAGAGGGGGATATTCTTCTTCTTGAAAGATTGTTAAATGACGATCCTTCACCCTCTCCGTCTCCAAAAAACTTCATAAAGCGGAAATTAAGTCTATTGAAAAATCTGAAGAATTTCCCGAGGTTGAGCTCAAGGACTTGCCTCCTCATCTAGAGTATGCATTTTTGGAGGGTGATGATAAATTACGCGTCATTATTGCTAAAGACTTGAAAGATGAGGAGAAAACTACACTCATAAAGGTTCTTAAGTCACACAAGCAAGCAATTGCTTGGAAACTCTCCGAAATTAAGGGTATTAGCCCGGACTTTTGTACACACAAAATCTTGATGGAGGATGACTTTAAGCCAGCAGTGCAATGTCAGAGGAGGGTAAATCCTAAAATCCACGAAGTTATCAAGCAAGAAGTTCTAAAACTTCTTGATGCGGGATTAATTTACCCTATATATGACAGTCCTTGGGTTAGCCCAATTCATTGCGTTCCTAAAAAGGGTGGCATAACCGTTGTCACAAACGAGGAAAACGAGTTGATTCCAACTCGTTTGGTCACGGGTTGGCGAGTATGCATTGACTATCGCAAGTTGAATGAAGCCACCCGCAAAGACCATTTTCCTCTGCCTTTTATGGACCAAATGCTCGAAAGACTAGTGGGGAATGAATACTACTGTTTCCTCGATGGTTTCTCGGGTTACTTCCATATCCCCATTGATCCGTAGGATCAAGATGAAACTACCTTCACATGCCCCTACGGAACTTTTGCCTACAGACGTATGCCTTTCGGCTTATGTAATGCACCTGGCATGTTCCAAAGGTGCATGATGTCAATATTTTTCGACATGATCGGGAAAACTATGGAGGTATTTATGGATGACTTCTTAGTCATCGGGGATTCATTCCAGTCTTGTCTCTCCCACTTGGAAAAGATGCTAAAACGTTGTAAAGAAACGAACTTGAGTCTCAACTGGGAGAAGAGCCATTTTATGGTTAAAGAGGGCATTGTCCTCGGCCATAAAATTTCAAAAAATGGGATTGAGGTTGACAAAGCCAAAATTGATGTCATCGCTAAATTACCTCATCCCACTACTGTCAAAGGTATTAGGAGCTTTTTGGGTCATGCCGGCTTCTATCGTAGGTTTATTCAAGATTTCTCCAAAATCGCCCGGCCTATGACCCATCTCCTCGAGAAGGATGCTCCTTTTATCTTCTCACTTGAGTGCATCGAAGCTTTTGAAACGTTAAAGAAAAAGCTTACTGAGGCACCTATTCTTGTTGCCCCCGATTGGGACCTACCTTTTTAGCTTATGTGCGATGCTAGTGATTTTGCCATAGGTGCGGTCTTGGGGCAATGAAAAGCAAAATACTTTCAGCCTATACACTACGCAAGCAAAACTATGACCGAGGCTCAAAGTCATTACACTACCACTGAAAAAGAACTATTAGCTGTGGTGTATGCCTTTGAAAAATTCCAGCCATACTTGATACTGACCAAATGCGTAGTGTATACGGATCACTCGGATTTGAAGTACCTCTTTGCAAAACAAGATGCAAAGCCGAGACTACTCCGTTGGGTTCTCCTCCTCCAAGAATTTGATATCATTATACGTGATAAAAAAGGAGCTGAGAACCTAGCTGCTGATCATCTCTCACGATTAGAAAACCCTCACCAGGATGTATCTAAGAAACAGGAAATAAATGAAACATTTCCTCTCGAGACACTCAAAGTGGTTTCTTTTCGTGGTGACTCTTCTACCCCATGGTTTGCCAACTTTGCAAACTACCATGCGGGTAACTTCATCGTGAAGGGGATGTCGTCCCAAGCGAAAAACAAATTTTTTAAAGACGTTAAACATTACTTCTGGGACGACCCCTATTTGTTCAAAATCTGTGCCGATCAAGTCATCAGGCGATGTGTTTACGGACAGGAAGCCACCGGGGGCCACCATAGTCCTAACTACACCGCCAAAAAGGTGTTTGACTCCGGTTTCTATTGGCCTACATTTTATAAGGATGCCCACGAATTAGTCAAAGCTTGTGATGCTTGTCAGCGTCACGGGAATATTTCACAAAAGAACGAAATTCTACAAAATGCCATTAAAGTTTGTGATATCTTTGACGTCTGGGGCATTGATTTTATGGGGCCATTCCCATCTTCTCGTGGAAACAAGTACATCCTCGTGGCTGTTGACTATTTGTCAAAATGGGTTTAGGCAAAAGCCTTACCCACCAACGATGCCCGAGTTGTTGTGAAATTCTTGAAATCCCTCTTTGCTCGTTTTGGAACTCCCCGTGCCATCATTAGTGATCGCGGTACACACTTTTGCAATGACCAATTCGCAAAAGTCATGCTTAAGTACGGTGTTACTCACCGTCTTTCTACCGCGTATCACCCACAAACAAGTGGGCAAGTGGAAGTTTCAAACCGTGGTATTAAACGGATTCTTGAGAGGACCGTAGGTGAAAACCGTGCCTCCTGGTCGGACAAACTAGATTATGCACTCTGGGCCTTCCGTACAGCTTACAAAACACCCATCGGGTGTACTCCTTACAAGCTTGTATACGGGAAGGCGTGTCATTTACCGATCGAGCTCGAGCACAAAGCCTATTGGGCCTTGAAACATGCTAACTATGACCTTCATAAAGTGGGTGATCACCATAAAGTTCAACTCAATGAATTAAACGAACTTCGTGATCAAGCCTACGAGAACTCTTTGATCTATAAAGAAAAGACAAAGAAGATCCATGACTCTAAGATTAAGAACCGCATTTTCAACATCGGTGACAGAGTCCTTCTTTTCAATTCAAGGTTAAAGATCTTCTCGGGGAAATTAAAAACCCGATGGACTGGACCATTCACTATTGCAAAAGTATACCATACGGGACTGTTGAGTTATCTCAACCCGAAGGTCCTAACTTCAAAGTGAATGGTCATCGTTTAAAACACTATTTTGGAGAGGACATACCATCCATGGTTGTCTCGGATCTCCAAACTTTCCCCATGGACAAATGAATTCGGGGATCGAGTCAAGCTAGTGACTCGGTGAACAAAAATTAGCAAAACATGGGTTTTCACCCATATCTCTGACTTCTTTCTACTTTCTACCAAACTAGTGTGGGGGAGTCCCCCATGCTCTTGTATATAAAGTAATCTCTATAAAAAAAATGTTATTCCCACACTTGCCCAAGTTTCAAAATTTCAAATCAAAGTTTTTCAAAATATCGGCATAATGGCCGGTACTTTGAATATTGAGGGCAATATTCAGTTCTAGTGTGGGGGGGGGGGGGGAATTCTGGCAAATTTTATCATATTTTTACCTTATAAGTGCCATAATACCCCCGTTTTAGCCCAAATTTTTTTTAGTGGAAGTACTTCGCACTAAACACAACAAATGGTAATCAGTCCACCATGTCTAAATCACACAAGGACTGGCTAATCCAGGAGCAAACGGCTCTTGGTAAAGATATCTCAAAACCGTTGATGACTGACAATTTGCCAAAAATTGTATAGGATCCAGCTCACCATATCCTTAATCGTGAAGAGTTGGCTAGTCCAGAAGCAAACGACTTTTGGTAAAGACAAATCAAATCCATTTACAGCTGATGGTTTGCTCAAAATCATATGGTTATCGGTGTACCATAGTTCTTACTTGAACCGAAACATTTGGCTACTCCAGAAGTAATGGCTTTTGGTAAAGAGACTTCAAATCCATTAAGTTTTCTCAAAAGATTGCTAGGGACTAGCAATGTTTTAGTGTGGGGGATTGATGAGTGTGGAAATACTCATCATTTTTACCTATTCTGAGCTGCCAAAACATCCAAAAACACTCAAATATGCATCATAATATTGAAAATATCCCAGGAATGTGTTTTATATGTTTCAGATGCAAAATAATCAAAAACAAATGAAAAATGAACAAAGTTTGCATAATTGGCAGTTTCAGTCCCTCATCTTTCAAAAAATTGTCAAAACTAGTCTCTGGTTATTCTAAAATATGAAAAAGTCAGCAAAGGTCCTTTTTTAATCACAAATTACATAATTAGTCATTTGATGCAAAATTTTACAAAATTACAAGTTTAGTCCCTCAAATTTGAAAAATTGACAAAAATGGTCCCTGGGATATTAAAACTTTGAGAAAAACAATTTTTGTCCTTGTACTTCTCATTTATGGCAGGAATGGTCCTTGGTTGGAAAGTTTGGTGAAATTACAAGATTGGTCCCTGAAGTTTCAAATTTGGTAGAAATAATCCCTGGAATTCAAAAGTGGAATAAGTCAACTATGGTCCTTACATTATTGAACCTTGGCAAGTTTAACCCTTGCAAGTACTTTTGGAAAGTTGTCAAACCTAACTCTCAAAAATCCAGAAATTACACTTTTGGTCCTTGTGATATTTACTAAACCAAACCGGACCCTTAATATTAAAACACCCCAAATACAAATCCAACCCAAACAATAAACACATCCAGCCCACTCCCTTTCCCCATGCCCAACCGCTAAGCCCACTTTCCATAAAACCATTCTAAATAATGAACGTTCAAACCTCAGTTGACCACTTCCCCTTCCCTCTCACACTCACCCCTCCACTTGCAGATCACATCAACCCCCATCACCTCACCACCACTTGCTTCCACCGCCCCATCCACCATCTCTAAACACTACAAAACATCCACAATTAATGCAAACCCACCCCGACACTCCACAGTCTTCAATTGGTATCAAAACCAATTTTCCCGCCAAAACACGTGGCGAGCTTTGGGAGCATCTCAGTAATCCAACGGCTTAGGAAAGAGATGGGAAATGATCAGAGATGGTTCACAAACCCTAATTGAAGCCTATAAAAGGAAAGAGAAGCACAATGGAGCAGTAGTAGTCAATTAGTGTAAAATTAGTCTCGTTTAGTTTGTAACTTTAATTCTCAGTCAAATTTCAATCTTTTAAGCATTGTACTAGTGTGTTTAAGTGTAATCTCAACTTTTTCAGTAATCAATTTCAAGTTTTAATCTCAATCTCAGTTATTGCAATTTCTCTTTTATTTCAAAACTATTACTAAGCTCATTTACTGTTTCTGTGTAATGATATGGACTCTTAAGCTCACATAAGCTCCCATATAGCTTATAAAAGCTATTAGTAACACTTAAAAGCAGTTTAGTTATAAAAAAATCAAAAATACAAAAATAGTCAACAAAAGTCAACATTCAGGTTTAATGGAGATTCAAGCTGGAGTAGGGTGAATTGTGGATGGCCCTGGGTTAGTTGCCTTGTGGAAGGCTTATAGGAGTGTTCCGAGTTCTTGGTTCTTGGTTAAAAAGCTTGGAAGGCAGTTGTAAGATCATCCCTTTTAATTCAAACTCATTATTAGTGTTCTGATGTTCTTTGCTTGATTTTGCTTGTTCATTTAATCTTTAATACAACTAAGTAGTATAGATGGATCATTAGCTTGTTTAAATTAAGTCTTATTCTCTAAAAGTTAGTGAAACAGTTTATATAAGTAGTGTTTGGATTGGACTGTTTCTGTGTGATTAGGCCAGTTCTTGTTGTTGTTTCCTATTCTCACAAGTTCCTTAGTGTCACATTAACTTAGAACAACACTCAAACAAAGGCCTTATTCATAAAAAAGTCAAAATCACATTAGGCCTAATTAACCCTCTATGTTGGATTTAGAGTGGCTTATGCCCCATTTCCATTCACAAGTGAGTGGTGTAGCTTATTTTAGCCTTAATATAGCTTATTAAATCATAATCAGTCATAAAATCTAGGTAGAGTTTCATAAAAGTCAACTTAGCTTTATATTTCAAAAAGTCAAATTGCAACGTACTGTCAGAAAACCAAAATTGGGGGAATTTATTGTGATTTTTGTGTTTGGATTGAGACCCTGAGCTTTTTACAAGTTATTGTTTGTCACCTAAGCTACAAGTTCCCACTACCAACTTATTTTTGTGTAGCTTATACAACAACTTATTTAGACCTGCAGGGCAAGGTACTGCCCTGCACCAAGGTACTTCTGATTTTAGTCAAAGTTTCAAACCCCCCCCCCCCCCCCCCCCCCGTCCAGGGTGCAAACCAAAACCTTAGGTCTTGATTTTTAGTTTTTTGAAAAGATCATCAG
This sequence comes from Artemisia argyi, assembly GCA_030686995.1. Classification (NCBI taxonomy): domain Eukaryota; kingdom Viridiplantae; phylum Streptophyta; class Magnoliopsida; order Asterales; family Asteraceae; genus Artemisia; species Artemisia argyi. The sequence goes on from CM060680.1 coordinate 135,320,143, forward strand.
TAGTACTTTTAGGATTAATCATAAAATTGGATCTCAGTACTAAGTAGCATAGCTTATTTGGCCTTGAAAATTTGTCTTATTTTGATTTGTGTACTGAGCACTCAGTATTGACCACCAACTTCAATATATCATAGCTCTTCATTAGTAGGCCCCACCCCTAGTTTTTTAGCTTTTTGGAAACCCCATAAGCCCAGCTTTAAGGTTCTGAGCTTAAGTGTTTAATTTTTGCTTATTTGGTAGGGCTGCAAGTAGCTTAAACCTTGTCCTATATCACTGAGTACACTGAGTACTCAGTGTTTGACCACAAGTTCCAACCACCACCCAGTGCTAAAAAATAAGCAATAAGCCCAGATTATTGGCTTGTTTGAAATTTGACCAGTCCACCTTCAAGGTTCAGTCCTTACTTTGGACCTCCTTTGACTTCTGTGGACCCCACAGAGGTCCAAAACCTCTTTGTTTGGCCTGTCTTGGCCTAAGTAGTGTGATAAGTGCTTATTTGTTCATAGCAGCTTATCCAGAGTGCTTATTTGTTCCCATTTGTCTTATTTCAAGTTGTTAGTCATCTGTTTATGCTTAGTTGTTCATTTCTTAGCTTTTTCAATTAGTGCATAAGTCCTAATAAGCTAATAAGTCAACTGTTAAGCACAAGGGGGTGCACAAAGCTTATTTATAAGCTATATCAAAAGTGTTTTCATTAAAGTTTCTTATTTTTAGCTTAAAATCATCTGTCAATAGGAAAAACCAACAAAAACCAAATTTAAAAATAGTGATAGCTTCTATTTAATAGAATTTATCTTTTTAATTTTTCTTTTCAGCTTATTAATAAGCACTTCATCATTTTTATATTTTTCTTAATTTTCTTTTACCTTAAAGTATTTTCAGTAATTTTCCTAGATTTTTCTCTTTTCATTTAATAATTATTAGAATTAAAATTAATTTAATTAATTAATTAAGTAATATTAGTAATTAAATAGTTTTCTTAATTTTTATTTAACAAGAGTAGGTTTTTATATTTTTCCTAGGTTTCATTTATCATTTAGTATTTTTAGAAAATAGTTTCTTAAATTATACTATTCATTTTCTAATTTTCTTAATTAATTTAGTTAAATTAGATATTAATTAATAATCAAGTAAATAATTAGTAAAATAGTCTAAATATAATTTTTAGAAACTTTTTATAATTTTTTAGGATTCCTGAGATGGTTAATTAGGTTTATAAATTTTTCTTTAATCTTCTAAGTCATTTTTAGTATTATTAGTAATTTAAATTAGTTTAAATAGTTTAATTTATATAATTAGTATTTAATTAATAAAAAACTCACAAAAAGACAAAAATACATATTTTTAATTTTTAATTTTATTTGAAGTTATTTTAGACTTTTAGAAATTAATTTTACAATTTTCTAGTTTAAATTTGTATTATTAAGTTTTTAAGTTAATTAGTTTTAATTAAATAGTTAAATAGTTTTATTTAAATAATTAATATTAAATAATAAAATAATCAAAAAAATAATTTTCTTTTTAATTTCATTTGCTTTTAAAATTAAGTTTGTAAAATTTTCACTTGCACCCCCTGTAGTTTTAAGTTGTTTAAATCTCATTGTTTTCTCTGTCTGTAAACAAATCTGATTTCCAATTTGTGTTTGTGTGATTATATCTGTGTATCTGTTATTGTTAATACTGTTTCAATTGTCCAAATACCAAGCAATCAGTAGTATAATCACTTCCCAATCATCTTTGGTTACTGTCCTCAGTGTCACTCATTCTCAAAAACGTTTAAAAACACCATTGCAATCTCATCGGGACATAACGACCCGGGGAAAAACTGTACTATCCACGGAGCATTGACTCTAGGCAGTTTGACTCTGTTGACCAAATCACTTGGTCAATTTAGTTGACCGTTTAGGCTCAATCACTATAACCCTATACTTTTCCACTACACCTATTTCTACCCTTCCATCCTTTCATTATCTCCCACTCCTTCATACCATCCTATTTCATCCCTTTCCTTCTTTCTTCTTCTTCACTCCTTCCTATAAAAATCCCTCTTTCCATTTCCTTCCATCCTTTTATCATTCCGTCATTTTACACTCTATTTTCTTCTCTCTATAGTCTCTCCCTATCTCATCCTACAATGTTCTAAAAGTAGAACTTGTATTTCTCGTCATATCACAAGATTCTATTAGTTAGAACTTGTAACAATATCTACATCAAACTTTAATCCTCATTATGTTCGACTATGATATTAAATCTCATTTTGCAAGAGTTGAAAAAATGAGATCTTCAACGCCCGTCATTCCAGTCATAACATGGAAAGTAACCATGTGGCAAGTTGCTAAGCAAGGAGACTGTAGAACTTGTCTCCATCACCATGACTAGAACTAGTCTTCATCATGGTTGAAACTTGTCTTTAAAATATTCCCGTACCACATTTCCTTAAGTGTGGTAAACTCTCTTCATTTTCCGTCGATACAACTTAAGGATGATTTATAATGACTATCCTATTAAAATGAACTAGGACGCTCCTTCATTTTAATGAGAAAGTTATAAATAAAATGGATTATGAATTTATAAGCTCTTGTTTGGAAATATTGGGACGCCTTTATTTGCAAGTAATGAGATATAAATGAATAAGCCTAAGTATCTGGGAATTGTGCAAGCATTTCCTACTCTGCTTGTGCAAACCTCCCATTCTTTTCGCACCATTCTTCTTTGGTATCAGAAATTCTTCCCTACAATTCTCTTCTTCCTCTTATCTTTCTCGACTTATTCTTTCCCCTACTCCTACAATCATCAAAATCTCAGGACGAGATTTCTTCAAAGGGGGTAAGACTGTAACAACCCACAAAATCTCATTACTATCATTCCCATTACAAATACCTATAGTAGGTATTTCACAGGTAAATGTTTGCTTTTTATGTGCATTCATTACTTGCATGACTCTCTAGACCTTCTCACATCTTCAGACATGCCAAATAACTCAACACTCACATCCTATAAACCCCTGATATGTCAAGCATAAGATCACATAAAAACCCCATAATAAGTAATCTACCAATCTAACACACTAAACATATCACAAAACCATAATAAATCCTAATTAGGTCTATATGCTTACTAAACCCTATATGCTTAACTAAACTAGTTTTAAAGTATCCAAGCCTTAAGTATGAGTTACCTTAGGAACATTAGGATACCTTAGGACCCTTAGGCACTAGTACAACCCTTTAGAGCTTAGATACAAGTCCCTTAAACACAAAACCATAACTAGGTCATAACTTCCTAGAATTAGGTCTAAACTATCCCAAAACTTAACCATAAGTCACCACCACTTAGTATAAGATTCTTAAGACATAGGATTAGTTATTAGGCACTCATAGGACTTTAACCTACTAACTAAACCCTAGGATAAATCCTAATCTCTCAATAAGTACAATTAGGTCATTTAGGTCCCGAAACTAGGTCAAACCTTCCCAAATCTTTCCCATAAGCTACCATCACTTAGTATAAGCCCCTTAGGACTTAGGATTAGTCACTAAAAACTCTTAGGAACCTAACCTAGGCACTAAACCTTAGGTAAAACCCTAAATTCTCATTAAGTAAAACTAGGTCTAAACTTAACCTAAAATAGTAAAACCTAAACATAAGCACCTCAAGCACCTCAACCTAGCACGCTAGCACCTTAGTCATCTTAAGCACACACCCTAGCACCTCTAAGCTAGCAAACAAGGAGGTGGATCACCACCTTGTCACCTCCTTCTTGCCGCGGCTTCATTTCCACCATAAACCCCTCCAAACCGCCTCCTAGACCTCTATAGCTTCTCCTAGTCACTGCTTAGACTCCTAACGACCTCCCCTAGATTAGCTTACTCACCTCCCCCCACCTCGACACCTCCTGCTCTCATTACTTGCTCACCAAGGCCAAACGACCCTATAAATACCCTCGCCACTCCCTCCTTTCAAACTCACACCTTCACTTCTCTTTACCTTAAAAATTCTGGTCTTGGTAGCAGTACAAGAGCCCTAGGAAACTTAGAAGTCGAATGGGATAGACCTAAGACCTTGTCGAGTTCCAAATTTCCCCTAGAAAACCCTAAAACCCTCGTTAACCCTTCCCTAGTCACGTAAGCTTTCTAATCTAGTTTCTGTAGTTTTATTTTAGTCTTAGGATAGTATTAGGATGCCTTAGATCCCATAGGAACCCTTGCCTAAGCGTTGAACCATTTCATTTACTAGTTTTCTTTTTAAAACCCTAAATAGAGTCGAATTGCCTTTAACATGCTATAAGCACTTTACATATGCTATAATCTAATTTAGGTAACTTAGATTAGCTAATATTAGTTAAACATAAGGTAGGAAACTTAGTTGTTACATAAAAATATAGTTTACATAAATTTAGGATTAGTTTTGCAAAACTTTACATGCATAGGGGTATATATCATAAATTCCTAAAACTATAAAGTCTAGGGACTGTTTTTGACATTTCCTAGAAGTTAATAGTGAAAGGACTCATTTTTCAAAGTTTTGAAACCTTAGGATAGAAATTAAAATAAATTATAAACTAAAAAGGACTAGTTATGCAAATATTATAAAGTTAAGGGTCTAAATGATAAATATAGAAAAATTATAATTCCTAGGATTATTTCTGTCATTTTCTAAAAATATAGAAGTTTAGGGACTAATTGTGTCAAGCATAGATATTTATAAGTATAAATAGTATAAGTATTATAAGTTTAGGGTAGAAAATGTAAATATATAAACTATAAGGGCATAAAGTGAAAATATTATATAAATATAAAACTTAATTAAAGTTAGAAGCATAACACAATAGTAGAGAGCTTAATGTGAGGAGTACCATGTGGATATTTCGTTTTGACGAGTTTGCTAGGTTTACGAATTTAAGTGCCCTGGCTCCTGAAATGATTATTGCATGTACAACAAATCTTTTACACATGTGTTTTTGTGTAAAGCAATACGCCATAAATCCTCAATCTACTACAATTCGCAATTCTTGATGCACGTGTGAGGCATGTAGCGTAGTTAGTATTATTCACCATTGTTTTTTTTCTTGCCTATCCTTTAATTTATGTACTTTTTTTCTTTGAGATTCTGAGTTCATTGTTTTCATATGGTTTTCTAGTTGGGGAAACAGTGTTGATGAGACCTTCAGGAAAAAGTCAAGCCCCATATGTGGCTCGTGTTCAGAGATTTGAGGGTGATGCCGAGGGAAACGTGAAGGCTAGAGTTATATATCGTCCAGAGGAAACAATTGTAGGGAGAAAACTGTTTCATGGAAGAAAGGAATTATTCTTGTCAGACGACGTTGATAGTCAGAGTGCTGATACAATTTTAGATAAGTGTATTGTTCATAGCTACAAGAGATACACCAGTCTTGAGGATGTCAGGCCAGAAGATTACTTTTGTCGTTTTGAGTACAAGCATGCCAATGGGTGCTTCACACCGGACTTTGTTTTGGTGTATGTTTTCCATTCTTTACCTTTGTTGATTAGCATAAATCATTTCTGCTCTAAGACTTCCAGTTATTCTTTCATGATTCTCTTTTGAAGGTATTGCAAATGTGAGATGCCAAGTAACTCTGATGTCTTGATGGTACAGTGTGAAGCTTGCAAAGATTGGTATTTTATGTTTCTTTCTTGTTATATATATATTTTTATTTTTTATAATTTTATTTTATTTTTTATTTTTTATTATTTTATTTTTATTTTTTATTATTTTTCTTCGTAAAATGCAACCTGCCATGAAAAATGCATTTCGGGGTTTATTGTGTAGTCATCAATGAACTTGCACCATTTTACTAGTTCATGCTATCATTTATTTTGTACCATTTACTCCGTTTTACCAATGTCTGCAAGCTGTTGCATTATATGTTAAAAAAAAGATTATCAATACCATTAAATGGTAACTAGTAAAAAATTCGATAAGAAATCGCGTTATCTATTAAATGGTTAAAAGAATATTACAAATATGGGTAAAATGGTGTAAGCTTGTTGCATGAATAAGCTGTTAACTACATGGAAGTTTGGATTGATAAAATAAGCTCTTAAAAGGTTTTAATGACGTGATTGATAGCTTGTTCATATTCTTACTCTCATACCAAACCAGATTATAGACCCGTCTGATGTATGGGGCTACCCTACATGTCTTTGTGAAGTGCTCAATTACCAAGTTTTATCTGTATCAAAAGATGCTCAAAATAGGTAATAGTATGTAATCATTAAAATATAATAGATCTTGATATGAATTTGGTCCTTGTAGTTTCATATATTGCCTACATTTTAGAGTTCCACCAACAGAAAACGCAAGCTAAACAGTAGTCATGTACACAAACCGCAAATTTTTTTTCTATCATTGAACATTATGGAAGTTATTTTTTCTCATGTTATATAATATTTTCACTGAAAGCTGTTGGCTTTCATCCTCTTGCTTTGGTATACCATTTTCTTAAAAAACCATACCTCCATAACATCAAGTACCCTAGTCACTGTATACAAGAGAGGAACCTTTTTTGTTCTGGAAAGGAGAAGAACTTGCATATTAAATTTGTGATATGAGCATCTGAAAGGTGACATACACTAACGAAATAAGAGTCACATGATACAGCTATCGTTAAAGACACTTAGGGTGCGTTTAGATGGGGGAAAATGCCCTTGTTTTCTACAAAATATTTTGTGGAAAACTAGAAAAACAAAAATAACGTTCAAATCAACGTTGTCCAACAAAATGTTTTGCAAAACACAAAATCCCCTATTTCCTAACTTAACAAGGAAAACCACAAAACAAATTTTAGTTGTTTTCCTTTGTAACCTAGAACCCTCCTTCCCTTTCTTCAACATAAAAAATACAAACATCAACTAAACACGTTTTCTAGATTTTCAAGTGTTTTGTGAAGATAAATTTCTCTTCCAAATTTTTACAAAACTAGAGATAGAAAACAAGAGAATTTTTTCTTCAACTAAACGCACCCTTCTGTTCACTATAATTCTGAATGTAACAACCCACAAAATCTCATTTCTATCATTCCCATTACAAATACCTATAGTACGTATTTCACAGGTAAATTTTTTGCTTTTTATATGCATTCATTACTTGCATGACTCTCTAGACCTGCTCCCGTATCTACACAAGCCAAATAACTCAACACTCACATCCTATAAACCCCTGGTATGTCAAGCATAAGATCACAACAACAACATAATAAGTAATCTACCAATCTAACACACTAAATATATCACAAAACCCTAATAAACTTTAATTAAACCCTAATTAGGTCTATGTGCTTACTAAACCCTATATGCTTAACTAAACTAGTTTGAAAGTTTCCAAGGCTTATGTATGAGTTACCTTAGAAACATTAGGATACCTTAGGATCATTAGGCACTAGTACAACCCCTTAGAACTTAGGTACAAGTCCCTTAAGCACAAAACCATAACTAGGTCATAACTTCCTAGAATTAGGTCTAAACTATCTCAAAACTTCACCATAGGTTACCACCACTTAGTATAACCCTCTTAGGACCTAGGATTAGTAATTAGGCACTCATAGGACTCTAATCTAGGCACTAAACCATAAGATAAACCATAATCTCCCACTAAACATAATTAGGTCATTTAGGTCACAAAACTAAGTCAAACCTTTCCCATAAACTACCATCACTTAGTGTAAGCCCCTTAGGACTTAGGATTAGTCACTAAACACTCTTAGGAACCTAACCTAGGCACTAAACCTTAGGTAAAACCCTAAACTCTCACTAAGTAAAACTAGGTCTAAATTTAACCTAAACTAGTAAAACCTAAACATAAGCACCTCAAACTAGCACCCTAGCACCTCTCCCTGACTAAGCTAGCACCCTAGCACCTCACAAGTACCCACACAAGTAGGTGCATCACCTACTTGTCACCACCTAGCCCAAACCGCCTCCCTCGGCCTTCCACCACCACAACCGGCCTATGTCAGCCCCTAGCTACCTCCTTGATCTTCCTTGTCACCTCTAGACCTGCCAAAACCCCCCATCTAGCCTTGATTACTCAACCCCCCTCCTCGACACCTATACACCCATTTTCACCCTTACAGCCTTTACGCACCCTATAAATACCCCCTCCTTCCTCCATTCTTCCTCACACCTTTTATCCTCTTTACCTCACATACATTAAGTAGTACTAAGTCCCTAGAAGTCGAGTATAGAAGCTTGGGTAGCGTCGAGTTGTAGTTTTGGCCGAGAGATCCCCTAGAAACCTTAAAACCCTCGTTAACCTTTCCTAGTCACGTAAGCTTTCTAATCTAGTTTCTTTAGCTTTATTTTAGTCTTAGGATAGTATTAGGATGCCTTAGATTCCCTAGGAACCCTTGCCTAAGCCTTGAACCATTTCATTTACTAGTTTTCTTTTTAAAACCCTAATTATAGACTAAACCCTAAATACATGCTATAAGCCCTTTTCATAAGCCCTATGCTAGTTTAAATAACTTAAATAAGTTAATAGTAGTTAAACATAAGCTAGGAAACTTAGTTGTTACATTAAAATATAGTTTACATGCATTTAAGACTAGTTTTGCAAAACTTTACATGCATAAGGGTATATATCATAAATTACTGAAACTATAAAGTCTAGAGACTGTTTTTGACATTTCCTAGAAGTTATAAGTGTAAGGACTCATTTTGAAAAGTATTAAAACCTTAGGATATAAACTAAAATAAGTTATAAACTAAAAAGGACTAGTTATGCAAATATTATAAAGTTAAGGGTCTAAATGGTAAATATAGAAAACTTATGAGTCCAAGGGTTAATTATGTCATTTTCTAAAAATATAGAAGTCTAGGGACTAATTGTGTCAAGTATAAATAGTTATAAGTATAAATAATATAAGTATTATAAGTTTAGGGTAAAAAGTGTAAATATATAAACTATAAGGGTATAAAGTGAAAATATATATAAATATAAAACCTAATTAAATTTAGAAGCATAACGCAATAGTAGGGAGCTTCATGCGAGCAGTACCATGTGGATGTTTCATTTTGACGAGTTTGCTGGGTTTACGAATTAAAGTGCCCTGACTCCTCAAACGATTATTGCATGTACATCTGGATTCTAAAAACGTCTCTTTTCGAGTCGTTTTCTATTACTGTAACTGTGATTCTATGAAGTAATACCCCAAACACTTAATCCGCTGCGATCAGTGATAAATGGGGGTGTTACACTAAAGTAATATCTCTAATTGCACCATATGTAAAGTAGACACAGACCAAGAATAGTACATGTTTGATTTTTGTAGATCCAGTAATCATTTTAAGGTAAAAACTATTTAGTTTTTATTTATTTATTTATTTATTTTTGAAATATTTATAATTGGTTATCTTTAGGGACAAAGGCACTTGGTTGCTAGGGGTCATGTCCAACGCACTCAAAGTTTTGTCTATTCACTAATTATCCATCAAAAGCTGAAATATTTCTTTTTAAAATTCAATATGAGTCCTCTCACAAATTACCCCCTCTAATGAGATTTGAAGAAATATGAGCTCTTTTCTTGGATTCTAAACCTTAGAGACTGGATCCTCTTTAGGTGTGAGGTGCTTGCTGAACATTTATAATGTAGGATCAATTTATTAGATAATAAATATGGCCCAAGCCTGTTTAGGTCATATTTATTGTCTAATAAAATTTTGCACCAATTGCTTAATATAAAAATTGTTGGACACTAGAATTAGGATAATAGATAATTGGCTTGTTGATTTAGAAAGCTGTTTCAGCCCCCATGCTCTTGGTTCTTTATTATGCCATTTGATGGTATAATTTGAGGATGCAATGTTCAGTTTCGTTGGTTTATATCATTTTTTCGTGTATTTGCAGGTATCACTCTACTTGCCTAAATATGACTATTGAGCAGGCTAAGCAATTAGAGAAATTTACATGTGACGATTGCTGATCCTTTGATGGTAAGAGACCTCGCAACAAAAGTTCTGCATCTGCTTTGGTTGGCCTATATCATTTCTTGTGGTTGAGTAAATGTTAGTTAAGCTTTAGAATACCTATTTTATTTTATGTAAAACTTTCATGAGATTTGTATTTCTAAATAAGATATCATCAGTTTCATGCACTATGTTGTTGTTGGTTTCATTCAATTTCTATTTACATTCACTAGATCTAAGCTTTTTCTGTTTCCTATTAATTACTATAAAGTCCACATTTCATCATAAGATTTCGAACATAAAACTTACTGGAGTACTTCTATGCGTTCTATGCATGAGTTTGTTTTTGCCATGTCAAATTAGCAAAAATCTCTAGTATGTCATTTCATCCCAAGTCACGTTTGGTAGAGAGAAATTCAGTTAAATGAAATACGTAGATGCTAATAGAAGTTGGGAGGAATGAAGTTGGTAGAGAATTTAAGGAATTTCCATTTTTTGGTAAAGTGGCGATACATTTAGGGCTTGATAACTAGGTATTTATAAGCTCGCAAAGTAATTAACCAATAGTTATTTGGATTCGAGCTAATGCAAAGCTGTATGCGCGGTGCCCTTTAGTGATTTTTTAGGGTTTTTTGGTCAAAATTAGCCCAAATTCGGTCCCACACGACCTTAGGGCCGCACATTTTGTTCTCATATTACCAAAGTTTCTTAAATGCGAGCCGTGAAAAAATTCATAGGCGTCATGCATTTTTCACCCAATGTGGCATCCAAGCAAGTTTAGGGCCGGTGCATCACAATTTCAAGTACAATTTTTTTCCAACTTAGCCGAAGCTAAAAAACACTAAACAATATCACTCATCGTAATAAAGGTAATTTTGACTGGAAAATGGTGCCACACACTTACACCTACGCAAAGCCCATAAAAGCTAGAATTTAATATGATATATCCAATAAAGAATGTCCATAATATGAGCTGAAAGCGCCCAAGGTGGGGCATTCTCCGTTTTACGTAAGCGTTATTCCTGATTGTGAGTTAAATTTAGTTATCGCGTTAAACCGACATTATTTGCAGTAAAACACACGCTACTCGGATGGCTTGAAGTTCAGCACCAAGAGCACATTCACATCACCATTAATTGCCAAAAAAGTAAGCAATCACCCAATTGAGTTACGAGCGACAATACCTGAAGCAACATTTCTTCGCATTAAAAGAAGCCCCGCAATTTAGTTTCACTATGTTTGAGAAGGGGGGACTACCTAGATCAAAACACAAAAGTTGCATAGTTTCTTTTCATATTTATGTGGCCTTTTGAATTGCCTAAACATGAGTATGTAGGAAGAAGTTATGGCCAAATTACTACGGAAACTTTAACATACGTCACATAAATGTTGGCCTTTTGAAATAAACCTAGTAACAAACACTCTTAACCATATGTCACACTATCCGAAGAAAGTGAGAATGAAATTAGCCCATTATAGGTCTCAAAGACGTGACTTTAATCCTCGGAATTTAACATAACGAAAAATAGCATGAAAACTAAAGTCGGAAGAAGTAGTTGATAATTTCACCTTCGTTCTTCACTTTGATAACTTTTGAATCACTTGCTTGATTTTATGGACTTCCCTTTAGTCACTTGAAGATTAAAATAAACAAAAAAAAAAAAAAAAAAAAAAAAAAACAAAACAAAAAAAAAAAAAAACAAAACAAAAAAAAAAAAAAAAACAAAAAAAAAAAAAAAAACAAAAAAAAAACCTTTGGTGTGCATATGTGTTAGGACCTAATATATCAACTCTATCATGTTATATAAGCTTGTATGAAGATCAAATGGTGACTTAAGTAATATGTATGTAGTAGAGAATAAGATGAAAAGGAGGCTTGTATTACACTAGAGAAAAACACACATACACACACTCAAGCACACTCACAAATGAGGTGTGTTGAGGCTTATATAGTTCCTAGCATAAGCCACATGGGCTTTGCCATGGGCGTGTTCATGGAGTGGATTGGGCTTGATGATTACATAAAGATACAAGGCTAATATTACATAAACTACTAACCTATTAGCTTAGCCCAATCCATGAGCCCATTAACTATTCAATAATATATTTTACGACACATAACAAAGTTCCTAATCTAAAATGACCATCACTTCATTGTACATTTCGTTAATGCTAACAATCTCCCCCTAAGGGGTGGTCATTCGAATGATGCTCCACGTGAGTAGGTCTTCCGTGTTCTTTGTCTTGAACTTTGTGTGTCATTGCAGAATAGTCTTTAGTCTTTGTTCCTTCATGCTTTGTGATCTTTGATGACTGACTTTTCATCATTCTTAGTTCTTTTGTAATGTGGAGCAATCTGCCTTTCGTCACTTCTGCGTCTATGGTGGTTGTTCGCCATTCCAACATGCTCATACGTCTTTAGTCTTTGTGATACATGCATTTGTTATTCCCGTTCTTTCACACCGATCTTTGTCACTTTACTTCTGCAGATTCTTTCACATTGCGTAGAATCTTTCTTTGAACCTTGCTTTGCTTTGATCTTTGTGAGAACTTTCCTTTGACGTAGTGATGCATGTATGAGCATGTGGAATCCTTCGCCATGGAGATGATGTATAGCTGCATGAAAACAGTTAGCAATAAATCAACCGGTACTTACAGATTCGAATTAGAGATCGTCAACAGCATAGTGTGAAGACTCCTTCTAACCCTTACCAAGGCCGTTCCCATGTCAGATACTCCCGGGGGAGCTTACAAGACCTACTAAGTAGCTCAATGACTGGGTGAGTCGTTGGGGATCACTCCACGACTGTAGACCGTTTGAAACCACCGCGAACACTAAGCGTAACCCATAAAGAATTACCGAAGTGACCTGCTGTCAGGGCTGCTTGATGTTGACCCTGGCAGGAGTTTCCATTCAATCATTGAGAATCACAAATGTGAATCCTCTCATAAATGTTCTGGCAGATTGCTAAGATCTGCGTAGGACTCTAAAGTTTACATCTGGCGTCCTTAATGATGAACAACCAGTGTAGAAATATCATTTGTTCCTATGAGATCTTTTGATGAATCTTGGGGCTCTAGACTCGATAAGTGCACATTTGGTTTCCTATGCGGAGATTAGGGAGAGGTCTCCTGCTTCAATATCAACCATCTCTAAGAGACAGGTCGATAGGTTACACCGGTTCCCCGTGAGAATGAAACAAGCTCTTTTAAGAGAACTTGAGTGGTTAAGAAGGTTTAGTGCAGTGCGTCACTGGGTCCATGACGTCTTTGTCTTCAATACCGGTGTCACCTTAGTAACAACCAGTAGCATATGAATTGAACCCGGTGTCTGCCCTAAGGTTGAACGTTTGGAGGGATATATCTTTTCACCCTTTTCCATAACTTTTCTTTTTAATTATTTAACCCCTTCTTTCTCCTTTCTCATTTTCTCCTTTTTTCAATCATACCTAAGGACTTCTAATTCTAATTATTGGAATTGTCCTTGGGTAGATCCCTCCGGCTCTGGCGGATCATAGGACGGTTTCTCCCTAGCCTTAGTCACCTTATAACACCATGACTATCCTATCATTGCCATGAAACCATTTATTGAAAAATCTCTCAAAGTGTTTATGATAATAAAACACATTGTTGTTACCACTTTGAGAGTTTTGCATTTCATATGAAGGACTCCCCCTTCACACGTGCTCATGAATTTTAAAGAAATTTGCACATGCGTGAGGAGTTTGCACTTTTTGAATTGATCCACTTTCAGTGAACATGACCGATTCGAGACACGCTTACATCACTAGTTAGACTAGCTTGAAATTATTACCCGTCCTGGTCAAGTCCAAAGAAAGTCTCTCGATATGGTACATTCTACTCAAACAAGTCCTATTCGAGACACGCTTACATCACTAGTTAGACTAGCTTGAAATTATTACCCGTCCAGGACAAGTCTTTTCGATTACTGACATTTTAAGCTTCATCAATTCATTGGTACTATCTGAATCGAGCTCTTTTGAGATTCAGTCATAATCTTTAAACATCTTAGATCACATTTTAATCATGTCTTCTCCCCCTCAAAAATAGCATATCGTGATATTTTTGATATCAACAGATTAAGAAAAAAGCTTTTTGGAGAGAAAGATAGATTTCTTTTTGCATGAATTCGGAACAATTTTGTTTTAGTACTCCCCCTTAATGATAGCATATTTTAAAATCAATTAAGGTTTTTGAGGGAGTTATCTTGAGCACTCATTTGAGAGATGTTGAGAAATCTTTTGAACAATCTTTAAAAAGTGCTCAAGAATTTTGTTTGAAAATGAGTTTATGCTTGAAATCTTTTTCGTTTGTTTAGACTCGAACTTTTTGAAAAAGATTTCATCATTGAACATACGAGTCCTTGATTTGAAAATAATCAGAAGTCATCATTTTAAGCCCGGGTTTCGTACTGAAATATACGAAAGCCATAGTGAAGAAACTTTTGAGAGACGACATGTTTTAGAAAAGCATTTTTAAAGAACTCCCGTTCAAGCATCTGTACATGTCCGTATCATTGTTGAATGACATTTCTAGAAACGTACAGAATATTGATTTATACGAGAGACATGTCGTGAGAAGAATATTTTTGGATTTTTTGATTTTATATTGTTTTTGTATTTTTTGAAATTTTATATTTTTGTATTTTGTTTTTCAAAAAATATTTACAGCGAAACGATTTTTGAAGACATTTTTCAAGAAGATTCGAGAAGACGTTCTAGCTCCTCAGGAGTTAGGCTTCGCATGCCAATTCGTCGAACTAAATAGTCAAACCGTTCTTTTGGAAGGGCTTTAGTAAATAGATCAGCGAGTTGGTAATCAGTCTTAACGAAAAATGATTCAACAGTACCCTCTTCTACATGCTCTTTGATGAAATGGTAGCGGACTTTGATATGCTTCGTCTTTGAGTGTTGTACTGTATTGCACGAGATGGCTATGGAACTTTTTGAGTCACAATACATAGGTATTCTGTCAAAAGTAAAGCCATAATCTGTGAGCTGTGTCCGCATCCAAAGAACTTGGGCACAACACGCAGATAGAGACACATACTCGGCTTCGGCAGTTGAAAGTGCAGTACAATCCTGTTTCTTTGACGACCAGCTGACTAGCTTTTCACCCAAAAATTGTACTCCACCAGATGTACTCTTGATGGTCGGCATCTGAAAATGCTGTTAGATTAAATCCCGATTCCTTCGGATACCAAAGTCCTATGTTAATGGTGCTTCGTAGGTACCGAAAGATCCGTTTAACCTCTTTGAGGTGAAGTTCGGTAGGCTTTGCCTGAAACCGTGCTAATAAACAAACAGCAAATTGAATATCGGGTCGACTAGCAGTTAGGTACATGAGAGAACCGATCATGCTCCGATATTTCTTCGGATCGATAGGTTTCCCAAACAAATCAGCACCTATTTTTGGTGAAGTGACCATTGGAGTACCAAAAGAATCACAGTTTTCCATTCCATGTTTTTTCAAAATCTCTATTGTATATTTAGCTTGATTGATAAAAATACCACGATGGGATTGATGTATTTGTAAACCAAGAAAGAATTTTAGTTCCCCCATCATGGACATTTCAAATTTGCTTTTCATGAGATTTTCAAAATGTTTTGAATGATTCGGATTAGTGGACCCAAATATAATGTCGTCCACGTAAATCTGAACAATCAAAATGTCATCTTTGAATTTTTGGATAAACAAGGTGTCATCAACCGTTCCTTTGGTGAAATTGTTGTTGAGCAAGAAAGATGATAGTTTGTCATACCACGCTCTTGGAGCTTGTTTTAGACCATAAATGGCTTTCTTAAGCTTGTAGACGTAGTCTGGATGATCTTTGTCGATGAATCCCTCTGGCTGACTCACATACACTTCTTCTTTCATAGTTCCATTCAAGAAAGCTGTCTTAATGTCCATCTGATAGACTGTGATGTTTTTGTGAGCTGCATAGGCTAAGAAAATCCGGACTGCTTCAAGTCTAGCTACAGGCGCGAATGATTCTTCGAAATCTATCCCTTCTTCTTGTGGATATCCTTTAGCCACGAGACGAGCTTTGTTACGAATTACAGTCATTTCCTCATCCAGTTTGTTCTTCCACAACCACTTGAGATCAAGAACTCGTTTATCAAGTGGTCGTTCAACAACTTCCCAACTATCATGTAACAGGTACTGAAGAAGTTCCTCCTGCATCGCTTCAATCCAAGGGTTTTCTGCCATTGCTTCCCGAATGTTCTTTGGTTCTTTGAGGCATATTGAGCAAATGTAAATGCACAATTCGAGATTGGTGGCAAGTTGTCTCCTCGTCTGAACTGGCTTTGAAGGTTCACCAATAACTTGTTCTATTGGATGGTCTTTTGTCCATTGAAACGTAGAAGGGTACCTTGGGTTTAACGTATGTGTGTTAGACGGTTCTTGTAACCTTGAAGAAGATTCAGCAGAGTCTGTTGCAAATGGGTTTTCAAATACTTCTTCTTCTTCTTCTTCTAACGCAACATCGTTTGAATTATTTGTTGGTTCTTCTTGAAAATTTGTGTTTTGATTATGCTCATCAACTCTTGGTAGAACGATTTCAATAACTGGAGTTAATGGAGTGGATGTTGATGATGCTGAGGGAGTTGGTGCTTCTGCTTCGATTGTTGTAGATGCATCTTGTGATGGTGGTGGTGGTTGATAGTTTTGAGCGGGTGCAGCGGAATGTTGTGGAGATGCATTAGTCGAAGTTCCACCATAGTATTCATCAAACATTAACTCGAAGAAATTTTCCAGTTCTTGTTCTGAAGGTTTTTCAGTGTTTGTTGAATGAGCTCCATTAGGCACGAGTCCTGAGCTGATGTGTCCAGAAGTCTGCTGGTTTGGTGCGGGTCCTAATCCGTTTTGATTAGAAGCCATCGGATTAAGCGCGGGTTCTAGAGCGTATCTCTCAGAAGCCATTTGTGAAATCTCATCAAACTTCACATTCATCGTCTCCATTATCCTTTTTGTTCGTCTGTTATACACCCTGAATGCCCTCGAGTTTTCTGAGTATCCAATGAATATTCCAATATCACCCTTAGCTTTTAACTTTCCTAGATCTTCTCTATCATTCGTCGGATAGCACAAAGCGCCAAATACGTGAAGGTAAGAGATGTCAGGTTTACGGTTGTTCACTAGCTCATATGGGGTTTTATTGAATCTTGGATGAATTAGGGATCGGTTTTGAGTAAAACAAGCAGTGGCAACAGCATCAGCCCATAAGAATAGTGGTGCACTGGAATAAATTAGCATTGTGCGAGCAGCTTCCACAAGAGTTCGGTTTCTTCTTTCAACTACCCCATTCTGCTGTGGAGTTCTAACAACTGATGTTTGGTGAGTGATTCCAACATCGTCAAAATAGGTTCTTAACTCCTGATTTGTGAATTCTGTGCCATTATCTATTCTTACAATCCTTACTGGAGCTTGAAGTAGAACTTGAATACGCTTCAGAAAGGTGATGATGATGCCTGGTGCTTCATCTTTTGATCTCAAAAACTTTACCCATGTATATCTTGAATAATCATCAACGATAACAAGAATATACTTTTTCCCATTAATGCTTTCAACTCTCATTGGGCCACGTAAGTCCGTGTGCAACAAATGTAACCTTGCTTCCGAACTAGGTACGGTTTTAGGTTTATATGATGCTCTTTTGCTTTTTCCTTGTTCGCATGATGGACATAGATGATCCTTGGTGTATTTGAACTTAGGAAGACCGTTGACGATGTTGTCTTTGGCTAACTTGTTGATGGTGTCGAAATTGAGATGGGATAAACGTCTATGCCACAACCAGGACTTAGTTTCGGTTGCCCTTGTCATAAGACAAATTGGTGATGTAGAAGCCATTTGGTTGATGTCGATAGCATACAAGTTTGTACTACGATTACCAGTTAAGAGATCATCACCAACCAAATTTCTAATAAAAACCGTGTTTCTCCTGAATGCAACTTCTAAATCTGCATCACAAAACTGCCCAACTGAAAACAAGTTGTGTCCCAACCCTTCGACGTAGTAAACTCGAGTGATCAAAAAATTCCCAAACTGAAGATCTCAACACCCCAGAATAGCTGCTACATGATCATTTCCAAAGCATACAGTTCCCATGAATTTCCATAAGAAATTGATCAGCAGCTTTAAATTCCCGGTCATGTGCTTGGAGCAACCCGAGTCGACGATCCAAAGACATATTTCGATAACTTGCCAATAACAGAAGAATTTGTATTTGGAAACCGTTTTGAATTTGGTTCCATGGGGTTAGGGGTAAAATCTGAATCACATTCATAGAAGGTATCTACTTGTCCATTTTGAACAACTTTCAATTTGCCATCCTGAATAATGAATTCTCTACCCGTAGGTTTCCACATACAATGCTTAAGGTAGTTCCTAGGCATACGACTACTAGTGGTAGACCTAAAGCGTGCAATGAATCTTTCTATAGGTCTAGATCTAGCACTAGTTCCCTTTGGAACATACTTCTGTTCAGGCGTGTCATTCACGTTCTTAGAAACACATTCATCATGAACATCATTAATTAAACTTTTCTTGCATATTAAACAAACAGAGTCATTACATGCATTAGAACCAGTACTTTCGACATTACATTCAGATGAATCATGTTTCTTATTACAAAGCGATAAATTCCTACGGTGTTCTTCTACTTCTTCAACTTTATTCTTGCTACTACTCTTAGAGGCAGACGAGACTCTACTGTTCCTTGTATTGCTCCTAGGCTTTAGTCTGCTGCTCCTAGAGGTGCTTTCTAATCCTGTAGAAGGTAAGGCACACGCGTTAGGATTTATATTGTTGTCCTTTTTAGCATCACTCGACTCTTTAGAGTTATCCTCTTTGCACGCATTTGTCTTAGATGTGGAGGCAGGCGCATTAGTGGGACTAATCCTAAAAAGGCCAGGTGTTATCACTTTTGGTGTTATGACAATCGCTTTTCCTTTATCAACAATCTTTTCATTTTCACTTATCTTGGGCAAGGGTGTTGGAGTGACTGGTTTTGTCAAATCCTTTTTCTCATCAACTTTTGGAGCAAACCGTGAAATTGACATTTTTGGTTTTTGAACCGTGTTTGGAACATTTGGTTTCTCCGAAGTCGATGGTTTTGCAAACTTAGTTTCCGCACCCTTCCCTTTTGGACTTTCAAGCTGAGCCCTCAAAAGATCATTTTGCTCTTTCATATTCTTGAAGGCACACTCATACGACAATTTGTCATACTTGCATTCTTCCTTTTTTGATCAAGTTGTTTAAAACATGACACATTTTCTTTTTCAAGCTTTATAAGAGCATTTTCATATTTGGAAACAATTTCAGAGGTCTCAGCTCTTTGTCTTTCATCGTCTTGAACCGAATATGTTTGTATGATGATGGACATTATATCAGTAGACAGAACAGCTTCGAAGAGAGAATCATTTAACCCTTCCAAAACAGTCATGTTTTCACGAGTTTCATTAGCTTCGTTTACAAGGGATTTGTGATCCTTGACAAAGTCGGCTGTTTCTTTTAAGAAAGCGTTTTCAAAATGTATTACTCTCGCACTGATGTTATTCAGTGGGATAGTAATTTCGTTTTCAAACACCTTTTTCTGTTCGATATGAAAACTTGAATGCCAGTCGTTAATACTGATAGTAGTTTTAGATTTAACAATATTTTGAAGTTCTTGAATTCTCTTTTTAACGTCATCAAGAATGTCTCTAGCCTCACTTGTATTAAAAGTGTTGGTAGAAGACATTTGTTCCATTTTTGAAAGAGATTTGGAAACAACTTTCTTTTTAGAAAAAAATTTGCGAAAGGTCGTTTTATGGAAAACACAGATGGTTCTGTTTGTGGAACAAAAGTAATTCCCGAAAGTTTGTTCAATTTGTTGTAATCAATGGGTTTCAAATCCTTTTGTTTCATTTTATATATGCTCTCTTCGACAAGTTCCATCATTTGCACAGAATCCCGAATGACGGGAGGATCATGTTTGGTGTAAATCACATTACCATTATACAAAACATTCTGTTCTTGCTGAGCTTTCTTGAGATTACAAGGAGTGGTGTTACCAAGAGCCATTTTATGTTTCGTATGGTAAATCGGATTAGTTTGATTTGAAATCATTTTCATTGTTTGACTTGACTGACCCGACTTAACCACTAATTCTTCTAAATGTGCAATCATGTGTTCTGACTCTACGATTTCTTCCAAAAGTTTGTCTTCTTTCTTTGCAAATTCCTTTTTCAACTCATCCCTTTCTTTTTCAAGATTGGTATAAGCTGTTTTTTGTTTAGAAAGTTGGTTTTCTAAATCAGAAATTTCCGCGTTTAAAGATTTTATCTTCTTGAAAGAATTAACATCAAGTGTATCAAACTTGAGTTGCAAATGTTTTTCCCTTGAAACGGAATTTTGATAACCATTTTCTAATTCAGACAATCTTTTGTTATGAAACTCAAAAGCTTTAACGTTTTCCTTGTAACTCTCAAGCTCAGCGGTCAATTTAACATTCGCGGCCTTAACATCGCGATTGACCTTTTTCACATTTTCAATTTCCATATGACAGTTATTCAATAATGATTCAAACAAAGCACGTGTTTCCTCATCATTCTCAGCATGCTGTGAAACGAAGCCTCCATTATGATTCACATCTGGAGTTGCTGAAGGAGTATTGCTACTACTTGGCGTATCTAGATATGTATCATAATTGGATGCTTGCTTCTCAGAATGTTGTTCCTCATGAGGAGACATATCAAACATATCATTATTGTGACATGTGTTGAAATTTGATACCTCAGATGGTGCATTGGTGTCATAAACAGGAAGTGTGTCAGAATCCGTGTCATACTTAGCTTCATGAAGATTCACCATAAATATGCAGTTCACATCAATATCCTCTCTATCTTCCATGTCATCCATAAGAGCCATAAAATCATTCTCCTCTGCGTTCAACTGAAACCCTGCCTCATTCTTTTGTGCCAACAGTAGTGCTTTCTGCAAGTACGTTGGGTCTCTTTTGTTCGGCTTAGTAGGACAGTTCCTTGCCATATGACCTACACCCTGGCAGTTGAAACACTTTACCGGATTACCCTGATTTACATTTCCCTGATTCCCAACAACTGGAGCTGCAACATTCCTATTCTGATTACCCATTGCCTGATTACCAACATTCTGACCCCTCTGATTTCCAACAAACTGACCAATCTCATTCCCAGCATACTGACCATTCTGATTCCCTGCATAATGACCTGCATTCTGATTCCTTGCATACTGACCTGCATTCTGCATATTCTGATTACCCATATGAAATCTAGTAGCATATCCCTGCTGATTCCCATAAACTCCAACCATTTGGCCTCCGTTGCCCATATTGAAACTCGGCTGAGCAATCTGCTTGTTGCGAGTGTTCGATGAAACCCTTTGGTTGTTGTTAGTTGGTGTAGAATAACATCCTTGGAATGCCTTAGTCAAAAAAGCAAACGCTTGTGTCAAGGCTGCAATAGCTTCATCATTGTCAGTGAATTCTGGTTCTTGGAACTGTGGGTATTGTTGTTGTGGGTAGACCTGTTGTTGGTAGACCGGTGTTGGTTGTTGAATGTATGATGGTTGCATGTAGTTGTGAGTGGAAGATGATGATGGTTGTTGTGTGTTCACTGAAAACGGTGTTGGTGTAGTAGCAATTAATGCAAGAGGATCATGATTCTTTGCCAATCTTTCTTTCCTAACTTCATTAGCCTCAGCTTGGTTTTGCTTCAGAAAGTCATAGAGTTGATCATAGTTCACCTTATGTAAATCCTTTGTTTTTTGACAATTGTAACATAACCACCCCATTCTTCTGGAAGATTATTGATGAATTTGATGTTTGTTGCAATTGTTCGTGGTGTCAACTTGTTTCTGATTAACTCATTCATTAAAGTGTAAAACCTTGTGTAGTAGGATTCAATCTGTTCACCTTTAGTGGATGTAAAGTTCTCCCATTCAGTTAGAAGTTTGTTCTCAATATCTTGTTGTCCAATCTCTGTTCCATGACATATCCTTCTAACTCATTCCCACATGTCAAAAGCAGTTTCACAGCTGTCGACCGCAGCAAAGATCTCGCATGGTAATCCAAGTTGGATTAAATGCATTGCCATATCATCAGCGGCGATCTGCTTCTTGTCTTCATCTGTGTAGTCTGCTTCTGTTTGTTTACGCACGAATGGTAGAGTAGGAGGTGTTGCATTTGGATTACCTTCAACTTGAACTTGTCTTGGCTTAAATGGACCATTTGTAATGGAGTTGATCATTAATTTACCATCAGGCTTTGTTTTGATGTAACAAAGCATGTGGCTTGTCCATGGGAGATATCCACCTTTTTGAAGCATTGGAGGTCGATTTTCGGCACCGGCTGCATGAATGTCTTATTGAGTAGCCATTGATGAAGTTAAGGTGAAGTTATGATAGATAAAGTTGATTTTGGATCGATTCAACGAAGTAGGAGTAGTGTTTAGTGTTGATTAAGGTAAGTTGTTATGGTGAAAATTAAGTCTAAAAACTTTGAGCAACTCTCTGCTAACCAACTCTCTAGTTTCTCAACTCTCTGGATTGTCAACTCTCTAGTTTATCAACTCTCTAGATTTCTCAACTCTCTAGATTGTCAACTCGCTAGATTTCTCAACTCTCTAGATTGTCAACTCTCTAGTTTATCAACTCGCTAGATTTCTCAACTCTCTAGATTTCTCAACTCTCTAGATTGTCAACTCTCTAGTTTATCAACTCGCTAGATTTCTCAACTCTCTAGATTGTCAACTCTCTAGTTTATCAACTCGCTAGATTTCTCAACTCTCTAGATTGTCAACTCGCTAGATTCCTCAACTCTCTAGATTTCTCAACTCTCTAGATTTAGCAACTCTCTGCCAAGAAACCCACTACGAGAAGCAACTCGCTAGAACCATTTTTTCACCAAAATACACCTAAAAATCACTCTTTTTGACGTTTTTGATTAAAATTTTTGTACAACTTCTTTAAAAACACAAAAGCTTCAATAAAAACAACAACTTTAACAACAAAACACGTAAAAATCGAAAATTTTGGAGAAAAATAGGTACGGTTTTAAGGAGAACAAAAAAAACGTGACCTTTTCTAGTTAAGTTTCAAAAAAAATGATTTAACACACTCCTAAAACGTTGTTTGGCGATTGATACCACTTGTTAGGACCTAATATATCAACTCTATCATGTTATATAAGCTTGTATGAAGATCAAATGGTGACTTAAGTAATATGTATGTAGTAGAGAATAAGATGAAAAGGAGGCTTGTATTACACTAGAGAAAAACACACATACACACACTCAAGCACACTCACAAATGAGGTGTGTTGAGGCTTATATAGTTCCTAGCATAAGCCACATGGGCTTTGCAATGGGCTTGTTCATGGAGTGGATTGGGCTTGATGATTACATAAAGATACAAGGCTAATATTACATAAACTACTAACCTATTAGCTTAGCCCAATCCACGAGCCCATTAACTATTCAATAATATATTCTATGACACATAACAAAGTTCCTAATCTAGAATGACCATCACTTCATTATACATTTCGTTAATGCTAACAATATGTATGCCTGGGAATAAGTGTGTTGGTGATTAACTTTGGTGATGAAATCAATCCTTGTTCGATCTTGTTAACAGGGCAATGTATGACCCTTTGTTTTGATGTTTTAGGGCTTGGAAATATTTCACTGTCTGGAATAGATGATGTGGGAATGTGTTTTGAGGCGTGGTAGAGTGACGATACAATTAGGGCATCCCTTGGATAGATAGAGAGGGAGGGCAGAGCTTTTGGTTTATCATGTTGTCAAAGAGTTGAACAATGGTTTTTTCATGTTGTTAAAGAGTTGAACAATGAAAATAGATGGCGAGTGCCCGATCAAATTGATCGGGTCATGTAGGAACAAGGTTCAAGTCTACCGGTATGTTAAGATGCTTCAGCTGCATATATCACGGATAAGTAGGTAATTTATAACCTTGGAAATCAATTAACCAAAAGTTGGTCGGATGGCACCCGTAGTGTTCTTGAAAGTTTTTTTTTTTTTATTTTTTTTATTTTTTTTTATTATTTTATTTTTTTTTTCTTCAAAAGTTGCTCAAATGCGATGTCCCACTCTTCCTACGGCTGACACATTTGGCTATCAGATTGCCCAAGTTGCTTGAATGTGAGCCATAACAAAATCTTTAGGTGCCATCCTTTTTTTTCCCAATGGGGCATCCAAGCAATTTTTGGGGTGGTCCATCATAATTTCAAGCCGAAACATGAAACTTGTAGATTGTACTTTTCTATTTACATAGCCTTTTAATCACCGAAAAGGAGTATGTCTAAGAAACTATGGTAAAATTACTACAATAACTTCTACATGTGTCGCATAAACGTTGATTTATTTACTCAGCTTTTTTCCACTTCGTCCTTGTGCACATTTTGCTCCATTTAACGTCATTTCCATATGTGTTAGATCCTTTAAACTTCTGCCAAAATAAATAAATAAATAAATAAATAAATAAATAAATAAATAAATAAAACACTTTCATGTGAGGCCCACGTTAGCAAATAACGGGAAGAAAATGTATTACTAATCTCTAAAGATGTAAAATGTTTGAAATTTGATAACGGAACCATAAAAGCCAAACATTTCTAGCAGACCGTAAATTTGAAAACCTCTTATTTTTACTTTAAACAAATATTTTTCATCACAAAATAAATGTCTACTTTCTAAATCTTTAAAGTTTTGAAAAATCTCACTAATTAACACTTTCTACCAATCAAATATCATCACTACCGACTAAAATAATTTTTTTCATTAGTTAAAAATGCAAAATAGATATTTATTTTTTGACATTTATAAATAAAAACATGAAACATTTAACTAAACGCGTGTCTGGTTTAGGGATTAGTAAAATTCCCATTCCCTGTCACACTGCACCTACCATTTCACTCTTTCAATTAAAACAGAAACCCTAAAATGGAATTGGCTAATTCAGTCGGAGCTATGGCGGAAACCAACTCTCGCTCTCTCTCATATCCCGTGTCACAAAAACGTTACCTGGACTCTTACACCATCAGAGGAACCAATAAATTCGTGAGACGTATGATATTACCATTCAATTTCAGAATTTTTATATCTAGTATTTAATTTTGTTATATCTGTACTTTGGTTTTAGATGCATACATCTATAGTGCTTCTTTTGCATGTTTTGGAACCTAAAAAACTTTGTTTATGGCTTCATGTACTTGTCCGTTTGAGACTAGATATGTTTACGAAAATTTACCTGTACACTGTTTTACTAAACAAACAACCTAATATTTTTTAATAATTACACGTACATTTTCTTATTTCTGTTTATATCTCAAACAACAACAAACCCTAAGTTGTTTTGTATAAATCATCGATCTACTACAATATTTTATATGCTAAATATTTACCATTCTTCATGTACATGTGAGGCATGTAGTGTAGTTAGTAGTGAATTCATGATCATTTTTTATTGCCTATCCATAGATTTAAGTAATGTGCACTTTTTTCTTTGAGATTCTGATTTCATTGTTTTCATATGGTTTTGAAGTTGGGGAATCGGTGATAATAAGACCTTTAGGGAACGAGAAAGCCCCATATGTGGCTCGTGTTTAGAGATTTGTTGTTGATGTCGTGGGGAATGTGAGGGTTATAGTTAGATGGTTTTATCGTCCAGAGGATACAAGTACTGGGAGATTAATGTTTCATGGAATGAAGGAATTATTCTTGTCAGACCACATTGCTACTGAGAGTGCGGATACAATTGATGACAAGTGTATTGTTCATACCTACAAGAATTACGTCAATCTTGAGGATGTCGGGCCAGAGGATTACTTTTGTCGTTGTGAGTACGAGCATGCCACTGGACTCTTTAGTAATTTATTAATGATGGTGTATGTTTTCCATCCTTTATCTTTGTTGATATATTAAATAACTTTTGCTTTGATACTTCCGATTACTTTTTTCATGTTTATATTCCCTTTTGAAGGCATTGCAAATGCGAGATGCCAAGTAACCCTGATGCCTTGATGGTACAGTGTGAAGATTGCAACGAATGGTATGTTATGTTTCTTTCTTGTTATATATATTCTGTTTCTTTTATTTATTTATTTATTTATTTATTTTTAATGCAACATGTGTTGAAAAATGCTTTTTAGGGTTTATTGTGTAATTATCAATGACTTTGCACAACTTTACTAGCACATGTAGTCATTTCTTTTGTTCACTGTTTACGATTTCTTTCCAAGGTATGCAAGCTGTTGCGTTAAATGTAAAAAAATGAAACTATCATTAAGTTAGTAGTTGCAAATTAGATAATAAATAGTGCTTTAAATTTATTTCAAATATTGGTAAAACGGTCTAAGCTTGTTGCATACTTGCATGAATTAATAAGCTGTTAACTACATGGAAGTTATGATTGATAAAGATAAGCTCCCAAAGATTTTAATAACATGGTTGATAGCTTGTTCATATTTTCACTTTCATACCAAACTAAAATATAGACCCGTTCGATATATCAATAAAATGCTTAATTACCAAGTTTCATATGCATTAGAAGATATTACAAAGTACGTAATAGTAAGAAATGACAAATCTAACAACATATCTATATGTAATTTTGGTTCTTTTATGATTTCATATGCACAGGCTATCCTACATTATAGTGTTCCATTAGCGGAAAACGCATGCTAAACAGTAGGTCCTGTACATATACGCACCCAAACTAGATTTTTGTCTACCCTTAATTAACATTATTACGTAAGTTATCTTTCTCATGGTAATCATATAATATTTACCCTCAAAGACACTATTAGGTTTCATCCTCTTGCTTTAGTATACCATTTTCATAACAGATCGTACCTCCATAATATCAAGCACTCTAGTCATTGTATACAAGAGAGGAACATTTATTTTATTTTATTTTTTGGAAAGGAGAAGAACCTGCATAGTAAACTTGTAATATAAGCATCTGAAAGGTGACATACACACTAATGAAATAAGAATCATGTGAATCACATGATACAGCTACAGAAGATAGCTAAAGACACTTAGATTCACTATACTTCTGAATTAATCTCTCTAATCGCACCTTATGTAAAGAAAACACAGACCAAGAACAATACATGCTTGATTTCTGTTGATCCAGTCATCATTCAAAGAAAATATGGAACTACAATAGAATTCGAATGCTATTGTGATTTACTATAGGCAGTATACATACATGGAAATCCTTGTCCCATTTTCGCAGATACAATTAGTTTGGGATTACTACATTTTCATACTGGTTATGACATTATTACGTAGTGTTTGGTATATCGTAATAAGAGCAGGAATGGAAAAGAATATTACGACAGAATGAGAAACTTATGTTTGTTTTTAATTACGGAATTCAATGACTCATTACATGTAATCACTCATTACATAAAAAGCCATCATTTTCATTCCATAGAGGCTCCCTCCTTTTTTTTCATTACGTCCGTAATGTAATCAAAATTACATAAAAGCCCACCATAAACTAACTATATTAAATACTCTTCTTATTAACTATGACCATTTTTGTCTTTTTCATGTCGATTGCATTCCGTCCTATCATACAAACCAAGCATTATTAATAAGGGTAATGAATTATTACATTACATCATTTATTCCATTACGTCGCTTATTCCATTCATTTAATATTTCATTACGTCCTACCAAACTAACCATTAGTTTCTATATTACAGTGATTTAATGATCTGTATGACACCAAATAGTTTTGGCTTTATGATTAGCAAGCATTTACCCGGCCCGTGTGGTGCAACGGGACCGGCTTCTTTATACACATTAAAATATAATTCAAGTACTTGAAAAACAAACAACATATATACATCATTTACGATAACCTATCATTTGCATGTGTAAGCATTAGGTTTACATACTAATAAAGTAGTAATAATAGAACTTTGTACATTCGATATTACATGACTAATCTTTTATCACAAATAGCAAAAAAATAAACTTTCATTTAGACTTGACACTCTTTTGATCTGCTTGGGAGCTTATGTTGTGGAAAATGCAGAAAGAAGAGAGTACATGAAAGATCAAACCGAGGGTCATTGTTCCTGCAGCTCTTTTTTACTATGTTAAGGAACCTGAAATACATAAATTTGTAGAGATATATACACATTTTGTTATATATATCACTATATCCCAAAAGCAACCTACGAAAAATGTCACGACTACAACATACATATTGTGACTCTTTAGAATCTAACTCAAACTGACTTGATGAATCAAAGGTGGTACGAATATATTGTTGGAGATAATGTGAGACACATTATACATCAATAGAGCAATAATGTATTACTATTAGCATTCTATAATTGAAACAACTTAAGCTAAGCCACTCATACTTCCCAAATTTACAAATTGCAAAACTGACTCTAACCCAAATTTACACTCCTAAACCTTTGTATATGGATAAGGTGGCCTTATGCATACATTAACTCTAATCCACATTTTATACACACAATAATAATACATACATTATGTTCATAATGAATCATATCAAACTTTACTTACTATAAATCTAATTCAAATCCAGAAGAAAAATAAAAAAAAAAATCACAACCAAAAAAACTATTAAAACATAAAACACCTAGCGACATTTTATTTCAAGCCAACATTTCCAAAACTCACAAACTCAATATTTTAAACTACAACCTCAATCTACCATTTAGGAGCCACTCATTTAATAAGCAAATCGATCATTGACGAGAAAATATACACATATCTAGCAGCAACGACATTTAAGTACAATAACCATTAGTATTTTGTCGAGCTACAAATGTGTTTCTAATTGGTTGTTTTCCTCTTTGAGAGCGCAGTCTCCCTAGCAGACAAAATACGTCAAATGTCCAAAACTACATTTAAATAAGTTAAATGCACGCAGCTACAGAAGTTCAAAATCAAGTTTAAAAAGCACAATAGGAAGATAAGTTAGCCGGAATGTATTAAAAATAAATGCACAACTCAACAATCGAACCCAAATAAATGCACAACTCAACAATAGGAAGATAAGTTAGCAGGAAGGTTTGATTTATGACACCTGGCAACCTCATTTTAATATAGTATTAAGATGAAGATGTACGTGTCTATTCATTATGGAAGGTTTTTTCCTCGATAATGCCTATTTAACAGAAAATAGGTATTTTTTGTATAGACTGGATATTCTTTAGGTGTGCGGTGCTTAAATGTTGAACATTTATAATGTATGATATATTTTGCAGCAACCGCTTAGTAAGCAAATTATTGAACACTATGATTAGGATAATAGATGATTGGTATATTAATTTAGAGAGGTGTTTTCTTCCCCATCTTTTGGTTCTTTCTTATGCCATATGATGGTATAACTTGAGAATGCAATATTCAGCTTGGTTGGTTTATATCATTCTTTTGTGTATTTGCAGGTATCACCCTGGTTGCATAGATATGACAATTGTACAGGCTATGAAACTAGAGAACTATAAATGTAAAGATTGTTGATCCTTTGATGTTAGCTAAGCTTTCGAATACCTATTTTAATTTATGCAAAACTTTCATGAGACTCCGTAGTTGTAATAAGATGTCATCACTTTCATACATTTTGTTGTTGTCACTTTCATCCAATTTCCATTTACCTTCACTAGATTAAGCTTTTTCTGTGTACTTTCTAATTACAGTAAAGTCCACATTCATCATAAAATTTCAAACATAAAACTTACGGGAGTAGTTCTATGCGTTAGTCTGTTTTTGCCAATTATCCAAAATCTCCAAAACGGGGATGTCATGTCATCTCTCATGCTTGATTTAAGGGGGTTGAGGGCCTAAAATATAGTGTTTTTCCAACTTACTTAACCATTTTATATATCTAATAATTCACGATATAGGAATCTGTTAGTCGAAACTCTACTGAGAGTTTTTGACATTAAAAATATAGCATTTACCGAATGTAAATCACTATGCGAATGGGTTGAATCGTGAAGGGGTTGGTTTGGATTATGTTAGAACCGGTCAAGTTTTAACATGGATAAATGACGTGAGACTTGGTTTCACTAGAATCATAATGCACGCACACATACACACATAAATTAAACACGTAGTGAAAGTGTGATATAGTTGGATACATATTGAAGCTATAATTATGTCTTGCTAAGCAGTACCGAGTTTTAAACGTAAAAATGTGAAAAGCAAATGATTTAACGAGAAAATGATCTTTGCCAAGGATTTTAGTGTCAGACAAACTCGACAAAACAAGGACAAAGTTGCTGGAAACATCATTAAGAATATAATGATCCGGAAGGTGTGAAAAAGTCTACTTTGAAGCACTAGAGGCCATAGGAATAAAAACTTGTGGATATTTAAGTTAAGATAACCATATGATAATATGGATTAGATAATTTAAGTAAACCATCTTTGAAAAAAAATATTGAAGAAACAAATTATTAACCTTAGACCTAAAATCAAAAGTGAAAATACCTTTTAAGGAACTTGAAATCTTAAGCGTATATGCTTTAAAAACACACAATACACCATTTGATTGCAACAATTGTAACTAATTTTGTAGCTTCTGTTGACGAAAATACTCAGATTTACACAACTCATTTGTCCATTATAGTTAGGGTAGGCAATGATCATATTAACTGATTCAATGGATATCGAGCCGATATGATCCATCGATGATGGATATGGACGAACCAAATAGAGACAACTACTGGCTTTAATGTGTATAATCATTAGTGGATCTCATAGCAAGTAGCAACCTTCCACAAATTCACAATGCTTATAATAACCTTAATAATGACCAAACAACAACAAAAGTTGCACAATATGATGAATCATGGACAGTGACATCATGTTATTGTCTACATTAATTACATCAAGATGTTTTTATTAGATGGTAAACAAGAGTAACTAAACTCACTTGATGCTTCCAATGGAATAATAACTCTCTGATGTAAGATTTAGCCATATACACCCAATAAAGTGCCAGTTGGCTTTTTTTCTTCTCTGATCCATCGTAGTTCAACAAAACCCAGGCTTTAGTTGTTCGTGTACCCTCGTAGACAATGTCAAATAAAATTGTACGGAACACCTAAAGGTTGCAATTCCAATCCACTTGTTAACAAACTCATTTTGGCTATGTTCATCTTCAACAGGTTAAATAAAGAGTAAATTACATGGATGGTCCCTATGGTTTATCAAAGTAACAACCTTCGTCCCTCGAAGTTTAAAGTTGCACTGGTAGTCCCTAAGTTGGTAAACAAATAACACCACCGGTCCTTTAGTTTAACCGGTGTTAAGTAGTTACGTTATAATTTACACATTAGCCCCTTTGGTTAAGTATCATTGCATCGTTCATCTTAATAATAATGGTTGTTTATAATTGAAAGTTTCCATATGTTTTTATCCGTTTTTACACGTTTGCGTACGTTTTTATATGTTTTCT
The DNA here is from genome assembly GCA_030686995.1 of Artemisia argyi. Taxonomy (NCBI): domain Eukaryota; kingdom Viridiplantae; phylum Streptophyta; class Magnoliopsida; order Asterales; family Asteraceae; genus Artemisia; species Artemisia argyi. The sequence goes on from CM060680.1 coordinate 135,351,585, forward strand.
TATGTTTTTATCCATTTTGTCCGTTTTTATATGTTTTCGTCCGTTTTTCTTACATTTTTATACGTTTTACCGTTTTCATCCGTTTTTCTTATGTTGTTTTTTTTTTTTGTCCGTTTTTTCCGTTTTCGTCTGTTTTATATGTTTTCATCCGTTTTTTTGTACGTTTTTATCCGTTTTTCTTAAGTTATCAAACGTTTTTATCTGTTTTCGTCCGTTTTTATATGTTTTTTTTCCATTTTCGTTCATTTTTATCCGATTTTATACGTTTTCGTCCGTTTTTATTAAGTTGTCATACGTTTTTAACCGTTTTTATACGTTTTAGTCCATTTTTATATGTTTTCATTAGTTTTTAAACATTTTCAACTGTTTTTCTTACGTCCATCCGTTTTTGTTCGTTTTTATACGTTTTCGTCCGTTTTTATACGTTTTCATCCATTTTTATACGTTTCCATACGTTTTTATATGTTTTCGTCTGTTTTATATGTTTTCGTCCATTTTTATATGTTTTCATCCATTTCACTTATGTTTTTATACGTCTTCATCCGTTTTTATACGTTTCTACATGTTTTTATATGTCTTCTTATGTTTTCATTCATTTTTCATTTTCACCCCAGATAAAAACGTATGAAAACATATAAAATGTATAAAAATGATCAAAAACGTATAAAAATGGATAAAACGTAAGAAAACGTATAAAAACGTATGACAACTTAAGAAAAACGGAAGAAAACGACCGAACACGTATAAAAACGGACGAAAACATATAAAAACGGATGAAAACAAATAAAAACAATCGAAAACAGACAAAATGTATAAAAATGTAAGAAAACGGGTGAAAACGTAGAAAAGCGTATGGAAACGTATAAAAAACAGATGACAACGTATAAAAACGTAAGAAAAACGGCTGAAAATTTATAAAAACGGTCAAAAACGTATAGAAATAGACGAAAACAGATAAAAACGTATAAAAATGGACGAAAACATGCAAAAACGGATAAAAACATATGGAAACTTTAAATTATAAACAGCCGTTATTATTAAGGATAAATGATGCATCGATATTTAACCAAAGGGGCTAACGTGTAAATTATAACGGAACTCACGTAACATCAGTTAAACTAAAGGATCGGTGTTGTTATTTGTTTACCAACTTAGGGACTACCAGTGCAACTTTAAACTTCGAGGGATGAAGATTGTTACTTTTGACAAACCACAGGGACCATCCATGTAATTTACTCTTAAATAAATAAATTAGCAAAAAAGAGAGTCAGAAAAATATTTTATAGTTCATCCAAAGTCTATAAATAATGCATATAACCTTCTAAATATTCTTTACTTGATTTATATTGTTTCTGTAGAAACATAAAGGGATGAATATGTTCCTGTTTAAAATCTTAAATATTTCATATCAAATTCCCGATCAAGTGTGACTAAATATGAATAGTGGTTATGTCACTCATAACAAGTATATATGCTACGTAACTACAAGTATACAAGTAATCACATAAACATAAACATAACATAAGATTAAAAGTATTAAGCTACTTCTAATTGCACTATGTACGGTCCTCCGTACGGACGGTCCCATATATATTTGGGACCGCCGCCCTGATTAAGCGATCGCCGTCAGTGGAGAGTTTATTACATGTGATTAAGTTTTCTTATGTTTTGGATAAGTTAACTAGTTAATATCACAAGCATATACACAACAAGCCACACAAACCTAAATGTAATGCAAGTATAGAAAGTAAAGAGGTAGGAAGAGAAAACGCAAACTGAACACTATTATTTATAGTGGTTCGGTACGAAACAAGCCCTACTCCACTCCCCAAGTACCACACTCGAGAGTTACTTCACTAGTTAACACGCTCCCTTTAGGCGGAACAAAACATACACAAAGCTTTCACCAAGTTTAACGACACTAAGCAGAATGTCGAGTCCTAATCCTAGCTAGAACCAATCTACACAAAGCCCACGTGGCTACACGAACAAGCACTCTTGTCCACTTGGATTCTCACAATCCAAGTCTTCACACGACGATCACTTCGTCTCAATCTTCACGTGAACGAGCACTCTCATCCACTTGAATCTTCACCCGATTCAAGTCTTCACACGAACCTTTACTAGGATCTAGTCTTCACTTTTTGGACTCACACCAAGTCCAAGTCTTCACACACTTAGACACCAACTTATACAAAGTCCTAGTTTAGATACAACACTTTACAGACTTACACATTGTCCGTTTTTATCCTAATACACCTAATCACGACTCACACACAAGTCAGATATATTAATCTACAAGAATAGAGTTTAGAGGAAGAAGAGAATCATAACACTACTTATGTTTGTGTGTGTACTCAATAACACTTCGATTCTTGATGACTTCGAGTGTTCTTCTCTTGCACTTGAGATAGAGGATGAAGGGATCACTTATAAACACATACCAAAGAGTTATAGTGATCAAAGAAGAAGAAGGAAATAGCAGGAAATTTTGTGCTAAGAGGATTAAGTTTTTTTGTTGGAAAATGGCCCAGTATTTATAGACAGCTCGAGGATTAGGGGACGGTCCCTTAAACCTTAGACGGTCCCTTATATGTAAGGGACCGTCACCTATTTAAGGGACCTCCTCGATAGTTTTTGTCTTTTAGTGGTGAAATGTTATTTGGTAAAATTTTATCTGATTTGGGGGGAAAAATAGCTGTTGGGGATTTGAAATTCAAATTTAAAATTCAAATTTATTTTTCTTTAAAACATTTCTTTATAAAAACAAAAATAATTTGTCTAGGGTTTTTTTTTGTTTTGTTTTTTTTTTTTTGTTCGTTTGTTTTTTTTTTTTTTTTTTTTTTTTTTTTTTTTTTTTTTTTGTTAAAAATGTGTTGTGATATTTATAAAATGTAAGGTTTAAGGATAAACATATTTTCTTTGATCACTTAACAAAATTGGTGTAGAGTTTGTTCATACCTTAAGTGATGTAGACTTAATCCATCGAGAGATGTTGATGCATTCCGGCATTGATGATTAGTGTAAACGAGTAGCTTGTGCATTTTACGTTATGTATTACAAATTACATGTTTTTCATCATTAAAACATGAAGACATTGTCTAGATTAAACATTGTAACGTTTACACTAACAATCTCCCCCTTTTTGATGATGAGAAATATGTAAACCGTAACTCATAGTAAAGTTTAAAAGTTACTTGTTTACACTCCCTCTCCCCTTTTGGCGAAGCAAAAATGTGTCACCAATGTAGAGGTAGAAAGAAGATTGGCGAGAATTGGAGAGGTAGACTTGAGAAGATGACCCGAGAAGAGGACTTGAGAGAAAGACTCGCGCATAATACTTGAGAAGATGTCTTGAGAAGAAGAAAGCTTTGCTTGTACTAAAGGTAGACTTGAGGAGAGGAAGAAGGCTTGAGAAGATGACTTGAGCATAAGACTTTAGAAGAAAAGATGTCTTTGCTTATAATAGAGGACAACTTGAGAGGACAACTTGAGAAGATAACTTGAGAAGAAGACTTGAGAGGAAGAGATGTCTTTGCTTGTATTAGAGGAAGACTTGAGAGAACAACTTGAGAAGAAGACTTTAACTTGAGAGGAATACTTGAGAGGACAACTTAAGCAGATAGAATGAAAGATGATCCCCGAATGTATTAGGCTTTCCCGAATCCGATCATTCAAAGAATTGAGCTTGCATCATCATAGTGAAGCCTTGCTCCTATCGCCATGGTTTAATCAACTCCGAACCATGTACCCAACTACTTATGAGCTCCCCCTAGCTCATTGCATTCCCATTGACTTTAACATATCCATGAATCAAATATGTTGCAAATGCTTTACATAGCAAGGAATGTGTACATGCGTCAACGATTGCAAATGATTTTGACATTTGCAAATGCTCCCCCTTGGTGTACGCTCAAAACTTGTTTTGGCTACCAAAGAATCGAGCGATAAAGTAATGCTACAAAACAGAGTTAGTAGACAAGTGCACAATATATAATGATAACATATATAGGAAGACATTATCAGAGATTAATACATGCATGACAAATATAATTATTCTAAAACATGGCATGAAAGGGAATGAAACTAAACATATATAAGTGTTGATTAACACACCATTCTTTAATCTTCTTCCAAGATAAGTGTCTAGTGTCTAGGTGATTTAGGATGAGGATGATGTGCTCCTGGATGAGAATGAAGCTGACTTTCTAAAGTAGAGAAGTGGGAAGGATGAACCGAAATAAAGAGAGAATGTTTTGAGCCAAAGTTTGGTAAGGATGGTATGAAGATGAGAAGGAAGATATGAGACTTCATATTTGAAGGTAGTGGTTCAATTTAGGCTTATTTTGAAGGGGATGAGAAGAAATGTGTGTGGGGAAACAATGAAGGAACCGTTTGCACTTACAATGAGTGAGGATGAAAAGATGTGAGGAAGATGGGAGAATTTGAATATGGTACATACTATCCTAGTTTTATTGGGTGTTTTATCAATAAGAGGTGGATGTGACAAAAGAAGAGGGATGCTAATATAGACTCTTAATATTGTCTAGAAAGTGAGGAAGAAGAAGAAGACCTTGAAGGAATTCTTATGGGTGATAAAAATTGTATGAATGAGTCCTAGAAGAAAGAGAACAAAGGAGATGACTAAGGAGATTGAAGAGGTTGTCATGTTGGACAAGGCAAGGTATAGGAAGGTTCAAGGTAGTGTTCACTTAAATAGAGAGAAAGAAGCTTGTCTAGAGAGTGGTGAGTTAAGGATACAAAAAGGGAAAATAGTGAACCAGTTCATGAAATAACTATAGGTAATGTTGAATATATAATCATAAAAGAAACATATAAACGCAGCGGAAAAACATCACCAACAATGGATCCATATTGCCATATGATCAATCAAATAATAAACAACAACATTTTATACCTTTGTAGCGTGATTGGTAGAATCGTATAGAGACCATCACCAACACCACGAACCACCTATGAAACCAAGTGACCAAAATAGATCACCTCTATGATGGAAACACACTACACGTCATAGAATACCACCCGATGCTAGTCTTGACTTTGTAACACCAATTCTTGAATCAACCTACAATAGATAAACTCAAGAGAGATCAAAAAACACAAACCCTAGATGGGTTATGTTTTTTCCGTCACCTCAAAGAGAGGAGGAGGGGGAGATAATATCTCAATTAGGTTAAATTGATGAGTAGTAAAGATATGACTAAATCACATTTAATCTTATCATGTAACCACTTACACTTTGCCCCTTGAAATGCTCCATAAGCCCCTCTAGACCCTCTTCCTTGGCCGGCCACTATGTGGGCCCAAAATGGGCTTGCTCATTGTTGGCCCAGTCCTAAAACACTAAGTCTAACTTCGTGTTTAATGGCCTGTTATTGATCTCGAGTTACGTAGTCGTTTATACATTGTAAATACGATAAATACAATCTATAAAATGGTGTCTCTGTGTATAAGTGTGTGACCCCATAGACTCACATATGTCTAGCCATATAATTATTTATTATGACACGAGCATACTTCAACATCTCCCACTTGCGACGTTATAATAATCAAGTAATTATATAAGCAAAGGTTAGCGTCTAGCAACACGCCAATGCCCCTAGAAATATGTGAGCGAAGTTTCTTAAATGTCTAATTTAAATGGTTTATATGTCATCCATCCTTTTGTCACAGATACTATGTTGAACACCAGACATGGATCAAAGTCATTCTATTTGTTCAACTATTATGTTTCTCGATCTAGATATTAAACAAGATTACCAAGTGAATTAAGATTCATCTTAATCTCATTTTGGTACGGCCATACAAACATCCGTTCAATTCATTGAGGGGCCCAATAGTATCTAACTCCATGACATGTGGAGGAACAAATCCTATTTTGACTGCACGTGTCATTCATGTGTTTCAAATCACTCCTGAAAATGGTTTTTATAACTACCTTATTCAGGACAGCGTTTAACCATATCAAAGAATGAAATTCCACACATGTAAGACCTACTTGCATCTTAAGTCATAGGATAAGAGACATAACCATTTGCGAGATTCACTATTGACGCCGATCCATGCAGTGAATTCTCGAAGGCTGGGTCAGTCCAATATTCATCACAAAGAACAACATATGAGTTTGGCAAATAAATCACCAACACGCTCACATTTGCCTTAATTCGATGATAATCCCGTATCGTCAACTGGCAATGGACAATTTTAGAATAAATAAATTATTCATGGATTAAACATGCAAATATAGAACACAGTAGTATAAATGAAGATGATTATACCTGGTATATCAATTCATTATATAATACGACTGCTTACAGTTTCATTATCCAAATACTAAAAACAGATATGCACAAGACTACATACAGATCAGAATTCGATGTTTCCACCACAATCAATTTTGTTGTACAAGACAACAAGTACTCATCTGAGTAAACTTTGAGAATACTTGTTTCAAAATTCAAAAATGGTTTGAATTATGATTGTCCTTTTATATGTGTGCATTCAAGTACAATACGAGTATTGCAACAATACATTCCATAGTGTGTTTGAAGCTAGCAAAACACCTACTTTAGACAGTCATAATAACAGTTTTCCAAACTATAAAGTATTCTTATTCTTTTAATGTATAATGCATTAATGCTCTCAATCGAGCACATCTAGTTAGAGGTGTCATCATTCATGATGTCATCCTACTACGACTAGGGTTGAGCATCATCTCAGTTATATAAGCATCAATGAATGAAAATATAACAGAGCTCCTCAAATATAATGTTTGAACAAATCTTTGGTCCTTTGCAGGTCCATTAGGTTGTTCGTTTAACAATTATCTAATGACCTTCACTTAGATATTTTTTTGTTATCAACTCATCTTGCATTCATGCAAATGATATAAATAATCCAATACATAATACGACTTACATAATGAATCCTTTAGTTAAACTTAAGGTTTCCATTCATGCATTCGATCTTATCATGTAAGATTGATCATTGAGACTCCCCTCAATGACATGTCATATTGTGTTTAGATTAGTAATCGCTTATGTTTATTCTAATAAACACATGCAACAAGGTTGTATGTTTTATTTCCTAAATCCCTTAAGTGAAACTTTATTCCAGGCTAAGGATTAAAGTCTAGCTTAGATGGAATATTGTTTCTTATATGTTAACAACATATGAGATTTAAGAAAATAAATGCATTTCTCCTACTTGCTCTCAGAGTACTCAAGAGTAATCTTATTTAATCAAAATCAAATGAATGATTTCAGAATTAACTTAAGATCTCTGCTCTTAGATGCATGATTTAATCCACACTTAGATTCTTATATCTTGTATACTTTAATAAAGATTATATAGGTTCATAAACCCTTTTGATTACTGATCGTCCTCGCAAAAGTAATAAAAAGGTGTTTTGAAAACCTATTTTCATATTTCATTTACATGAATACAAGTATGACAATTAATCATCTTTATACATTTAATGTTTGTAGGTATAAAGATTTAATCATAGTCAATTTCTTGAGTATGAGTAAACTCCTTCTACTACGCATGCATTAAATGTGTGTACAAGTTTGTCCTTATGAGTCTTCTAGTTCAAGAAACTCATTTTTAACCTCACAGTCTAACTGATTTGGTAAGAGATCAATCAAGCTTCATGAGTGATTATCTTCAAAGGACTGCATCTTAACATTCATAGTTTTGAGCTATTAATCAGATTCAAGATCTGATAATGTATCTCTTGAGTTAGCAGGTTCACTATGATCCTCCAACTTGTGTCCCTTAACATTGATATAAAAATTATATCATTTAGGTGTTAGGGGTATCCTTGTGGATTTATGAATGAGAGATATCAATCTATGGTTTAACATAGGGTTTAGGTCGTACAATAGCTACGTACTTTCACTAATGTATCATTTTGGTACGTGTACTTATTTCTGTTCCACTTTATGTTGTCTACTTTTATGTTTTGTACCATTTTGCACTGCTGAACTTGTTTTACCGAATCTGATAACATCATTGCCACGTGTGCATGACACGTTGGATTTCCACTAACCTAAATAAGTTTAAAAAAACGTGATATGACTAAAATACCCTCGAATTTATGCACATAATTTGCACCATTCATCCCTGAGCTAACGGCCGTCAGTTCTGTTAGTTATTATGTGGCAACGTTAGTCCATTTAGCCAACAATCATTTGCATCGTTAGTCCTTTATACATTTGTGTCCGTTTTTCTTACGTTTCATACGGTTTTGTCCGTTTTATACGTTTTCGTCCGTTTTTAGTCGTTTTCGTCCATTTTTCTTATGTTTTTATCAGTTTTAATCTGTTTTTGTCCATTTTTCTTACGTTTTCATTCAGTTTTGTCCGTTTTTATACGTTTTCGTTCGTTTTTATTCGTTTTCGTCCATTTTTCTTACGTTTTCATACTTTTTTGTCCGTTTTAATATGTTTTTATATGTTTTTGTTCGTTTTTATTACGTTTTAATCCGTTTTCATACATTTTAATCCGTTTTCATACGTTTTCATATGTGTTTTTCTGTTTTAATCCGTTTTTATTCATTTTCGTCCGTTTTTCTTACGTTTTCATACGGTTTTGTCCGCTTTTTTTATGTTTTCGTCCTTTTTTATTCGTTTCCCTCTGTTTTTCTTACGTTTTCATACAGTTTTGTCCGCTTTTTTATATTATACCCGGTAAACCACGAGGAACAAAAATGTAGTTAACTCTAAATAACTCTTTTCTTTCACAATTCTAACCCAAAAAAACCCTAATCGATCTAAACCATAATTGCAAAACCCCCCAATTCAATCAAACAATTAAAAATCCCAATTCAATGGCATCTTCATCATCTTCTATTCATAGCCGTCGTTGTGATCCTCCATCCACATTTTGCGAATGTGAGGAACTAGTGATTCAACAAACATAAAAAACCATTGATTTTCCATTAAGACGTTTTCTTGGATGCGTTAATTACTAAAGTGGAACGGAAATAAGTACGCGTACCAAAATGGTACATTAGTGAAAGTACGTAGCTATTGTACGGCCTAAACCCCGTAAAAAATGGATTCTTATACAAATTCAACAAAAGTCTCCTATGCCACGTTGGACTTTAGTCGGTTTTTAAAAAGTTTAGCCGGTTGCCAGTAAAATTTGTGCAAAACGGAACAAAACATAAAAGTAGACAACATAAAGTGGAACAGAAATAAGTACACGTACCAAAACGATACATTAGTGAAAGTACGTAGCTATTGTACGGCCTAAACCCTTTAATATATGCATGTTCAACCTTAGTATGACATTAGCAAGTGTACTCAGAAGGTTGTGTATTTAACTCTTGAATGACTTCAAGATCTAAAGGTGCTCCCACTTGCTTTTGTAGGAGGAGACTAATCTCCAAGTACTCAGCATCTTGATTAACAATAAATTGTTTTCAAGTGGGACATCCAAAATACATCATTAGTTCTTGACTCTAGTTTGTTAATTACTTACTCTTAGGTATTTAACAAATTCAGAACTAAAATCAAGATATAATGGGATTCATCCCATTCCATAATACTATGGTGTCTTAAATTCCTTTTGGGTTGGAACCATATTGTGTGTACACATGGCACATCCAATTTTCTAACCTTGATTGCTTTGGAGGTAAAAGAGTTTAAGTCATCAAAGATCAAACAATATCCATGATGGACATACCATAAAGTTGTGGTATTCCACGTGGATAGATGTTGTGAGACTATCACACAACTCATTAGATGAACTTATATTCTTTGGCTTACGTATCTGCCAACCAAGTCATACCAGATGGCATTGATTGAGCCCGAACCACCTAACTTATATTGACCAAATAATGGTCAACAAAGTCAAATAGCCTAGATCAATGCTCCGCGGAATATAGTGGTTTCCCCGGGTCGTTATGTCCCGACGAGGTGTGAATTGTAATCAAACGGTTATTTGATCGGGTGAATTTGGATGAGAAAAAGGTTTGTGTGTGATTGAACTATAGAATCTACAAGAGAATAGCTTAAAAAAGCTATATGAACAAGACGAGAAAGTTTGAAAACCCAGAAACGTTTAAAACTTAAAAACGCGTACGTTACGTTTAATAAAACGTAAACGTACGAAATAAAACGCGAGTTTTAACAAAATAAAATACTTACAAAAGTGAAAATCACATTTTTACAATCCTAATAATAAAAGAAACTTTTTAGAAAATTTTAATTACTTTTTACACTATTTAATTATTTAATATTAATTAAAAACTATTTAATACTTATTATTAATTTTTAAATAACTAAAATACACTTACAATATTATTTAAATACTAAAAAGGTGAAAATAAAATTTCTAAAATTATAAAATAACTAAAAATAAGTTTTAAAAATAAAAATAAGTATTTTTGTCTTTTTGTGATTTTCTTATTAATTAATTACTAATTAATTACTAATTACCTAATTAACTATTTTAAATTAAGAAAAATACTAAATGAACAGTGAAAATTCTAATAAAATTTCTAAAATTACTTTATAACATATAAAAGCTATAAAAAATATAAAAACTAAGTTTTACATAATAAAAACTAATTATGCTATTTTAAACTTAATATTAATTAATAATTAATAAAACTAAAATTAATTCTAATAAATACTAAATAGTGAAATAAAAATCTGAAAAAAATATTATAAATACTTTAATATATAAGGAATTTAATAAAAATATAAAAATGACAAGTACTTAATTAAAATCTAAAAATGAAAAATAAAATTTAAATAAAATTAAATAGAAACTATCACTTAAAATTACTTTGTTTTTTTCTGGATTTTTCTTTTACCAACCTAATTTATACCTAAAAATAACTAACTTTTATGAAAACAACTATTTTATAGCTTAAAATTAAGCACTGTGGAAAGCAATAAGCTCCACAGTTGACTTTAGTTGACCAACTAAGGGAAATAGCTCAAATGAGCTTAAGTGGGGTCCACTAGGGATGATTCTGATTAAAATTGGTTAAGTGAACATGTATAAGCTATAATCAATCAAAAATTTCCACAGAATAAGCCAATAAGCACAATTAAGCACGTATAGAAACTTAGCTTACTCAGGAAATGGGACAACCTTGAGGGTTGATTCCAGGTGGGTCCCAGTGGTAGTCAGGTCAAACAAAAGCTCAAAATGGGAAGCCTACTAGGAGGGGGGTTAAGAGGAACTAAGATTAGGGTGTGGGACCCCCTGAGGTGGCCACAAAACCACCACAAAGGTGGTGGTTTGGACTGAGGGTGCTGAGACAGAACAGAGGTCTCCCCTGCAGCCTACTTCAAGGGGCTGTGGGGCCTACTAAACAAAATCCATAAAATCTAGGAAAAATCTCAAAAATCAACAAGGTGGTAGGGATTAATCTTGTAAAAGCTTAGGTTCTAATTCCTTGTATTATACTAGTTACAGATCATCAAAATTGGTTCATTTTGACTGAGACAGCTTTTGACTTTTGCAAATTGTGAACAAGATTTGACTTTGGTGAATTTTGGTTGATCTCAAATCACTGAAAATGAAGTATTATGCTTGTCTAAGACCAGTTTAAGTTAAATTACCTACTTGTGTAACTAGATGGATGCCTATGAAATCCAAATCCTCAACAGTTATCACCAAGGGTGGGATTAAAAGCAAAATTGACTTTTTATCTTTAAAGCCTACTATTTTTAAGTTAATCCATCCTATGTGAACCTAAACAATCATGTCTACACTGAATATCACTACTGAATCAAAGGTTATCATAGGGAAACAAGTAGAACCAAACACCCCCATATCAACTGTATTGACAGAATTTTGAAGGAAACAGATAAAATTAGGCTATGAAACTGAAAAGATAAGCTTACACTAGTCCTAGGTAAACACAAATAAGCAGAAACAATAAGTGAAAAGCAGTACACAGTGGACTACAAGATTTTAGAACAATGCTTACAAGTGAGTTCCAAGCTGAGACATGAACTAGGCACCACAAATCACTCCTAAAAGCTTCCCAAGAAGCTACTAAACCAATAACAATCCATCATTATCCATGCTTCTGACTTTCACCCTTCTTTTCTTGATTTTTTTATTTTTCTATAATTTATTGGTATTTTTGATATTTTATAACTAAACTTGGTTTAAATTCATTCTGAGCTTATAAAAACTTATGTTCAACTTAAACTAAGCTTGTGATAGAGTTGAGAACAACAAATGAGCATAAATAAAGATTATACTAAAAAACTCAAACTTATGGTGAAACTGAAAATTGAATTAACACTTGAAATTGTGAAATGAAAACTTATATTATCTTAAAGAAAACAAGTTACAAACTAAAATCTTGATCAGAATGTGAAATTACAATAAATTTGACAAAAGCCACATTAAGCTAAATTATACTATTAACTACCTATGCTAACTGCTTCTTTTTCCTCCTTCTTTTTCTTTTTATATCAGTCCTGGAGGTCCACAAAGACTTTCCCACTTCTCTCTTAGCCGTAGGATGGTTTCCATTTAATCCTAGCCTTCAAATTCTTGTTGGCGGGAAAAAGTGATTTTGGCAGCTTTGAGTTAACTTGGAGGGATTTGGGGAAATTAAGTGCTCTTGGATGTTTGTGGTGAGGTGGAGGGACATAGTATGGGAGTGGTGAGCTGGAGGAGGGGGGAAAAGTTTGTGTGTTGCAGTGAGTAACCAGGTATCAAGTGGGAGGTTAGGGGTGGTCAACGCGTGGGTTGACTGAGGGGTTAAATAAAACGGGTTGGTTGTTTTTATTTTTAGGGAGTGGGCTTGGGTAGTGGTTTGGGCTTGGGGGTTTAGGATGGATCAGTGTTGGATCAGGGGTAGGGTTGGATTGGGTATTGGTTTTGGTTTTGGGTAAATAGAAATAACATTGATTAGTTTGGTTTGTTAGCTTATAAATCACAAGGACCAATTTTGTTAAAGCTGAAAATCCCAAGGACTGAATTTGTAATATCCCCAAAGGTAGTATAAGGGTTAATTCCTGCCAAATAAAAATAGTCAAAGGACCATGATTTGTAATTTTCCAAAAATTTACACCCAGGGACTATTTTTGCCAAATGTGAAAGTACAGGGACCAAAATTGTAAATTTTCAAATCTTTCATTCCAAGGACTAATATTGACTATTTTAAATTCCCAAGGACTCAAGTTGACTATTCTTTGAATTATTTTGACCAGGGACTAATTTTGACAATCTTTGAAAGCTCAGGGACCTTTTATGTCAATTTGGATTTTTAGGGACCAAACCTATAATTTTCTCAAACTTTTCACCCAAAGTCTAAATTTGATAATTTTTTACTTTTAAAAACTTTGGGTTGACTTTTCTTTCATTTAAAACTTCCAGGGACTAGTTTTGTCAAATTTTGAAACTTGAGGGACTGAAACTGCCAATTGTGCAAACTTTGTTCGTTTTTCATTTGTTTTTAAACATTTTGCATCTAAAACATATAAAACACAATTTTGGGATAAATTGTGTATTTTGATGCGTTTTTGGGTATTTTTGGATGTTTTGGCAGTCCAGATACGATAAAAATGATGAGTGTTTGAGCACTCATCAACCCCCCACACTAAGCTATTGCTAGTCCCTAGCAATATTTTGAGAAAAACTTGATGGATTGGAAACTCTTTACCAAAAGCCATCACTTCTGGAGTAGCCAGGTGTAAGAACTGTGGCACACCTGATAACCGTGTGATTTTGAGCAAACCACCAGCTGTCAACGGATTTGATTAGTCGTTACCAAAAGCCGTTTGCTTCTGGACTAGCCAGCTCTTGATGGAATAGTCAACATCTTGGTGAGCTGATTACCAATTATGGATTTTCCACGGCCTTTACCACAAGCCATAATCTTGTGGGCTAGCCAACTCATTTGTTTTCGGGGAGTTGAGGAACCATACAATTTTGGGCAAATTGCCAGCCGTAAACGGATTTGAGATGTCTTTACCAAGAGCCGTTTGCTCCTGGACTAGCCAATCCCTTTTGTCGCTTAGACAAGGCGGACTGATTACCACAAAAATTTTGAAGCACCAGTGAAAATTTTTTGAAAATTTTGAAATTTTGGCAAAAACGGGGGTATTATATAGTAAAATGTGATAAAATTCGCTAGAATAGCGAATACCCCCCCACACTAAGCATGAATATTGTCCTCAATATTCGAAATCCCGGCTATTATGCCGACATTGTGAACGTAAAAGGGCAACATTACAAGCTAAGCGTGGAAAAAACCATTTTGTATTTTCACTCTTGTAATCATAGCATGGGGGACTCCCCCACACTTAGGGTGCAATCCCTATATGCCTGCTACTGTTTTTGTTTACCGAGTCGCTAGCTTGACTCGACCCCGAATTCAATTGTCCTTGGGGAAGCATGATGTGGAAGGAACAATCTCACTCGGACTTTCATTCAAAATGTTTGGACAAACATATGAAGTACGTGAAAGTTCCACACCGATGAGATAAGTATCCGGCTCAAGATAATGATACATGAAAATACCGGGATCAAATATAGTGTCTTCATTCCCGAAGGAATGAAGAACAGGAGAAGTCACCTTATAGGTGAAGAAAAGGAAGAAAATCATGATAAAAAGCATGATTTGATCTTCTTCCTCAAGAGGAGGCTCAATAGCCTGAGTTTGGATTTCAAAGGGTAAGCTCGTAAACAACCCGGGAGGGTGGGTGGGAATTTGCAAATTCTCATAATTGAGAGCATCTCCCCCCGGGATATCAAACTCCGGAGGAGTCGTGACATGATGAGTGAGTTCACCGTAGAACTCCTCATGAAAAGAATTATTCACAAGATGTGAATTTGTGAACTCATGTTCCATAGCGGACTCATCACAATCCTCGTCAAAGATTGGATTGTTAGAAATCATAGTGAATTCAGATTCGAATTCAAATAGAGGATTGGTGAGAGTCGTGTTAAATGTTTCGGGAACAAAGTGAATATTATTCTCTGTTGGACTGCTGGGATCAGAAGTGAGTAACGGATCATGATATAGGAGACTTTCAATTTCTCCCAGATTGGCTTGGAAATCGAGGAGACCATCATCACTTTCCAAGGAAAGTGGATCGATGTGAGCAAGTTCATCAGCGAACTCCTCAAGAAGAGGATCAACATCAGAATGAGGCAGTGGTGCCTCGATATACTCAATGTCTCCATGAGATGTACAATCATCGCTAAAATCTGAGAAAGTCTCAAATTGATCTTTAGTACACTCAATAGGGGAAGGAATATCACACATATCATCCAAAGTTCCTTGTGACTCTCCTGGGATTGGGATAAGGATCTCAACACTAGACTTTATTAATTCGTCCGATTCCTTATTAGGAACAGTGCTAAGATGCTCATCCCCCATGTTCAGAGAGTGAGTGTGAACTTCGGGTGTGATAACAACAGACTGAGGGAGATGAGAGGAGCTAACATTCATGGAATTTTCAAGTTCCATTTGTTCAACGGCTAGTAATTTCCCCGTCTCATTATTTTCTCCCTGATTCTCAATGGGAGGAATCACAAGTGATGAATCTGACGAACCCTTATAAAATTGAAGGATATCAAGGGTGTCTTCAATATCACTATCATCATCACAGTCTAGAAGAGCAGCTTGACGAAATTTGGTACGTGTTATAGCTGCTTGTTCTAAGACAAGTAATTCCTCCATACTCAATTCGTTTTTAGCCTCTCGTTCTTCAGAAAGTAATTCTGCCATAGCTTTCTCATGAGAGTCTCGAAACGGTGTACTAACCAACTCCTCCTTAAGTTCTTTTAAAATATCAAGAGTCTTTAGTAAAAGGTCTTGCTCGGTTTCTTGAGGAGTTGTGTGAATCATATCGTACTGTGGAGGTGGGTCTGAAAACGAAGAGTCGTAATTGTTACAAGGAAATGGATTCCTTGTTTGACAATCCGAGCTAGAGTGTGGACCTCCACAGTAATCACAACAGTAATACTGATGTGGCTGTGGGTGATAAGTGCTAGAGTTATAATCGTTACCAGGAAACTGCTCATAGACAAGCGTGTTTCCCGATTGACAATCAAAACTGTAATGTGAACCACCACAGTACTCACAACAGTAAAACTGTTGAGTCTCATGGTGTGGTAACTGATGGAATGAATCAGTTGTGTCATGGTAGAAATAGGGATTCTGGTTATAGACAGACCCGTTTCCCGACTCTACCATGCCACAACTGGGGCAATTGCCACCATTATGAGGATTACCATACCACTGGCAAACCAGAAAGTGTGGATGAGACATAGAAAGAATCAAATGTGTATAGAGGGTGAGGAAATGAGAATCAAAAGGGTAGGAGGGTTAAGAAGGATATTTTTGGTGTTTTTGGAAAACATTTTGTACAAATGAGAAAGAAAATGTTTTTGTGTTTTTTGTGTTCGTTGAAAACTTGATTTAAAAAGTTTTCGTGAATGGTTTTGTTTTTAAAATGGGAAAATATGAACAAGGATGGATAAATGTACAATGGAACGAATTCCAAAGACACTAATCAGAAAAATCGTTTAGATAAACGCGCACAACCTCCCCGGCAGCGGCGCCAAAAATTGATTGAGCCCGAACCACCTAACTTATATTGACCAAATAATGGTCAACAAAGTCAAATAGCCTAGATCAATGCTCCGCGGAATATAGTGGTTTCCCCGGGTCGTTATGTCCCGACGAGGTGTGAATTGTAATCAAACGGTTATTTGATCGGGTGAATTTGGATGAGAAAAAGGTTTGTGTGTGATTGAACTATAGAATCTACAAGAGAATAGCTTAAACAAGCTATATGAACAAGACGAGAAAGTTTGAAAACCCAGAAACGTTTAAAACTTAAAAACGCGTACGTTACGTTTAAATAAAACGTAAACGTACGAAATAAAACGCGAGTTTTAACAAAATAAAATACTTACAAAAGTGAAAATCACAATTTTACAATCCTAATAATAAAAGAAACTTTTTAGAAAATTTTAATTACTTTTTACACTATTTAATTATTTAATATTAATTAAAAACTATTTAATACTTATTATTAATTTTTAAATAACTAAAATACACTTACAATATTATTTAAATACTAAAAAGGTGAAAATAAAATTTCTAAAATTATAAAATAACTAAAAATAAGTTTTAAAAATAAAAATAAGTATTTTTGTCTTTTTGTGATTTTCTTATTAATTAATTACTAATTAATTACTAATTACCTAATTAACTATTTTAAATTAAGAAAAATACTAAATGAACAGTGAAAATTCTAATAAAATTTCTAAAATTACTTTATAACATATAAAAGCTATAAAAAATATAAAAACTAAGTTTTACATAATAAAAACTAATTATGCTATTTTAAACTTAATATTAATTAATAATTAATAAAACTAAAATTAATTCTAATAAATACTAAATAGTGAAATAAAAATCTGAAAAAAATATTATAAATACTTTAATATATAAGGAATTTAATAAAAATATAAAAATGACAAGTACTTAATTAAAATCTAAAAATGAAAAATAAAATTTAAATAAAATTAAATAGAAACTATCACTTAAAATTACTTTGTTTTTTTCTGGATTTTTCTTTTACCAACCTAATTTATACCTAAAAATAACTAACTTTTATGAAAACAACTATTTTATAGCTTAAAATTAAGCACTGTGGAAAGCAATAAGCTCCACAGTTGACTTTAGTTGACCAACTAAGGAAAATAGCTCAAATGAGCTTAAGTGGGGTCCACTAGGGATGATTCTGATTAAAATTGGTTAAGTGAACATGTATAAGCTATAATCAATCAAAAATTTCCACAGAATAAGCCAATAAGCACAATTAAGCACGTATAGAAACTTAGCTTACTCAGGAAATGGGACAACCTTGAGGGTTGATTCCAGGTGGGTCCCAGTGGTAGTCAGGTCAAACAAAAGCTCAAAATGGGAAGCCTACTAGGAGGGGGGTTAAGAGGAACTAAGATTAGGGTGTGGGACCCCCTGAGGTGGCCACAAAACCACCACAAAGGTGGTGGTTTGGACTGAGGGTGCTGAGACAGAACAGAGGTCTCCCCTGCAGCCTACTTTAAGGGGCTGTGGGGCCTACTAAACAAAATCCATAAAATCTAGGAAAAATCTCAAAAATCAACAAGGTGGTAGGGATTAATCTTGTAAAAGCTTAGGTTCTAATTCCTTGTATTATACTAGTTACAGATCGTCAAAATTGGTTCATTTTGACTGAGACATCTTTTGACTTTTGCAAATTGTGAACAAGATTTGACTTTGGTGAAT
This sequence comes from Artemisia argyi, assembly GCA_030686995.1. Classification (NCBI taxonomy): domain Eukaryota; kingdom Viridiplantae; phylum Streptophyta; class Magnoliopsida; order Asterales; family Asteraceae; genus Artemisia; species Artemisia argyi. Next base: position 135,369,877 of record CM060680.1, read on the forward strand.
TTTGGTTGATCTCAAATCACTGAAAATGAAGTATTATGCTTGTCTAAGACCAGTTTAAGTTAAATTACCTACTTGTGTAACTAGATGGATGCCTATGAAATCCAAATCCTCAACAGTTATCACCAAGGGTGGGATTAAAAGCAAAATTGACTTTTTATCTTTAAAGCTTACTATTTTTAAGTTAATCCATCCTATGTGAACCTAAACAATCATGTCTACACTGAATATCACTACTGAATCAAAGGTTATCATAGGGAAACAAGTAGAACCAAACACCCCCATATCAACTGTATTGACAGAATTTTGAAGGAAACAGATAAAATTAGGCTATGAAACTGAAAAGATAAGCTTACACTAGTCCTAGGTAAACACAAATAAGCAGAAACAATAAGTGAAAAGCAGTACACAGTGGACTACAAGATTTTAGAACAATGCTTACAAGTGAGTTCCAAGCTGAGACATGAACTAGGCACCACAAATCACTCCTAAAAGCTTCCCAAGAAGCTACTAAACCAATAACAATCCATCATTATCCATGCTTCTGACTTTCACCCTTCTTTTCTTGAGTTTTTTATTTTTCTATAATTTATTGGTATTTTTGATATTTTATAACTAAACTTGGTTTAAATTCATTCTGAGCTTATAAAAACTTATGTTCAACTTAAACTAAGCTTGTGATAGAGTTGAGAACAACAAATGAGCATAAATAAAGATTATACTAAAAAACTCAAACTTATGGTGAAACTGAAAATTGAATTAACACTTGAAATTGTGAAATGAAAACTTATATTATCTTAAAGAAAACAAGTTACAAACTAAAATCTTGATCAGAATGTGAAATTACAATAAATTTGACAAAAGCCACATTAAGCTAAATTATACTATTAACTACCTATGCTAACTGCTTCTTTTTCCTCCTTCTTTTTCTTTTTATATCAGTCCTGGAGGTCCACAAAGACTTTCCCACTTCTCTCTTAGCCGTAGGATGGTTTCCATTTAATCCTAGCCTTCAAATTCTTGTTGGCGGGAAAAAGTGATTTTGGCAGCTTTGAGTTAACTTGGAGGGATTTGGGGAAATTAAGTGCTCTTGGATGTTTGTGGTGAGGTGGAGGGACATAGTATGGGAGTGGTGAGCTGGAGGAGGGGGGAAAAGTTTGTGTGTTGCAGTGAGTAACCAGGTATCAAGTGGGAGGTTAGGGGTGGTCAACGCGTGGGTTGACTGAGGGGTTAAATAAAACGGGTTGGTTGTTTTTATTTTTAGGGAGTGGGCTTGGGTAGTGGTTTGGGCTTGGGGGTTTAGGATGGATCAGTGTTGGATCAGGGGTAGGGTTGGATTGGGTATTGGTTTTGGTTTTGGGTAAATAGAAATAACATTGATTAGTTTGGTTTGTTAGCTTATAAATCACAAGGACCAATTTTGTTAAAGCTGAAAATCCCAAGGACTGAATTTGTAATATCCCCAAAGGTAGTATAAGGGTTAATTCCTGCCAAATAAAAATAGTCAAAGGACCATGATTTGTAATTTTCCAAAAATTTACACCCAGGGACTATTTTTGCCAAATGTGAAAGTACAGGGACCAAAATTGTAAATTTTCAAATCTTTCATTCCAAGGACTAATATTGACTATTTTAAATTCCCAAGGACTCAAGTTGACTATTCTTTGAATTATTTTGACCAGGGACTAATTTTGACAATCTTTGAAAGCTCAGGGACCTTTTATGTCAATTTGGATTTTTAGGGACCAAACCTATAATTTTCTCAAACTTTTCACCCAAAGTCTAAATTTGATAATTTTTGACTTTTAAAAACTTTGGGTTGACTTTTCTTTCATTTAAAACTTCCAGGGACTAGTTTTGCCAAATTTTGAAACTTGAGGGACTGAAACTGCCAATTGTGCAAACTTTGTTCGTTTTTCATTTGTTTTTAAACATTTTGCATCTAAAACATATAAAACACACTTTTGGGATAAATTGTGTATTTTGATGCGTTTTTGGGTATTTTTGGATGTTTTGGCAGTCCAGATACGATAAAAATGATGAGTGTTTGAGCACTCATCAGGCATCAATAGTATTTTTAGCCTACCGCATACTTTATATTAAAAGTCTTTGACCAAGTCAATGAACTTTATGTGCATGTTTTCACTGGAAAACATAAACATAAAATATTTTATTATACGTCGTAAGTGTACACATCTTAACAAGAAGACATAACAAGTTAACGTCTTGCTTTACTTTATAAGTCTTTCAACAATTAACGGAATTGATGTTTATGTCTTTACAAGAGGCCTAAACATATTCAACTAAAGTAATTATGAGTGCCGACAATTGGCTTCAATAGTAATTTTAAGTTAATTACATACTTCATGATTATGAATTTACAAGAAGACATAATCATATTTACTAAACAATTCAGCGAATATGTTGATGTAGCTTTTCACGTTATCTTGACATTTTTTTCTAATTAGGACAACATACATTTAATGTGTATAAGTCCTAGTAGAACCTTAGTTTTCTTACCTTGCAGTCAAGAAAAACCATTAGTCATATTTTTATATGTTGTACCTTGCACACAATTAAGATTTCTCCCACTTGTGTATGGAACAACATCATGCAAGTAAATATGACAGTGTCACAGATAACATATGATTTTAGTTAAAATCAAAATATAGATGTGTAGAACTTTTATCGCTTTTATAATGAATCATGCATAACAATTTTATTGATAACATTTCAGGAAGCAACATCAGGAATGCGACAAGTTATCTAATAAAATTTATGCAATGGTTCTCATAAAAACTATGATGCTTCATATGTGGAAAGTAATGTATTATTTCAAGACAATCTAGAAATAAGATGCGCAACTAGTAAGTTAATAGAGCTTACAGCTCCCGCTGGATTAGAGAACATTACATGTGTTTCGTCACCAGTAATATAATAACGTAGCTCCCACTGGATTAGATAACATTATAAGTGTTACGTTACCAGTGGAGAGTGAGTGTCGATTTGATACTTTCCTTTTTTCTTTGAATATCTACACATTATTGCTAATGTGAGTCACTTTGACTAGTAAACATGTACTTAGGTATTCAAGGAAGTGCATCAAGTTCTAACATATAGATGATGGGCTAGCCATCATTTTAAGCTTGAAATTAGGCATGCAGTTCCTCCATGTTTATTGGGTTAAGACACATTACTAGGTAATCATGCTAGTAATTGACTTTACCACTTTGCATTTTATTGATATTTCCATTTTCTAATTACTTAAACTCATTTTAGTTTGATACCTATAGAAAACGTGTTCTCTAGTTATCCAAATATCTTATAGTTCTTCAAGGTTTTAAAACCGGAACTAGGGTTATAAAACGAATTTGATGAAATAAGATGTGCAACCATACTTAACCGTTTTGACTTTTACAAGACATCACGATTTCTAGAGTATGTGTGCAATGAGTTTGATTAGAATTAGGACAACTCAAATATTCCTATTATGGCTTTTCCTTATAAAGAAAAAGGATAGGAATAAGTCTCTTTCTCACAAGGAAAGGAAGACTTAGTTTGATCCTTTTAACAAGAAATGAACAAACTTTTGTTTACGTTTTGTGTTGCATTAATTCATTAATTGAATTCACAAAGTTCATATTTAGTATTTTCGATAATTATCCTTTTATAAATTAATTACCCCATGTTTACAATTTAAAACAATTAATTTACGTAAAAGGCTAAGATCCACATTGTACTTCTACTATCACATCAGTTGATCTGCTAGCAATAGTAGATTCAATTGGTAGGCGACGATCACCAATTGTATTACATGTACAACTCTTAGATCCTTATGGGATTCATGGCATCTAGTGTCAAACAACTAGTGTCATGTAGGCATGTTTAGTCCCATCTTTGCCTCGGGTCAAGGTCTCACCGCCTAACTCGATTAAGTCATCCAATTTGAGAACGTGCGAGAATATATCTAGGTCCCACGCATAGAGAATAGTCACCTTGGGTTACAATTTAACCTAGGTCCCATGCATAGGCAAAAGGTAATTGCAAGTGTTCTCAAAATTGGACGGTATGACTTAAATTTTGACGGGTAAAAGTTTTTATGTGGATCAAAAAGGTGTACGCAAGAAGCATGCATTCATCCTTCATAGCATAAGTTAAAAACTCTTCTTAACTTAAGTCTAATCATTGTTTTAATTTTATGTGTGTCAAGTTGTCCATTTTCATGACTAATATTCATCCTACGTGGATAATAAGTTTGGACAATACATAAATGAAATAACTTACATAACCAGTGTAAGTGTTATTTAAAAATAATGATTTCAAGTTTCAAAAACTTTGTAAAAGTAAATCAAAAGACTTAGTTTTGAAAATGGTTTGTGTTTCGTTTTAAGTTTTTAGAAAACTATTTGCAATTTACAGATGATCACAAGATATATAAAAAGCAAAAACAAACATACAACCACAATATGCAAAGCCTCAACCGATAAAAAAACCTATGCTTGGTCTCGTTAGCAATCACGAGAACCAAGAGACAACTAGGGACAAACCACACAACCACACGGAGGACTCCCACTTGCTCTAAGACAATCAAGAGCAAGTTGGAAGCCCATAATGCACATAATAATACCATAATATTATGATCAATACAAGGTGTTGGCTAACTCCATGGATAAACATGCATGTATTTGCCATGAAAACAAAATAAATAACAAGAAATAAATTGTTAGCCAACGAAATCGAAGAAATAACTAACAAGAATTAAAACCCCGTTTAGTACGCGTGTCAAATGGCTCAAGGTTCAAAACCCACTGATATTAGGACCTTCAAAATACCATTTTACCACAGAAAAATTGGGATATGGTGCTGAATCAAAACCGTTTCAAAAACCGATTAAAAACAATCATTTTAGGCCATTTTACACGTACCCAACAAGTAACCAATTAACGTATGCATAACAAATGGCCATGGACCGAAAAGTGCAGATCATTAGACCCTTAAAGGGTCATTCAAATATGAAAAATTTGAGCCCTAGGGCTGTTTTAACCATGACTTCAAAAATCATCAAAAAAAACACCCGTTTTATCCATTTTTATGCATACCCGATAATCATATGGCACATATGATGGCTCGTGATACCACTATAGGTGATGTTGAATATATAATCATAAAAGAAACATATATACGCAGCGGAAAAACATCACCAACAACGGATCCATATTGCCATATGATCAATCAAATAATAAACAACATGTTATACCTTTGTAGCGTGATCGGTAGAATCGTATGGAGACCATCACCAACACCACGGAACAGCTACGAAACCAAGTGACCAAAATAGATCACCTCTATGATGGAAACACACTACACGTCATAGAACACCACCCGATGCTAGTCTTGACTTTGTAACACCAATTCTTGAATCAACCTACAATAGATAAAGTCAAGAGAGATCAAAAAAACACAAACCCTAGATGGGTTATGTTTTTGCCATCACCTCAAGGAGAGGAGGAGGGGGAGAGAATATCTCAATTAGGTTAAATTGATGAGTAGTAACGATATGACTAAATCACATTTAATCTTATCATGTAACCACTTACACTTTTCCCCTTGAAAAGCTCCATAAGCCCCTATAGACCCTCTTCCTTGGCCGGCCACTATGTGGGCCCACAATGGGCTTGCTCATTGTTTTCCCAGTCCTAAAACACTAAGTCTAACTTCGTGTTTAATGGCCCGTTATTGATCTCGAGTTACGTAGTCGTTTATATATTGTAAATACGATAAATACAATCTATAAAATGGTATCTCTGTGTATAAGTGTGTGACCCCATAGGCTCACATATGTCTAGCCATATAATTATTTATTATGACATGAGCATACTCCAACAATAACTACTTGGGACGGTCCTTTAAATAAGGGACGGTCTCATATATATAAGGGACCGCCCGTATGTTTTTGGGGACCGTCGCCAATGGGGTACAGAGTCTCTCCAGTTTTCTTTGTTTTTCCTAGATGAAATGAAGGGATAGAATAATCAAATGATTGATTATGTAAGAATCATATTGCCATTAAGAAAGAAAAGAATTTGGCAACAATGATGATGATGATAAGAGTAATCAAAGGATTGATCATGAGAAAATCATATTGCCATTAAGAAAGAAAAGAATTGGGCAATAATGATTAAGGAATGATTTAAGGATTTGTTAAAGAATGTTTATAGGAATGTTGGTATAGTGTGGAAAGCTATGTATAATAATTTTTTGGGTAAAAAGAAAATTTACAAATGATTTAAAGAATGTTATGGAAAGAAGAGAGGTTTAGGTAATAAGTGAAGCATGTAGAGTAGTGTGGAAGTAATCTTTCCTAGACAAAAGAGTGGATTATTTGGAAGAAGGTTAGATTGTGACACTATAAACCCTAAAAGAAGATTATGATCTAGTGTGAGGACGAATAATCCTAGTTGCATAATAATAAAAGATTTAAGCATGTATGCCATTTAAACATGCATCACATAATAGTTAAGGATAGTAACGTGTAAGACTATATGACATCTAAGAGGTTATCATAATAGGCATACATTGTCCAATATAGTTTAGGTGCACAAATAACACGTAAGTCATGTAAAGAGATACATACAAAACATGATTGCTATGAATGCAAGCATTAAGTAAAACATGTTGACATTTAGCACATAAGAGCATGTATCATGGGCATATGACATTAGAAAAGCTAATTCAAAGTGAGAGATTTCTAATGAACAAGCATTCAATAATTAAGCAAGTAGGCATTGAGCATTTAAGAAGGCATGAAGAAAATTAATCATATTACACAAGAACAAGTTGTTCTTTACAAATATTAAACACATATATGCAAGTAATCTAGGTTTGTCAAGAAGAATCCTAATTACTACTTGTTTAAAGTGCACTCCTAACTTGAGACAAAGATCATCCATGTAAAACATCTTTAGTCAGATGTAGGAATGGAAATTATTCAAGTTAGAGGATGGATATGAGACTATTACTAGCGGTGCTCAATTAAGGCTAAACACGACCATTTTTACGGGTTTACCACAAACCCAACTTCTCTCCTGGAAGCAATTCAACCGTTAGGTCAAATTAAATTTCTAGTGCAATAGGTTCTCCAGTAGCCATTCTCATATTAGAAGAATTGGAATTCCTATATTTTCCCATCGAAGTTTTCAAAAGATGATATTAGCCGATTGCTCTAATACATGTCCTAACCATATTTTAAAGACCGGTTAATGAAGACAACTTGTCTTACACAAAATCCTTACAAAAGAAAGCATAATATTTTAAATATGTGTTTGAGATTTGGAGGTTGTTTGGTTTCGAAGGTGTATTACATGACCTTATGAATGACATCTTTGTTTGTTGAGTTGTTATTTCAACATGTTGTGGTTTCAAGAATACTCCATAGTAAATCTTGAGAAAGAAAGTCTAATTAAGGTTACTTGCTTTAATATATTTTGTAATGTTTTACGTTTTATCAGTGAGAGAAAACACATTGTATCTTTTGACAAATATGATTATTTAAAATGATAACTTTTCACTCTTATGAATTGCTTATGAAAACAAGTATTTTAGTTATAATGTGTGACAACTGGTAATTTTTGGGTTACTATATATCTATACCTATGTATACTTTTTGTTTTACTTCGTTGAGTATTGTCGTAGTCCAGAATTTAGCACTCGCGGAATGGCACAACAGCGAGAAAAAAACATAAATTTCAATTAACGCGAAATTAGAATATACGTATTTATAGTCAAAACTATTGGAAAAATAGTTTTAAGGTCGATGGGATAACTTTTAAATACTCGGGAAACATTTATGACACTATTTCTGGGTCTCGATGGCGTTTTGTTAAAAATATAGGAAAACATTGCACTTAGGTCCCTAAGGGCACACTAGGGTTTCACCACAAGTCCCTAAGGTCCCCTATATAAACTGTCACACCCCCAAAATCGGGTCCGGCGGAAGCATACATGTAGCTGGGGTGTAACTCAATTGGTATTACGACACTTGTTCAAAAATAGTTTGCACTTGAATCATTTAGAATAAAATAGTTAAATCAAAATGTTGATTTTACATTGTTAAAAGCAGTGCGGAAGTAGGCCATTAAAATAGTTAAAAACGGTTCCCATATGAATAATCGGAGTCTTCTATGACCATGCCATGCCCTGCCAAAACCTCCAGTAGTGTGCCATAGCTTAAAACCTGAAAATACATGCTAAAGTGTCAACACGAGGTTGGTGAGTTCATAGAGTCTTGTGAAAAAGAATGTAATGCATATAAATGAAGATTTCCCAGCAAAGGCATCATAAATCCACTCAGTTCCAAGTCCCGCCATAAGAGACTTGTAACCTGTGTGTTTACAACCCACTGCCAAATGTAATATGTTTGAAGCAAAAGCATCGTAATCCAGTAATAAGTAATCAGTAATAAGAAATCAGTAATAAGGTTTATAAAAACCATCAGTATTTAACTTTAATCGTATGTACAATAGCCCAAGTATAAAGTAAAGTAATAAGTTTTTCAGTCATAAAACTACATTGTCTCTTAAGCTCATGACCCCGAAGCTAGACGATACTTGGCCCCAATGAGTGGTTACCAAACACTCTAATAATAAAGACATGAAATGCATCTGTAATTTTGTTGGAGCAACCCAAACACAGATGGAGGAGTCACCCTCAATAGATCTATTCACTCACTCTCGCTTGGAACTTAATTAACGGTCCATGAAATAATAAAGGGGACTTGTCCTGACGTGGTAAATAAGGAAACTTAAGCAATGTATGGAATTTGTAATACTTTGGCATTGTACAAAAATAATTAAAGCAGTGTATTCTCCCCCAGAAGTAATTCAAATCGTATAAAAGCATAGAACAAGTATTGAAGCATGTATCTCCCCCAAAGAGTTTATAAAGTCATTAAACAGTAAAAGTGGGGCTATGACTCACCTGATATGATGGTACCATGAACATGTAATGAGCTGAAAAACAAGGCGCGCACACTAGCCGCAACCTAATACGAATGATGAACGATCTACTTTAGATCATGAAATGATGTTATGAATGTCCATGCACATGTTTCCTATACCACTCTACTCTTTGAAAAATACTTGTTGTTATCAAAATAATACATTTTCCAAAACTTGGGAAAATATGGCAACTAGAAAAATAAACTAGTTGAAATGTATATATACACACACACACACACACACACACACACACACACACACACACACACATATATATATATATATATATATATATATATATATATATATATATATATATATATATATATATATCGTATGTGTCAATGTTAGTGTTGAAATCCTCGGTTTGAAATCCTTGAAATAACGCCTTGTAGTGATAAAAATATACTTGTAATACCTAATACTTCATTAGTTATGAATTTGGGTACTTGGTTAATATTTCTAGAAAATCTAGAATTTAGTACTACGTAGTTTTAATATTATTATTTCTAAAAGCTGCCAATTATAGAGGATTTTTGCCGATATTGAAACGTGAATATCTTTGTCGTTATAAGTCCATTTTACTTGTTCTTTATATCCACGGTTACGTCTTAGTATGTAGTAATATATTTTGGAAAGCTTGGCTCCTCCGGGTTACGTCTAAAGCCTCTTTTTGTCCGACGAAAAACGTCCAACAACATGTATTTTTCCGGAAAATAGTTTTCGTCAATAAACTTGCAAAAATCATAACTTCTTCATTATAAACTCTTTTTAATCCGTTCTTTCGCCTACGGATTCGTTTTTGAAAGTATTTTCTAAAAATTTTTCCAAAGCTTCCTTTGTGTTTACTGATTTTCCAGAAATTAACAAAATGGGACAGTAGGTATTTTTACATGTTACAAAACCATTTCCAATGTTCAAAACTAGTTCCAACCTCAACCAAAACTCTTGCAAACTTCACAAAACTATACTAATCCTACCATACACCTTCTTAGGGTGCCATGGGTTCCTAATGACTAGTAAACAAGTTAATTTAACAAAGGAACACCTAAAACCAATTCTAGGGTTTGTATGTTCAAAAAGTATACAAAAATAAAGTGGTATAACTAATTTGTGCATGAAATTAAGCATGAATACCATAAGATACATATGTTAATTAGATGAAAACATGAAAATAAATTTGAATACTCACTTTGAAATAATAGGTGATTAGATGATGAGAAACCTTGTATTACTTGTGTTTTTGAGGTATGATTCTTGATTAGGACAACAAAATGAACAACTTTGATGCTTTGTACTTTGAAAAATGATGGATGGATCATGGATCTTGGAAAAAGTCGTGGTTATGGTGATGAGAAAGAGAGGAGAAGAAATTTTTGGCTTATGAAATTTCTATGTTATGATTTTAGGAACTTGTCATGTTTTTGTTTATGAGGTTTATAGTATTAAAATGGTACATAAATGCATAAGGTTAGAAAATAATACTTGTGGCATTTAGGGGTGGTATTGGACCGGTTTTACATGAGAAAAAGAGATGCAAAGTCGGTTTTGATCACTTAGAAAATGTAATGTATTATTAGTTGTAGTTTAGTGTAAGTATTAGTTATAATCGAGTACCGGGTTTGCTAGAAATAAATATTAACAAAGTTAACTGGGACTTATTAAAGTCATAAAAATGTTAAAATTATGTTGGGTACAAGTACTGAGTGTTCGGGTGATTATTGTTTAGTTTTCACGAAAAACGTCGTAATATTCATAAGCTCACGTTATAAATAAAATAAATTTCCAAAATAATGGGTAAATGAATGTTATAACTTTTATGATGATAAAATGGATATAGAAATATGTCGGGACCATTGTGGGAATATTTAGATATATTCGTCGTGTATAAACCGGGTGTTAACGTTTATTTATAAATAATTATAAGAAAAACGTTAAATGTATCAAATATATAATTTGAAAATCCTAAGAGTGGTATAACATGTAAATGACCTACTGATGATATGCAGACTGTCTCTAGTCCGTATGCAGTGTCCTTACTGATAATGAAATGAATTCGCACCTAAACCCATACGGTTACGCGAATTTGAACACCCGTAAACTAAATTTACGATGAAATGAATAATGCACGTGAATGTTGAAATCTTTTCCGGAAATGAATAGTGTTCAGTGAATAGTAAAATTTCTGAATGTTTCTCGGAATGTCAAACTGACACAAAAAATGATGAATAGTAAACTGATGAATAGTGTTTGATGAATAGTGTTTTTCCAAAGTTCGGGAAATGACCTGAAATGGTGAGTTGTGACATAAACCCCCGTATATTAATTCTAGGGTTTTGATACCCCTTGATGAGTGTGTAAATACTCATCATTTTTAGTCAAATCTGAGCTGCAAAACGAACAAAAACACTAAAAAAACGCACCAAAATGCGAAGAAAATCCCAAAGATCGTATTTTATATGTTTCTGATGTAAAACGAGTGAAAACAAACGAAAAACGAACCAAATTTGCATAAATGGCAGTTTCAGTCCTCCAACTTTCAAAGTTTTACAAATCTAGTCCCTGGTCAATCATTTTCAAAGAAAAGTCAACCCTTGCTTTTAAAAGTCAAAAATAAATCACAAATGATCTTTGGGTAAAATGATTTGGAAAATTACACAATTGGTCCCTGAACTTTGGCCAATTGACAGTTTTAGTCCCCGGGGTTTCAAATGTGAAAAATTGTATTCTTGGTCCTTTGGTTTCTCTAACTTGACAGGATTGGTCCTTTGTAGTAATTTGAAATGATGGCAGAAAAGGTCCCTCAAAAATTCAGTAAAGTACACTTTTGGTCCTTGTGATAAAACCATTACAACCAAACGGACCCAAAGGTATTATTAAATCCAAAAAGACTCATCAAGCCCACGTATCTGATCCAAACCCCCACTTTGGCCCAAGTCCCCTCTCAAGCCCAAATAAACTAAACCTTAAAATGTTTTTATTAAACGTACACCCATCTTCTTCCCCTGGTCAAACCTGATAAAAAAATACCATCACTTCCCCCCCCCCCCCCCCCGTGACCTGCTTCCAGCCAAACACAACCATCACCATCTCACCATCACTTTCCATCCCTTGTCCTAAACACCATTCTCCAATCCCACTAATCACCTCAAACCCCTACCTAACACCTTAAACCTATCACACTTTGACAAGCTGGAAGTCCACCTCTCTTTTGGGCGCCAAAGATACAATTAAAGGGCTAGGATCAGTGGAGTTTTAATCAAAGGCCAAGATTTATCCCAAGGATGCACACAAGATTTTCCAGCTCAGCTTTCATCTCAGTGGAGAAGCACACAAGGGAGAAGACAAGAAGGAAGCTAAGGTGTACCTACCACTTCTAGGTTTTAGTATAAATAAGATACTTGTTGTAAGCCTTAGGGCATCATATCATCTTATCTTTCTATTTTATTTTTAGTCTTTGTTTTTAATGTTAGTTTTAAATTTGTAATCTGGGATTTGAAGTTTTAATGAAAGTTAATTTTTAAAGTTGTTCAAACCTCTGTTTATGTTTCCAACTTTTATTTAAATTCTGCTTGGTATTTGAATTTAATTTGAGTCGTGCAAAACAAAAGTCAGAAAAAGAAAAAAAAAGGAAAGAAAAAATTCCAGAAAAGAAAATGAAAAAAATGTTTGAAGAGAATAGCAGAAGCATGGATGGGAGTTGGTTTAGAGCCCATGGGGGCAATTAAGTGGTTCTTGGTTCTCAGGTTCTCAGCTCCTTGGAAGTCAAGTAGGTCTTACTAATAAATTCTATCCTAATATGTTTCGCTTGTTACTTGCCTTAGAAACTTATTGATTTCTGCTTATTTGAAGTGAATTAATCTAATATATACTGCCTAGTTTAGTTTGTTTAGAGTACTAGTAACATACTTTGAATTCAGTCGAATTAAAGGGTGTTTGGGTGATTGTAGTTTGCTTGTAGTTTCACTATTTTAGGGACACTAGTTAACTTAGGAACATCATTTAGGTTACAAGAGGTTTATGTACATTGAAATTCAGTAGGAGTTTGTGTTAAAAAGTCAAAATTACTTTTAACTTAGAATGAAAGCTTAAATGTCAAACGTTTTTGAATCCAAATCTTCCAATCGGTTATAAAAGTACATAAGCTCAGCTAATTTAGTCTTATTTCAGTCTAATAAATCACTTTCAGTGGCTTAGAATCAGTAGAATCTCATTTTAGTCAATTTTTGCAAAAAATTCCAAAAGTCAAAGTTCATGTTGTCAAAAATATCCAAAGTTCCAAGAATTATTATGAATTGTGTGTTAGGTTTTGAGACTTGAAAATTCTTGAGTGTGAAGTGTCCCGGTTGGACTTTAGAATCCCATAGGTGTTTTATTTTTGTGATTTTTCTAAGTGGGTCCCACAGCCCTCCAAAGAGACCTGCAGGGAAGGTTTTTCACCTATACCCATTTTTACCCATATTTCAATTGGCCATAACTTAATCAATTTTGGGATTTTGGAGGTGTTCCTGGGTGTCGTGGTCAGTCCCCTAGGTAGGTTCTAGGTGTTAGCTTTTAGTTTTCCCATAAGAGTTTGTTTGGTTACTTATTTTAAGCTTTGTTTTGGTCCTATGTTGGTTGTGGCTGCTGCTGTTGCTGTTATGCCATCACCAAGTTGTTGATCTTGCTTTCTGATTGTTTGATCTTGCTGATGTTAGTATTTCTTGTGGACAGTAGCTATTGTTCATTTTGATTAAGCTTTTAGGCTTAGTTGTATGGAGTGTCAAATTTAAAAATTCATTTAAAAAGCATAGCCAAACTGTTGAAAATTGAGCATACGTGTTTCATAAGAATTTTGTTATTCTTGGTTGTTAAAAAGATTTGTAAAAGAAAAGGTAGTAAAGAAAAAAAAAATACAAACAACTGACATGGGTGGGATTCGAACCCAGCCCACTCAGTACACAAACACACCACATACCAGCGTGCCCTTGGGACTTCTTTCAAACATTTTGCATAATTAATTGTTTTAACTTATTAAATGCTTTTACCTTTTTTTTAGCTTATTAAACCTGTTAAGGCTTTTATCAGCTTAATTCTTGTAGCTTTTTCCCAGTTAGCATTTTTGTTAAGTTTATATTAGTGTCAAATAATTTCCATGAAAATATCGTATTTTTCTCATTGTTAGATTAATTATTAGAATTTTATTTAGTTAAATTAGAATTTAATTCATAATAATTAGAATTTTTGTTGAAAAATTAATTTTCTTTTTTCAAAAATTTTCTTTTGTCTTATAGTACGTTGGAAAATTATTCGTGAACCCGTAGGACGTTTAGAACTTAAAATTCACGTTTTATTTTGCGCACTCGCGTAATTTTTAATTAAACGTTGCGTTTTTAATTTAGTTAACGTTTTAGGATTCCTGATACCTAATTATGTTTTCCCGTAGTGTTTTAGGAATTTCTTAGATTGTTAGTTGCCTTAGGTTAATTTACTTTTACTTTCGTTCGTTAATTTTCATATTCGTTAATTTAACGTACCATAACACCAAATAACCTTTCCAATCATACAAGATTTTAATCCCAATCTTATTCGAAGCTTTGCATTCACACCTCGTTGGGGTACGACCCGGGAAATCACTTCCCGGTCTCACAATTTGAATATCACTCTCACAAGTTTTGCGAGGTAATCGTTTTCCTAAACGGTTTACTCGTATTACTTCACGTTTATTTGTCTCACGACAAATTGTTGATATTTTGATAAAATTGTTGTTTGCACACACCAAAACACAACGAATCACCCCTCTTCTCCAAACTAGTCGCCCACCCCATCTTCCCTTTTCCCAGTCATAAATCCGGCCACCACCATCCCACCGCCGATACCCTTAGCTCACCGTCACCACCTAAAGCACCCTTGTGGCTCCCTTGTCAAGATCCACCAGCATACGCGCCTTATATCTCCGTCAAGCACCTAAAATCCACCACCACCGCCACACATACACACCAACATCTTCATTTCATCTATTCTTTTGTTCACCGAAGGCAAAAAGGTAAGAACCCACCGTCATTTGGCCATGTTACAGTAGTAGGATAGGGGATAAGTAGCACGACATAACAGTAGTTACCCAAAGTACACCAAAGGGACAAGTCTTACATGTAGCTTACACACTTGTACTTTATGAACTTTTAGAAGTAGACACATGTCATGATTTTAACTATGGTAGCCGAGATCCAAAGTAGCCAATGTCTAGTTTTAGGCATAATGCTATTATCTTGTCTAGAAAAGGTGAACTCTTCAGAAAAAATGAATTTTATAGGCATAATACTATTGTCTTGTCATCCAAATACAACCTTTAAATGATATCTAAACTTGACGTTCGGATCCCTAAAACACAAGACCAAATAGTTATTTAAGCTACTAGTTCGGTGTTTAAAAGATAACATACGTAAGTTGAAACATAATTTAAAGGTGTAATTGGAGATGAAGACTGTAGCATCAAGACTATAAACAACACTGTTTGGTTCCGAACAGTCAGGTATTATTGACCAAGTGATTTGGTCAACAAAGTCAAACTACCTAGAGTCAATGCTCCGTGGATAGTATAGTTTTTTCCCCGGGTCATTATGTCCCGACGAGATTGCAACGGTGTTTGAAAACGTTTATGGGAATGAGTGGCACTGAGGACAGTAACCAAAGATGATTTGGAAGTGATTATGCTACTGATTACTTGGTATTTGGCCAATTGAAACAATATTAACACTAACAGATATACAGATATAATCACACAAACACAAATTGGAAATCAGATTTGTTTACAGACAGAGAAAAAGGTGAGATTTAAACAATTTAAAACTACAGGGGGTGCAAATGAAAATTTTACAAACTTAATTATAAAAGAAAATTTAATTGAAAAGAAAATTATTTTTTTGATTATCTTATTATTTAATATTAATTATTTAAATAAAACTATTTAATTATTTAATTAAAACTAATTAACTTAAAAACTTAATAATACAAATTTAAACTAGAAAATTGTAAAATTAATTTCTAAACTTCTAAAATGATTTAAAATAAAATTAAAAATATGTATTTTTGTCTTTTTGTGGATTTTTTTATTAATTAAATACTAATAATATTACTTAAACTATTTAAACTAATTTAAATTACTAATAATACTAAAAATGGCTTAGAAAATTAAAGAAAAACTTATAAATCTAATTAACCATCTCAGGAATCCTAAAAAATTATAAAAAGTTTCTAAAAATTATATTTAGACTATTTTACTAATTATTTACTTAATTATTAATTAATATCTAATTCAACTAACTTAATAAAGAAAATTAAAAAGTGAACAGTAGAGTTTAAGAAACTATTTTCTAAAAATCCTAAATGATTTATAAAACCTAGGAAAAATATAAAAACCTACTGTTGTTAATTAAAAATTGATAAAACTATTCAATTACTAATATTACTTAATTATTTAATTAAACTAATATTAATTCTAATTATTATTAAAGGAAAAGAGAAAAATCTAGGAAAATTACTGAAAATACTTTAAGGTAAAAGAAAATTAGTAAAAATATAAAAATGATGAAGTGCTTATTAATAAGCTAAAACAAAAAATTAAAAAGATAAATTTTATTAAATAGAAGCTATCACTATTTTTAAATTTGGTTTTTTGTTGGTTTTTCTTATTGACAGATGACTATAAGATAAAAATGAGCAACTTTTGTGAAAACACTTTTGAAATGGCTTAATAATAAGCTATGTGCACCCCCTTGTGCTTAACAGTGGACTTATTAGCTTATTAGGACTTATGCACTATTTGAAAAAGTTGAGAAATGAACAACTAAGCTTAAACAGATGACTAACAACTTGAAATAAGACAAATGGGAACAAATAAGCACTCTGGATAAGCTGTGGTAAGCAAATAAGCACTTAACAAAACAATAGGCCAAAACAGGCCAAACACATGAACTTTGGCCCTCTGTGGGGTCCATAGAAGTCAAGGGGGGTCCAAACTGAACTTTGACCTTCCAAGTGGACCTGGTCAACTTTCAGATAAGCCAATAAGCTGGGCTTATTGCTTATTTTTGAGCACTGGGTGGTGCTTGGAACTTGTGGTCAAACACTGAGTACTCAGTGTACTCAGTGATAATGGACAAAGTTTAAGCTGCTTGCAGCCCTACCAAATAAGCCAAAATTAAGCACTTAAGCTCAAAACCTTAAAGCTGGGCTTATGGGGTTTCCAAAAAGCTAAAAAGATAAGGGTGGGACCCATTAGTGAATCAGCTATGGTCTTGGAAATATGGGTCACTTATACTGATGACTCAGTATAGGTTTGTGAAATCGGCAAATTTGAAGACCAAAATAAGCTATGCTACAGTGAACTGAGATCTAATTTTATGATTAATCCTAAAAGCACTACTGATGAGTTTTTCAAAAAGCTAAAAATCAATATTTAAGGTTTTGGTTTGCACCCTGGAGGGGGGTTTGAAATTAGACCAAAAACACAAGTACCCTGGTGCAGGGCAGTACCTTGCCCTGCAGGTCTAAATAAGCTGTTGCACAAGCTTGTATAAAATTCACAAAAATAAGCTGATGGTGGGAACTTGTAGCTTAGGTGACAGACAACAACTTGTGAGAAGCTCAGGGTCTCAATCCCAATACAAAAATCACAATAAATCTTCCTATTTTTGGATTTCTGAAACAAGTATGTTTTTGACCTTTTGAAATTATGAACTTAGGTTGACTTTTATGAACTTTGATCTGAATTTTATGACTGAAAATGGTTTAATAAGCTATGTTAAGGCCAAATTAAGCTAAACCACTCACTTGTGAATGGAAATGGGGCATATGTCACTCTTTAACCAACACAGAGGGTAAATTTGGCCTGTTACTAAGTGATTTTGACTTTTGATGAAACAAGACCAAGTTTCTGTGGTATTTTTGAGTTACTAGATCCTATGGTGACATGTATCAAGCAGCAACAACAACACAAACAACTTGGAACACAGAGTAATAGCTAAATCCAAACACTACTATTCTAATGAGTATTCAAAAGGAAACTGAGTAAACTAATACAATAACTTAATCTAATGAACAGAAGCTATCTAATAAGCTATAATAGAACTATATAAGCAGTAATTAACTATAGATAAGCAGTGATGAGAGAGAACTCAGAATTTAAAGGAAATTTCTTACAAAAAGCCTTCCAAGCAATTTTTCATGAACCAAGGACCACAGAACCAACCTATAGAATCCCCACAGATTCACTAACCCACAGCCATCCAAGATTTACTGTGCTCCAGCTTTCTCCTCCATTAAACATGTTTTGCTTATTTATTTGACTTTTGTTGACTTTTCTTGTATTTTGATTTTCTTATAACTAAACTGATTTTTAAGGTTACTAATAGCTTATATAAGCTATCTAGGAGCTTATGTGATCCTAGGAGTCTATAACTTAACACAGAAATAGTAAAATGAGCTTAATAATAATTATAAAATAAAAGAGAAATTGCAATACTGAGATTGAAGGTAAAACTTGAATTTGATTAATAAAACAGTTAAGATTACACTGAAAGAACTTGCTACAATGTTTAAAAGTTTGAATATTACACTAGAATTTTGAATTTTAATTAAACGACATACATTTATACTAATTAGACTACTCCTTCTTCCTTCATGCTTCTCTTCCTTTTATAGCTGAGGATTAGGGTTCCTTGGACCCTTCTAATCATTTCCCACCTCTTTCCTAAGCCGTTGGATTACTGAGATGCTCCCAAAGCTCGCCACGTGTTTTGGCGGGAAAATTGGTTTTGATACCAATTGGGGACTGTGGAGTGTGGGAGTGGGTTTGCATTAAATGTGGAGGTGATGTTAGGTGTGTGGTGGGTTGGGTGGTGGAGAAGTGATGGGCAAGTGGAGGGGGATGTGGTTTTGCAGAGGTGGTTTTGTGGGAGGGAAGGGTGAATAGTGGTTTAGGTTTGACTGGTATTTGAACCTGATTATTTAGAACGGTTTTGAGAGGGGTTTGGGCTTAGGAGATGGGCTGGGGAAAGAGAGTGGGCTGGTTGTGTTTATTGTTTGGGTTGGATTTGTATTTGGGGTGTTTTAATATTAAGGGTCTGGTTTGGTTTAGTAAATATCACAAGGACCAAAAGTGTAATTTTTGGATTTTTGAGGGTTAGGTTTGACAACTTTCCAAAAGTACTTGCAAGGGTTAAACTTGCCAAGGTTCAATAATGTAAGGACCATAGTTGACTTTTTCCACTTTTGAATTCCAAGGATTATTTCTGCCAAATTTGAAACTTCAGGGACCAATCTTGTAATTTCACCAAACTTTCCAACCAAGGACCATTCCTGCCATATATGAGAAGTACAAGGACAAGAATTGTTTTTCTCAAAGTTTTAATATCCTAGGGACCATTTTTGTCAATTTTTTAAAGTTGAGGGACTAAACTTATAATTTTGTGAAACTTTGCACCAAAGGACTAAATATGTAATTTGTGATTTAAAATGATCTTTGGTGACTTTTTCAAGTTTTTAGAATAGTCAGGGACTAGTTTTGACAACTTTTGAAAGTTGAGGGACTGAAACTGCTAATTATGCAAACTTTGTTCAATTTTCATTTGTTTTTTATTATTTTGCATCTGAAACATATAAAACACATTCCTGGGATATTTTCAGTATTATGATGCAGATTTGAGTGTTTTTAGATGTTTTGGCAGCTCAGATTAGGTAAAAATGATGAGTATTTACACACTCATCAATCCCCCACACTAAAACATTGCTAGTCCCTAGCAATCTTTTGAGAAAACTTAATAGATTTGAAGTCTCTTTACCAAAATCCATTACTTCTGGAGTAGCCAAATGTTTTAGTTCAAGTAAGACTATGGTACACCGATAACCATATGATTTTGAGCCAACCATCAGCTGTAAACGGATTTGATTTGTCTTTATCAAAAGCCGTTTGCTTCTGGAATAGCCAACTCTTCACGATTAAGGATATGGTGAGCTGGATCCCATACAATTTTTGGCAAATTGTCAGCCGTCAACGGTTTTGAGATATCTTTACCAAGAGCCGTTTGCTCCTGGATTAGCCAGTCCTTTTGTGAATTAGACGTGGTGGACTGATTACCATTTGTTGTGTTTAGTGCGAAGCACTTCCAAAAAAAATAAATAAAAATAAATTGGGCTAAAACGGGAGTATTATGGCATTTATAATGTAAAAATGTGATAAAATTCGCCAGAATCCCCCCCCCCCCCACACTAGAACTGAATATTGCCCCCAATATTCAAAGTACCGGCCATTATGCCGATATTTCGAAAAACTTTGATTTGAAATTTTGAAACTCGGGCAAGTGTGGGAATAGCATTTTTTTTTTAAGATTACTTTATATACAACAGCATGGGGGACTCACCCACACTAGTTTGGTAGAAAGTAGAAAGAAGTCAGAGATATGGGTGAAAACCCATGTTTTGCTAATTTTTGTTCACCGAGTCACTAGCTTGACTCGATCCCCGAATTCATTTGTCCATGGGGAAAGTTTGGAGATCCGGGACAACCATGGATGGTATGTCTTCTCCAAAATAGTGTTTCAAACGATGACCATTCACTTTGAAGTTAGGACCTTCGGGTTGAGATAACTCGACAGTCCCGTATGGGTATACTTTTGCAACAGTGAATGGTCCAGTCCATCGGCTTTTTAATTTCCCCGAGAAGATCGTTAACCTTGAATTGAAAAGAAGGACTCTGTCACCGACGTTGAAAACACGGTTCTTAATCTTGGAGTCATGGATCTTCTTTGTCTTTTCTTTGTAGATCAAAGAGTTCTCGTAGGCTTGTTCATGAAGTTCCGTTAATTCATTGAGTTTGTGGAAAACTAGAAGGGGGGTTGAATAGTTTTAGCGTTTTAAAATCTTTTTAACTTGTTTAGTTAGCTTTGAAACTTTCCGTTTGATCAAAGATATATGCACAAACACAATATATATAACATGCAAGTAAAGGAAAGAAACGATCAAACCACAACACGAGTATTTATCGTGGTTCGGCTACAAGGACTCTTTTTCCTTGCCCTACGTCCACGCCCCGAGTATCCAACTCGAGAGTTTCTTTCACTAGTCAACAAGCTCCTTTCACCGGCGGAGAAAACCTTACACGTCGCTTATACTTTTACCGACACAAAGCTAAATGTCGAGTTCTTTTACAAGGGCACAACCACTCCCGTTTAGTTCTTTTACTAGGGTACAACAACTCCCAACACTCTTTGTATTTTGAGGACTAAAATACTAACCACTCACTTCAGAATATACACAAACAAATGACGCGTAAACAACACGAGTTTACACAATACTAAGCTACCAAGTCTTGCAACGTTGTGTTGGAAACTTGTAACTTTAGACGACCTTGTGAGCTTCTTTGCTACAAAAGGAAACTTCACATTTACAATGTTAAGATGTTAGAAAGAAAGATGAGTGTGTGTGTAAAAATGATCTCAAGAGGTTAGCCAAAAATCAAGTTATGGCTTGGTATTTATAGCACAACAAACTGTGTGCTCGGCGGATCAGGCGGAACCTTCAAATGGGTTCCGCCCGTGTACCCCCAGGGTACCGCCGGGTCTGCAGTAGGTTTTTGCAATTACTCTTCAAACCAAACAAGGTCTTGTCTCATAACTTCTATCAACCAAACAATGTCACATCACTTAAAGTAAGTCAAACATGATACTTGCAAGCAACATGAAAGCAAGTCAAACACATAACTTGCCATAAATACATAATGACAAAACTTGCCATAAATGTGATGTGACTATTTCTAATTTAAGAAATAAACTTGTGTTATGTTTTATGAAATGTAAAATGTAGCAAAAGTCTTGTTTATGCAAGTCTTAAAAACTAAGAATATGTTTTGCTTAAAACTAAAGTTTACATTTTGTCGTTAACAAAACTTAGCGAAGATCGTAAAATATAAATAACGTTTTTAGGTGATATTTGTATTAACAATCTCCCCCTTTTTGTTGATGACAAAACATAAACTTTGTTTTTAAGTAACACACAAAATCTTGGTTTTTAAGACTTAAAAAAAATTATATTAACCTTGTTTTACTTAAGAGATGAAAAGCACATCAAGTATTGAAGGTTTAATATATTTCTCCCCCTTTTTTGTCGAAACAAAAAGTAGAGTAGCGAAGCGGAATAATCGCCATGCTCCTCCTTGGTCGATACTCCCCCTAAATGGAGTACCAATATGGGAAACATGGATTTTGAGACCTACAAAAAAAATGGTTAGTTGGTGATATATATAGTTAAGCTTGTAGTTACCACACACAATGCAACCACAATGACAACACAACATTGATCAACCAACAATGCACAAAAGTAAGTAGAAAGAAATTTCATTCCAAGTAAAATTTTGACTTATAAAAGCCAAAAGACAAGAAATGCTAACTATTCTTCTACTTAGTAACCAAAAACTAAAAAAAAAAAAAATAACCAAGAAAAAAAATCCTACATTCCTAAGTTGGGGCAAACGGCCTCCAAGGGTTGTTTAGGATTTGTTGGGGTGGGAAAGTGCATCCAAACGTTCAATGACATGTTGGAATGCAAATCGGGTTTCATTTTGGAATTGGTGAAGCAAGGTTTTTATGCTTTCACCCATTTGCTCACAATTTGAGCAAACATAGGGATGGTTGGGTGAAAATGGGTTGGTTTTGGTTTCTTGGTTTAGGGGTTGGTTTGGTTTTGGTTCTTGGGTGGAGGATGGATTTGGTATTGATTCAAGCAAGGTGGTTTGAAATTCCATTGCTTGATGAAGTTGGTTGTCAACCATGCTTTGTATTTCCTCATAAGAAGGAAAGAAAGACTCATAGGTATGGGCTTGAGAAGGAGGTGGAGTTGGGTGATCATGGTGTTCAAAATTTGGTTCTCCATAGAGAGGACCATGGATTTCACGGTAGATTAGGTGAAATAACAACGGTTTGGGTGGTTGGTACACTTGTTGTGGTGGTTGGTTAAGTTCAAGATCTTCATCAAGGTCAAGAATTGACCTTGGTGAGTGAGTTGCAAAAGGTGGTGGTTGATTATGTCTTGGTGGAAGATCATTTAAATCTTGGACATATGGGTGTGGTGATGTTGGAGGAGACCCAAAAAGTTCCATAGGTTCAATTTTTGGTAATGGTGATGGTGATGAAGTCTTTGATGGTTGAGTTGGAGCACTTGGTGGAGTTGGGTCAATAGGTGATTTAGTAGGTGGTGGAGTGTGCTCATTTGGTTGTTTGGGTGATGGAGATGGAGATGCAAGATTCAAAAAGTGTTCATTTTTTATGGGTGATGTGAATTCATCCGAGGATGAGGAGCTAAGGTTGATGGATTGGTTTGACCATAGTGGTTTTACACTTATCCGGGCGGTTCTACAGATGGGTCGTGATGGTTAAGAGGTGTTTGTTGACTTGGTCATTGTTTAAAATGGTTTAAAGTTTCAGAATTTGTGATGAAGAAGGTGTGGTTTGAGAGTGTTTAGGATGGTTTAATTTATAGTGATGAAGATTTGTGGTTAGGAGTGTTTGGATTTGATGTTAGTCCATACAAAAATGGTGGTTCCTAATGATTTGGAAAACTTAATTGTGGGTTGTCATGTCATGGAAGTCAATCCAATGAAAATGGTGAAGTGAGAAGACAAGTTTTTGCACTAAATGCATAGTGGTTTTGGTAGATTTTGGTTGTATAAATCTCAGGGATTTCAAGGATCCCTTAGAAGGGTTCCTTCCTTTATGTTTGAGGGGTCCTTGAGGTTGTTATGGTTAAATTTGAATTTTGGCGGGAATTGGTTTTGGTTAAGTTCATGGAAGAAGGAGTATCCTATTATGCTAAACACATTGCAAGTAATGGGTTTCTACCTAAAAAGATTGGATTTTGTTGTTTCAATGTTGAATTGGCGAAAAAGAAAATAGAAATTCTGCAGTCAACTGGCGGCACCCGGGAAATACACAGGCGGAACCCAAATTAGGGTGCCGTCTGGTCCGTTGGGCCAAACCTGGGTTACCCAGATTTTGCACTGGCGGAACCCAAATTTGGGATCCGCCGGATCCGCCAGGCCTGAAAAACTTCACAGTCCGCGTTTTTGACCCGCGAAACGATTTTCAAAATTTTCGAAAACTCCTAAAATCAAAGAGATACTTCATTTCTGGTTAGGCAATGCAAAAATTAGACACCTAAACACACATATCATAGGAGTTTGACCTTGAGGTCGAGAATTTCACCATACTTAGTGAAAATTCCATAACCATGAAAATTTGACAACTCGCCAAAAGTTGTCTTCCTGCAACATTGTTAGTTGAAACATGTTCCAAAGTGTATCAAACATTGTACTAACACACAAATACATCACAAATATTGTTTAAACGACCAAATTGTTTCAATAGCACCTTGTGCCAAACACTCCTAACACACCCGCACTCATTGTTTGTCGAGCTTCTTCTTCATTTTTCCAAGGAACCTCCCGAGGTTTTTGAACATCCCCTTTGTTTGCTTGAATTCTTCCGATTCATTTTCAATAGCCGGAAGTTGAGATTGGTATTCTAGAGGTGGGAGTCTAGAGTTTGGCAAATTGTCATCTTCACTCATTGAGGAAGATGAGGAGGAGGTAGGGGGTGAGGACGTTTTCCTTGGGCTCTATACATTCTCTTATCACTTAGAGGGACAAAGGTATGTGGAATGAGAGAGTAGTCAAGTTGAAGACGGTTAGGAGTTGGAGGAATGGGTGCAATGAACCTAAAGAGACGGGTCAAGAACATTCCATATGGCATAGCCGTTGTGCCATGCACGGGAATGTCGGCCATTCTCTTGGCCATGTAGTAAGCAAGGTTGAAGGGTTGCCTAGTGGACAAGGAGTAGAGCATGTAGCATAGGCAAAGGTTTATATGGTCACGGTTTCCTATGGTGCTTATTACATTGGCTCTAAGGACTTCCTCCCATTTCTTGAATTGGGGCAAGAGTTCATTAAGTTCCATTCCATATGGATCTTTCTCAACCTCATTCCCCCCACGGGTTCTCCTAGTGTTGGTTGTCCTAACAAAAAGGTGGTTACGAAGAACATCTTTTGACACAAGAGGAGTGTCATAGGGATGGAAACGGTCATCAAGGGTGTCAAGGGTTGAGAGGGAGTGCAAATCGGAGTAGAGACAAGTACCTTAGTTTGGGACCCCTAAGATTTGAGCAAACTCTTCTAGAGTGAAGGAGTAATGATTGCCACTAACCCTAAAGTTGACGGATAAGTAATCATAATCACCCGTGGATAGAGTGATGGATGCATAGAACTCAAGAATGAATCTAGGACAAATAGGCTCGTCTAAAGTCAAAAGACATTCAAAGTTGATTGCGGCAAATTCAGCATAAAGGTTTGTGCCTTCTAGGAAAGACGGGTCAATGGTTCTACCCTCATGGACATAGCGTTTTTCTAGGGCTTTGAAAATGTTGACTTGGTTTGGGGTAAGGCCTTTGGTTTTGTGGTGTTTTGGGAGGTACTTAATTGTGTCCTTATGGTCGTAATGGGTTAGAGGAGGCATGATGATACCTAGAATAACAAAAATTTCACATTTTAGTTTAAGTAAACTACTATTTTAATGTGGATGTTCTAGTGTGTGCCTATATGAAAACAATGTGGAGGTGCGGTTTTCTTGACTCATTTTGATGCATCAAAAATGTTTTATAATGCAAGTTTTGTTATAAAAACAAAAGATAACCCAAACACTCCTAGGTCAATGTAGCTTCGTTTGAATGTACCCGAAAATACATATTGGTTATGTATTCCCTTTAGCATTCAAGAGACATTATGCAAGTGATGTTTTGAACATAACGTTTTGATTTTGTATTCTCAATGTGAGACGAAAAAATATTTGTCCTACTTGTGAGAAATTTTTTGCAAGAATTTGACATGGGGTGGTTTAGCAAACATGTTTACACTAAGTAAGAATGCAATTCCTAACTATGGGGAACATGATTAGTTTTGTTAAACACCTAATTTTATGCATGAATTTTACAAGTTTAATGCATAACCCCAAGTTTTTGTTTTTGTGCAAAAATAGAATTCCTAGACTCAGATCAGGATTGTAATCAAGTTAGAATACTTACAATGATGATGGATTAGTAATATGATTGAATGGAATACCAGAATTTCGTGGGTATGGTTGAGAGGAATGGTGAATAGTAACAGTTTTGGAAGTGGTGGTGTGAAATAATGGGTGTTTGGTTTAATATAAACTAATGGATTGATTCTGCAGGTCGACGGACACGGCGGATCCCAAATTTGGGTTCCGTCCGTTATGGCTCAGGGTTCCGCCGACCCTGCTGAGAAAAATTGTTATGGATTTGTTTTGATTTTTGTGATTTTTGTCTAATGTCCAGAACTACAATGTAGGTTCCATGAGTCCTAAGCCTAGCCTAAGAAGGTTAAAAGGTTCACGTTTAAGAGGTTTGGTGAGGATGTCGGCTATGTTGTCTTCGGAAGAAACTTTCTCAATTGAGATATTTCCTTTTTGAACGTTGTCACGAAGGAAATGATGACGGATTTCAATATGTTTGGTACAAGCATGTTGAACCGGGTTTTTGCTGAGATCAATGGCACCTTTGTTGTCACAAAGAATTGTGATGTCGTTGAGTTGAATTCCGTAGTCGATAAGAGCTTGCTTCATCCAAAGAGCTTGTTGAGATGCTTTTCCGGCCGAAACGTACTCGGCTTCCGTTGTTGAGATAGCAAGAGCCGTTTGCTTCTTTGAGAACCATGAGGTGAGACAATGTCCAACAAAAGTACAAATACCACTTGTGCTTTTTCTATCGACATAGTCACCGGCATGATCCGAGTCGGCATACACTATGGTGTCTATTCCCGTTCCTTTGGGATACCATAAACCTAAATGTGTAGTGCCCTTAATATACCTAAATATCCTTTTAACGGCTTCGAGATGTGTAGTCTTAGGATCTTCTTGAAAGCGAGCACATAGACAAACACTAAACATAATGTCGGGTCTACTAGCCGTTAGGTAAAGTAGACTACCAATCATACCTCTATATTTAGTGCTATCTACGTATTCACTTTCCTCATCCTTGGTGAGTTTAGTTTCCATGGACATGGGAGTTTTGATAGGTTTCGAATCTTCTAATCCAAATTTCTTAAGCATGTCCTTAATGTATTTAGATTGGTTAAAGAAGATACCATCTTCAAGTTGTTTAATTTGGAGTCCTAGGAAAAAGTTGAGTTCTCCCATCATACTCATTTCAAACTCGTCATGCATGATTTTTGAGAAATCCACACATAATTCTTGACAAGTTGATCCGAATATAATGTCATCAACATAGATTTGGACTATGATAATATGTGAATCTTTCTTCTTAGTGAAGAGAGTATTATCAACTAAGCCCATGGTGTACTTATGGTCAACTAGGAAGGTTTTAAGTCGATCATACCATGCTTTTGGAGCTTGCTTGTGTCCGTAAAGAGCCTTTTTAAGTTTGTAAACATAATTAGGTTTTTCAAAATCGATGAAGCCCGGTGGTTGAGCAACATACACTTCTTCATTAATGACTCCGTTTAGAAATGCACTTTTGACGTCCATTTGAAAGAGTTTAAAATTATGTGCACACGCATAAGCAAGTAAGATTCTAATTGACTCGAGCCTAGCTACCGGAGCATAAGTTTCATCGTAGTCGATGCCTTCTTGTTGATTATATCCTTGTGCTACTAGCCTAGCTTTGTTTCTAGACACAATTCCATTTTCATCCATTTTATTACGAAATACCCATTTCGTTCCAATTATTGTTTGACTCTTTGGTTGAGGAACTAATGTCCATACATCATTCCTAACAAATTGGTTTAATTTTTCTTGCATTGCAATTACCCAAGATTCATCCTTAATGGCTTCATTAATATTTTTAGGTTCAATGGTTGACACGAAACAAAAATAATTACTTTCATTTTGGACTTTTGATCTTAGTGTTCTTTCATTAATGTTGCCTATGACGCTATCTAATGGATGACTTATAGATTATTTGATATTAACAAGTTCCTTGTTTAATAGTTCATCTTCCTTGTCATTATCTAAGATTTCTTGACTTTCAATTGCTTGGCTTTCAACTAAGTCATCATCTACCAAAGGTGATGTATTAGAGGGAGGTGGACTTTCGTCAAATGTTACGTTTAACGATTCCTCGACTCTTAAGGTTTCTTTGTTTAAAACAATGTAAGCTTTACTACTTTGTGGATATCCAAGAAATACACCTTCATAAGACTTTGGGTCAAATTTGGTGAGATAATCCTTGGTGTTAAGAATGAAACATTTACTACCAAACACTCTAAAGTATCCTAATGTAGGCTTTTTACCTTTGTAAAGTTCGTAAGGAGTTTTATTCAAAAATGGTCTAATTAGTACTCGATTTAGAATGTACGTTGATGTGTCTACGGCATTACACCAAAACTTTTGTGGAATATTTTGTTCATTAAGCATTGTTCTACTCATCTCTTGTAATGTCCGATTTTTACGTTCTACTACACCATTAGATTGAGGAGTACGTGGAGCCGAAAAGTTATGAGTAATTCCATTATTATCACAAAATTTTCCAAATTGAAATTCATTATCAAATTCACGACCGTGATCCGTTCTAATAGACACAATATTAGACCCTACTTGATTTTGAATTTTCTTACTTAGAATCTCAAATTTATCAAAAGCTTCATTTTTACTTTTCAAAAATTTTGTCCAAGTATAACGTGAGTAATCATCTACTATGACCAAAGTGTAGAAGTTACCTCCATAACTTTGTATAGCGGATGGACCAAATAAATCCATATGTAAAAGTTCTAGACACCTAGATGTAGAAACCAAGTTTTTAGCCTTATGGCTACTATGGACTTGTTTACCGACTTTGCAAGCATCACAAAAGTGTTGGTCATATTTCAACTTGGGTAGGTTTCGAACTAAGTCTTTGGAGGAGAGGTTTGGGATAAGTCTCATGTTAGCATGTCCTAAACGTCTATGCCATAAAGTTGAAGATTCATCTAATGAGGTAAGACAAAGTTTGTCTCTAGATGTAGAATCCAACTTCATGACGTATACGTTGTTCTTAAGGACACCTTTGGCTATGGTTATACCATCTTTAAGTATTTTACTACCGTTCTCACTAAAAAGAACATTATACTTATTACGACAAAGTTGACTAATACTAAGGAGATTAAATCCTAAGTTATCAACATGAGCAACATCATCTATAGAAAGGGAGTCATGAGAGATTGTACCTTTTCCGATGATTTTGCTCCTAGCATTACTACCAAACATAACATTACCTCCATCACATTTGTGATATGTAGAGAAGAGGCTTTTATTACCCGTCATGTGCCTTGAACAACCGCTATCTTTGATCCATTCATCCGGATCCAAACAAACTTTGAGGCACACCTATTTTATGAAAAACACTCAAACATTTGGTTCCCAATTTCTCATGGGTCCATTTTGGTTAAGCATACCATTAATTTGTCCCAAATATGAAAATAGAGCATAAGGGTTCCATGGCATGTAATTTGAGGTTTGGTAATGCCCAGGAGTGTTTTGGTTCCAAACATGTTGGTAGTTTGGTCGAGCATTGAAGTTGCTCTTTGGAAAGGGGCGTTTGGGAATTGGAGTCTTAGGTCTTGGTTGAGTAGTCTTAGCTCTAAATTCATTTTTACTAAGTCCTACTCCAGTTTTAAAGGCAGGTTTGGTTCCATTTTTATATGTAACTTTAACAAATTTAGAACGATCCGATGTGGATGAAGTTACTGCTGCAGCAGACCTGGCGGAACCCTCGAGGCCAACGGGCGGAACCCTATTTTGGGTTCCGTCTGGTCCGCGGGCTGCTGTAGCAGTTTTGTTTGTTTCATGTATGTTCGTTTCTTGTTTCGTTTGACCCTTAATGATTTCTACTTTCCTGAAACCTAGACCTGTTTTATCAAAAGGTGACTTTTGGAGTTTCATAATTTCATCCGCACATGAAATGCTCTTATCAAACTTTTTGAACTTTGTGGTTTGTTTGATTAGATCATTTTGAGTTATTTTAAGTTTCTCAACTTCAAGTTTAAGTTCCTCACATGATTTGCATGAGGTGTCAATACCTTTACTCTTTTCTAATCTCTTAGCTTTTTCTTTTAACTCATAAACTTCATTTTCTAAAAACTCCTTTTTAGTTTTCAAAAATTTATTTTTGTTTATGATTTTTAAGCTTAGCTCACAAAGTTTGTTATATTCATTTTGTAAAGTGTCATCATCAATAGAGGAGTAAGATGAGTCGGAGAGTACCTCATTTAAGTTGTGAGCCATGAGAGCAATATCATCGTTCTTTGGCTCATCATCATCTCCTTCATTGTCACTCCAAGAACCACCCACAGAAGCTTGTTGAGGCTTGCTCTTGGGTGGTTTTGGACATTCTCCTACAAGATGACTTGTGTCTCCACACCTATAACATTTTCGTTCAACTTTTCCTTTTCGATCATCACGATCTTTCCGGAAGGTTTTCTTGTCATCTTTAGGTTGTCTTACAAACTTCCCTCGTCTACGAAAGAACTTCTTGAAGTCTCTCACGGCCATAGCATATCCTCATCATCACTATCCGAAGTAGATTCTTCATCATCACTTGATTGGACTCTAGCTTTCAAGGCAATGGACTTAACTTTTTCTTTCTTGCCTCTAACTAGTTCCGAATCTTTTTCCATCACCATTTCATGAACTTTGAGGTTTCCAATTAGCTCATCAAGTGACATGCTTGAAAGATCTTTGGATTCTTCAATTGCCGTCACTTTTGCTCTCCACTTCGGATGGAGTGCTCTAAGAAATTTCCTGACAAAGTTCTTACTACAAAAAGATTCATCAAGTGCTTTAAATGAAGTAATAATAGTGTTAAACCTAGCAAAAGCATTATCAATAATCTCATCTTCGGAAATAACAAATTGTTCATATTGTTGAACAAGAAGATCAATTTTGTTATCTTTAACTTGTGAGTTTCCTTGATGAGTGACAATTAAAGATTGCCAAATATCTTTGGCGGTTTTACACAAAAAGACTCTTTCATATTCTTTCTTAGGCAAAGCGTTGTAAAGCATCATTTTAGCTTCATTATTTTTACCTATCAATTTCTTTTGATCATCATCTTTAATGTTAGTAACTATATTATCACCATCAACAATTATATACCATAAATCTATATCTTTAGATTTCACATAAGTTTCAAAACGGTTTTTCCAATATATAAAACCATTTGCTTCAAAGAGTGGTGGTCTTTGCATAGATTGCCCTTCTTTGTAATTTTCAAACTCCATGGATCGTTTCAAGTTTTAAAACACAATATATTTTAAAAGCTTGAGTAACGTAGCTCTTGATGCCAATTGTGGAAAACTAGAAGGGGGGTTGAATAGTTTTAGCGTTTTAAAATCTTTTTAACTTGTTTAGTTAGCTTTGAAACTTTCCGTTTGATCAAAGATATATGCACAAACACAATATATATAACATGCAAGTAAAGGAAAGAAACGATCAAACCACAATACGAGTATTTATCGTGGTTCGGCTACAAGGACTCTTTTTCCTTGCCCTACGTCCACGCCCCGAGTATCCAACTTGAGAGTTTCTTTCACTAGTCAACAAGCTCCTTTCACCGGCAGAGAAAACCTTACACGTCGCTTATACTTTTACCGACACAAAGCTAAATGTCGAGTTCTTTTACAAGGGCACAACCACTCCCGTTTAGTTCTTTTACTAGGGTACAACAACTCCCAACACTCTTTGTATTTTGAGGACTAAAATACTAACCACTCACTTCAGAATATACATAAACAAATGACGCGTAAACAACACGAGTTTACACAATACTAAGCTACCAAGTCTCGCAACGTTGTGTTGGAAACTTGTAACTTTAGACGACCTTGTGAGCTTCTTTGCTACAAAAGGAAACTTCACATTTACAATGTTAAGATGTTAGAAAGAAAGATGAGTGTGTGTGTAAAAATGATCTCAAGAGGTTAGCCAAAAATCAAGTTATGGCTTGGTATTTATAGCACAACAAACTGTGTGCTCGGCGGATCAGGCGGAACCTTCAAATGGGTTCCGCCCGTGTACCCCCAGGGTACCGCCGGGTCTGCAGTAGGTTTTTGCAATTACTCTTCAAACCAAACAAGGTCTTGTCTCATAACTTCTATCAACCAAACAATGTCACATCACTTAAAGTAAGTCAAACATGATACTTGCAAGCAACATGAAAGCAAGTCAAACACATAACTTGCCATAAATACATAATGACAAAACTTGCCATAAATGTGATGTGACTATTTCTAATTTAAGAAATAAACTTGTGTTATGTTTTATGAAATGTAAAATATAGCAAAAGTCTTGTTTATGCAAGTCTTAAAAACTAAGAATATGTTTTGCTTAAAACTAAAGTTTACATTTTGTCGTTAACAAAACTTAGCGAAGATCGTAAAATATAAATAACGTTTTTAGGTGATATTTGTATTAACAGAGTTGAACTTTACGGTGATCACCCGCTTTATGAAGGTCGTAGTTAGCATGTTTCAAGGCCCAATAGGCTTTGTGCTCGAGCTCGATCGGTAAATGACACGCCTTCTTGTATACAAGCTTATAAGGAGTACACCCGATGGGTGTTTTGTAAGCTGTACGGAAGGCCCAGAGTGCATCATCTAGTTTGTCCAACCAGGAGCACGGTTTTCACCTACGGTCCTCTCAAGAATCCGTTTTATACCACGGTTGGAAACTTCCACTTGCCCACTTGTTTGTGGGTGATACGCGGTAGACAGACGGTGAGTTACACCGTACTTAAGCATGACTTTTGCGAATTGATCATTGCAAAAGTGTGTACCGCGATCACTAATGATGGCACGGGGAGTTCCAAAACGAGCAAAGAGGGATTTCAAGAATTTCACAACAACTCGGGCATCGTTGGTGGGTAAGGCTTTTGCCTCAACCCATTTTGACAAATAGTCGACAGCCACGAGGATGTACTTATTTCCACGAGAAGATGGGAAAGGCCCCATAAAATCAATGCCCCAGACGTCAAAGATTTCACAAACTTGAATGGCATTTCGTTCTTTTGTGAAATATTACCGTGACGCTGACAAGCATCACATGCTTTGACTAATTTGTAGGCATCCTTATAAATTGTGGGCCAATAGAAACCGGAGTCAAAAACCTTTTTGGCGGTGTAGTTAGGACTATAGTGGCCCCCGGTGGGTCCAGCATGGCAAGCCTGGAGAATATCAGTGGCTTCCTATCCGTAAACACGTCGCCTGATGACTTGATCGGCACAGATTTTGAACAAATAGGGGTCGTCCCAGAAGTAATGTTTAACGTCTTTAAAGAATTTGTTTTTCTGTTGGGACGACATCCCCTTCACAATGAAATTACCCGCATGGTAGTTTGCAAAGTCGGCAAACCATGGGGTAGTAGAGTCACCACGAAAAGAAACCACATTGAGTGTCTCGAGAGGAAATGTTTCATTTATTTCCTGTTTCTCAGACACATCCTGGTGAGGGTTTTCTAATCGTGAGAGATGATCAGCAGCTAGGTTCTCAGCTCCTTTTTTATCACGTATAATGATATCAAATTCTTGCAGGAGGAGAACCCAACGGAGTAGTCTCGGCTTTGCATCTTGTTTTGCAAAGAGGTACTTCAAAGCCGAGTGATCCGTATACACTACGCATTTGGTTAGTATCAAATATGGCCGGAATTTTTCAAAGGCATACACCACAGCTAATAGTTCTTTTTCAGTGGTGGTGTAATGACTTTGAGCCTCGGTCATAGTTTTGCTTGCATAGTGCATAGGCTGAAAGTATTTTGCTTTTCATTGCCCCAAGACCGCACCTATGGCAAAATCACTAGCATCGCACATAAGCTCAAAAGGTAGGTCCCAATCGGGGGCAACAAGAATCGGTGCCTCAGTAAGCTTCTTCTTTAAGGTTTCAAAAGCTTCGATGCACTCAGGAGAGAAGATAAAAGGAGCATCCTTCTCGAGGAGCTGGGTCATAGGCCGGGCGAAAAATCTTGAATAAACCTACGATAGAAGCCGGCATGACCCAAAAAGCTCCTAATACCCTTGACAGTAGTGGGATGAGGTAATTTGGCGATGACATCAATTTTGGCTTTGTCAACCTCAATCCCGTTTTTTGAAATTTTATGGCCGAGGACAATGCCCTCTTTAACCATAAAATGGCTCTTCTCCCAGTTGAGACTCAAGTTCGTTTCTTTACAACGTTTTAGCATCTTTTCCAAGTGGGAGAGACAAGACTGGAATGAATCCCCGATGACTGAGAAGTCATCCATAAATACCTCCATAGTTTTCCCGATCATGTCGGAAAATATTGACATCATGCACCTTTGGAACGTGCCAGGTGCATTACATAAGCCGAAAGGCATACGTCTGTAGGCAAAAGTTCCGTAGGGGCATGTGAAGGTAGTTTTCTCTTGATCCTGCGGATCAATGGGGATTTGGAAGTAACCCGAGAAACCATCGAGGAAACAGTAGTATTCATTCCCCGCTAGTCTTTCGAGCATTTGGTCCATAAAAGGCAGAGGAAAATGGTCTTTGCGGGTGGCTTCATTCAACTTGCGATAGTCAATGCATACTCGCCAACCCGTGACCAAACGAGTTAGAATCAACTCGTTTTCCTCGTTTGTGACAACAGTTATGCCACCCTTTTTACGAACGCAATGAATTGGGCTAACCCAAGGACTGCCAGATATAGGGTAAATTAATCCCGCATCAAGAAGTTTTAGAACTTCTTGTTTGATAACTTCGTGGATTTTAGGATTTACCCTCCTCTGACATTGCACTGCTGCCTTAAAGTCATCCTCCATTAAAATTTTGTGTGTACAAAAGTCCGGGCTAATACCCTTAATGTCGGAGAGTTTCCAAGCAATTGCTTGCTTGTGTGACTTAAGAACCTTTATGAGTGCAGTTTTCTCCTCCTCTTTCAGGTCTTTAGCAATGATGACGGGTAATTTATCATCACCCTCCAAAAATGCATACTCTAGATGAGGAGGCAAGTCCTTGAGCTCGACCTCAGGAAATTCTTCAGATTTTTCAATAGACTTAATTTCCGCTTTATGAAGTTCTTTTGGAGAAGGAGAGGGTGAAGGATCGTCATTTAACAATCTTTCAAGAAGAAGAATATCCCCCTCCGGGTCAAGATAGTTTT
The DNA here is from genome assembly GCA_030686995.1 of Artemisia argyi. Classification (NCBI taxonomy): domain Eukaryota; kingdom Viridiplantae; phylum Streptophyta; class Magnoliopsida; order Asterales; family Asteraceae; genus Artemisia; species Artemisia argyi. The sequence goes on from CM060680.1 coordinate 135,405,067, forward strand.
CATCAATCTCATTTGAAATTGAGCTATCTTGAGCAAGAAAAGCTTCGACCACTTCCAAAAGGAAGTCACTCCCCTCAAACGGAGTGAGAGAAGGGGAAGAGTCGGATATGATGGGCACAGAAGAAGGAGTGGTACTGCCACTTGATGAGAAACCGAGAACCTCTTGAGAATACTCCTCTGACGCAACATCGATGATGTCAATTCGGTTTACCGTTTCAGAGTCATAGTTGGAGGAGTATCTTGAAGTCTGATCAAGATTGAATGTGACGGCTTCATTACCAACACGCAAAGTGATTTCTTCTTCGAAAACGTTGATTAGAGCCCGACCCGTTCTTAAGAATCCCCTCCCGAGAATGAGAGGAACTCTTGGGTCAGCATCGAAATCAACAATCACGAAATCTGCTGGAAAATGGAACTTTTCTACTTTCACGAAGATATCTTCGGCAATGCCGAGGGGACGAGATATAGTACGGTCTGCAAGCTCGAGAGTCATGCAGGTAGGAGTGAGCTCAGGAAGAGAGAGTTTCTTCCAGACTGAGTGAGGCATAAGGTTAATGCTTGCACCAAGATCGGCCAAGGCAAAGCATTCAACCATCCCCGGGAAAATGCAAGGAATGAGAAATTTCCCGGGATCTCCAAGCTTTTCGGGAAGCTTTTTCAAGAGTACTGCTGAGCAGTGCTCATTCAGTGGAGTTTTATCCATCTCACAGAGTTTTTCCTTGTTACTTAACAAACTTTTGATTGTTGATGCAAATTTAGGCATCAGAGGAAGAGCATCCGCGAAGCTGATATCGAAATTTAATTCTTGGAAATTTTGGTAGAATTTTTCCATCTGATGATTAGCTTTTTCACGGTTCTTTTGATCATTCAAACGTGAAGGATATGGAATTGAAGTCTTGGGATTATTCTTTGGAATTTCATCAGGAATTTCCAGAGGATCAAATACAATTTTTAATTTGAGAGTCGGGACTGGGACAACTTGAGGGTGGACATTTTTGGTACCTCCGTTATTAGTAGGAAGTACCGTGTCCGTGGTAACCTCAGGTTCACGTTCCGCTACCTTGGTAGGAGGAGAAGAAGAGGTAGAGGGAGTCGTGGGTCCATTGTATGATACTCCACTTCGGGTAGTGATCGCCTTAACATCGCCCCTCGGGTTAGCGATCGTGTTGCTCGGTAGTGTACCTGAGCCCGATGGTCGATCCTTTAAAGACTTCTGAAGTTCAGAGATCTTGCTGCCAATAACCAATTTGTTTCCTCTTGTGCTTTCATGAATTGTTTTTGTTAATACAAATATCGCCTAAAAACGTTATTTATATTTTAACGATCTTTGCTAAGTTTTGTTAATGACAAAGTACAAACTTTAGATTGTAGTAAAACATCATTTTAGTTTAAGTCTTGTATAACTAGTCTTTACATTTCTTTTTAAACTTAACATTGTTTTTATTTCCTTAATAAGAAAGTATTTCTTTAATAAGAAAGTGTCACATCTTATCAATGTGCATTTATGGTAAGTTTATGTGTTTGACTATCCATGAAGTTCTTACACACTTTGAAAGTATTCCATGTTTGATACAATGCATGTTGACTAGTATTTAGTAGATGTGACATTGCTTGTTTATGTGTTTGACTATCCATGAAGTTCTTACACACTTTGGAAGTATTCCATATTTGGTACAATGCATGTTGACTAGTAATTAGTAGATGTGATATTGCTTGTTTATGTGTTTGACTATCCATGAAGTTCTTACACACTTTGGAAGTATTCCATGTTTGGTGCAATGCATGTTGACTAGTATTTAGTAGATGTGACATTGTTTGTTTTGGAGTGATTTATTGTAAGTTTGGTTGAACAGTTCTGGCGGACCCCTGGAGGAACATGGGCGGACCCCTTCTGAGGGTACCGTCGTGTCCGCCAGACTGCTGACTTCCTTTGGTATAAATACCAAAGGACTTGCAAGAAATCCCTCATCACTTAGAGTCATATTTTACACATATTCTCTCATTATACTCAGTAGCTACTAACTTGTGTGATTCTCTTATGTAGCAAAGGAGTTCACATATTCATCTAAGAAGTTACAAGTTTCAACTCTAAGTTGCAAGACTTGTTAGCTTTGGTGTGTATAGACTTTGGTAGTTTATACTTCATGTGTATCTTGTATAGAAGTGATCGGTTAGTATTTTAGACCTCAAAACACATAGTGTGTCGGGAATTGTTGTACCCTTGTAAAAGAACTAACGGGAGTGGTTGTACCCTTGGTAAAGAACTCGACATCTAGCTTAGTGTCGGTAAAAGTGTAAGCGACGAACGGGAGTGGTTGTACCCTTGTAAAAGAACTCGACATCTAGCTTAGTGTCGGTAAAAGTGTAAGCAACGTTGTAAAGGTTTTCTCCGCCGGTGAAAGGAGCTTGTTGATTAGTGCTTATAACTCTCGAGTTGGAAACTCGGGGCGTGGATGTAGGGCAAGGAAAAAGAGTCCTTGTAGCCGAACCACGATAAACAATCGTGTTGTGGTTTGATCGTTTCTTTCTTTATCTTTGCTTATTACATGTTGTTCTTTAGTTAAAAATAGCTAGTTACATATAAAGCTTTTCAAAGAACTAAACAAGTAAAGATGTGTTTATATCTTCAAACAAAAGTAAAGCTTTTCAAAGAACTAAACAAGTAAAGTTAGGATCATCACAAGCAAAGCTTTTCAAAGTATGAAACTAGTAAAGTTAGAATTGTTATTCACATGAAAAGCTTTTCAAAGAATCAAACATATAACATTGTGTTTATATCTTTAAGCAAACGTAAATATTTTTAAAGATATTCAAGTTAATAAGGATTTAAAAAACGGTAAACTATTCAACCCCCCTTCTAGTTTTCCACAGTTTTAAAACTTCATCAGAGGAAGGTTGGGGTTGAACAACGTTTTGATTTTGGTTAGGAAAATTTGGACACGGTTGTTTTGAAAATTTCCTTGGTTTTGGTTAGGAAAATTTGAACAGTGAGTGTGGCAACAGTACGGATCTCAGATCCGACTGTTGGTGCTGAACGTCGACGAGGTCTTCTTGGTTTCCGAACAAGCTCACGTAATGGGCTCGTGGACCTTGAAGAACGAGTGCGCATGCACTATAGATAAAAACCAATCAAAACAAAATCGAGGCAAATCCACAGTGAACTTAAACCAATAATCACAAGCAACTGGCTTCTTTAATAAATGTACACCACTCGCAGGGATACAAAGGCAAGTTTTATATCTTTGGTTTGGGAACTTATTATGTTCACACCCCCAGTTGGTAGGTGTTTTGTCTTGGTTTGCGACGGTTGGTTTTTATGTATTATTATTATTCACAAGAAAAGACGGATGTTTTTGTGTTTTGTGTATGGGTTTAAAAATTTTTGGACAATATTTTTGGTATCGTCTCGTAATCTAAAATCGTTTCTCTTTAAGAATCACCTTAAAAGAAAACCGATTCAGAAAACGTTACGATCTATTTTGTTGTTTTTAATTTTTTTGGTGTTTTAACACTTTAGGAAAAGTGTTAATGACTTTTTTGTGTTTTCATTTAAAATTTACAAAAGTGGTGATATTTGTACAGTGATTGAGGTGAAATAACACTAATCTCAAATGACGCTATACAAACGCGCACATCTCCCCGGCAGCGGCGCCAAAAATTGATTGATGCTAAACCGTCAACTTATATTGACCAAGGAATGGTCAACAAAGTCAAAGAGCCTAGACCAATGCTTCCGGGTAATAAAGGGTATCACCAGGTCGTTATGTCCCGACGAGGTGTGGATTGTGTTTTAGCGTACTTGTGATCGGGTGATTATTCACAGAAAAGTGTTGAGATATGAATTATTTGGAAATTATTAAAAGATATAGCTTAGGAAAGCTACGTGATTAATTACGGGAATTGAGATTAAGAAGATTTGAGCTAAAACCTAAAAACGTACGTTTTAATTAAAAACGTACGCAGACGAACGAAACAGAAAGTACAACTGATGGACGGAAACGGTTACAAGTGTAAAATTATTATTTTTACAATCCTAACAAATAAAGAAAATTTTAAGAAAAAGAAAATTTATTTTTACACTATTTAATTATTAATTATTAATTAATTACTAATTATTTATTAATTAAGTGATTAAACTAATTAGAATTACTAAAAATACTAAAAAGGCTTAGAAAATTAAGAAAAATTTTACAAATCTAATTAACCATCACAGGAATCCTAAAAAATTATAAAAAGTTGATTTTATGTATTTTTAGACTAAATTACTAATTATTATTATAATTACTAATTAATTTCTAATTAAACTAATTATATTATAAAAAATAGAAAATGAACAGTATAAATTCTAGAAAAATTTATAAAAACGTTTTAACTTATATAAAAGCTAGAAAAATTATAAAAACTAGGTTGTACTTTTTAAAATATAATTATGCTATTTAATTACTTAATATTAATTAATAATTAATTAAACTAAAATTAATTCTAAAAACCACTAAAAGACAAAATAAAAATCTGGAAAAATTTCTAGAATTATTTTAACCTAAAGTAGAATTAATAAAAATATAAAAATGATATATTGCTTATAAATAAGCTAAAAAGAAAATTAAAATGATAATTTCTATTCAATAGAAGCTATCACTATAATTAAAGTTGGTTTTTGGTGTTTTTTCTTTTTCCAAACTAATTTTACACTAAAAACTAATAACTTTTATGAAGACACTTTTTATATAACCCAGAAATAAGCACTTGAGTGCTTATTTGTCCACACAGTTGACTTTTGTTGACTGCACAAGGATTTTAGCTCAAATGGGAGTGTGTGGAGTCGACAATGGTAAACTTTGATTTCTCTGAGTTATTTGAACTTGTTTGAGTAAGTTTCAACCAAATAAGCAGCTTGAATAAGCTACAAGACCACAATAAGCACTTGCTTATTGTGGGTTCTCAGACAGATTTGGGACAGAAATGGGAAGCAAAACAAAGTGGGGTCCACTGGTCCAATGGTCAAACTAAAGATCAACTTTTAGAGTCTGGTAGGAGGGGGGTTGGGAAAACCAAAATACAGAGTGTGGGACCCACTAGGGTGGCCACAAACTACCACCAAAGGTGGGTGGGTTGAGGGTCTTCTAAATGCACAGGGCAGATGGTTGCCCTGCAGCTCAGTTCAAGGGGCAATTTGGTCCACTAAATAAATTCACAAAATTATAACAACTATGGAATTCTCAAGTCCTACTGGTATATATTGCACCCACAAAGTTTCAAAGATTCAAATCAAACACAAAAATCATGAAAATTCATCCCATTTTTGCAAAAATCTGAGATTGCACTTTTTGACTTTTTCAATAACCTTATAACTTTGACTTGTTTGAGGTTTGATCCTATCCTACTGATTGATAAGGTAATTATAAGCTATATAAAGATGAGATTAAGCAATAACAACTATTAATGAAAGGATTTGGGAGAGGTTGGAACCCACTGATCCAACAGTTGGTTAACTTTAGGGGTTTTAACTTTGGTTTTGACTTTAGGCTTAAAATGGACTTGATTTCTTGATCACATTAACCTATTTTAACCTAAGTGAGACTGTTTTGAACACAAACAACAACAAACACCTATGAGAACCAAGTGATCACCCAAGAACCAAACACCCCTTTACACTTGACTGTTGAGCCTTTTTCAAAGGAAGCTTGTGATTTTTGAAACACTAATGATCAAATGGGTCTGAGAGAGATTTGAAAACATATAATAGAAAGTTACAAGAACCAATAAGCAGTTTCTAATGGCTACTCACAACTAAGCTATAAGAGCTCAAAATGACAGTCCACAAGAAAGTTTATATAAAACTAAGCTCAATCACATTAACTAGGCTAATTTATTCATTATAAGCTAAAATAAGAGGTAACAAATAGAAACAATCATGAATAAGCAATCTAATAAGGTGTTGCTACAGTAAATGGAAACTTACAAAAATCCAATATGATCAAAAACCAAGAACAAGGAACTCAGTTCAATCCTACTACCTCCCATGAGGTTCTAAACCCACATTCCAAAGCTGCTTCTCTTCCAAATCACATCTGAATCACCAAATCAAATCCAAGCTTCACAGTTTGACTTTCATTGACCAATTTTTGATTTGTGATTTTTGTTAACTAAATTAAGTTTTAAGGTAACTAGAAGCCTTTATGAACTTCCTGGGAGCTTATGTGACCTAATCTAGTCCATAACAACAACTTAAACTAGCATTTAGATCATAATCAAGATTTTAAATAAAAATTGTACAAAAAGGAATGTAAACTGAAATACTTGAATTAATAGCTTAAAAAGGTTCAAAATACACTGCTATCACTGAATTTGATAATAAAAAGCTTAAAAATACAATTACATACTTAAAAATATTACAAATGACCTAATTTTTGCTAAGTTATACTATATATTCTTCTCCACTGCTTCTCCTCTCTTTATATGGCTGTCAATGGCTTCATTAAACTTCTCTGAGTGAATCCCACCCATTGGATTGGGTAGGAATGATCCTAGCCATCAAAAGTGGTTTTGGCGCCATTTTGTCAAAATGTCAGGAGGGGTAACTTGGAAGGTTTTGAGGATAATTAATGCTCCTTGTAAGCATTAGGGAGTTGGGGGGACATGTATGGGCTTGCTGATGTGGAGGAGGAGGGGAGGTGGAGTATTTGGTGAGGTTTTACAGGCTGGGAGGGGGAGAAGGGTGAAAGTCAAACGGTTGACCTGGGGATGTATTATTTAAAACGGGGAGGGAGTATTATAAAGTGGTAGTGGGCTGGAGTTTTGGTGTGGGCTTGGAAGTGGTGTATGGGCTTGGAGATATAAGGGGTTGGATTTGGTTTTGGGTTGTAAAATCATTAAGGGTCCGGTTGGTATTTGTAGTGTACACAAGGACCATTTTTGCAATTTATCAAAACCAAGGGACTGAAAATGTAATTCTCCTCAAAGTACCAAGAAGGACCAATGTTGCCAAGTTCAATATTCCAAAAGCCAATTTTGCAATTTTTTTAATTTTCAAAATTCCTAGGAACTATTTCTGCAAATTTCCAAACTCCAGGGACCAAACATGTAAATTTTCCAAATTTTTCACCCAAAGTCCGTTTTTGATAACTTTTGAATTTTTAAGGACTTGGGTTGACTTTTCTTTCAAAATAAATGCATAGGGACTATTTTTGACAAATTTTGAAACTTGGGGGACTGAAACTGCCAATATTGCAAACTTTGATCTTTTTTCATTTGTTTTTGCTCATTTTGCATTTAAAACACATAAAACACAATCCCTGGGATAATTTAAGTATTTTGATGACTTTTCGATTGTTTTTGTATGTTTTGGCAGTTTAAATACGATAAAAATGATGAGTGTTTGCGCACTCATCAGTCCGCCCCTCCCTTGCATGGTAGGCTGACACAACTCCTCCATCGTTCGGAGATCGGGAGCTGGCTCATCCTTGGGAGGGTCAGGAGGTGGTGGTGGCCCGTCGTCCATTTCTGTTTTTGGTTCTTCAATAACAGTACGTAGCTCAGGTACATTTTTCTGATTTTTATGCTTTGTTTGTGAACGAGTGCGCATGCACTAAAAACAATTTTTCAAAACAAATTCGAGGAAAAACAACAGGGAACTTAAACCAATAATCACAAGTGAATGGCTTCTTTGAAAAAGGTACACCACTTACAGGGATACAATGGCAAGTTTTAATCTTATGTTTGGGAACTTATTATGTCCACACCCCCAGTTGGTAGGTGTTCTGTCTTGGTTTGCGGTGGTAAGATTTTATGTATTTATTATTAACAGAAAAATTGTTTTTGGGCTTTTCAGGTGTGTGTGCAGAAAACTTCTGGAAATATTTTTGGTATCGATTCGTTAACCGAAATCGACCTCTTTAAAATTACTGGCAGGGTGGCGGGAGAGAAGAATGGATCTCTCTTCAGTTCGCAATTTAATGTCAGAACTTCCGTATTCCACCTGTGTAGGTTGTAATTTTAAAGAAACCGAAGTAATTTAACTTCACGATTGTTTTGTTGTTTTTGATTTTTTTTTTTTTTTTTTTTTTTTTTTTTTTTTTTTTGTGTTTTTAACACTTCAGGAAAAGTGTTAATGAACTTTTTGATATAATTGATATTTTTACAAAAACTTTTTACAGAAGTGGTGAAATTTGTACAGAGAGGGTTTTGAAAACCACTAAACCTAAAACGATTTTAAAACACGCAACAACCTCCCTGCCAAATTTTGATTGGTTCCGAACAGTTAGGTATTATTGACCAAGTGATTTGGTCAACAAAGTCAAACTGCCTAGAGTCAATGCTCCATGGATAGTATAGTTTTTCCCCGGGTCGTTATGTCCTGACGAGATTGCAATGGTGTTTGAAAACGTTTATGGGAATGAGTGGCACTGATGACAGTAACCAAAGATGATTTGGAAGTGATTATGCTACTGATTACTTGGTATTTGGACAATTGAAACAATATTAACACTAACAGATACACAGATATAATCACACAAACACAAATTGGAAATCAGATTTGTTTATAGACAGAGAAAAAGGTGAGATTTAAACAATTTAAAACTACAGGGGGTGCAAATGAAAATTTTACAAACTTAATTATAAAAGAAAATTTAATTGAAAAGAAAATTATTTTTTTGATTATCTTATTATTTAATATTAATTATTTAAATAAAACTATTTAATTATTTAATTAAAACTAATTAACTTAAAAACTTAATAATACAAATTTAAACTAGAAAATTGTAAAATTAATTTCTAAACTTCTAAAATGATTTAAAATAAAATTAAAAATTAAAAATATGTATTTTTGTCTTTTTGTTGATTTTTTTATTAATTAAATACTAATAATATTACTTAAACTATTTAAACTAATTTAAATTATTAATAATACTAAAAATGACTTAGAAAATTAAAGAAAAACTTATAAATCTAATTAACCATCTCAGGAATCTTAAAAAATTATAAAAAGTTTCTAAAAATTATATTTAGACTATTTTACTAATTATTTACTTAATTATTAATTAATATCTAATTCAACTAAATTAATAAAGAAAATTAAAAAGTGAATAGTAGAGTTTAAGAAACTATTTTCTAAAAATCCTAAATGATTTATAAAACCTAGGAAAAATATAAAAACCTACTGTTGTTAATTAAAAATTGATAAAGCTATTTAATTACTAATATTACTTAATTATTTAATTAAACTAATATTAATTCTAATTATTATTAAATGAAAAGAGACAAATCTAGGAAAATTACTGAAAATACTTTAAGGTAAAAGAAAATTAATAAAAATGTAAAAATGATGAAGTGCTTATTAATAAGCTAAAAAGAAAAATTAAAAAGATAAATTTTATTAAATAGAAGCTATCACTATTTTTAAATTTGGTTTTTTGTTGGTTTTTCTTATTGACAGATGACTATAAGATAAAAATGAGCAACTTTTGTGGAAATACTTTTGAAATGGCTTAATAATAAGCTATGTGCACCCCCTTGTGCTTAACGGTGGACTTATTAGCTTATTAGGACTTATGCACTATTTGAAAAAGTTGAGAAATGAACAACTAAGCATAAACAGATGACTAACAACTTGAAATAAGACAAATGGGAACAAATAAGCACTCTGGATAAGCTGTGGTAAGCAAATAAGCACTTAACAAAACAATAGGCCAAAACAGGCCAAACACATGAACTTTGGCCCTCTGTGGGGTCCACAGAAGTCAAGGGGGGTCCAAACTGAACTTTGACCTTCCAAGTGGACCTGGTCAACTTTCTAATAAGCCAATAAGCTGGGCTTATTGCTTATTTTTGAGCACTGGGTGGTGCTTGGAACTTGTGGTCAAACACTGAGTACTTAGTGTACTCAGTGATAATGGACAAAGTTTAAGCTGCTTGCAGCCCTACCAAATAAGCCAAAATTAAGGACTTAAGCTCAGAACCTTAAAGCTGGGCTTATGAGGTTTCCAAAAAGCTAAAAAACTAAGGGTGGGACCCACTAGTGAATCAGCTATGGTCTTGGAAATATGGGTCACTTATACTGATGACTCAGTATAGGTTTGTGAAATCGGCAAACTTGAAGACCAAAATAAGCTATGCTACAGTGAACTGAGATCCAATTTTATGATTAATCCTAAAAGCACTACTGATGAGTTTTTCAAAAAGCTAAAAATCAATATTTAAGGTTTTGGTTTGCACCCTGGAGGGGGGTTTGAAATTTGACCAAAAACACAAGTACTCTGGTGCAGGGCAGTACCTTGCCCTGCAGGTCTAAATAAGCTGTTGCACAAGCTTGTATAAAATTTACAAAAATAATCTGATGGTGGGAACTTGTAGCTTAGGTGACAGACAACAACTTGTGAGAAGCTCGGGGTCTCAATCCCAATACAAAAATCACAATAAATCTTTCTATTTTTGGATTTCTGAAACAAGTATGTTTTTGACCTTTTGAAATTATGAACATAGGTTGACTTTTATGAACTTTGATCTGAATTTTATGACTGAAAATGGTTTAATAAGTTATGTTAAGACACAAATTTAACTAAACCCCTCCCTTGTGAATGGAAATGGGGCATATGCCACTCTTTAACCAACACAGAGGGTAAATTTGGCCTGTTACTAAGTGATTTTGACTTTTGATGAAACAAGACCAAGTTTTTGTGGTATTTTTGAGTTACTAGATCCTATGGTGACATGTATCAAGCAGCAACAACAACACAAACAACTTGGAACATAGAGTAATAGCTAAATCCAAACACTACTATTCTAATGAGAATTCAAAAGGAAACTGAGTAAACTAATACAATAACTTAATCTAATGAACAGAAGCTATCTAATAAGCTATAATAGAACTATATAAGCAGTAATTAACTATAGATAAGCAATGATGACAGAGAACTCAGAATTTAAAGGAAATTTCTTACAAAAAGCCTTCCAAGCAATTTTTCATGAACCAAGGACCACAGAACCAACCTATAGAATCCCCACAGATTCACTAACCCACAGCCATCCAAGATTTACTGTGCTCCAGCTTTCTCCTCCATTAAACCTGTTTTGCTTATTTATTTGACTTTTGTTGACTTTTCTTGTATTTTGATTTTCTTATAACTAAACTGATTTTTAAGGTTACTAATAGCTTATATAAGCTATCTAGGAGCTTATGTGATCCTAGGAGTCCATAACTTTACACAGAAATAGTAAAATGAGCTTAATAATAATTATAAAATAAAAGAGAAATTGCAATACTGAGATTGAGGGTAAAACTTGAATTTGATTAATAAAACAGTTAAGATTACACTGAAAGAACTTGCTACAATGTTTAAAAGCTTGAATATTACACTAGAATTTGAAATTTTAATTAAACGACATACATTTATACTAATTAGACTACTCCTTCTTCCTTCATGCTTCTCTTCCTTTTATAGCTGAGGATTAGGGTTCCTTGGACCCTTCTAATCATTTCCCATCTCTTTCCTAAGTCGTTGGATTACTGAGATGCTCCCAAAGCTCGCCACATATTTTGGCGGGAAAATTGGTTTTGATACCAATTGGGGACTATGGAGTGTGGGAGTGGGTTTGAATTAAATGTGGAGGTCATGTTAGGTGTGTGGTGGGTTGGGTGGTGGAGAAGTGACAGGCAAGTGGAGGGGGAAGTGGTTTTGCAGAGGTGGTTTTGTGGGAGGGAAGGGTGAATAGTGGTTTAGGTTTGACTGGTATTTGACCCTGATTATTTAGAACGGTTTTGAGAGGGGTTTGGGCTTAGGAGATGGGCTGGGGAAAGGGAGTGGGCTGGTTGTGTTTATTGTTTGGGTTGGATTTGTATTTGGGGTGCTTTAATATTAAGGGTCCGGTTTGGTTTAGTAAATATCACAAGGACCAAAAGTGTAATTTCTGGATTTTTGAGGGTTAGGATTGACAACTTTCCAAAAGTACTTGCAAGGGTTAAACTTGCCAAGGTTCAATAATGTAAGGACCATAGTTGACTTTTTCCACTTTTGAATTCAAAGGATTATTTCTGCCAAATTTGAAACTTCAGTGACCAATCTTGTAATTTCACCAAACTTTCCAACCAAGGACCATTCCTGCCATATATGAGAAGTACAAGGACAAAAATTGTTTTTCTCAAAGTTTTAATATCCCAGGGACCATTTTTGTCAATTTTTCAAAGTTGAGGGACTAAACTTATAATTTTGTGAAACTTTTCACCAAAGGACTAAATATGTAATTTGTGATTTAAAATGACCTTTGGTGACTTTTCAAGTTTTTAGAATAGCCAGGGACTAGTTTTGACAACTTTTGAAAGTTGAAGGACTGAAACTGCCAATTATGCAAACTTTGTTCAATTTTCATTTGTTTTTGATTATTTTGCATCTGAAACAAATAAAACACATTCCTGGGATATTTTCAGTATTATGATGCAGATTTGAGTGTTTGTTAGATGTTTTGGCAGCTCAGATTAGGTAAAAATGATGAGTATTTATACACTCATCAAACACTCTTCTTTTACAAATTTGTATGGTTTCACATTTAGATAGGCTAACAAAAGTCTATAACCAATATATCGCACTCATATAAACTTCCAAACAAACAAAGTATGCTACCTGAGTGTGTTTTGTGATATGCATTAGCAAGGCTCAGATCTGTAAAAATCGATAACTACAAAAACATCAGGATATAACCGCCATGGCTAAAAAATAATGTAATAAAATTGTCCTGCCAAGATATGGTAAATCACATCATTTGCTTGATCAAATAAGATAATTGTCATCACAACCTCTTATATATCATAAATACACAAATACACAAATATCAAACAATCACACAACACATAGCATGTAGAGAATTCAAAATCAGTTAGTGTATCCAACACATACAAGATGTAACACATGCTTTATATTGGTATGTAATAACGAGGCTCAGATCTGTGAAAATCATTGAGAAGAAAAACATCAAGATACAACCGCATGGCTGCAAAATAATCTAATAAAATTGCCCTGCCAAGATACGGAAAATCGCATCATTTGCATGATTTTGAATTAGATATTTATCATCACAGCCTCTTGCATACAACCAAAAAAATCACATGTCAATGTTGTATAAGACAACACACACATACATGTGGTCATGCGGTCATGAAACACATTCACAAAACAAAGTACAATTATCCTTTTTTTCTCTAAACGATCTCTCACTTTCATCTCACTTTTCATGTAACCCTAAATCAATAACACGTAAAATTCAGAGTTCTCAATCCTCATTACAAGGAAGGAGTCTTCTCTAAATAGAGAATCAAAAGGCTCCCACTAGGTTTTCAAGCTTGGTACCAAGTGGACCACAAACATCATAATATATGATTGCATGAGCCTTAAGACCGGAATACATGAAAAAGTTCGTATTACAAGTAACAGGTTTATTTGATGCTGGTTTAAAAGTAAACATCCTAGACTAACCATAAACAATCTATATATCTACCCTAGTATGTAGTGTTTATGTGTGAATGATATTAACTTTAATACTTTTATTTTCTTTTATGATTTTATCTGATTGGTTCATAAGACTTAATAATTGTGCATATATAGTGAACAAAGTCACAACTATATGGGAATCTAAACTAAACCATATCGAACTGTTTGTCCTTGTGTATTTTGACTTTTAAACAAACAAAAGCTCTTACTGAGTGAAGTGGGTTAGGAATATTGTTTCAGTCAGGGATCTTTATTTTCAAATATGAATCCTCATTGTATTTGACCAAATTTGTGGACTGGGTTTATCTTCTAAAGAGGGTACACAATGTGGACTATTTGCATGTAACTGACCTGTGGTGTGGTTTTTGCTATTTGAGAGTGGACACATGGTTGTTTATTTTCACCTAATCTAATTTCACTCCTAATTTTTATCACTTAATTCAACAGATTTACATCCCTTTCTTCGAAATATGTCAAATGGTAAAAGAGTTAAGTTCGAGCATAATGCTGATGACAGGGAATGGTTAATCAAGGTAATAAGAGAGGTCATATTTTCTGAGATTTATGAGAGATATGGCCCAAATGCTGAATCAAATAAGCAATTGCCCCCTGAAATTCTAGAAAACTTAAGATGACAAGTTTACAGTGATGAACCAGTAGAAGGTGGTAAACCACGTGGTAGTGTTGATTGCAAGGTACCACATTGCAAGAAACTTAGAGGCAAGTCAGCCTCTAATGATGAACCAAACCAATAAGGATGTGTTTCTGAGGGGCCGTAATTGTCTAGGATCTTTTCAAATAAAGGTTGTATCATTTCTTTGCTCAATTTATGATTGTGTCGTGGGTTGTGCTAATGTATCTGTGTTCTAAAAGCTAGTTATTTGTATAATATTCTACTTAAGTAACATTTCGATTTTTATTATGTGAACTGTGTTGGGTTACTTAAGTAATACTTTACTTAAAGGTTGTGTGAAACAAAGAAATGCATTTAGTAGCCACATAATATACAAATAATTAGCCACATAAAGACATTAAGTAATAAGTGTATAAGTATGACTAAGGTACAGGTTGACACACACATCATATGTCTTAAAGTAGTAACATGTAATATTAAATTGGGTTCTCAATCCTCATTACAAGGAATGAGTCTTCCCCAGTTGGAGAATCAAAAAGCTCCCACTAGGTTTTCGAGCTTGGTACCTAGTGGACCACATATATCATAATACATGACAGCGTGAACCTTAAGACTGGAAAACATGTAAAAATCCGTGTTACAAGTAACAAGTTTATTCAACGATGGTGTATCTGCATAACTTAAAAAGAACATCCCCTTTAAACGTAACTTTAAACTAAACTTTCCAACTACTTTAACATATCCCTACACTAACTGTTAGTGGAAAATTAAAGTTCAATAAATTTTGCAAAAGAATTTACAAGATTATGTGTACCGCCGATGCACTAAGTCTTCGTAAGATCACAAAGCTGTCAAAACAGTTGCCCATGTAGTTTGAACCTGATTGAGAGTACAGACTACCTCCGCTGTGTCTTAATCACAAGCAGGATAAATAATCTGAGGCCCGATATCTGAGCCCAACTCTATTGGGTAAGTAAGCCGACCATCTATGGTTCAAGGATGCCCGGATCTACCCCTTGATTCCTTTCCCCTCAAAGATTCCCATAGAATAGTTGATTACCACCATGGTGATACAACACTTCGATAGATTGCAAAGACAAAAACAAAGGTTTTTGAGGCTTGCACTTGAAAATTATTTTGTAAAATTGTGAGAAGTTTGATTTTCCAACAACACATTTGTTAAACTTAGGCAGATTAACCACAAGTAGGCAGATTAACCACAATATACAAGTCCCAAAACAACCCTTATTTATCAAACTTAAGCAGATTAACCATAATATAGAAGCATCTAACTATGTAACAGCTTATACAAGTGACTATCCACATACGAAAATCAAATTAACCAGTTTATAGACACTCTTGAAAGTTTAATTAACAAACCTTAGCAATAAAATACATGCTATACACAAACAAAAACCCTAGATACACATACAAAAACATTAAAATACATCCCATACACAATAAAACACATGTCGTACATGGAAGAGACGTATTACAATTAAACAGTTTATTCAGTTTACCAATAACTATAAAATAAAGAATATAAACGAGGTTTTAAAATATTTACCACTTTATATAACGTTTTAAAACCCTAAAATAAGCATCTACAATAGCACCAAATCATACTCATAATAAAAAAAAAATACAAAATAAGCAAATAATAAAGGCCATGGAAACAACACAAATATAAAACACAAGCAATACAAACAAAACTCTAAAAGAACATAATATTAAGTTTTAAAAAGTTTAGGGTTTCGTAAAATAAGAACAAACATACCCTATAAAAATCCATTTTAAATATAGACCGGTTAGAGTTAAGCGTCGAAGAAGATGAACAGTTACTGCTTGTTTAGGCGAAGAAGATGAACAACCATTATGAGTTAGATCTAGTGCGTGATTGGGTTAGATCTTCTCTTGTGTGTGTGTTTTGAGTTAAACCTAGTGTATGTTTAGATCTAGAGTTGTAGTGTGTTAAATACACTAAGAGATTTTCAAATGCATTGGTGTGTTGGATATGTTAAGTGAATTTCAAAATTCTGCATGTTTGTGTAAGTGTTTTTGAGTAGTAAAAGTATTTGGGTATTTTGTATTTGTGTATTTGTGTGTTTTTTGTATAAAATTAAGTATGCATAATTTTCTAGGTAGATATCACGGTATTTTAGGAAGGTGGATCAGAAAAGTACACCTTTCTACCAAATGGTCATCCAACCTATTAAATATAAGTAACCCAAGTCATCGGTAGCCCAATAATTTTTTTTTATTTGAGGTTTGACTTTTTTACTCTAAAAGACAAAAATCAGATCACCCCGGGTCTTGGTCGCCCCAACAGAACAACAGTAGCCCAAAGTACTCGTAGGGGACAAGTCTTACACACTTGTACTTGATGTATTTTTGTAAGTAGACACGTGTCATTATTATAACTATTGTAACCTAGATTCAAAGTAGCTCATGTCTAGTTTATATATATATATATATATATATATATATATATATATATATATATATATATATATATATATATATATATATATTATAGTGTTCGGTTCAAGAGAAAAGTGCATTTCGATAGAAAAGTAGAAAACAACTGTGATGCACTAAAATTTTTAACTGTGATGCACCAATTTTTATTTTGGTAGAAAAATATAAAAATTTTTAACTAAAATTTATATATATATATATATATATATATATATATATATATATATATATACATATATATATATACATATATATGTATATATATATATGTATATATATCACATATACATATATATATGTATATATATATATATATATATATATATATATATATATTCCCGTATAAAAAAGGTACCCACTATGCTACTTGTCTATTTAAAGAATTGCCTCAAAGTTTTACTCAAACATGTGTTAAGTGCGGTCAGGAGCGGAGCCAGGATATTTTCCGAGTGGGAGGGGGGGAGGGGGCGGGGTTTTTTTTTTTTTTTTTTTTTTTTTTTTTTTTTTTTTTTACGACAAGCCGAAAAAGAAACTATTTTGTGCATGAGTTTCGCCAAACTAAACCTTTGTCCAAACCAATAAGCATACTAAGCAAGTCAAACCAACCCGAAAATGTTACATTGTGAGACAAATAATACCCCGACCAAATATTATAAACGAAAAAACATTGTCTTTCAGTGATTTAGCACACAAACGAAAACAATACCTCCATATCAAGTAAATAGAACTAAAGTTTTTAAATAAATAGTGGTTATCATATAAATATGTGACAAACGTTTCAAGTAAAGTTATGTCTAACATTTTATAAACTTTTAAAAAAAATCTTAATATACTTTTCTACTCATCCGTTTATACATCTTAATTCATACCAATCTTCTAATTAAACTTTTATATTTCTATCACCAATGCCATTTTTTTTTTCGATTGACAAAGAGAAATACAAATAATTTTTTAAAGTCAAAAGAAAATACTAGTAATAATAAAGAATGATAAATAAAAGCATATCGAGGAAAAAAGTTAGGAGATCAATTATTTTCATTCACAGTACACAAGTGAAGAGAGAGAAAGTATCATCATCTTTATTCTTTATCTTTCTAGCTTACTTTTTCTACCGGATGAGAACTTTTCCGGCAAACAGCAAGATCAATCTTTTTTGCATTTCTCTGTTCTTCTGATTCTATCAAGCTTTACTGACTTCATTTCAGTTACTTGTAGAGAGAGGAAAAATGATGAAAAATACGAGAATCTATGATAAAATTACACTACGTCGAAAAGTTTGAAGGAGGCACATGTCCACCATGCCCCTCCGTAGCTCCGCCTCTAAGTGCGGCTCGCTAATTAATATCTAGTATCTGTATTTAGTTGACATGTGTACGTGTCAAAAAAAATTTAGTGAATATAGCATTGCTCTAATATTATAGGCAATGTGTTGCATAATCCAAAAGAATTCATTGAATACGCCAAGACATGGAAGTATGGAACAACTGGTTAAAGTGACGAACAAATTAAGAGGCCACGACATTCAGAATGTTATAGGATCGTATTTTAAAAACAAATCATACTTGTCGTTTACATCTTGTTTGTAAATTGTGTACCTACATGGGCTACATTTAACTTTTACATAGATTCACGTATCATGAATATGAAAATTATATTTATGTATTCAATATTCAGGTTTCTATGTTTAGTTAGGTTAAATTTTTTCAAAGAGTTATGCTATAGTCTCCTAATTTCTTCCTTCACATGTCATGAATTCACAGGATGAAAAAGTTGGCCTACTTTTGCTATATTAGAATGACTTTTACGCATAAAATTAGAAAGATGCATCATTTCTCATTTTCAAAACCAAAATCAAACGGACAACAGATTATACAATTTGTATTCTGTTTATAACCGAACATGAAACCGCCTGTCAAATTCGGTTTCATTTAGTTCGGCTTTAAGTTTTGATGGCTTTAAACCAAATAGCATAGATCATAGATGTCAAACGTATGTGGTTCGGGTAATAAACCGAATAAACCAAAAATCAAAAAAAAAAAAAAAAAAAACTGAACCGAATTTATAACCGAACCGAATTTGTTAAAACCGAATCGAACCGAATTAAAAATTCGGTTTTCGGTTTGGATATGGGTTTGGCTATCTAAACTGAAAACCGAACCGAAAACCGAATTTTTATATATATATATATATGTGTGTGTGTGTGTGTGTGTAGTGTAAAGTTCTTTTCAGAACCAAATAAATTGCGAGAACCACCTTTTTACTCATAGTAATGCATATTGTACATCATATCAATGCAAGATGACATTTTTGAAAATATCTACAACTTATTTAAAATAAATAAATAAATAAAGGGCATTAAAGTAATTTAGGTTTATCACAAATATAGAGTGGATCCGTGAATTGTGGATCAGTTAC
The DNA here is from genome assembly GCA_030686995.1 of Artemisia argyi. Lineage (NCBI taxonomy): Eukaryota > Viridiplantae > Streptophyta > Magnoliopsida > Asterales > Asteraceae > Artemisia > Artemisia argyi. Next base: position 135,424,075 of record CM060680.1, read on the forward strand.
TTTCTTTGTGTCTCACACACACTCTTCTCTCCTTCAAACCCTAGCCTCCACACCAACAATCCTGTCTTTCTAGTAAAAAAACCGAAACATCATGAACCCTTTTCTCTTTGTTGACATAAATTTCCACCAACACTCTCTATCATCGAGTTATGTGTTGTTACTGGGTTCCGCCCTTTATTTATAGATTAGTAAAAAAACTTTTCGTCCCATGATTCGATTTGAAGAGGTTGTTGGCAGTTTGGCACGATTCGAAGAGGTTGTTGTTAAGTTACTGGGTTCCGCACTTTATGTAACCTGTAGTTGATTCTAAGAGGTTGTTGGCAACCGGTTGATGGTTTTCTGTTCTTGTTAAGGTATGCTCTATTTATTTATAGATTAGTAACAAAAACTTTTTTGATTAATAAGTAGTTAATATTAATAAGTGTACATATGTCTTTTATGTTGATTAGTTAAAATAGTGGTGAAGCACAACATGTTGAATGGGGCAAGATCCAAACGCCAACTGACAAGATCGTTGCACCGTATGATACCTTATCAATTGTACCGGAAGGTATTAGTTTGATATACTAGTTTATGGTACTGATAATTGTCTAGTTTATGCTTCTAGGTATTTAAAGTGTGTGATTTGATTGTGTTGATTGGTTCAGAAGTTGCACAAACGAAGAGTCGAAATGCTAATCTTGGTTACTTTACTTGGTACATGTCGTAGTCTGTTATTCTTGGTTAGTAGAGGTGTGGTGATGTATGGTTATGTTAATGCTGGCTAACGTTACATATTTGGTTGTTATGTAAGCTCACCGTGATTGTTTATATGGCTTATAAAGATACGATGCACATGTATTGTTTAAGTGTATACATGGTTTAGAAAGACGTGGTGCATATGTGTAGATAAATGTGTTTTAATTTGTAGTTAAGTCAAAACTACCATTTTTCTCTAATTTTAATTCTTTGGGCTTTCAATATATAGAAGACCGGTATGTTCTATTATTTGGGATTGCAAAATGGTGTGTGCCTGCGTTTTATGTTCTCTTCTTTTATTGTGTTTTGTTATTAATATTCACATCTTCTCACATATTAATATTCAGATCTATATATGAGTTGTAGATGGTGAAGAGGAATGCACATGTGTATACTTTTCATGTCCAATTTACATAAATTTTGACGATAAATGCACATGTGTTTGTTAAAAAAGAAACAATGTAAACACCCATTAAACACTATCTGTCCTTACTACAATAGTTGTTTTTTTACAAAAAAATATGGTTCCTATATTTTTTATGATGAGACAAAATTAATAAAAGGAGTATACATATGTGTTATTTAAAGTGCATATGTGTTTTTACAGTTTCCGGTGAATTTGATGCATTCTTTGCATATGTGTTTTTACAGTTTTTGAGTTTAAATGTATTGAAAGTGCATATATGTTTTTTAGTTATGATATTAAGGATATTTTGTGTTTAGTTGTGATTTAAGGGTGCACTTGTGTTTTGTGTTTAAAGGCGGTACTAAATTCATCTATGACAGAAAACAATATGTGCACATATATGTACATATGTTTGGACGATCGCAAGTAAATGTCAGATGTACACATATGGAAAGTGTTTGTTTTAATGTAAATATTGTGTTTTTGATTTTTGAATATATTCCAGATTGTTGGACAAGCTAAATCTAGTTTATTTGTGGTTACAGGTATATATATAATGAGCAATATAAAAAGTGCACATATGCATACAAAGAGATCGAGAGTGGCCAAGGAAGAAAATACATGTGCATATATGGCAACATGTATATAAAGATTACGAGAGTCTCTTAATGCGTTAATTATTATTAGTGCACACGTGTATAATCAATATATTGTACTTCCATTTTCTTTTAGACATTTGTATAATGTTTATGTTCTTGATTTTAAATTTTGAATATTAAAGAATTATATATATATACTAAAAGAGGGGAGGTTAATGGGTGCAATATCGTGCTTCAAAGGGTTGTACGAAACAGTTGTTTTTACAGTAACCGGGCTGCTGTAGCATGTTGTACACTACAGTGGTTTGTACAGTAAACCTTTTTTTTTTTCTTTTTTCTTTTTTTCAAAAAGTTGTAGCACACACGAAACGGACCCTCAAAATCCAATCTAAACACAAATATATACTCCCCTTCATCATCAAAACATCAAACAAGCCATAAAATAAAAATAAAAATAAAACCGGATTTAAAATAAAAATAAAATTAGTGTTTTGAAAATAATTTAAGAAAATAAAAAGAGAGGGTGCGTGGCACGCGTTTTACCATCGGAGAGTGATGGAAAACGGCGGTGGTGGCGTATGTTGGTGGTACCGCGGCGGTGGAGGCGCGTGAGGGGTGATACGAGGTGTTTGGGGTCGCGTGAGTGGTATGGGTGTGACGGGAATATCCCGATCTATAAGATTGTACAAGAAAATGAGGTTGCCGGAAAAATATTTCGGCGAGTCGCCGGAAACTGCTGCTGCTCCGGTGGGGCGGCGGCCGGATTATTCAAAGAGAGAGAGAGAGAGAGAGTTTTTGGTGTGAGTATGTGTGTGTTTTTAGTATTAAAATGATAAAAGTGGGGGGTGTGGGGATATATATATATGGGTAAGAAAGTATAGGGTAGTTTTTGTATTAAATGAAAGTGTAGGGTAAGGTGTAAAGAGATAATCTAGGGACCAATGTTGCCAACGTAGTAAACTTCTAACTATATAAGCTCCGGGGTCCAAACGACATAGGAAACGGACTCGAAAAATTACGAAACTTGCGCCATTGTTCACGAAATAATTTTTCCAATAAAATCAAGCATAAACTTCAGAGTTTTTATCAAACTCAAAATAGTTCAAATAATTTGGTAAGTGCAATACGATTCGAATTTTCTAGGTTGTGCTGGGTCAATCAAGGGAAGATTTTGCTCACCAAGCATAAGATTGAATAGTCTATCTTGCAATAGATCCTTTCTTTCTAATACTATGACAAGCCAATATTAGAAACTCAACGAAGTTTTAAAACCGTAAAACCTATTATTCGCAAAACACAAAACATACAACATAAAACACATATCTAAACACTCCCGCCGCAACGCGCGGGTTTCCCCACTCGTTGTATTCCAAAACACATTATTTTAGAAATACACATATGCACGTTACTTTTAGAAAACATAAATGTTGAAAAAAAAACTAGTAAACAAAGGATTTAGGCGATTCAACACTAGATTATACGAAAAAACACATATGCACCTTACATTCACAAATCATGCATCCTGAAAAAGAAATTATTTAAAAAAAAGAAAAAAAATCCTAAAAATCAAAAAAAAAAAAAAAAAAAAAAAAAAAAAAAAAAAAAGAAAAAAAAAACGTTTTTTTTAATGAAAAATATCAAAAAGAAAATAAAAATGCAATTTTACTATTGTACCCTTTTGAATTAAATAATAAAAGTAAATATACAAAAAAATCTGATTGGTTAATATTGGTTCTCGCAGTTCTCGCAATTTATTTGATTCTGAAAAGAACTTCACCCTATATATATATATATATATATATATATATATATATATATATATATATATAATGTCCATTAAAATTTTATACTAATACAAAAAACACTTTATGCTTGAAAAATTTTTTTTTGCCAAAAATATATATAATTAAATTTAAAAAATATATATAAATAGTGTAATTCAAGTATAAAATTCGGTTTTTGGTTTTCGGTTTTCGGTTTTGACCCATAACCGAACCGAACTTTGGTTCGGTTCTCGGTTCGGTTCGGTCATATATAATTATATATTTTCGGTTTGGTTATGACTAAAAAATTTTTTAACCGAACAACCAAACCGAATAAACCGATTAACCGAGAACCGAACCGAACCGATGAACACCTAGCACGAAGTGATAATTTAGTTATAGAAAAGGTTGGACTGGGCCACATTTAAGGATCGAGCATAATTGGATAGTTGAGGGTAAAATCGAAGACTAAGCAGCCCAAGTATTCGGAAGACTTTTAAATCCCTTATATTTCCCATTGGGCTTATTTGTATAAACCTATAACAAAGTAAATTATATGTAGACACTAGAGAGGGGTTTGCGGAATTCAGGTTTCACCCATCAAAACCGAAAACTGAAATCAAATCGAACCGAGAAAAACTGAATTTAATTTCTAACTAAATCGAAGTCAAAATCGAAGCAAACAGAATTAATAATTCAGTTTTCGGTTTTAATACTGTTTTGACTTTTGACAAAATAAAAACTGAAATTCACATCAATATATATCTTTTATATATTTATATACAAAAAACATTAAAACTTTCATAATATATTACATTTTTTAAGTTTGATTTTTTTTGCAAATTTATAAAATTAAATAACCAAATAATTAAAGTTAAGCAATTCGGGGTCCGATTTGGTTTTCAGTTCATTTTATTCCAATTTGAATTCGGTTTGATTCAGTTTTTAGTTTTAGTCAGAAAATAAATACTAACCAATTAAACCGAACCGAATAAATCGAAAAACCCGATAACATAATCGATTAACAGCCTATTTGTGGTTTAACCTTTTTACTTCTTGTGTAAAAAAATAAAGGGAAAGAGAGATTTCTTACCAAAACGTTAATATTTACGTCTATCGAAAAAAGGAACAAAGTTATTTATTTTAGACCTAAAGTTGTAACTATTATTATAAGAGAGCGTCTTAAATAGGAGCGGACATAACTAAAGCACCACACTCGTGGTGTAAAATTTTCTTTTTACATTGTTTTAAAATTTAAGAGCAAGTACAATATTACCTTTCAAAAAGATTTTTCCTTTTAAAACGACAATTTAACTATCTCATGACATTTACATCACAAATTAATCTCAACATGTTTTAATCAGGAGTTGAATCTGCAACTATTTAGTTGAGGAGCTTCTCTCACAACACGAGTTACCGGTATTGAGACACAAGCAGTTTGGTCTTTTCAAAAGAATATACGTATACATATCTTATAAAATTCTAATCCACCTCCGATCTTAAATGTTAGGTCACTCAAAGTGCTCTAGGTGTAGTTTTAATACAAGAGGCAAAATCGTTACCCAATACATGCAGTGACGAAGCTTGGATTTTGTAAGTGGGGGGTCGGGATCTAAATTTTTTTTTTCCTAAGGCTATATTTCAGGTATACCAAAATTTTTGGGGGGTCGAAACCGAATATACCGAAATTTTTCTACACGAAAACTATATACCCCTACATCGCAAAAAAAATTTCGGGGGGTCGGGCGCCCCCCCCCCGGCCCCTATGAAGCTTCGCCTCTGAATACATGCTTTTTCAAACGAGGAACTTGACACATGCTTTTTAAAATAGTTACTAAAGTGATTAAAATGAACTCAATTTGGAAACAGTGCTAGTCAATTAGGTTTATAGAAAAGATAGTACCATCAGATTAAGTATTATCAATATTAATTTGATGTGTAATTCAATTGGTTCCGGATCGGATGACAAAGACTTTGCAAGCAAAATGATCATGTTTTTTAAAAAAGTTTACTAACAACATCTCTTAGGGGTTGTCGTTAAGCAAGTGATTGTCTTTACGTTGTTTTAATTCAGGATCGTCTTTAACCACAACTTTAATAGTTCTTATTAGCAAAACCCTTTTTAAAATGGACATATGCTGTGTGAACGTTCCTTGGAGTCATATTAAACATTCTGATTCACGTATTATTTTTGGGCGAGACATAAGGACGTACCCATTAGTATTGCGGGCTCTACATTTCTGCAAGATCTTTGACTTGGTTGCGAAGAAGAAACCAACTAACATTCCACGTTGAAGAAGATTATTACATATTAATTTAGGATAGTTTGTAAACATATACAAACAACATGTTAATATAAAAATGTTTAAGATGGGATCGAAGAAGAAAAACAAAAGAAAGAAAGCGTGATGTTATGTGAATTCGTGCAGAAAGTCTCAATCCCAAGATATTGTCACATGGTTAAGTTAGTTGCTCCGTAATAAAGCAAATTATGAAGACCAATTCATTATACGACCGGTCGTCTAATGCTAATGTTGATGCGTTGCGTGCGAATATTCCTAATTATATATTATCCCAATGGGATGATTTGCATGATTTATATTAATATTAACTTAACAAACCCTATTTTAGAATTCATTTGCATGTGCATATGCTTTGAATACTCAACCCAAATCACAAAACTCATCAAAATTCCATATTACATAGTCTTCTTTTGTCTCTTAGTTAGTACTTGCAATACTTATCAATATAAAATACCTACCATATAACCCCCAAACATGGCTAAGAAGATGTGTATACCTTTTTATAACATGGCTAGACTTTGTTTTTATTTTCTGTGAATTAAAGTATCTAAAAAATTGTAGATGAGATTTAGTTCATTGTCTATTTGTTAAAACGTTTCCCAGAAATCTAAATATACTGGCGAAACACGAAGTCGCAACAAGTTTTATCATGATCCTTGAATTTGAATGACTTTTTCAAAGGAAAAGAAGTTTGCTTGTTTAGGCAATTTCATGCTATATGTGGATTCTGGGCCGTTCCATGAATTTATGAAATTTTTGAGAGCCCTGGATAAAATTAAATAACGAGGTTTTTCGATAAAAAATGATATATATAAACTGTCATCATTTATAAGATATAATATAATTAGTTAGTTAAACGTTCTAACATATTACTCATTTAAGATACTTTCTCATCTAAATATTTTTTTCTTTGTGAAAAATATGCGTACACATGCATATAATTATTAGCGGGACAAATTTTGAGGCCCTTAAAAATTTGGGGCCCTGTGCGGTCAATCACCTTGCACACCCTCAAAGCCGGCCTTGTGTGGATTATACGATCTAATACCTTTTTTTGTTTATTCATACTAGCTTCATGATAAGTTTTCTTGATCATCAATTAAAAGTTAGATATAGCAAGAACCGTAGATGGATGTTTAATGACCTAATTTAAAACTTCATAAAGGAGGCCAACTACTAAGAAATTACATTGCATACGATCATCGGACGACCAATGATCACCCGACTTATGTGTACCACTGGTGCCACAATTGATGTCGATGAGACGTGTACTGGTTTTTGTGAGATGCATTTGATGAATGATCATGATGGTGAACGTGACTAACGGTCCTTTAATTTAATTGCATTTAGAAATGCAAATTATAGTTGGAAGCCTTTTGTGTCTAAAAAGTGAGTACTTTTATTAGGTAGTCACACAAATAATAGCTAAACATACATACACTAGTTGCGTTGCAATTGGTACGTATTTTATTAGGTGAAATATTATTTAGTAGTTATCACTTTTTATTGAGAGTCATTGTAGTATAGAATGTGCGTACTTGTTCATTATGAAGTTAAAGGAATAATTGCGTTAGGAGGGCAGAATATGCATGCATGTTTGACATTTGATTATGAAGTTAATGTGATAAATACGTTTACAGGGTTTTAAATATACCTTCTTACGAACGAACAACATGCAGCAGGAACTAGCATCGTATAAGTTGTAGATGGTTTTTCTTTCTTTCTTTCTAACCGCCCTTAAATGTATCATAGTTGTCATCATTTCTTTTTATATATATCGAACAATTTTTTGTTATTATGTGTACTAAACTTAAATTTTTAGGCATGTTTGTGTACTTTATGATATTTTGCCTCTCCTATGTTAGTAAAATGAAAGGCAAAATGGTCATAAAATACACAAAAATACATAAAAAATCAAGTTTAGTACAAAAAATAGCAAAAAAAATTGTTCTATATATATAAAAGGAATAAGTGACAACTATAATACATTTTGGTGTCATTAGCCATTTTTTTCATTATTATTATTTATTTTGCTGAGAAGCAAATTGCACTAAAACACAAAGCTAGCCATAACATCCTTAATCAATCAAGATTCGAAGTCACGTACTGATGACATATGGTTGAAACGACAGCGTTTTGTGGCCGGGTTGGGACAGTCCTAGTGCCGTTAACATCCGATCACTTCAGAGCACAAGGTGCAGTATCAAGTTATAGCAAAAAGTATTCACTTCATCAATTTCCCTTATATATAACTCAGAACATATAACTTAATCCAAAACAGCTGCTCTCATCATTCAAGTTATCGGACAGAGACCCACAATTTCTTCTTTCATTTTCTAAATAAAGCAACATATAAAATTTAAAACGTTATTTGGTTTTAATAAGATAACTTGCCAAATTTATTCATTTTAGGAACTAATTATGCAAGAAAAAATCAAATGACTAACAATGCAAATCTAATAAGGACTAATGGTGCAAGATCTTAACTAACGGAGATTAAAAGCGAGCATAAAAGATATGTCATCTTTTTCTTCTTCGTTGAGTCACTTGAAAACCCCACCAAAACACACACACATAAAGACACGCGTACCCAATACCTACCAGAAAATCTGAAAAAAGAAAAAAAAATACGTATAACTTAGTTGGCCACCAAGGCGCGACAGTCTATAAGGCGACATGGGGTTTGGCTGGCTCACGCCAATGGGTCAAAATGCACCTTATAACGCACTGTACCTGGTGCTCTTACTACCAGATACTGCTGCACCATTACAAGTGTCGTTCTGGTTGTTGCAAATTCCTTTTCCACCATTTGCTGTACCATTAAGTGTTATGTCTCTTGTATAGCAATGTAGCATGCGCATACAATTACTTACAATGTTTGTTTTGGGTCTCCTAAGTATCCACCACCATTGTAACCACACGCCTCTAAGTATGCTAAACTGAGGATTAACCGTTAACTCGATCACAACCTCCTCTATGGTTTTAGAATTCTTTTTAACTATTTGATTGTTCACGTTTACTATTAATTTGGAAATCTTATTAACTAGTGATTGTTCACGTTCAAGTTGGAAGTCTTTCTAATTAGTAGACTACCAGAGATCGAGAAATGGAAGATGTTCGTTTCAATTTAACTCCAATGTTTTAAAGCTTACAGTACAAACGACATTTTTTCATTATTTTTGTTTTTACCTAATCAGTGGCGAGCTGAGAGAGTATTGACTTAGATGTACGTAGTTTAATTGAGATATTTTCATAACTTTTCAAACAATTTCCTTCGCCGCTCTTAAGATGTGTATATGATAAGATTTGAACATAATACACCTTGTACTCACATCCAGTGGCGCAGCTTAATAGGGGGGGGGGGGGGGGGGGCGCCCGACCCCCCGAAATTTTTTTTGCGATATAGGGGGTATATAGTTTTCGTGTAGAAAAATTTCGGTATATTCGGTTTCGACCCCCCCCCCCCCCCCATTTTAATTCGGTTTCGACCCCCCATAGTTTTAGGAAAAAAAAATTGATCCATTACATTTATATAAGCCCATCTTAAAAAAAAAAATTGATCCATTACCATTACTTATTTAGTTATTTAGCCCATTAAAAAAAAAAAAAAAAAAAAAAAAAAAAAAAAAAAAAAAAAAAAAAAAACGTATCTAATATTCATCCTCCCACCTCACAATCGACCCACCCCCAAATAAACCAAATCTCAAATCCATCCTCCCAAACCCAGAACCTGAGAACCCCCCCCCCCCCCCCTGCTCGGCTGCTGCTCATCTCCTCCTTGGCTGCTTCTGCTTGGCTGCTAACTGCTTCTGCTTGGGCCGCTTGGCTGCTTGGCCGGCGCTTGGCTGCTTTCTCTCTATTTCACAAAAGGCGAAGGTATGTTAATTGTTAAATCCATCAATTGATGTATTGTTTAATTTATAAGGAGTTAGGAGTTTAGGACCAGATTTGGGAGTTAGGAACTTAGGACCAGATTTGGCCATTTGGGTCATTGGGTGAATGGGTTCAATCTCATATTGTTTAATTTATAGATTGTGAGTTAGAAATTAGGATACCACTAAATCACTAATATAAGTTATTTGCAATTTATGTAGGTTTACAGATTTATACATTGTGAATATGGTGAAGAATAAGACCATAACTTCATTTTTTAAAAGAAAGAACGAAGAACAACAAGTAGAAGGAATTGATGTTGAAAGTCAAGAGAGTAAACGTCAAAAAGGTTCAACAAGCGAACCGGTTATTGGTCTGGATACTTGCAATGAACAACCATCTGATATTCCACAAGCTAAATGCAATGAACAACAACCATCTGATGTTAGTAGCCTAGAAAGAGATCCTGCTAAACGACTTGAAATGTGGAAATATCCGGTTGAGGCACACCAGTTCTTTGAGTACTTAGCTTTTGTAATAAATGTGGTTTGTGCTTCTAGTAAGCGTCACGATGAGTTACAAAAGGCGAAGGCAATTGAGATTAAAAAATGTCACTTGGGCTGTTCTCAAGGGAATAATGGACGACACTACTCGTAATACCCGTACTCAACGTGGAGATGCTAGTATTGCTTATACTTACTTGAAGTCATTTGAGTTTGTGTTTGTTCTTCACATGATGAAAAATGTGATGCAAAAGACTGATGCACTTTGTCAAGGATTACAAAAGAAATCCCAAGACATCCTTAATGCAATGGATTTAGTTTCAGCCACAAAGGTTAGTCTAAATAATTTTAGAAACAATGGATGGGATTCTTTAATTGAGGAAGTTATTTTTTTTTGTCAAAGACATGAAATAGAGATGCCCGATATGAGTGCTCCATATAGATCTACCCGGTATCGGCCTCGTAAAAAAGATCTTCATGTTACATTTGAACATTTTTACCGAGTAGATTTGTTTATGGAGACATTGGATAAGCAAATACAAGAGTTGGATTCTAGATTCAGTGAGCAATCAATGGAGTTGTTATCTCTTGGTTCGACTTTATGTTCAAAAAAGATTAACATTGATCACATTGTTCTTCTTGTTGAGAAATATTATCCTGCGGACTTTACTGAGCAGGAGAGAAATCAATTAGTTGGTCAATTGGAGACTTTTCAAGTTGAAAGGATAAATAATGCCAAGTTAAGTGAGGTAGCAACTCTTTCTGATATCTGCCAAAATCTTGTAGAAAGTGGGAAAAATATCATGTACGATTTGGTTGAAAGAGTGTGTCGGCTACTCTTGACACTTCCGGTTTCGACTGCAACAACAGAGAGGGGATTTTCGGCAATGAAGATATTCAAGAATCGCCTACGTAATAAGATGTCAGATGACAATCTAGCAAACAGTATGGTGATTTACATAGAAAAAGAAATTGCTGACAAGTTTGATTCGGAGTCCATAATCGAAGAATTCAAGGGTCTTAAAGGTCGAAGGGCTGATCTCTAATTTCTCCAATCAATCGAACCAGGTACCAACCGTTTGTCTCCTTTTTAATGTTTAGTTGTCTTGGACAAATGTTTAGTTTTTTAGTGATTGAAACTTTTTTTTATATAATAATAGTATTTAATTTTTGACCCGACCCGAATCGAATCACTGACCCGAACATATTACCCGAAAAATAGCGTTAGAAAAAAAAATTTAGATCCCGATCCCCCACTTAGAATTCTCAAGCTTCGCCACTGCTCACATCGGGTGCATAATCTGTATTACTTACTAGCTACTACATGGAAACCCGGAGTAGTAAGAGTTTTGAGTGTGTGTTTTGATTGGCTGGTAGATATAGTTAAGATAGATTAGAAGACATTATTTTTATTTTTTTTCTTCTGAAAGACCGATATATATTAGAACCAAACGAAACAAACATACAAAAAAAAGGCGAGCCTCACTTACAACGAGATACTTGACTTGCCCCCAAGACAAGTCCTAAATAAAAGTACAAAATAGAGATAACAAAACAAAGAGACTAAGACTCAAAAACAAAACAATAACCAGGAAAGAAACTATGGGTTACACCATCCTCCCTAACAAAGTAGATACTAAATTAGAAGACATTATTTATTATCTTGATATCAAATAACGTAACAATTCTTTTCTATTTTGAACCTTAGCTTCCCGCTATATATGGTGGTTTTACTAATAGTTTAGTACAAGTATGAGAGTGATCTTCTGTTGCATAGAGAAACATGTTACAATTAAGTTGCACTCATCTGCTAGCTAACCGTGGAAACACGTAATTGAATAACTAGTGATAGACAAAGATATTGGAAGGAGACATTATAAATAAAGAAAGTTTGTCATCTTTGACATGGGGAAGGCACGCAAAAGAAGTATTTTTAATTGAGATAAAAAAATGAAAAGGGTAATGTTTTCCATCTAATTAAACCAACGTTAAACACTACTTTTTCTGGGAATTTGGATTCTAATGACATTTGGTCCAGGTTCCTCTTGGGAACGTCACTCCTACGTGATAGTCACGTGCCATGTGTCGTGCCACCCTCCCTCACATTTTTTATTACAATCACTTACAATGTTATAAATAGCGTGAGGCGTGACGTGGCGGCGAAGCCAAGCCTCAAGCTACACGAGCTATAGCGAAGCTATAACGTTTTTTGAGGCGTGACCAAGGCGGCATAATTTTTTATAGATTTATATATTTATATCATATTTCATATATATATATATATATATATATATATATATATATATATATATATATATATATATATATATATATATATATATATCAAGTTTACAAAACGTAGGAAATAAACTCAAAAAGCTAAACTATAATTGCATTTTTCGTCATTTCTTTAAATAAAACCTTCTCCGTGAGAGTAAACTGCTAAAAGATAAAATGTAAAAACCTAAAAACTACGGTATAAAACATCACATTCACATATTCACATTCACTTGTTATATTATCTTTTAGCATTTGATTTATAAAGTTAGCCCAAGCCCAAGTTCCTTCTAGCCCAATAATATTAAATTACTAAATTCTACAAAAGCTTCAAAATAAAGCGCCACGCTTCACGCTATAGCACGCCTTACCACGCTTTTTCGCGCTTCATAACACGCTACACATTAAGAAGACGCCTTGGCCTGTTTCGTAACGTGGAGGCCACGCCTCGCGCTATAACGCCGCTATAGCGCCGCTATGGCGCGCTATTTAGAACCCTGATCACTTAATTGTTTTTCTTCCTGTAGGTAATTATTAGTCAAATCATACGATATTTATCTTGTTTTCATTAAAATCAGTAGTCGAATATTTTGTTAAAAAAGGTCTAATGACGCTTGAGAAGAAAATATAGTCAATAACGCTATATGGCGAAGGCAGGGTTTACTTCAATTTAAGTGTCGTGCCTTCGGGCGACTTAAGTTGAAAGTTTTCCCCTCATCGGGTTTCGAATTGGTCAAGGATTTCTCCGAAAGAACCGTTCAAAAAAAAAAAAAATAACGCTATATGGCAAACATTAGTAGATTATATATATACCCGTTATTCTTAAAGGGTTACTTTTGTTTTCGAACATAGATCAACATTTTTGATATTTTCTTGAGTAAATAAGTGTGAGAAAGTATTTTCTTTGTTTGTTTGTAAGTGCATGGAAAATTGTAAAAAGATTTCGGTGAATGTAGTGAGATATAGAGGGGACCATAGCATTGGGGTTGAAGAATTTAAGTTAAAATAATAAGAGGACGATAGTAGTTGCGTAACTAGCTTTGTTATTCTAATATAAATGTAACGAATTGACGGTTCTTCCACATAATCCATTTTGGGAAATGTTTTTCTTTCAACATGAACAAGGAAAATTTTCACCAATGATAGATAAAAGTTGTCGCCGAGGCTAACGAGACATAACAAACTACGAGCATATTACGATCGACTCAAGTCTATATTAGCAAATTGACTATTTATGCAGGCGGAGACATATGCGTAAGAGTGGACCCATGCCCTCTAGCAAAAAACATTGTTGTGTAATATGACAATTTCTGTACTTTTTCCTTTTAAAAAATTGATTTGTAATGTAGTTTATAAATAGGGTTTTTCTAACTTGTGTTATAGGGGCACAAGTTAAGCATACAAAAAGTACATTAAAAGTACATAGGGACTCAAATAAAAGTCCAGACAAGTGTACTTTTTATGCTGATCTCTGTATACTTTTTCGTAAGCCCTTGTGTACTTTTGGTATACTTAACTTGTGCCCTTAAAGCACAAGTTAGAAAAACCCTTATAAATATTATCAAAAATTTTCACCCCGGATTTTAGGTACCCTTTTACCCAGACAACTTGCCTTACCTCATGGACAATAAAACGGGTCGTCGCCACGCCGTTATCCCAGATTTCACGGGATTGTGTCCATTGTACAACCTGGCACCTACCAACTAGGCGAGGCCTATCTCGTCTCGCTTGATTCCTAGACAAAGTAGGTAACGAGGTGTAGGTAGTATAAATACCCCACCTCATTTATTATTGACAACCAACACACACTTATTGCATTCACTCTCATTTATTATTTAACCCTTCGTATTATCATATTCTTACTCTCACACCAAAGGTTGGTCTTGGGATAAAACTCAAGGCGAGACTAACGTGCGTGTTTCGTGTGTGTAGGTACAAAACCACATCCGGATGACACTTCCGAAGGATACTAAAAGAAGTCGGACCCCCGGCAAGGTTTTACTTCAACAAATTGGCGTCATCCGTGCTAAAAGAAGTCGGACCCCCGGCAAGGTTTTACTTCAACAAATTGGCGTCATCCGTGGGACCTATTATTCATTCTGCCCAAGTAAAAGAATGACAGACCCTCCGCCTTTTCACATCCTTCTTCCCCAAGCCGGGGGGAGCGGGACCAACGACGAAAGTAACACAAATAACAATGCGGACAATCATGACGGTCCAGAGAACGATTCTCCAAACCTGCAGCCCTGCAGGAGCTTATTCTGGGTCGTGTAGCGTCCCGAACCGAGTTGATTAAGAAACACAATGCTCGAGGGGAGAATATGCTCAGACCAATACGTCTCGATTTCGGAGACGAGGGGGATAAAGACAGAGGAAAGGATAAGGTCGTAGAAGAAGAAGACGACGATTTAAAGAAGTCGTTCAAAGAAATGTCGAGGTCTCCATTCACCCATCGAATTATGGAGTTCTCCGGACAGAACTACGAGATGCCCCTGAACATGAGGTTTTACGAAGGATCCGAATGATCATCTCACAAGATTCACCGGAGCCGCCAATCAAGGGCAATGGCCGATGCCCACTTGGTGCCTTATGTTCCAACAAACCCTAGATGGAGCTGCCGGAGGTTGGTTTGAACGTTTAGAACCAGGTAACATTGAGAGTTGGAATGAGTTGAGGGAACAATTTTCGACCAGGTTTTCTCTGCAAGAGAAGTGCACCAGAGATCCTACGGAGATTACAAAGATTGTCCGGAAGGCGCATGAGTCCCTGCCCGACTTCAAAGAACGGTGGACAGACGAGGCGAGTTATAGCAGCGGTGTACTGGAGATCATGTGTATCTCGGCCTTCATGGAAGCACACAGATGTCCAGCTTTAGCCAAGAAGTTCTCAAACAAAGTTCCACGTACGATCAAAAAAATGTTCACTAGGGTTGACGATTTTGTCAGGTCCGAGAAAGCGTACCTGGAAACAGATTTGCCGCGAGGCGAAGGTTTTGAGCAGAATAAGAAAGGATACTCTGGGTACAAGGGAGATAAGCAAAACAGAAACACCTACGGAGATAGACCGAGGGGAGATCGTTGGAACGATCACAAATAAAAGAACACATATCAACCTTATGTGGCTCCCAGAGACAACTCCTACCGCCAAGATCATAACTGACAGGATTACCGTCGGAATGAACCCCTCGGGTATGATCTCGACCGTTCAATACTAGGGGCCCTGAGCAAGCTCCCAAGGGAAATACTAGCGACTAAGCATCACTAAATTTGCCCCGTCCACCACCGACGAGCGACAGAATGAAGATAGAGAACATGGATAGGTTCTGCGAACATCATGGTGAGAAGGGGCATTTGACTAATGACTGCCACCAACTCAAAAAGCAGCTGGAGATCGCACTGAAATCCGGAAAGCTGGATCATCTTTTAAGAGATTGGAAACAAAAAGACGCTGGAAGGGGCAGAGACCCGCCGAGAGGGGGTGACACAGGAAAAGCTAAAGTTATCAATATGGTAAGGGGATCCAGAGAGAACAGGAAGCGAAGATATTGTGGTCATGTGGAGAATTGGATGAACGTACCAATAACTTTTCATCCTTTCCTCGAAGGGGAACTATGAGAGGAACCCCTTATCGTGGAGGGGGAAATAGAATGGTATTTGGTCCGAAGGGTATACGTAGACGAAGGGTCATCGGTAGACATCATGTATGAGCATTGCTTCAAAAATCTCTGCTCGGAAATAAGGGAAAGGCTCCGGGAGACCATCACTTCACTCATCGACTTTTCTAGAGAAACTAACAGGCCGTTAGGGAAGATCGATCTGGAAGTGTGCTTCGGCAATGCGGCTCTGATTCGCCGAACAATTATGAACTTCTGTGTGGTCAGGTCTCCCTCCCCTTATAATGTAATTATCGGTTGGACTTGTATAAAAGAGCTAAGGGCAATCCCATCCACCACTCACTCCATGCTTAAGTTACCCACCCCCGGGGTATAGCAACGCTGACCACTCGTCCTGCGGTAGTACTTGAGTGTCAAAGGCTAGAAGAACGGGTGGAACGGAAGCAGAAGGACGTTCCTCAAGAAGCGGAAATGACGGGTCCCGAAGAAACTAGAATGACGGAGGAAGTATTGATCAACCCGGCTTTCCCAGAACAGTTACTCACTATAGGAAAAGGATTTTCTAAAGAGTTCCAAATGGATTTGGTGGAATTGTTAAGAAAAAACCAAGATGTGTTCACATGGCAGCTGGGAGACATGACCGGGGTCCCCAGAAGACTTATCAAGCACCATCTCAATGTCAATGTTGCAGACCCTCCGGTGGCACAAAAGAAGCGTAACTTGTCAGCGAAAAAGAATCAAGTGGTCTTGAAAGAGGTGGAGGAATGGCTAAAAGCAGGAATAGTGCGTCCCGTACGTTATCCAACTTGGGTCTCCAACCCAGTCTTAGTCAAAAAATGTGACGGAAGTTGGAGGATGTGCATCGATTTCAAGAATTTGAATTCCTCGTGCCTGAAAGATTATTACCCTTTACCGGAGATTGATTGGAAGATTGAGTCAGTGGTTAGCTACAAGTATAAGTGTTTCCTTGACGCTTATAAGGGATATCACCAAGTCCAAATGGCTGAAGAAGATGAAGAGAAAACAACATTTTACACGGAGAGGGGAACATATTTATATACGAAGATGCCATTTGGATTGAAAAACGCTGGAGCCACTTATCAGCGGTTAGTAGATTCTGTTTTCCGGTCCCAAATAGGAAGGAACATAGAAGCTTATGTGGTGACATGGTGATAAAAAACACAGGGGAAAAAGAAATGCTGGCAGATATTGCTGAAACTTTCTACAATCTACGGAAAACAAACATGACACTGAATCCAAAAAATGCTCCTTCGTTGTGGAAGAAGGCAATTTCTTGGGATATGTGGTGACATCGGAGGGCATAAGAGCAAACCCAAAGAAGACGTAGGCGATAGCTCAGATGAAGTCTCCATCCACATTCAGGGAAATGCAAAGTTTAAGCAGAAAGTTGGCAGCCCTGAATCGCTTCTTAGCAAAATCTGCGGAGAAGTCACTTCCCTTCTTCGAAACACTGAAAAACATCACAAAAGAAAACAGGGATGAATACTGATAGACCCAACAAGCCGAAGAGGCCTTCCATTCCCTCAAAAAGCTCATTCTCGACCTCCCGTCTTTGTCAACACCAATACCGAAGGAAACTTTGTATGTCTATCTCTCAGCCGCTAAGGAAGCCATCAGTATAGTACTTCTAACGGAGAGAGAGAGAGGGGAAGCAACTCCCCATTCATTATATAAGCCAGACCCTCCAAGAAGCCGAAAAGAATTATGCACAGATAGAGAAGCTGGCACTAGCTTTGTTGTACTCATCACGAAAATTAAGAAGGTACTTCGAAGCTCATCCCATTAAGGTCATAACGGATCAGCCAATAAAGCAAATTTTGGGCAAGGTGGAAGCCTCAGGGAAGCTGGCCAAGTTTTCCATAGAACTGGGGGCTTATGACATCACATATGTACCAAGGAATTTGGTAAAAGGACAAGTCCTCGTGGAATTCTTTTCGAAAGTTCCAGTAAGCAACGAAGGCCCATGACCTAGCAAACCTACGAAAGAAATATGTGATGTTTCCAAAGAAGAAGAGTGGAATTTGTACACAGATGGAGCGTCAAGCAAGAAGGGGTCAGGGGCAGGTTTAGTCCTAATCGGACCGGCCCAAGTCGAACACACGTATGCCCTCTGTCTCAACTTCGACAACACAAACAATGAAGCCGAATATGAGGCATTGCTGGCAGGTTTAAGAATTGCAAGGAAAATGAAGGTAGATGCACTGGATATCCGGGTAGATTCTAAGATGGTCGCAAGCCAGATCAACGGGAGCTTTGTAGCAACCAAGGAAAGCATGAAAAAGTATTTGGCAACAGCTAAGGACCACATTAAGTAATTTTAGAAATTCAAGATCCGCAACATACTGAGAGCGCAGAACCAGAAGGCAGATGTGCTTAGTAAGTTGGCTCTAGTGGCCTTTAACCATCTTACTAAGGAGATCCTTATCGAGGTATTGGAGAAACCATCGACGGACGAAAAGCAGGTGAGGGACATTGTGGAAGAAAGGAAGACAACTGGATGACTCCTATCATCCAGTGCTTAGAAGAGGGTGTATGGCCGGAAGACCAGAATAAAGCAAGGGCATTACGGATGAAGATCCCTCAGTATGTGATGGACGATGGTGTCTTATTCAAAAAGTCATATCTAAATCTTATGCTACGGTGTGTGGTGCCATTGCAAGCAAACAATGTCATCCGGGAGGTTCACGAAGGAATATGTAGAATGCACTCCGGACCTTGATCGGTAGTAGTCAAGCTCATACGAAAAGGTTATTATTGGCCTACGATGCACAGGGATGCTAGGGAAGAAATCAAGAAGTGTGATGCCTGCCAGATCCATGCTCCGGTACCTAAATTACCAAAAACCATCATGACATCCATCATGGCACCATGACCTTTTTACCAATGGGGAATGAATGTGTTGGGTCCGTGATACGTGGGAATCGCACCAGGCTTTACCTCTCAAGGGATCTTGAGAAGCTTACAACCCCCACCAGGAAGTATACCTGATCGTTGTAGTATAGTATAGTATAGTGACAAGTACCGGGGGATTGATCGTTCAGCTAGGAATAGTGTCGCTAGGATTAGAAAACCTAAATACTAGTTCTAGAGATGAGGGATGATTCTTTTTGTATTTTTATATTTTTTAGAAAGCAAATTAAAATTTCGGGTTTGAAGGATTTGGGCGGAATTAGTTGCTAGTCAACTAACCCAATACTAAGATGCAATCAAAATAAAATACTAAAAATGAAAATAAACTATATTAAACTAAGGTTGTGAGCAATAAGTGGGAGAAATGTGTTTACTTAGATTTCACTACTCCCTAGATATCTTTTACACGTTAATTACTTGTTATAGTTGCGTGGATGACGGATTGTATTCCTTAATACCATTCATGGGGTGGCGTACTTACTTCCCCAATCCTATGAGTGCCTACTTCACTCCTATGTCGAGCCTGCAAGAAGCTCCTAACATGGGATCATTAGAATTTACTCATGCATTAAATACAACTAATAAAACCTAGTACACATCGGTTCATGTTTCCTAAGACGTTCAAGCATGTTACCATTTGGAGATCTGTCAGTTTTCTTAAGCCTAACATTGAAATCATTCATCCAATACAACCATAAACAAGTAATCAACACATAATCAACATCTAGGTTTCATTAGATCTAAGCAAACACAAGATAAATCTAGCCTAGCATGGTGGAATCAAGACAAGCACAAGATATAGACAACCAACACATAGACATATTGATTGAATTAAGAAAAGACTTATCTTAATAACACATGTAAGGATTCAAGTGTTGAAAACCCTTGAAAAGCTGTAAAATTCGTATATGGTTCGGCCTTAGGGTTTCTCCAAACTTCTTCTTCTCTAATGAATGAAAATTAGAAAACTATATATAGATATTAGAGGCTGACGGCGTCAAGAACAAACTTGTGACGCCGTCATCTCGCCGCCAAAATAATCCTCGGACTGCCTTGATCTACATTTGACGTCGTCATGAAGTCCACTTTTGCAGGCCGTCACACATTTAACTCTTGACGCTCTACTTGTGATGCCTTCATTTCTGTACTGGGTCATCATGGTCTTTACTCTTGACGCCGTCAGGAAAGTCTTCTTGACGCCGTCACACACTGTTTCCAGCATGGAAAATTAAGTCTTTGGCGTTTTTTTCACTTTTATGCTCCAAAAATGTTCGAATTGCTTCCTTTTACAGATTTCACTCCCAAAGTACCTAAAATAACAAAATGAACGATTTAGGGCAATATTTGATCAAATAAATACAAGTTAGGGGTCATTTAACACTAATATAAAAGTAATTACAACAAATAATCGTTCCACTAAAGACCAAAGACAAGCACGGAGGTCATATACTATCACCTCACAAATAGTATTTAGATACTCACATCTCTCGGGTGTAATAAAGTATAAATTACAATATGGAAACGGAAGATATCTCTCACTACCTGTCATAGCAAAATAGATTACCATAGGCTTGGGAAAGGATCAAACCTCCACCACATGGCGTAAGCACCTAGGATAAACTATCAAAGAGGTCTTTTAAAAGGGTTGTAACGTTAGGTGTAGGGATATGAAATACACGGTTTTGTTGGATATAGGCAGTCTTTACTGGTGGCGAGTTAACAATCTTGGTTAATTACATGTACAATATGGCATTGCTAAGCCAAGACTAGACTCAACTTAAGCTAATAAATGAAAAATAACAAAAAACATAAAATGAACATAGAATAAAAAGGGATGGTAGTCCGTATGTCTTTCTCTTTTCTTTTTCTATTTTTTTTTTCTTTTTCTTGATTTTTCGATTTTTTTTTTTTTTTTTTTTTTTTTTTTTTTTTTTTTTTTGCATACACTCTTACCCTACCATCCAAAATAATACATCATAGGGAATGAAAATTCCCCTTACACTTGAATTTTTACATACTTTACAATAAACTAATCTAATGACTCGAATTAAGAAAATTAAAACACTTGGAATACTTTTAAGATTAACGTACATATGGGGGTAATATTTGATGTTCTTCCCCATTACTCCATAAAATAAGTACTTTACCCATGAGTCCCAAAACAATATGTACAAGGATATGACTCGACTTAGCAACCATGTAATCAATTAGATAATTAACTAAGGGTTTAACAAATAACAATAATGCACTAAAGATGAGTGCATACACGGAAGGCTAAGGCGATTTGGTTGTACATTTAAGTGGGGTGTAACAAATTCTTCCTTTAAGTAAAATGCTTAAAGTTAGAAACGAAAAGATAGGCTCGGAGGGGTGTACTAGGGGTTTCGTGTACTAAAAATGAGTACAACATTAAGGGTGTGGGAAAAATTAATTGACTTAACTAGCCAAGTAATATGACTTAAATGGTCAAGTAATTATGATACGGGTTTAACACAAGGGTGATCCTAATGCCTCTTATCATGTAGTAAATCCTACTACACGAATGTAGTCTCACTAGCGGTCTCGGGATGCATCACTAACGCAAGTTCTAGAATCTAAATGCTATCGGTACACTCATAAGCACTAATTTTTCCTATCAAATCTAAAGGCGAACCTCACATATTTGGGTGGAAAATTTTCTGAATGGTACGGTTTTGTGCTAGTCATACAATCTCCTATCCATGAGACACTTGCTATGGCTAAAGTTTCACTCCTAAATGTTGTAAAAAAGTTTAAATTTGGCGCTAAAATTGCACTAACAAGTATTTCTCATAGTTTTATTACACATCTACCATCAAACAAACAAACTCAAGAGAAAGTGTATATGTAAGGTATCATCATTTTACCCTCCCCTTACACTTAAGATGAACATTGTCCCTAATGTTCAAGTAAAGAATGTAAAAGTGAAAACAGTAAAACAAATGAAATCAAATACTCCCCTGATTCTCTCGGTATGGATAATAAGGTGGCCAGGTTAGATCTTCCTCCAAGAAAATGAACAATCAAAGCTTCCATTCCAGAAAAATAAATCATCTTCTTGTCATACATAACCTGTAAATCCTGAGAAAACAGATAAAGCAACCTCGCATAAAATCGGCGGCAATCTACATAAGTTACTAAATCCTAGAAAACAAAATAAGATATAATGCTTGTGGAATGAAGTTTGCAGATTTCCTGGAGATTATAAAACTTAATAATTCAACAAAAACTTTAAGACTCCATTAGAAAAACAAAACTGGTAAAATTTCCAGATTTTTACACGTGACGCCGTCAAGAGCAAGCTCATGACGCTGTCAGAAGTGACCTGCAGAAATTCTTATGTTAAGTTTCCGGAAAATTTCTGGAAAAACTTGGTCCTACTTCCTGGAAAATCCTCCAAAACTTCATTATGACTCAATACAAGCATTTGACTCTAACAAATACGAATATACATGTTCACTTAATATTGTGGAGAATCATGATCGGTTTGTTTCTTGAAAACATATTTGGGGTTTCCCCTTACACTTATCTTTTACAAAAATACCTTTTTGGGTGAAGTTAAGACTAGGCCAAACAACAAAGTAAAGTATTTCCACTTTTTAGTTTTGGAAACATGACCTACCAACAATAAAAATAAAGCATGCATATAGAAGCAAATAACAAACAAACAAAATAAAAATCACACAAAATCATGGGTTGCCTCCCAAGAAGCGCTTTTCTTTATTTACGAGTCTTGTAGCTAGACTCAAGGTCATGGGTTACTACGTGACTTCATCGTTGGTTTCACTCTCTAGGTCATCTTCTAAACTAGTATCGCTTTCATAGTGTAAGTACTTCGGGTCTTCGAACTCGAAGACATCTTCTCGATACTTAGAACCAAGTTTACTAACATCTTTAAAGAACCCACATGATAGATCGGAAGTGTTCTTACATCCTCTCCGCACATCATCATCACACAAAATAAGTTGAGAACTTAGCCTATCAAGCCCGTCACAATCGATTTCCTTGAGGTCTTTTCTCTTGTACGACGTTTGGTATGAAACCCTCCTAATTCCATCAGCGAAGGTCATGATTCCATTATGGTCATCAACTATCAAATTAGTGATTTCATAAAAGGGTGCTCCAAAAATGACTTGTGATAACCTCGGGTCAACATAGTCTTTGATGTTGTCCACAATCGTAAATTCCATAGTGAATGCCATATTTCCTACGAACACCTGGATTTCATGATCTTTACCAACCACTTTCTCTCCCTTGTAAATCATTCCCCATCTGCAGATATTGTTATAATGGAATAGGGACATAAAATTCTTAGGCATGAATACGTTAATGTAGACGTTATCGAAGTACTTATGACTGATCATGCAGGGAATTTTGAGATTATTCGGATCACGCCTCCTTATCTTCCCCGATTCTCCATCCCTTGATCCATATAGATTCCCCTCAAGGGAAGGACAATACTCGTATAGCTCCTCATTACACCTACGAAAAATCACCTTCTTAACACCATTGGTGAACAATGCACTTCCATCCTTCTCATCAAGGATTACTCCCGATTCATTGATAAATGGTTTCCCAAGAACAAGGTTGGTTAATGTTCGATTGGTGAGAGGGTCCACGTCATCAACCACGGTGAGGTCAATATTGTAAACAAGTTCTCTAATTATAATTGATAAATTTTTTATTATCCTTGCATTATCGACTCTCTTGCACACAATGCGTTCTGGGAAGGCTTCGTGGTATAGGGAAAGGGGTATTATGTTGACTGGGAAGCTAGGATCTATATGACTATCGGTTAAAAGCTTTTCCTTAATGGTGCAGGAGATCTTGAAAACCTTAGGGTTGCTTTCATCAGTCCTATCGCTACTCCCACTAGTAACATCCTCCATTTTTCTCTCGGGTTCCTCTATAATAGATTTACCCAAAATGGCTGGATTTCTCGTATGCTCTTCCGATTTATCTTTCCCTTCATCCGATTTGCTAGATTCTTGCGCGGCGCACTGCTCGGATGAGTTGGTAGGACTTCTGGCCAAATCATGGTCCACCCTTGAGGTCTCATCTTTAGCTGTATGACCAATTTTTTCAGTTTGTTGTTGGTTCAGGTTAGGTGTAGAAGCAGATATCGTGGTGATGATATTTACGAAATGGATTGGTCCTACGGGGTTGACAGGTTCTTTTTCTTTTGGTGACAGATGTTTGAATAGCTTACTAGGACTTTTTATTTTCACAGGAGAGGCTGGCGGACTCATGATGGTAATAGATTTGACCTCATCAACGTGAATATGTTTATTAACAACGTGCTCTTTGATAGCAGTTAACAGATTACAAATCTTGTTATTCATATCGGCCTGCTGTTGTCTAAATTTAGCCTCGAGCGTAGAGAGCTGCAATTCTTGAGATAGAATGAATTTTCACAAGGCATCTTCACAGCTTTGCCTAGGAGTGCTTTGTGATGGAAAATGCTCGGACCATTTGAGTGGTGAGGAGTCATTGAAGGATACGCTCCGCGTTTGATACCCTCTGAAATTAGGTTTATCCGTCCATGCCTCATAGGCCTCGTCAGAAGTTCGAGGGCCTCGACTAACGTGTGACGATGTGAATTCGTTATAAGCACGTTTTGGAAGCTCCATGCAGTTATGAGTCTCGTGAGTACCATTACACAATTTACATGTAGAAGCGATTCTGCTTACTTGGCTTAAAAGCTTAGGAGCTTCGTAAGATTTCATGAGAAACTTGACTTGGTCCTCAAGCTCCATGATCCTACGGTCAGGAGTGCTAGAGTTGTTCAAAGGCAAAGATATTGCCTTGACCGTTTTGTTCAAATCACGGGGATCATTCCAACTTTCGTTGTCATAGAGAGCAAGATCTTCTATGAGTTCCCATGATTGTTCCGCACTTAGATCACGTAGCTTACCACCGGCCGATTGGTCAATGGCTCGCCTCGTGGAGAGATCGATATACTCATAAAAGATTTGGACTTGGAGCCAAAGATCTATGCCATGATGAGGGACTTTTTGGAGTAAGTCCTTGAAACGAGTCCATGCTTCATAAAGAGATTCATTTTGATGTTGTTGGAACATCAAGATGTCATTTCTAAGCTTAGTAGTTCTCCCCGGTGGGAAAAATTGAGCAAGGAAACCAGTGGTGAGATCATCCCATGTGGTGATGGATCCCGCGGGTAAACGCTCAAGCCATTGACTAGCTTGATCATGTAGAGAGAATTGGAATAGGCGTAATCGGGTTGTCTCTCTAGTTGCAACATATAGGTCTATGGAATCTACGATTTTAAGGAAGTCCTTGAGATGTTGATTTGGATCTTCGGAACAAAGTCCATGGAATGCACATCCGCTTTGCACCAACCGGATGGTGTCGGATCACAAGGGGGTCACATTGGCTCCGGTGAGCTCAATGGTGTTTCGGTAGCCTTGGTGGCTAGGTCGGGAATACTCTCCTAAGGTTCGGGGCCTAAGAGGTTCTAGTGGTGGGTTTTGTTGTGGTGGGATGACGGGTTCAAAGATGTTCCCATCGTCCATGATGTTGGGTGGTGAAAAGTTACGAACAAAAACACAAAGAAATAAGATAGACTAAAGAAAACCTAAAAATAAAAATAAAATCTTACTAGAAAGGAATCTAGCAAGTAGACCTAATAAAAAGAGATTCTAACCTAGACAATAACTATTCCCCGGCAGCGGCGCCAAAAACTTGATACGTGGGAATCACACCAGGCTTTACCTCTCAAGGGATCTTGAGAAGCTTACAACCCCCACCAGGCAGTGTACCTGATCGTTGTAGTATAGTATAGTGACAAGTACCGGGGGATTGATCGTTCAGCTAGGAATAGTGTCGCTAGGATTAGAAAACCTAAATACTAGTTCTAGAGATGAGGGATGATTCTTTTTGTATTTTTATATTTTTTAGAAAGCAAATTAAAATCTCGGGTTTGAAGGATTTGGGCGGAATTAGTTGCTAGTCAACTAACCCAATACTAAGATGCAATCAAAATAAAATACTAAAAATGAAAATAAACTATATTAAACTAAGGTTGTGAGCAATAAGTGGGAGAAATGTGTTTACTTAGATTTCACTACTCCCTAGATATCTTTTACACGTTAATTACTTGTTATAGTTGCGTGGATGACGAATTGTATTCCTTAATACCATTCATGGGGTGGCGTACTTACTTCCCCAATCCTATGAGTGCCTACTTCACTCCTATGTCGAGCCTGCAAGAAGCTCCTAACATGGGATCATTAGAATTTACTCATGCATTAAATACAACCAATAAAACCTAGTACACATCGGTTCATGTTTCCTAAGACGTTCAAGCATGTTACCATTTGGAGATCTGCCAGTTTTCTTAAGCCTAACATTGAAATCATTCATCCAATACAACCATAAACAAGTAATCAACACATAATCAACATCTAGGTTTCATTAGATCTAAGCAAACACAAGATAAATCTAGCCTAGCATGGTGGAATCAAGACAAGCACAAGATATAGACAACCAACACATAGACATATTGATTGAATTAAGAAAAGACTTATCTTAATAACACATGTAAGGATTCAAGGGTTGAAAACCCTTGAAAAGCTGTAAAATTCGTATATGGTTCGGCCTTAGGGTTTCTCCAAACTTCTTCCTCTCTAATGAATGAAAATTAGAAAACTATATATAGATATTAGAGGCTGACGGCGTCAAGAACAAACTTGTGACGCCGTCATCTCGCCGCCAAAATAATCCTCGGACTGCCTTGATCTACATTTGACGCCGTCATGAAGCCCACTTTTGCAGGACGTCACACATTTAACTCTTGACGCTCTACTTGTGACGCCTTCAGTTCTGTATTGGGTCATCATGGTCTTTACTCTTGAAGCCGTCAGGAAAGTCTTCTTGACGCCGTCACACACTGTTTCCAGCATGGAAAATTAAGTCTTTGGCGTTTTCTTCACTTTTATGCTCCAAAAATGTCCGAATTGCTTCTTTTTCCAGATTTCACTCCCAAAGTACCTACAATCACAAAAGGAACGATTTAGGGCAATATTTGATCAAATAAATTCAATTCCGGGCTTAAATGACCCCCTAAAAACGGATCATTTTTCGCCTCATCAGTCCGCTACCAGAAGCACCCGGAAAGGTAAGGTTTGTGATCATGGCAGTTGATTACTTTACGAAATGGATTGAAGCCAAACCAGTAGCCAAAACTACCGGTAAGGACGGAAAGATATTTGTGTGGGAAAACATCATCTGCAGGTTCGGACTGCCGATCGTCACGAACAAAGGAACAAATTTCGTGAATGATCCATTCAAGGGTTGGTGCAAAATATTAAAAATAAAGCAAATCAACACTGCGGTGGCACATCCCCAGGCCAACGGTTTGGTCGAAAGAGCTAACAAAAGTTTAATGCATGGCATCAAGACCAGGTTACCAAGGGAGACAGCCAGATGGGTCGATGAATTACCCAACGTCTTATGGGCCTTTCGAACCTCTCTAAAAACAAGCAACGGAGAGACCCCATTTAGTTTAACATACGGAAGCGAAGCCGAAATGCCTGCTGAAATAGCAATGCCTACGCACCGAACCATGCTTTAGAATCCGGAAAATAGTGAGGAGCAACAACGCTTAAACTTAGACCTGCTACAAGAAAGGCGCGAAATGGCAGCAATCCAAGAGGCGAAATATAAAGCCAAGGTTGAGCAATACTACAATCAGAGGGTCAGACCAGTGTCATTCAAAGTAGGAGATTTTGTGTACCGGAGGAATGAAGCTAGCAGGGTCGAAGGTCAGGGGAATTTAGGCCCAAATTGGGAGGGGCCGTACAGAGTGATTGAAGCTTATCAGAACGATTCGTATAAACTTAAAACAATGAACGAACGTGAAGTTACTCGCACTTGGAATGATGTTAACCTTCGTAATTGTTTCTTGTAAAATGAAGTTGTACTTTAGTTAAATTAATGACAAGTATGCCCCACCAAACGTCGACGGGTGGCAAGTTTTCAAAGAAATCATTGTCTTCTATTTTTCATTCATTGTGCAAAGAAAAAGCCTAAACGGATCGTGCAAAATCACTCCGTCCAACTTATTATACGGATCGTGCAAAATCACTCCATCCAACTTATTAAACGGATCGTGCAAAATCACTTCGTCCAACTTATTGAATGGATAGTGCAAAATCACTCCGTCCAACTTATTAAACGGATCGTGTAAAATCACTCCGTCTAAATTATCAAACGGATCGTGCAGAATCACTCCATCAAATTTATCAAATGGAAAGTGCAGAATCACTCCGTCTAAATTATCAAACGGATAGTGCAGAATCACTCCATCCAAATTATCAAACGGATCGTGCAGAATCACTCCGTCCAATTTATTAAATGGATTGTGCAAGTTCACCCCGTTTAAACATATATAATGCCACACTTAACTAAATTAAACAGGCGGTGCGAATAAAATTCAACGACACCCGACATACATAAATAAATAGGAGTAAGTAGAAGTAAACTTCAATTACGACATTATATTGTTAAAAGCACCACACGTGCTGAAAGAGAATAATTACAACAGAAAATGACATTGTATTGTCACATGCATCACAAAAAAGAATATTGTTTTATTACATTCATCCAGTCGAAGGGTAAACACACAACGCAACTTAAGAAGTTTTCTTCAAATTATCTTCCGGCTTGGATGTTTGGCTAGTGACAGGAGCTGGAGGAGTCTCTTTAGAAACCACAGTCTTATCCTGAGGAGCAGGTTCGTCGGGAAGAAGGTTCATCAGATCACCCAAAGGAAGGTGATACGCCTCGGCAAGTTTTCGGACATACGGATACTCAACTTCAAACAATTTGTGGTACTCCGGCTTCCAGAGAGTAGGAGTATCCATGTTAAGTTTCTTAACCTTCTGAAGTATCTGCTGGACATCCTCCTCCTTACGTTCGGCTTTAACACCGTCAATGAAACCCCCAGAATAGGACAGACTGTACACTCGGCCTAAGCTTTTCTTATATTTTGCACTTGCAAAAAGTCTGCGAAAGGCTTCCGAAATAAGCTCCTTGACAGTATTGTGGCGAACGAACTCGGATGAAGCTACTTCGGTGACCCGCTATTTGTGTTCCTTTGTCAATCGGTCAACTTCCAAAGACTTCTCCTCCAGCTGTTTCTCAAGCTCCTTGATCCTTTCGGCCTGAGAGGATGATACGTGGGAATCGCACCAGGCTTTACTTCTCGAGGGATCTCGAGAAGCTTACAACCCCCACCAGGCGGTGTACCTGATCGTTGTAGTATAGTATAGTGACAAGTACCGGGGGATTGATCGTTCAACTCAAGAATAGTGTCGCTAGGATTAGAAAGTCTCCTAAATTAAGTCTAAGGGTGAGGGATGATTCTTTTTGTATTTTTATATTTTATAAAAGCAAATAAAATCTCGGTTTTTGGAAGAGTGGGCGGAATTAGTTGCTAGCCAACTAACCCAATAACTAAAGATGCAATCAAAATAAAATAACAGAAATGAAAATAAAAGCTAATTAAACTAGTGGTGTAAACAATGATAGGGAAAGTTGTGTTTACTTAGGTTTCATTACTCCCTAGATATCTTTTACAGGCTGATAGCTTGTTACAATTGCATGGATGACGGGTTGTATTCCTTAATACTAGTCGTAGGGCCGTGTACAATATTCCCTAACTCTATAGGATCCTACTTCACTCCTATGTCGAGCCGTTAGAAGCCCCTAACATGGGATCATTAGAATTCTCCTACGCATTAAATAAAACCAAAAATCATAGTACACCTCTGATCATGTTTCTTAAGACGTTCAAGCATGTTACCAATGGAAGTCTGCCAATTTTCTTAAGCCTAACATTGAACCAATAATTAACATCTAGGTTTCACTACATCTAAGCAAACATACAAGAGATCTAGCCAAGCATGTTATATTGAAGACAAGCGTAAGATATATTCAAACAACACATAGACATATTGATTGAATTGAAAGAGTACTTATCTCAATTGAACATAAGAGGTTTCAAAGGGTAAAAACCCTTGAAAAGGCTGTGAAAATCGGACTAGGGTTTTTCTCCAAAGTTGCACCCTAGAAGTTACACACTAATGAATGAAAATTGCAAAACTATATATAGATTTTACAGGGTGTCGGCGTCAAGAAGAAAATTGTGACGCCGTCAACACGCCGCCCATAATGAAATCGGATTGCCTAGATCCACTTTTGATGCCGTCATGTGTAAAGTTGCTCTGGGCCGTCACTAACATTTGGACCATGACGGCCTTGGGTGACGCCGTCATGTCCTTACTACAAAACTTTCTGGATCGTCATGTGTATAATCCACTTCCACCTCTTGTATTACTCTTGACGTCGTCACTTGGAAACTCTTGACGCCTTCAAGTACTGTTCCCAGCAAGGAAAATTAAGACTTTGTCGTTTTCTTCACTTTTATGCTCCAAAAACGTCGAAAATGCTTCCTTTTCCAGATTTCACTCCAAAAGTACCTAAATTGACAAACGTAACAATTTAGGGCAATATTTGATCAAATAAATTCGAATCCGGGATTAAATGACCCCTTAAAAATGGTTCATTTTTCGCCTCATCAGAGGAGGAAGTTTTCATCAATTCATTTCGGTCTTTTTCCATCTCCTCCAGTTGATTAGTTAGACCTTCCGTCCGGGTAGAAGCAGCGGCCATTTCATCCTCCAAGTCCCTGAACTCCTTCAGTAAGTAATCAAACCTTCCAGCCTGGGTGTTGTGCTCCTCTTCGGCCGCCTGCAATCTCTCAGACAACGCACTACGACCTTGATGAACGGCCTCTAACTTACGGTGATCTTTGTTTAGATGGCTAAAACGTTTGAACAATTCGGCTTGAATAGCCACCCCTAAACCGACATTAACACAGGCTTGGTAAAGCAATTCGTTATTGTTCAATTCAGAAAGGGCCTCCTGCTCAGCCGGGGTGGCGAGATGGTCAATCATCTCCTGACAAGCTCTGAACGAGTTCATCCGAACATCATCCCGCAACGTCTACCTGGGGACGAAATACCCACCGGTCTGATCAGTGTGACCTTCTGCATCCAAAAAGCAAAAAATAAGCCAAGTCAAAATGGAACGTACTAGTAACAAAGGGAAGAAGTATAATACATACCTTCAGGGGCAGGATGATGTTCCGCCGAGGGACCTCTGGAGTGAGAAAGATGATGTTGGTAATTAGCGGTATGAACGGAGAAATCTGAGGAGGAGAGAAACAAAGGCTGGTAGAAAGAAAACAACAATTAATACAAAGGAAAGAATAGATCTCTCTTACCATCGGAAGGAGATTTCAGGCTATTCAGATGGATTTCGTTCTCTTGTTGGTCCTCTGGCTTCTACAAAAGAGAATGGTCATTCTCAGCCATCCTTTCTTCAAGATCCTCCCCCTCTGCAGAATCCTTCGGTTTATTACCCTTCATGTTCTCATCGGCCCTAGGTTCAGCCTAATTCAGAGGGCTAGCATCGACAGTTTTGTCATCAGAAGAAATAACCTCCTCGTCGGCCTGGTTCTTCCTCCTCCTTTTCTTCGGCGCAGTTTTTGCCCTGGTAACAACCCTTTTCTTGCTCACATGTTTTTTCTCCAGCGTTTTCCTCTCCTTCTCCTCACGAGCAGCGACAACATCCTTATCCTCTTTCTCAACGATCTTTTAAAGTTTGGTCTTATCGGGGATCTTATCTTCCGGAGACAATGGTTTGGTGGTCCGCTGCGGCCTCTGGTAGTTTTCGGGCAATGGCTCACCTTTGCTAACCACGGTTCCTTCTAAGTCAGGGAGTTCCAAATATTCGGACATAGTAATGACTACAAAAAAGACAGAAATAAAAAGAGCAAAATATAAGGACAGACGAAGGAAAGAGACGCAAATATTACATGACAAGAAACATTATATTACCATGCCCTTCGACATCCTTTAGAATGACCTTGTATCCAGGATTCTTGAAGACGGGGGAAAGTCCCGTAATCCAAAGAAGACTTGTTGGTGGTTTACGGAGCAGAATGGGCTTATTAGCAATCTTTCGAGCATTGGTGTCCGAATCAAGGTTTTTAAGATCGGGATCCTACCCAGGATCGTTTTCGTCTTTGCAAGATCATGATCGTAAGATCGGATCGGGATCTTAAGATCCTACTATAATGTCATTTTCTTAATAGTTTTTGTAATAATATACAAATGTAAAAATTATTATTATATTATAAACAAAAAATTATATGAATGTTCCATCGAAATATTGTCTTAAATTATGATTATGAAATGTTTAATAAGGTTAGCACGTTGTTTTTTAAATTCTCTAAAAAATAATCAAGAAATTTGCAGTTTTTTAGTTCGTTATCTAAGAAAAGTAGGATCAGATCAGATTAGATCTTAACATCCTATGGTCAAGATCGGGATCCTATAAGATCTTAAGCTTTCAAAGATCCTATGTAAGATCCGGATCGTTTTTGCTTTGCAATATCGTAAAATCGTAAGATCCTAAGATCAAGATCGTGATCTATGACATGGGGTCAGGGATTGCCCTTCGGTCTATCAGAAAGAAACAGTCCTTCCAATGTTTCAATCTGGACAAAACCTCTTCAAAACACTTCTTAGCTCTTTTTCCAGTTCGGCTTTCAAAGGAAAACCAGTTACCTTGCTTGCAAAGCCGATAGAATACCCTAAATAACGAAATGGTGGGTCGAACGTCCAAGCTATAGCAACAGAGCTCAAAAAGCGTCACCCTGTTCAAACCTATCAGTACCAGTTGGGAGATGTGCACCATAAAGTATAATATTACCGCCAGTAACAATGTGGAGAAAGGAATCCCAACACCCCTGACCTTCAGCTGATGTACATAAATACCTATCTTATCGCTTGGTAAATCATTCATGGTCATACCCCCGGGGGAAGAATAGAATTCAACTCTCTGGGGATGCCATATTCTAAAATTATTTCATCTAACGTGTCCTGGGTTAGTTTGGAACTCTGAACATGCATATCAAACTTCTCGAGGAGAACGGCTCGCGAAGGCCCAGGTTTGTCAACTAAAGTGTGGTCTGCTAATACGTTCATTTCCCCCAGCTCACTAACGGCCATTTCTAAAAGTATGCCAAGGAGTATGTATGTGCAAGATAATTACAAAGGGAGATATAAAACGCACCTCGAAAGAGACCTGAATAGGACGTTCGACAATGACAAGATACAAGTTCGGAAGTAGAAATTCATAAGCGTGCGGTGAAAGGTGAAAAAATGGGGAAGGTAAAGTTATATATATAAGGGCAAAAATCTAGAAGAACGCGAAATGTCGCGTCGCACAGTAAATCGCTTATGTGGCAGAATGAAGGACGTCCGATCTCTGCGGTTATGCGCTAGTGGCATCCAGCTGTCTACGTAAATAACAATTATTTAATTAAGCCCATGGGCCTTGGCCCAAAGAAGGTTACCCCAGCATCCATTCGGTCATCTGAAAGACATCCCACTATTCGGCCACATGAAGGCACAAAGTTTTCTAAGTATTGCACCACCAGTTTTCAACCGATGATACAATACTGGGGGGGACCTGTTGGCGTATGTACCCGGAAGGCTCGTACCTTCCGGACTCATCACCCGCCTCCGGATAGTAGATCCGAAGGGCAGATCCGAATCACTTCAGAGAGTGAACCCTTTTACCCAGACAACGTGCCTTACCTCATGGACAACAAAACGGACCGTCGCCACGACGCCATCCCAGATTTCATGGGATTATGTCCCATGTATAGCCTGGCACCTACCAACTAGGCTAGGCCTAGCTCATCTCGTTTGATTCCCAGAAAAAGCAGTTAACAAGGTGTGGGTAGTATAAATACCCCCACCTCATTTATTATTGACAACCAACACACACTTATTGCATTCACTCTCATTTATTACTTAACCCTTCGTACTATCATATTCTTACTCTCACGCCGGAGGTTGGTCTTGGGATAAAACCAAAGGCGAGACTAAAATGCGTGTTTCGTGAGTGTAGGAACAAAACCACATCCGGAGGACACTTCCCAAGGATACTAAAAGAAGTTGGACCCCCAGCAAGGTTTTTCTTCAACAGTCTTGACCTATTGTTTTCTAGTTAATTCTTGAATTATCATCTTGAAAATATCATGCCTAGACGGCTATACCATATTGGTGGCCATGTATGAAAAGAAACATAGTAACGGAAAACCAAACATCAAAAATCATATTGAAAGATTCAGTCTTTAGGGATTCCGGTGTGGAAATGGAGTGTATTTATGGATCTCATCACGAAGTTACCAAAGACACCTCGTCAGATGGATGATAGTAGATCGTTATTCTTGCCAATTAAAAAAGCATCTCCATCAAAATTTCAAGGCAATTTATATTTACATGAAGTTGTAGCCTGTCATGGAGTGCCAGTTTCTATAATAGATATAGCAGATTTACTTCTAGATTTTGGTAGAAATTTCAAAAGGACCTTGGTACATGTGTTTGTTGGTGAAAAATAAGTACATTTATTTCCTTTATATTTTAATGATCATAAATATATACATTACGAGACATTTAAAACAGTTAGTGATAGCTCAAAATAAAAGCAAATGAAGACAGTTGTCCAACACGTTAGGCTCGCGTGCCAGACACTGTCTTCGCGTGCTTTGGTTTTTAAAGTCAGATTTCCTTTTATCCGATAAAGTTTCTTCTTTCAATACAGATTCATACAAGATTATTAAGATGTTTTTCAATAGCACAAGTCGTTTACGACTTAGATAGATCGTGTCAAAATGTCTAGCCCCCTTATTTTATAAAACCCAACCCAAAACCTTATATAAAACCCAATCAAAAAAATTTTGAAAATAACTTCAAAACTTAAAGGATTATTTTTTCATAAAATGATCAAAAGAAAATAATCATATATACGACTTGACTAATTGTTGAATGAGTTTACAACCTTTTTAACATAAGTTAAACTGACTTTAAGTATTTTCATAAATCACTTTTCTTTTGTGGGATAATGATTTACTAAATATTCAAAGCATTTAACTTGGTTGAATCTAATAAGTTAATTGTGATGATTATAGCATTTGAGATATATAAATTTAGGGGATAAAATCCCTGTTGTTTACAGCTGGCAGTTACCTGATATACCCACACAAAACCCACTCCCTGATGTTACTAAATGGTCCCTGAATGTTCATTTTGCAGCAACAATGGTCCATGATGAAGCCTTTACAACATCGAATCATCGCTGATGTTACAGCAGTGATAATTTTCCCATAACTTTAAGTTTTGAAATTTTAATTAGAGTAAATTACAAATATGGTTCCTGTGGTTTCCGTTAACTAATTCTCTTGGTCCTTTGACTTTTTTTGCACAAATAGTTTCCAACTCGAAAACCCTTAACACTCACAATCCCTTGACCAAACTAACGTTAAATTTGACTGTTAAAGCCTCTCATGTGACTTGCACATGAGGGTATATTTTTCATTTCAGTTTTCTATTTCCTTTTACCACACCATTTTTCAACTAATACAGAGAAACTTACAATAAAATCAACTTAAAGTACAACTCAACAAAACTCTTATATTTACATGACTACTTATTTACCAACTAGTTATAATCCACACCATCCTTTTATCTTCTTCAATCTCCACCACACATATCAAACATAAACACATAAATCCATCTCTTTACAAACACACACGCAAAACAAGTTACAAAAGATGCCAACTCCATAGATAACAGGATCGTCGGAAGTTATGAACAAGTGACGGTGGATAGTTTGCGGTGGTTGGTATCTTGGATCTGAAAATGGTGATTCGATAGAGTGAGAGAGTTGTGAGAGACGGGGGGTGGCCGAATGTAATAAAGGCTTTTAATGGCGAGTTTGATACATTCAACAATGGTGCTTTGTAATAGCCACATTGCTAGTAACAGCCACATTTACAATATATGCGAAATACACTTGTGTTGTTTTTTATGAGTCTTAAAACGCAATATATGGTTGGGGGAGTGACTTAGAGGGTCTATTTTTTTTATGGCTTTGTCAATCACACACTAATATCATAATGTATAGTTTAATTCTTAAAAGGATAGCTGCAGTTTGACAGTAAAGCTATTTGTTTGTTAATGGGACCTAAATAGTTGTCTTTAGACTGTTACATCACCAGCTTAGAATCTTGCTTGGAAAACACTGTTTAGTATTGTATTTTGTAGATAAGCATTGTTATTGAAAATTAATAACTTGGAGACAAATTGACTCATGAAGAGAGAATCCTCTTTTCCTTTGGACAGTAAAGCTGATTGTTTATTAAAGAAATAAGTGATCATATGTTTGATATTTTTGTTTTGCTTGTTGTGTGTATCTCAGAAGTGGTTTAAATGTATCTTTATTATGCATATGCTATTGTCTTTAAGTATGAGCCTCTTGCTATCATGTTTTTGATACGCCATCTATGTAACAAGTAATATTCATTTCTATGATGCTCTAAGCCATCTTAAAAGTAGTCCCTAAGGAATCTATAATGATGATAACGGATAGTGTTAGTTTTGCTTTTTTATAAAGATAACGTCACATACGTGAAATGGACTAGATATGTAGCAAGTTGTGCCAATAGGGACTACTTATGTACATTAGGCAAACTTGTAATGTGTAGAGCCTATAAATACCCCTTATGACTCTCCATGAGGGGTGTGGGAAATCATTAGGTCATTTGTATTGTTTCATTTATCAATTAAAGTTCCTTTTATTCTCCACCCTCTCTCTACATTCTCTCACTAGAAAGATGAATACGTTTATCTTCTTTGATCAACCTAGACCTCCCGAACCACATGAATCATACATATTTTCGGTCCTACAAGTGGTATCAATCGCCTAACAATGATTTAGGAGGGTTGAGAGTTTGTTTGGTTCGTGTTTTTTAAGCTCTTCTACTCGTATACTTGTAAAAAAATTCGTACTTTTATTGTTTCTTTGTGTTTTTAACACTCTTTTGATTCAAACTAGTGTTATAAACATTTCCAAACAAAAAAGTTCCAATCTTTTTGCAAGTTTCAAGCTTAAAAAATTCGAATTTGGTTTTTGTACTTGTTTTCTAGAACACAAAAAACATTCATAAAAATCATCAAGTTTGCAACTTTCTTCAAGTTTTGGTGTTTTTAAGGCTAGAAGTACAAGAATCTTGGAACACAAACTTCATTTGGGTGTGCTTTTTACAAAATAAAAATCTGCCAAAATTTGTACTAGTTTTCGAGATCACATGACCCTAAATTTTCGAGATCACACCTCGTTGCTTCAGAAGTGTTACCGTTGCTTACTCGGTGTTTCCCTTGCTTGTATAAGTGAGAAAACACTTCGACTCATGGTATACTCTCTAAATTGTATAATTTAGAAAGTTTTGTTAAGTTTCGAGAACACTGTCAAAAGTTTCAAGAACATAAAGTTTCGAGAACTTCAGAAATTTTTCGATAATTTGATAATTTTCGAAAATTTTTGATCTTTCGAAAATTTTGTGAAAATTTCGAGAACTATCTAAACAAAACTTTCGAGAATTATTTTCTGGAAGAAAAGTTTCGAGAACTTTTGTAATACTTAGTTCTCGATATTTTTATAAAATGTTTTGAGAACATCTTAAATTCTCGATAATTTGAAAATTTTCGAAAACTTGGATAAGTTTCAAGAATTTCTGGAATATTTTCGAAAATTGTACCCTACTCAGAATTTTCGAGAATTTTGGTTCACTTTTGACGTCAGAACTTCAAACGGCTATAACTTTTGATCTGTAACTCCGTTTTCGATGAATTACCTATCATTCAACCCAACCTTCGAGGCCTAAATCCTCTCCGAGAAGAAGTTATTGAGGTTTTAAGTGTTTCAGTCCAAGATTTTCACTGCGTCAAAGGAACTTAACTCTCACCAAACTCAACTCCTATTTCGTTGGAACGATCCAAGAATCAACTTTATCAATCTACATTTCTTCAATGGCAACTCAGCAAGATATTCATGCAGCCGGTGCGGAAAACCGACCTCCCATGCTTGAAAAAGGCGGATATCTTCCATGGACAAGCCGCATGCTTCGTTACATCAAAACAAAGCCTCATGGTAAACTAATGATCAACTCCATTAAAGAGGGTCCATTTAAGACAAGTTCAAGATGTAGGCAATCTGAATGACATACCTCCTACTCAACCATTCATGCGTGACCAAACAGAAAAAGATTACACAGTTGCAGACAGGAAACAGATCGCCGCTGATGATATGGCAATGCATTTAATCCAACTTGGATTACCACGCGAGATCTTTGCTGCGGTCGACAGCTGTGAAACTGCTTATGATATGTGGGAACGCGTTAGAAGGATATGTCATGGAACAGAGATTGGGCAACAAGACGTTGAGAACAAACTTCTAACTGAATGGGAGAACTTTACATCCACCAAAGGTGAACAGATTGAATCCTATTACACAAGGTTTTGCACATTAATGAATGAGTTAATCAGAAACAAATTGACACCACGAACAATTGCAACAAACATCAAATTCATCAATAACTTTCCAGAAGAATGGGGTCGTTATGTTACAATTGTCAACCAGACAAAGGATTTACATAAGGTGAATTATGATCAACTCTATGACTTTCTAAAGCAAAACCAAGATGAGGCTAATGAAGTAAGGAAAGAAAGATTGGCAAAGAATCATGATCCTCTCGCATTAATTGCTACTACACCAACCCCGTTACCAGTGAACACACAACAATCATCATCATCTTCCACTCACAACAACATGCAACCATCATGCATTCAACAACCAACACCAGTCTACCAACAACAGTTCTACCCACAACAACAATACCCACAATTCCAAGAACCAGAATTCACTGAAAATGATGAAGCTACTACAACATTGACCCAAGCGTTTGATTTTCTGTCAAAGGCATTCCAAGGACGTTATTCTACACCAACAAACAACAACCAAAGGATTTCATCAAACACTCGCAACAAGCAAATTGCTCAGCCGAGTTTCAATATGGGCAATGGAGGCCAAATGATTGGAGTTTATGGGAATCAGCAGGGATATGCGACTGGATTTCATATGGGTAATCAGAATATGCAGAATGCAGGTCAGTATGCAGGGAATCAGTATGATCAGAATGCAGGGAATCAGATGGGTCAGTTTTTTGGAAATAAGAGGGGTCAGAATGTTGGTAATCAGGCAATGGGTAATCAGAATAGCAATGTTGCAGCTCCAGTTGTTGGGAATAATGGAAATATGAATCAGGGTAATTCGGTAAAGTGTTTCAACTGCCAGGGTGTAGGTCATATGGCAAGGAACTGTCCTACTAAGCCAAACAAAAGAGACCCAACGTATTTGCAGAAAGCATTGCTGTTGGCACAAAAGAATGAAGCAGGGTTTTAGTTGAGCGCAGAGGAAAATGATTTTATGGCTCTTATGGATGACATGGAAGACAGAGAGGATATCGATGCGAACTGCATATTCATGGCGAATCTTCAGGAAGCTAAGTATGACACGGATTCTGACACACTTCCTGTTTATGACACCAATGCACCATCTGAGGTATCAAATTTCAACACATGTCACAATAATGATATATTTGATATGTCTCCTCATGAGGAACATCATTCTGAGAAGCTAGCACCCAATTATGATAAAAATCTGGACACGCCAAGTAGTAGCAATACTCCTTCAGCAACTCCAGATGTGAATCATAATGGAGGCTTCGTTTCACAGCATGCTGAGAATGATGAGGAAACACGTGCTTTATTTGAAACATTATTAAACAATTGCAGCATTGAAATTGAGAATGTCAAAAAGGTCAATCGCGATGTTAAGGCCGCGAATGTAAAATTGACCGTTGTGCTTGAGAGTTACAAGGAAAACGTTAAAGCTTTTGAGTTTCATAACAAAAGATTGTCTGAATTAGAAACTGGTTATCAAAATTCTGTTTCAAGGGAAAAACGTTTGCAAATCAAGTTTGATACACTTGATGTTAATTCTTTCAAGAAGATAAAATCTTTAGACGCGGAAATTTCTAATTTACAAAACCAACTTGCTAAACAAAAAACAACTTATACCAATCTTGAAAAAGAAATGGATGAGTTGAAAAAGGACTTTGCAACGAAAGAAGACAA
This sequence comes from Artemisia argyi, assembly GCA_030686995.1. Lineage (NCBI taxonomy): Eukaryota > Viridiplantae > Streptophyta > Magnoliopsida > Asterales > Asteraceae > Artemisia > Artemisia argyi. The sequence goes on from CM060680.1 coordinate 135,464,233, forward strand.
ACTTTTGGACGAAATCATAGAGTCAGAACACATGATTGCACATCTAGAAGAATTAATGGTTAAGTCGGGTCAGTCAAGTCAAACAATGAAAATGATTTCAAATTAAACTAATCAGATTTACCATACGAAAAATAAAATGGCTCTTGGTAACAAAAATCCTTGTAATCTCAAGAAAGCTCAGCAAGAACAGAATGTTTTGTATAATGGTAATGTTATTTACACCAAACATGATCCTCCCGTCGTTCGGGATTATGTGCAAACGATGGAACTTGTTGAAGAGAGCATAACTAAAATGAAACAAAAGTATTTCAAACACATTGATTACAACAAATTGAACAAACTTTCGGGAGTTACTTTTGTTCCACAAACAGAACCATCAGTGTTTTCCATAAAACGACCATTCTCGAAATTCTTTTCTAAAAAGATAGTTGTTTCCAAATCTCTTTCAAAAATGGAACAAATGTCTTCTAACAACACCTTTAATACAAGTGAGGCTAGAGATATTCTTGATGACGTTAAAAAGAGAATTCAAACACTTCAAAATATTGTTAAATCTAAAACTACTATCAGTATTAACAACTGGCATTCTAGTTTTCATATCGAACAGAAAAAGGTGTTTGAAAACGAAATTACTATCCCACTGAATACCATCAGTGCGAGGGTAATTCATTTTGAAAAAGCTTTCTTAAAGGAAACGATCGACTTTGTCAAGGACCACAAATCCCTGGTAAACGAAGCTAATGAAACTCGTGAAAACATGACTGTTTTGGAAAGGTTAAATGATTCTCTCTTCGAAGTTGTTCTGTCTACTGATATAATGTCTATCATTTTACAAACATATTTGGTTCAAGAAAATTAAAGACTGAGAGCTGAGAATTGTTTCAAAATATGAAAAAGCTCTCATAAAACTTGAAAAAGAAAATGTCTCACATTTTAAACAACTCGATCGAAAAAGCGAAGAATGCAAGTATGACAAATTGTCGTATGAGCGTGCCTTCAAGAACATGAAAGAACAAAATGATCTTTTGAGGGCTCAGCTTGAAAGTCAAAAAGGAAATGGTGTGGATAAGTTTGCAAAACCATCGACCTCGGACAAACCAAATACCTCAAAAATGGTTGTTAAACCAAAAATGTCGATTTCTCAACCTGTTCCAAAAGTCGATGTGAAAAATAATTTGACAAAACCAGTCACTCCAACACCTTTGGCAAAGAATAATGAAAAAGAAAAGATTGTTGAAAAAGGAAAAGCGGTTATCGAAACGCCAAAAGTGATAGCACATGGCCTTTTTAGGATTAGTCCCATTACTGCATCTGCCTCCACATCTAAGACTAATAAGGGCAAAAAGGATAATACTAAAGAGTCTAGTGATGCTAAAAAGGACAACAATATAAATCCTAACGCGTGTGTCTTACCTTCTACAGGATTAGAAAGCACCTCTGTACGATTTGGAAATGATCATGTAGCAGCTATTCTGGGTTTTGGAGATCTTCAGTTTGGGAACTTTTCGATCACTCGAGTTTACTACGTCGAAGGGTTGGGACACAATTTGTTTTCAGTTGGGCAGTTTTGTGATGCAGATTTAGAAGTTGCATTCAGGAAAAACACGGTTTTTATTAGAAATTTGGTTGGTGATGATCTCTTAACTGGTAATCGTGGTACAAACTTGTATGCTATCGACATCAACCAAATGGCTTCTACATCACCAATTTGTCTTATGACAAGGGCATCAGATACAAAGTCCTGGCTGTGGCATAGAAGATTATCCCATCTTAATTTCGACACGATTAACAAATTAGCCAAAGACAACATCGTCACCGGACTTCCTAAATTCAAATACACCAAGGAACACTTATGTCCATCATGCGAACAAGGAAAAAGCAAAAGAGCATCATATAAACCTAAAACCGTACCTAGTTCGGAAGCAAGGTTACATTTGTTGCACATGGACTTATGTGGCCCAATGAGAGTTGAAAGCATCAATGGAAAGAAGTATATTCTTGTTATTATTGATGATTATTCAAGATATACTTGGGTAAAGTTTTTGAGATCAAAAGACGAAGCGCCAGGCATCATCATCACATTTCTGAAGCGTATTCAAGTTCTACTTCAAGCTCCAGTAAGGATTATAAGAACAGACAATGGCACAGAATTTACTAACCAGGAGTTAAGAACTTACCTTGACGATGTTGGAATCACACATCACTCTTGTGGAAGCTGCTCGCACAATGCTGATTTTTTCTTGTGCACCACTATTCATATGGGCTGATGTTGTAGCCACTGCTTGTTTTACACAAAACCGATCCCTAATCCATCCAAGGTTCAATAAAACCCCATATGAGCTAGTGAACAACCGGAAACCAGATATCTCTTACCTTCACGTGTTTGGCGCTTTATGTTATCCGACGAATGACAGAGAAGATCTAGGAAAGTTAAAAGCTAAGGGTGATATTGGAATCTTTATTGGATACTCAGAAAACTCGAGGGCATTCAGGGTGTATAATAGAAGAACTAAAAGGATAATGGAGACAATAAATGTGAAGTTTGACGAGATTTCACAGATGGCTTCTGAGAGACTCGCTCTAGAACCCGCGCTTAACCCGATGGCTTCTAATCAAACCAGATTAGGACCCGCACCAAACAGTCAGACTTCTGGACACATCAGTTCAGGACTCGTGCCTCAAGGAGCTCAGTCAACAAACACTGAAAAACCTTCAAAACAAGAACTGGAAAATTTCTTCGAGTTAATGTTTGATGAATACTATGGTGGAACTTCGACAAATGCATCTCAACAACATTCTGCTGCACCCGCTCAAAATCATCAACCACCACCACCACCACCACCACCAATGCAAGATGCATCTTCAACAATCGAAGCTGAAGCACCAACTCCCTCAGCATCATCAACATCTACTCCAGCAACTCCAGTTATTGAAATTGTTCTACCAAGAGTTGATGAGCAAAATCAAAACATAAATTTTCAAGAAGAACCAACAAATAATTCAAACAATGTTGCGTTAGAAGAAGAAGAAGTATTTGAAAACCCGTTTGCAACAGACTCTGTTGAATCTTCTTCAAGGTTACAAGAACCATCTAACACACATTCGTTCAACCCAAGGTACCCTTCTACATTTTAATGGACAAAAGACCATCCAATTGAACATGTTATTGGTGAACCTTCAAGGCCAGTTCAGACGAGAATACAACTTGCCACAGATCCTGAAATGTGTATCTACATTTGCTCTATAAGCTTCAAAGAACCAAAGAACATTCGGGAAGCAATGGCAGAAAACCCATGGATAGATGCGATGCAGGACGAAATTCTTCAATACCAGTTACATGATAGTTGGGAACTTGTTGAACGACCCCTTGATAAACGTGTTCTTGATCTCAAGTGGTTGTGGAAGAATAAACTGGATGAGGAAATGACTGTAATTCGTAACAAAGCTCGTCTCGTGGCTAAAGGATATCCACAAGAAGAAGGGATAGATTTCAAGGAATCATTCGCGCATGTTGCTAGACTTGAAGCAGTTCGGATTTTCTTAGCCTATGCAGCTCACAAAAACATCACAGTCTATCAGATGGACATTAAGACAGCTTTCTTGAATGGAACTCTGAAAGAAGAACTGTATGTGAGTCAGCCAGAGGGATTCATCGACAAAGATCATCCAGACTACGTCTACAAGCTTAAGAAAGACATTTATGGTTTAAAACAAGCTCCAAGAGTGTGGAATGACGAACTATCATCTTACTTGCTTAAAAACAATTTCACCAAAGGAACGGTTGATGACACCTTGTTTACCAAAAAATTCAAAGATGACATTTTGATCGTTCAAATTTATGTGGACGGCATTATTTTTGGATCAACCAATCCTAACCATTCAAAACATTTTGAAAATCTCATGAAAGTGTTTTGAAAATCTCATGAAAAGCAAATTTGAAATGTCCATGATGGGGGAACTAAAATTCTTTCTTGGTTTACAAATACATCAATCCCCTCGTGGTATTTTTATCAATCAAGCTAAATATACGATAGAGATTTTGACAAAGAATGGAATGGATAACTGTGATTCTCTTGGTACACCAATGGTCACTTCACCAAAAATAGGTGCTGATTTGTTTGGGAAACCTATCGATCCGAAGAAATATCGGAGCATGATCGGTTCTCTCATGTACCTAACTGCTAGTCGACCCGATATTCAATTTGCTGTTTGTTTGTTAGCACGGTTTCAGGCAAAGCCTACCAAACTTCACCTCAAAGAGGTTAAACGGATCTTTCGGTACCTACGAAGCACCATTAACATGGGACTTTGGTATATGAAGGATTCGGAGTTTAATCTAACAGCATTTTCAGATGCCGACCATGCCGGTGATCAAGTTACAACAAAGAGTACATCAGGTGGAGCACAATTTTTGGCTGAAAAGCTAGTAAGCTGGTCATCAAAGAAACAGGATTGTACTGCGCTATCAACTGCCGAAGCCTTGTATGTGTCTCTATCTGCGTGTTGTGCCCAAGTCCTTTGGATGAGGACACATCTCACAGATTATGGCTTTACTTTTGACAGAATACCTATGTATTGTGACTCAAAAAGTGCCATAGCCATCTCGTGCAATCCTGTACAACACTCAAAGACGAAGCATATCAAAGTCCGCTACCATTTCATCAAAGAGCACGTAGAAGAGGGTACTGTTGAATTATTTTTCGTTAAGACTGAATACCAACTTGTCGACACTAAAGCCCTTCCAAAAGAATGGTTTGACGATTTAGTTCGACGACTCGGCATACGAATCCTAACTCCTGAGGAGCTAGAACGTCTTCTCGAATCGTCTTGAAAAATGTTTTCAAAATCGCTTCGCTGTAAGTATTTTTGAAAAAACAAAATACAAAATGTGAGAAACCAACATTAACAAAATATAAAAATATAAAATTTCAAAAAATCCAAAAAAAATTTAAAAAAAATTCAAAAATATTCTTCTCACGACATGTCTCTCGTATAAATCAATATTCTGTACGTTTCTAGAAATGTCATTCAACAATGATATGGACATGTACAGATGCTTGAACGGGAGTTCTTTAAAATGTTTTTCTAAAACATGTCTTTTCTCAAAAGTTTCTTCACTATGGCTTTCGTATACTTCAGTACGAAACCCGAACTTAAATGATGACTTCTGATTATTTTCAAATCAAGGACTCGTACGTTCAAAGATGAAATCATTTTCAAAAGTTCGAGTATAAACAAACGAAAAAGATTTCAAACATAAACTCGTTTTCAAAACAAAATTCTTGAGCACTTTTCAAGATTGTTCAAAAAGATTTTTCAAAATCTCTCAAATTAAGTGCTCAAGATAACTCCCTCTAAACCCTTAATTGATTTTAAATGAGCTATCATTAAGGGGGAGTATAAAAACAAAAATGTTCCGCATTCATGCAAAAGCAAATCTGTCTTTCTCTCCGAAAGTGTTTTCTTAATCAGTTGATATAAAAAATATCACGATATGCTATTTTTGAGGGGGAGAAGACATGATTAAAATGTGATCAAAAATGCTTAAAGATTGTGGCTGAATCTCAAAAGAGCTCGACTCAGAATGTACCAATGAATTTACGAAGCTTAAAATGTCAGTAATAAAAAATACTTGTCCTGGACGGGTAATAATTTCAAGCTAGTCTAACTAGTGATGTAAGCGTGTCTCGAATAGGACTTGTCTGAGTAGAATGTACCGTATCGAGAGACTTTCTTTGGACTTGACCAGGACGGGTAATAATTTCAAGCTAGTCTAACTAGTGATGTAAGCGTGTCTCGAATCGGTCATGTTCACTGAAAGTGGATCAATTCAAAAAGTGCAAACTCCTCACACATGTGCAAATTTCTTAAAAATTCATGAGCACATGTGAAGGGGGAGTCCTTCAAAAGTCATAAAACTCTCAAAGTGGTAACAACAATGTGTTTTATTATCATAAACACTTTGAGAGATTTTCAAATGAATGATTTTATTGCAACAATAGGATAGTCATGAAGATATAAGGTGACTAAGGTTAGGAAAAACCGTCCTATGATCCGCCAGAGCCGGAGGGATCTACCCAAGGATAAATCCAATAGTTTAGAATTAGAAGTCCTTAGGTATGATTGAAAAAAGGAGAAAATGAGAAAGGAGAAAGAAGGGGTTGAAGAATTAAAAAGAAATGTTATGAAAAAGGGTGAAAAGAAATAGCCCTCCAAATGTTCAACCTTAGGGCAGACACCGGGTACAATTCGTATGCTACTGGTTGTTACTAAGGTGACACCGGTATTGAAGACAAAGACGTCATGGACCCAGTGACGCACTGCACTAAACCTTCTTAACCACTCAAGTTCTCTTAAAAGAGCTTGTTTCATTCTCACGAGGAACCGGTGTAATCTATCGACCTGTCTCTTAGAGATGGTTGATATTGAAGCAGGAGACCTCTCCCTAATCTCCGCATAGGAAACCAAATGTGCACTTATCGAGTCTAGAGCCTTGAGATTACATCAAAAGATCTCATAGGAACACATGATATTTCTACACTGGTTGTTCAACATAAAGGACACCAAATGTAAACTTAAGAGTCCTACGCCGATCTTAGCAATCTGCCAGAACAATTATGAGAGAATTCACACAAGTGATTCTCAATGATTGAATGGAAATTCCTGCCAGGGTCAACATCAAACAGCTCTGACAGCAGGTCACTTCGGTAATCTCTTGTGGGTTACGCTTAGTGTTCGCGGTGGTTCCAAAATGGTCTACAGTCTTGGAGTGATCCGCAGCGACTCGCCCATTCTTTGATATACTTAGTAGGTCTCGTAAGCTCTCTCGAGAGTATCCAGAACGGGAACAGCCTTGGTATGGGTTAGAAGGAGTCTTCACACTATGCTGTTGACGATCTCTAATTCCTTGTCTGTAAGTACCGGTTGATTTATTGCTAACTGTTTACCAGCAACTATACATCATCTCCATTGCAATAGTTTCCATATGCTCATATTTACATCAAAAGGTCAATGAAAGCTCCCTCAAAGATCTAAGCAACACAAAGTTCAAAGAAAGAGTCTAAGCCATAAAGAAGAATATACAAAGTTAAGAGACTAAAGATCAAAGTGAAAGAAAGGGGACTGCTAATGCATGAATCTCAAAGTTTAAAGACGTATGAGCATGTTGGAATGGCGGACAAGCACCACAGACGCAGAAGTGACGAAAGGAAGATGACTTTTCCACATCATAAAAGAACAAAGATCAATGAAAAGTCAATTATCAAAGATCACAAAGCATGAAGGAACAAAGACTAAAGACTATTCTGCAATGACACACAAAGTTAAAGACAAGATCACAGAAGACCTAATCACGTGGAGCATCATTCGAATGACCACCCCTTAGGGGGAGATTGTTAGCATCAAAGAAATATTAAAAGAAGTGATGGTCATTCTCATATGTGTAACTTTGTCATAGTGTCGTTAAGTATGTAATAGTTTATGTTAGTTGGGCTTTGGACTTGGTAATCTAATATGTAAAGAGTTATGTTAGTAAGCCTTTTATAATTCATGTAAACCAAGTTCAAACCCAAGTTCATTAGAAAGCCCATGAGGCCTTTCTCCCTAACTATATAAGGTACTTACCTAGTCATTTGTAAGTGTGCTTGTGTGTGTATTGTGTGTGTTTTTCTTTCAATAATAGTTCCATTTCCATCTCTTTCTCTCTACATATACACGACATATATACATCTTCAAGTCACCATCTCTACCTCATCTTTGCTTCTATATTTGTGATAAAGTTGTGATATCTAAGGTCCTACAAATAGTGTTAGTGCAAAAAGTGTGGTTGGATTAAGACTGGGCTTAGTCCACGCTGGGCCAATCTTGATGGATCGTCCGTTGTATAGGTTATGCACTAATCCAAGTAGAGGAATGAGTTCCTGCACAAATAGAGGCACACCGTTAGCCTTATCGTGGGGACGTACCCCATGATTAAGCTTCGGCGTGACTCGTGAGAATAAGTACTCATGTTGTGAGAGAAATACTTATGTGTTGGGATGAGTGGGAAAGTCATACCTCGAAAGTGTGAATTTATGTTTTCTTTTACAGGTAACGAAAATATTAGGGTAACCTGATATTTTGCATATTGCTGTAGTGGCCGGGGTAGGACCCTTGTCGGGCAAGGATCTGCAGCTTAATCGATTGTTGCGAACGTGGATGGTTTTTCGGATCGGAGGCCGATCCGCGAGCGTACTTCAGAAGTGCCGCTCGTGTACATCCTTTGTTTTTCCTGATCGTTCCATGCTCGTGGCATGGGCTTTAGCCATGTCTGGCTTTATTTGCTTGCTAGGCCGGAGCCCAGTTTGCTCGTTGGGCCGGAGCTCGTTTTACTTTGTAGGGCCGGAGCCCTGTTTGTTTGTAGGGTCGGAGCCCAGTTTGTTTGGGATAGTCCAGGCTTAGTAAGCCTATTATCCGTACTATACGTCATCAAGTCCCCCTAGTCTAGTACATCCATTGCTCGCGTGCTGTTGTAGCGTACGGTGAATGTTTCTAGACTATTTTGCTGTCCGGTCTGCTCTAACCCGTGGTTTGTCCGCAGCATGCCCTTGGTCAGCGGTTCATATCATGGGGGAACGTGGACCGTTGGTAAAACTGCTTAAGGGAGCAGATGCTTTGCTTGTTAGTTGTCATCCTTATCTTTTTACTTTTGATCGTAACAATTGGTTCAGGGACGCCTGTGACACGTGTCACATTGCGGTCTTCTTAAATGTGCCGTAGGTATAAATACCTAGGTTATTGTGAAGCTATTTTTTCCTTTTTATGTTCTATTTTCTCTGTTTTCTGTATAGTCCTTCCAATTACTTTTTTCCGCTCCTTTGTCTCTTTCTATTTTGTACGTCATTTTTGGGTCATCTCGGTGCGATGTTAAAAATTACAGAAGTTAAGTGCAATCTGACCCAAGAGAGACTTGAATGATTGTACCATGATTTTCACATTCCATCGTTTGTCCATTCCCTCTTACCTGGTCCGGATTAGACCATCGGTCGGTATCCTCCTAGGAAGATTGGTTTCTATAGCTGGTTTTTTGATTACGCCGACTTTCGTCTGCCGTTGTCTGCTTTCTTTGTTGATGTTTTGAGGCATTACCGGATTAATGTTTCTCAACTTCACCTTTTTGGTGCCTGTAGGGTTTCTCATTTTGAGGCTTTGTGTCGTGCGCATGGCATTGTTCCTACTATGTCCTAGTTCCGATGTTTTGATGTTAATTCTATAAGGGGTGGATGGATTTCGTTCAGCAAGTGTGTAAAGGACACTTGTACTTGTTATGATAGGCCCCTAGATTCCGTCAAGGGTTGGATTGACAGGTTTTTCTGGGTCGATTCTTTTGCTTGTACAACCATCTTTCCTTAGCATGTGGTCGAAAGTGTTGCGGATTCTGTTCCGGATTCTAGAGAGCATAATGAGGAGGATTACGACACTCTTACTAGGAGTCCTGCTCCTTTTCGTAGGCACCCAAAGATTTTCCTTTGTTGGGTCGGCCTGAGCCGTTATTATCCTTTTAAGGAGGACGAGTATCCCGTATTCCGTCTCCATGGAGAAGGTTGGTGTGTTATGCTTCCTTCTTTTTATCGAGTTGTTGTTGTTGTTTTTCATGTATATTGTCCTTGTTCGTGCAGATATCAGCACGTACACTTATATTACGCATGTCGACCAGGGTGAAGTAAGTGTTGAGGCACGGCGGGTGGCGGAAGGTGAGCCCAAGCTCTTGGATGTTACTTCCGGTCGTGTTGTCCCTCTTTCTCCACCTCCGCAGGATAAAGCGGGAGGTGAATTGCATGCCGAGGGAGATAGATCTCAGGGTGTTGGCGCGGAGCCAAGTGGTCTTGGCGTTGGTAACGTTGCCCCGCTGCATATTGTTACACCTCGCAAGCTTAAGCGGAGGATTGTTGATGCGGAAGGTGGTGTTGTTGCACTGAAGCATCCGCCAAAGAGATTGAGATCGGACTATGATTCCTTGAGTAGTCCGACTACTTCTTGTAAGTCTAAAGCTTCTATTCGGAGCATGTCGAATATTAATCTACAAGATTTGTCTCATATGACTGAATCTTCTTCCCGTATGCGTTTTTTACCTTTTGTTTCAGACCGGAAAGTTGGTTCTTCTTCTTGTACTTCCGGCAATCCTTTCCTTCGGACTATTCATCCTGCTGAGAGGTTCATGGTTTCTTCTAACTCTTCGTCCTTTTCTTGTACTCATGATGTTGAAGCAAGTTCTTCCCCTAGGTCTGTTATTCCTCTCGGTCCGGACTTTGTTGTGAACACTGTTTTTGCTGCTGATATGATAACCAAAGGAAAAGGTAAAGCTGCTATTTTTGAGCCAACTCGTGCTCCGAATGTTGCTTGTGACTCTGGATTGAGTTCCGATGACTCGACGAATTTTTCTGGAAACGAATTTCCTTTTGTTCGTATCCGCTCTGTGGCTTATGTAGACCGTAATATTTTTGATGAAGTCTATATTCCGAAATAGAATGTTCATTGCGGCTCTCGGTTGGAGACTGCTACAGACTGCCGTGAAATGGTTGACGGGTTTGCCCCGCCTGGATTCTTTTATGAGATTCATGAAATGGAAGATGGGGAATTTGTTGATGAGTTCAATTACTTGACGGCTCGCCAAGTTTCTTTTTGTGAAGAGGCGCGACAACGCGCTGAGCGGAATATTGTCTTGAAGAGGAGGTTTATGTCTCTTCATGGCCGCTTGGCTGACCAGTTGAAGGAGAAGAATGAGGAAGTTGAGACATTGAGGGTGGAGGTGTTTCGTCTTAACACTGAAGTCTCCTCCTTAAAGTCTTCTGTCAATCCTTCTGTGGCTGATATGTCAGCTCTGATGGAAGAGAATTTGAGGTTGAGGAGTGAGCGTGACTTGCTCAAGGCGGAACTAGCAGTATCGCGCTCGCCTACCTATGGTCAAGTTGTGGAGCGTGTCACGTCTTTGCCAAATCCGGAAGATTCTTGTTCCCCTTGAGAAGATGGAACAACAATCTTGTATGCTTTAGTGCTGAGATCGAGGAATTGAAGTGTCAACATAAGTGGTCCGTAGACCAGGTATATGTGATGTTTGCTTTTTGTTCCTTCTATTTACTTTTTGCGCTTGCCATGTTTCCTTATCCCTTTGTCTTTTTTGTTTAACAGGCCCGTTTGCTACAAACTACCCTTGAGGCTGTGAAGAGTCTTTTTAAGGAGGAACAAGATACTCGGGTGAAGGTTATTGCTGACAAGTTGGCTCAACTGGATGCTCTTACTTGAGATATAGCTGCCCATCTTGATGAGGAATTTTATCCGCGCTTTCTTACCGTTGTTGCCAGCCGTAGATGGTTACTTGAGCGTGGTATGAAGTTATTCATCACTAAGTGTTTAAATTCTTTGGAGTATCGTACAATGTTGAGCTAGTTGTTGAGTTGTGTTGTCCAGAAGGGAATGCAGGCAGGCTTGAATGCTGGAATTAAACATGGCAAGGACGCAGAGAGCTTGTAGATATTGCGGTAAATAAGCCTTCTGCGGAAGCGGATTAGGATTATGTTGTTGCCTATCAGGCCTTCTACGATCTTGACTTTCCTCTCTTTGCGGATTTGTCTCACCGTAAGGATTCTGATTTTACAGATATCATAGAGCTCTTCCGTCTTGATGTTGAGGTTGCGGAGAAGCTTGGTCTGGCCGATTTATAGCCTAATTTTGGGCAACTTTCCGTACCTCGTGTTAGATATGGCTTAGTGGTTGGGGAAGTCGCCTTTTCATCGTCTTTAGACTGTGTGCGTCAAAGAGTTAGGCGGGTTAGAGAGGGTGCTATTGCTGGGCAATCTTTCTTTGCCGATATATCCACTTCTTTTGTTGACCCTCTGTCTTTTGAGACTTTTTTGGGTTCGGGAACCGCTTCATTCAATGAGTTTGTTGCCACTGGTTATAATATTTCTTCTGCACCTTTTGTTCCCACTTTATCCACCAGGTTTATCTCGATGGATAATATCCCGATTTTGATTGTTGAGAAGATTGAGGATGTTTTTACTTTTGTCCCTGTTGCTTCATCTAGTAGGGGAAGTTTGAATGATCTTCCGGAGCATAATCATGCGGAATGATCTCTAGTTATGTTCTTTGCCGTGACCATCTGCGGTCTTTTTCTCAACGAATTTTGTACTTAGCCAGTTTTTCCACTTAGTTAGTGGCAAGAATTTGTTTTTATGTACTTGCACGGTGTGTTCCGTGGCTATGTATAGTATTTTGCCTTTTTTTATTTTTGTTGGCATGTTTTACCTTTACGTTCTTGCATATGTCTTGCATGTATAGCTTTTGTGAACGTGTTATTTGTGCTAAAGTTACGTCTAACTTTTATGTATCTTTGTTTGCACTTGATCATTTGTGCTTTGCTAGTATTAAAGTACGTACGGATACGTAGTTTATTTTTAGTCTTAGTCGGTACAGGGTTTGTAATCCCTCTTACGTACATGCGGTTTACTTGTGAGGTTCCGCACCCTTTTAGTTATACGGGATAACCTTTTTTGGGACGTGCTCTTCGTGTGCTTGGCTTACTCACATTTGTTATGTGGAATAACATTTATTATTTTGTATGATAAATAAAAGAAATTTGAAAAGATTAAGCTTGGCGAAGGTAGCTAGTCTCCGCTTTTATTTTATTGAAAATTTTGTAAAATAATACAAGGAATGGAAGTACAAATATTTATTTGCAATTGTTCGTCTAAGCGGACTTAATTTCCGTTACAATTTTATATTTTGCGGATCTTTCCGTCTTCCGTATGTTTGCGGAGCCAGAGCTCCGGCTTTCTGTGGTCCGTCGGGACGGACTTTTGTTATTGTTTTCAATTGTAACACTTTGTGGATTTTTCCACTTGTTACATCATTGCAGAACCTGAGTGCCGACTTAAAGTATCGGCTTCATGCCTTTTGGTGAAGTACTTCCGCTTCCTGACCTTTGGACTTCGTGGCTTGCGGTCGTGTTTCTTTGTTCACTTGCTGTTTTCTTTTGTCGTATATTGTCCGGCTGTAGAAATCCTTGGCACCGCATGCTATTCTGTGTGTGTCGTGACTTCTTAGATGCCCGATGTAGTGAGGATTCCACCTTATACCTGCTTACCTTTAAGAAGCCAGGTTGGCAGATGACCATGTACCAGCAAGTCATAGATGGTTTTTCCGCGCTTTCATCTGGTCTTCCTTCCGCATCTTGACAGTTAAATTGGGCGGGCTGATTCCCGTTGTGACAACATCCTCCAATATCTTGTCAGGTGTGTTTCAGTGTCTGGGAACTAAGTGCCCATCTATCGCTGTAACTCTTGTAGGCGGCAAGGTTTTGGTGAAGTATCTGGTCCCTGAGCTGGCGGCTCCGGGCCAGCTCTAGTCAGCAACAAGGATGAAGGCATCATATTCATCCTTTGTTTTTGTGGCGTTGACGTGAGGATTTTGATGGTCGGGGTCATATTTCAGGAATGAATCGCCCGTGACCTTTCTTTTACGTCCCTCCTCACCAACGCATGCTCTTACCGGCATTATATCTTTCCCTTCTGTCCGTTTGAGACCCATCCCCTCGTGTGGCTGTCATGCTTAATCAGCCGTTAAACTGTTCTGGCTTGCTACCACCCTGGTGGTCAATGAGAACCTTGACGGTCACCAGGTTTCAAATGGACGTATTGATGAGTGTGTAAATACTCATCATTTATGTTACATTTAAGCTGCAAAAACATATGAAAACACACAAGAATGCCTTAAAATACATAAAATTATCCCTGGATTGTGTTTTTATGCAAAAGGATTGAAAACTGATGAAAAACTAAACATTTCACATAAATTACAGTTTCAGTCCCTCAACTTTGAAAAATTGGCAAAACTAGTCCCTGGTAAATCAAAACTTGTACAAATGTCATAAAAGGTCCTTGGGATTCATAAGTTGTAAGAAATAGTCCTTTAAAGTTTAAAATCACATATTTACAACTTTGGTCCCTCAAGTTTGAAAATTGTCAAAAATAGTCCCTAAGGTTTTAAAAAAATAAGAAAATAATAAAAATAAACCTTATACTATTCTAAATTGACAAAATTGGTCCTTATGATAACTTTTGAGAAGTTACAAAATAAACCCTTCAACTTTCAGAAAATTACAGAATAGGTCCCTGGAGTTTGAGAAAATGGCATAAATGGTCCTCGGTTTTGTAAAAATGGAAAAATGTGCAAAAATGGTCCTTGTATTATCTAATATTGCAGGTTTGGCCCTTGGATGAAGTTTGAAAAGTTTGCAGCTTAGACCCTCAACTTTCACCAAATTACATTTTTGGTCCTTGTGATTTAATACCTAAAAAAACAAACCGGACCCTTCCCATTTTATTATAAACCTCAACCAAACTAAGCCTAGCCCAACCCCCCTTTCCTTTTTCTTTAGCCCAAAATAAGCCCAGTCCACACCCCTTAATATTATTAACCGGTCAAACCCCTGGTCAAACCCACCATCCCTGTTCACCTTTCCCTCTCCCACCTCACACAGCCAAAACCATGGTGGTTTTGATACCACTTGTCCACCACCTCACTACCAACTCTGAAAACTCACACCCCTTGTCCCCCCTTAGTCACCACTAAACCCCAAATAGCTTTAATTAGTCTCAAATTGCTCCAAGTTACCTCAACTGACAAACCCCGTTTTCCCGCCAAAATATCTTGAAGGCCAAAAAGTCATGGAAAAGATCAAAGCTCAAGTGGGATTTGCTCAGAACCAGCCTGGAAGTCAAAGATATCTATAAAGAAGGGAAGAGAAGCAATAGAGAAGACTACCTAGTTTAGTTTTTATTAATTAATGTCGATTAGCTAAGCTTTTCATTTTCCAGTGTATCTTTAAGCTTTAAAAGTATATTTCCAGCATTCTAAGTGTATTTCAAACCTTTTTCAATCATCAATTCCAGTTTATGTACTTGAATTCAGTTTATGCTTATTTCAAATTCAAAAATCTCAATTTGAATTAAATTGGTTTATGGTTGTTATGATGGACTGATTAGCTCATATAGGTTCCCTTATAGCTTCTATAAGCTAGTAGAAACTATTTAAAATCAGTTTAAGTCTAAAAACAAAAATAAAAAAAATATAGAATTAAATAAGAGAAAAATAAAAAAATCAAGAAGATGAAGCAAGAAGGTGCAAGCTGAGCAATTTTGGATCAAATATGGTTTAGTGGGTCTGTGGAGACCTATTAGGTGTGTTACTTGTTCCTGGTTCACTTGTTCTCAGTTGCATTACCATTTGTAAGCTCAAATCTCTTTTAGCTTACTACTGTATATCTACTTGTTTATACTTATTACTGTTGTTTTATTGATTAGTTAGTGTTATTTAGTCAAATTACTACCTAAAATATCCTACTTGTTAATTTAAATACTAGGTTGCTTAGTTTATCTAATTCTCAGTCAATATAGCAAACTTGTGATATATCTGTTTCATACTTTCATTATTGGTTTTATGTGCTTTTATAACTTCAATATACATGTTACAAGCTCTGGAAGCAGTGTCATGGGTAAATTCATCCTATTACCTTGAAATCCTTCATAACAGTTCACTATAAGGAGTGTTTGGCTCAGGTTGTTCCACTGAGCATTATGCCAAGTTTGTTGTTGTTTATAATCTAGGTAAGTCTATTTAGGTTTTATTAGTACTGACAAGTAATAAAAACCATAGGTCATTAGTTAAAAAGTCAAAATGATCAATTAATCTTCATAACAGTCAACTGTTGTCATTTAGGATCCACAAACCTTCATATTAGTTCATCTTTAGGTATTTTAGCTTAATTTGGTGTTATTTCATCTTAGTATAACATTATTAGGTTGTTAGATTCATCATAAGTTCATAAAAGTCAACTGTCCTAGCTTTCTCTAAAAAGTCAAAAGTGCTTGCTCAGATTTTCACCAAATTAGCAAGAATTTTAGTGATTTTTGTGTTATGATCTAGGATCTGAAACTTAATTTGTGTAAACTCTACTAGCTTAACTTTTGATTTTCATAAGTTTCATAATTTTAGGAATTTTCTAAGTGGACAAAAATGCCCCTTGAACTGAGCTGCAGGGCAAGGTGATTGCCCTGTCTCAGCATACCCAAGCCACCCAACCAACTTTCAGGGTATCTCCAAAGCACATTAGTGGAAACCAGAGTGTGAAATTTAGCTTTTTGGATACCCTAATAAGCCATATTTCTAGTTCAAAGCTTAATTTGTCATTTTGAGCTTATTCAGACATAGCACTCAAGCCTTGTAGTTAGTACACTTCATCTGAGTATACTGAGTACTCAGATTGTGTGCTCATTTTCAAACAAGCTTATCTAGCTTATCAGTGAGAGTTAGGCCTTGATTATTGACTTATTAGGAAGCCATACTGCTTATCTTCATATTTCAAGTTTAAATTTGGATCTCTGATCCATTGTGTGGTCCCCACATTAGCTTACAAGTCACCAATTTAAACTGTGCAATCAGACCTCAGTCCACCTACCCAACTTTGGTGGTCCATTGTGGTTGACTAAGTGGGTCCCACACCCCATAAATAGGTTCTTAAAACCCCCCTCCTACCAGACTTGAACCCTTGGCCTTTTGTTTGACCTTTAGACCACTGGGCCCCACCTGAAAGTAGCTTGGAACCTTGTCCCAATTCTGTCTCAGAATTGAAATAAGCAAGTGCTTATTTGTTGGTTAAGGCTTATTGAACCTGCTTATTTAACATAATCTTGCTCAATTAAGTTCATCTCACTCATAGGAACCAGGTTTTACCTTGTGGACCCCACACAAGCTCAGTTGAGCTTATTTCTTAGCCAAGTCAACTAAAGTCAACTGTGTGGTCTAATAAGCACTCATAGTGCTTATTTTGTGTTTATAAATTATTTCCCTTTATTAAAGTATCTTATTTTAAGTATTTAATTAGTTTTGTAAAAGAAAAACAAGAAAAAACCAAACTTAATTATAGTGATAGCTTCTATTTAATAGAAATTATCTATTTAATTTTCTTTTTAGCTTATTTATAAGCACTTATGCTATTTTATATTTTTATTAAATCAATTATATATTAAAGTAATTTTATAAATTTTTCCATATTTTTCTTTTGTCATCTAGTGTTATTTAGAATTAATATTAGTTTATTTAATAATTAAATAATAAATAAGAATTAAATAGCATAATTAATTTTTATAAGGTAACACCTATATTTTATATTTTTCCTAGCTTCTATAAATCATAAAATAATTTTAGAAATTTTCTTGTGATTTATACTGTTCATTTACTAGTTTTCATAATTTAATTATTTTAATTAGATATTAATTAATAAATAGAATAATAATTAGTAAATTAAATTAAAAACACATAATATAAACTTTTTATAATTTTTTAGGATTCCTATGATGGTTAATTAGATATATAAAATTTTTCATAATTATCTAAGTCTTTTTAGTAATTATAAATAAGTTAATCAATATAATTAGTTAAATAATAAATAATAAATAATGAATAATAAATAGATAAATAGTGTGAAAAATATAATTTTAATTTTAAAATAAGTTTTATAATATTTTAGATTTTTAGAAATTTTAATTTTAATTTTCTAGACTTATTTATCATTTTTCTAAATTATTAGTTAATTATTAAATAATTAATAAATAGTTATTAAATAAATATAATTAATTAAATAGTTTTTAATTATAAAATAAATATTTTAAATTTATTTAATTTGCATTTAAGCCCCTAAGGCTTATAAAATCCTACTATTGTTAAAGTTGTTTTTGTTTACGTTTAATTATTAAACGTTTACGTTTACAGTCCCTTTTTCACTTGTACTTATCTGATTTCACGTATTAGTTGATATAGCTTATTAAAGCTATTCACTCTTATATTTCAGTAGTACAAATCACTTAAACCCTTTTCCTGTTCAATCCACCTGATCTAGAAGTCGTTTTATTTCAGATTTCACATCTCGTTGGGATCTAACGATCCGGGGAAACACTAAACTCACCGGAGTATTGGTTTAGGCTGTTTGACTTGTTGACCATTACTTGGTTGATATTATCTGACTGTTTCGGACCAATCAAAATTTGGCGCCGCTGCCGGGGAGGTGTGCTGCGTATTACGACTTTTTGAAATATCTGTGAGTTTGAATTTTCACACTTTGTTATATATCATCTTTTTTTTCATATTTTATTTTCTATTTGTAATTTCCCGTCACTCTAAGGATTCTTAGAGTCGTCTCTAGTGCATGCGCACTCGTTCTTCTAGGTCAACAAGCCCTTTACGTGAGCTTGTCAGAATTCCTCGAAGTCGCCGTAGACGTTCTGCCCCAACAGCCGTATCTGAGGAACGTGCTGTTTCACCTAAGAAAGTTATCATGGCGGAAGACCGTCCGATGAATGAGCTTCTCCAAGCACCCATTGAGGGATACGGAGACGCTATTGTTGTCCCAGCCATTGTGGCTGAATACTTTGAGCTCAAAACCGGGTTACTAAATCTAGTAACTTCAAGCCAATTTTATGGTTTTGAGAGGGATGATCCCCATGCTCATATTCGATGGTTTAATAAAATTACTTCAACCATAAAATACAAGAACGTTCCTTCCGAAGCAGTCAAACTTCTTCTTTTCCCATTTTCTCTTGAGGGAGCAGCCCGGATTTGGCTGGAAAAACAACCTCCTCGTTCCATAACATCATGGGAAGATTTAGTTACCAAATTTGTAAACGAATTTTTTCCCCCATCCAGAACGACAAGTCTTAAAAATTAAATCATCAAATTTACTCAAAGGTTTGATGAATCGTTTGGTGACGCATGGGATCGTTTCAAGGAATTGCTTCGTCGATGTCCTCATCATGGTTTCACTGAATTAATGCAAATTGACACGTTTTATAATGGTGTGAGTCAATCTGACCAAGATTCTCTCAATGCCTCCGCGGGAGGTAATTTTTTGAGCAAAACCACAAAAGAAGCTTTAGAAATCATTGAAAATAAGTCCAAGGTCCGTACTACACGCACAAAACCATATCACTCCCAAGTGAGTGCTGGTCCTTCTTCTTCATCACCCGTGAGTACTTCTAGCACCGATGCTAAGATAGATAAACTCACGGACGCCATTCAAGCTTTGGTTCTCTCAAGCCAGAAAAAAGTCACTTTCACACAAAACCCTTCACATGCTGAAGTTAAAAAAGTGGAAGTTTGTGTCACTTGTGGTGGCCCACATGCTTACTACAATTGTACTGCCACCGATGGTAGTCCTTTTGAAGCCAATGCCTTAGCCGGTACTACAAATCAGGGGGTAATCAATACCGTCCTCAAATGGAACCAAGTTACCGTGCTAACACACATATGGGACCACCCGGGTTTAATCAAAACCCAAATTTGCAAAACAGAAACCAGAACCAACCCCGAATGAACCAAGGTTATCAAAACCAAGGGAATTTCAATCCTGGACAGAATCAAGGTTTCCACAATCAAGGAAACTTTAACAAATACAATTTCAATCCTGGAAATCATTTTCAGGGAAATGGTAATCCAAATCAAGGGAATTTTCAGCCATAACAAGGTTATAATCAAAATAACCGTGTCCAAAATTTCCCTAACCAAACACAAGCCATTCTCCCAGCTCCACAACCATCATCCGATGAGTTGTTAAAGCAGTTCATGAAAACTCAAGAAGTGACAAACAGGTTGTTGGTCAGCCAGATTTCTGAAATTATGAAATCTTTAAATGAACAACCCTCGGGCTCTGGAAAACTTCCGAGCAACACGATCGCAAACCCGAGGGGCGATGCAAAGGCGATCACGACCAGGAGCGGAGTTTCATATGATGGACCTACTGTTCCTACTACCCCTTCTTCTTCTTCTCCCAAGGTAGTGGAAAATAACGTCGAGGTAAATAAGGACGAAGTACTTCCTACTCATAAGGGAGGTACCCAAGACGTCCCACCTCATGTTGTCCCGAAACCCAAACCAAAACCTAGAGTTGTTTTTGAACCAAATGATATTTCAGTTGAAACACCTCAGTCCAGACCTTCTACCTCCTCTATTCCTTACCCCTCACGCTTGAGTGAACAAAAGCTCCTTGAAAAAGCTAGTCACCAGATGGATAAATTCTTTCAAATCTTCCAAGATTTGCATTCTGACATTAGCTTTGCGGATGCTATTATTCTGATGCCCAAATTTGCATCGACAATCAAACACTTGTTAAGCAACAAGGAGAAACTGTTTGAAATGGCAAAGACTCCCTTGAATGAGAACTGCTCAGCAGTTCTTTTAAAGAAGCTTCCCGAGAAGCTGGGAGATCCTGGAAAATATCTAATACCATGTGTATTTCCGGGAATGGTTGATTGCTATGCCTTGGCCGATCTTGGTGCAAGTATCAACCTAATGCCATACTCAGTTTGGAAGAAACTTTCTCTTCCTGATCTTACTCCTACCTGCATGACTTTAGAGCTTGCAGACCGATCGATATCTCGTCCTCTCGGCATTGCCGAAGACGTGTTTGTGAAGGTAGGAGAATTTCATCTCCCCGCTGACTTTGTAGTGGTTGATTTCGATGCCGATCAAAGGGTCCCTCTCATTGTTGGGAGGGGTTTCCTTAGAACGGATCGTGCTCTTATCGATGTATTTGAGCAAGAAATCACTCTTCGTGTGGGTAATGAAGCCGTTACCTTTAACCTCGATCAAACCTCGAGGTATTCCTCCAATTATGATTCTGAAGCAGTTAATCAAATAGATATCATAGACATTGCTTTGGAGGAGTACTCTCAAGAGTTTCTTGGTTATTCTCATAATTCTGTGAGTGGGGATGCCACTCCATCATCTGAACCTATCATTTCCGACTCTTCCCCTTCTCTCACTCCGTTTGAGGGAAGTGATTTTCTTTTGGAAGAGGTCGAGGCTTTTCTCAAAAGTGATTCAGTTCCATCGGGAATTGATAACACTGAGATTGATCTGGAGGGAGATATTCTTCTCCTTGAGAGATTGCTAAACCAAGACAATTCTCCTCCACTCCCTCCCGTACAACTTCATAATCAGGAAATCAAATATGTTGAGGAAACTGATGATTTTCCTGAGGTCGAACTCAAGGACTTACCTCCTCATCTTGAATACGCATTCTTGGAGGGTGATGATAAATTACCCGTCATTATTGCTAAAGGTTTAAGTATTGAGGAGAAGATTGCTCTCATAAAGGTCTTGAAGTCAAACAAGCAAGCAATTGCTTGGAAACTCTCCGATATTAAGGGTATTAACCCAGATTTTTGTACACACAAAATCTTGATGGAGGATGACTTCAAGCCTGCAGTGTAACATCAAAGAAAGGTGAATCCAAAAATCCATGATGTAATTAAACAAGAGGTTCTTAAACTTCTTGATGCAGGATTGATTTACCCTATCTCTGACAGTCCATGGGTTAGTCCCATTCATTGCGTCCCAAAAAAGGGTGGCATTACTGTTGTCACTAATGAGGAAAATGAGTTGATTCCAACTCGGCTGGTTACCAGATGGCGTGTTTGCATTGACTATCGTAAGTTAAATGACGCCACCCGTAAAGACCACTTTCCGCTGCCCTTTATGGACCAGATGCTTGAGAGATTAGCAGGGAACGAGTACTATTGTTTCCTTGATGGTTTCTCAGGATACTTTCAAATCCCCATTGATCCATCAGATCAAGAAAAGACTACCTTTACATGCCCTTATGGAACCTTTGCTTATAAACGTATGCCTTTTGGATTATGTAATGCTCCAGGTACGTTCCAGAGGTGCATGATGGCTATATTTACCGACATGATCGGTAAAACTATGGAGATCTTTATGGATGAATTTTCGGTCATTAGGGATTCATTCCAAACATGTCTCACCAATTTAGAAAAAATGTTGAAAAGGTGTAAAGACACCAATCTATGTCTAAATTGGGAAAAGAGTCACTTTATGGTCAAAGAGGGTATTGTCCTCGGCCATAAGATTTCCAAGAATGGGATTGAGGTTGACAAAGCTAAGGTTGATGTCATTGCAAAACTGCCTCACCCTACTACCGTCAAAGGTATTAGGAGTTTTTTGGGTCATGCCGGTTTCTATCGTCGATTTATACAAGATTTTTCTAAAATCTCACGGCCTATGACTCATCTCCTTGAAAAGGATACTCCTTTTATCTTCTCACCAGAGTGCATCGAAGCTTTTGAAACATTAAAGAAAAAGCTTACTGAGGCACCCATTCTTATTGCCCCCGACTGGGATTTACCCTTCGAGCTTATGTGCGATGCAAGTGATTTTGCTATCGGTGCAGTCTTGGGGCAACGCAAAACGAAACACTTTCAGCCTATTCACTACGCAAGCAAAACTATGAACGAAGCTCAAACACATTACACCACTACAGAAAAAGAATTATTAGCTGTGGTGTATGCTTTTGAGAAATTTCGGACATACTTAATCTTGACTAAAAGCGTAGTGTATACGGATCATTCGGCTCTTAAATATCTACTTGCAAAACAAGATGCAAAGCCGAGATTGCTCCATTGGGTTCTCCTCCTTCAAGAATTTAATATCATTATTCGTGATAAAAAAGGAGCTGAGAACCTGGCTGCTGATCATTTGTCCCGATTAGAGAACCCTCATCAAAATGTGTATGAGAAAAAGGAAATAAATGAAACATTTCCTCTCGAAACACTTAATGCGGTTGCTTTTCGCGGAGATTCTACTACCCCATGGTTTGCCGACTTCGCAAACTATCATGCGGATAAATTTGTTGTGAAAGGGATGTCAACCCAACAGAAGAATAAATTCTTTAAGGATGTAAATCATTACTTCTAGGATGACCCCTACTTATTCAAAATCTGTGCGGATCAAGTCATCCGACGGTGTGTATATGGACAGGAAGCCACTGAAATTCTTAAGGCTTGCCATGCTGGACCCACTGGGGGACATCATAGTCCTAATTACACCGCTAAAAAGATGTTTGATTCCGGATTCTTCTGGCCCACAATTTATAAAGATGCCCAGGATCTCATTAAAGCCTGTGACGCTTGTCAGCGTCATGGAAACATTTCACAAAGAAATGAGATGCCACAAAATGCTATTCAAGTATGTGAAATATTTGATATCTGGGGCATTGACTTTATGGGGCCATTTCCATCATCCAGAGGAAACAAGTACATACTTGTGGCAGTTGATTATTTATCAAAATGGGTTGAAGCAAAAGCTTTACCCACAAATGATGCCCGAGTTGTAGTGAAATTCCTGAAATCTCTTTGTGCCCGTTTTGGAACTCCACGTGCTATCATAAGTGATCGTGGTACGCATTTCTGCAATGACAAATTTGATAAAGTCATGCAAAAGTATGGTGTAACCCACCGTCTTTCTACCGCGTATCACCCACAAACAAGTGGGCAAGTTGAGGTTTCAAACCGTGGTATCAAAAGGATACTTGAGAGGACTGTTGGTGAAAACCGTACTGCCTGGTCGGATAAATTAGATGACGCATTATGGGCTTTTCGTACAGCTTATAAAACACCCATTGGGTGTACACCTTACAAGCTTGTGTACGGAAAGACATGTCATCTACCGATGGAACTTGAGCACAAAGCCTACTGGGCTTTGAAACATGCCAACTTTGACCTTAAAACTGCGGGTGATCACAGAAAAGTTCAAATGAATGAATTAAATGAACTACGTGATCAGGCTTACGAGAACTCTTTAATCTATAAAGAAAAAACAAAGAGAATACATGACTCAAAAATAAAGAACCGCGTTTTTAACGTTGGTGATCGAGTACTTCTCTTTAATTCTAGATTAAAGATCTTCTCGGGTAAATTAAAAACCCGTTGGACTGGTCCATTTACTATCACAAAGGTTTATCCATATGGTACCGTGAAGTTATCTCAAAATGACGGTCCATGTTTTAAAGTAAATGGCCATCGTGTGAAACACTACTTTGGAGAGGACATCCCAAACATGGTTGTCCCGGATCTCCAAACTTTCCTCAAGGACAATTAAATTCGGGGTCGAGTCAAGCTAGTGACTCGGGAATCAAAAACAAGCTACCTCATGGACAAATCAATTCGAGGTCGAGTCAAGCTAGTGACTCGGTAATCAAAAGCGTAGCAATATGGGTTTTCACTCATATTTCTGATTTCTTTCTCTTTTCTACCACCTAGTGTGGGGGAGATGCCCCACATGTTGTATATATGTATATATCTTAAAAAAAAAAAAAAAAAAAAAAAAGTGAGTTTGTATGTATATAGCCTAAAATAAAGGTTATTAATATTTCCTTCTTACGTTCTAAATATCGGTTTAACACCCGGTGTTTTGAATATTGAGGGCAATATTCATTTCTAAGTGTGGGGGGGGGGGGGGATTCTCACGAATTCAAACACATGTTCCATCAAGCACCCTCATTTGATCAAAATTTAAAGTTTTTTCACACTTAGAAATGCAATAAATGGTATCAATCCTCCATGTCTAACCCACAACAGGATTGGCTAGTCCAGGAGCAGACGGCTCTTGGTAAAGACATCTCAAAACCGTTGATGGCTTGCAATTTGCCAAAAATTGTATGGTTCCTCAACTCCCCATTATCCTCAAAAGCTAATGAGTTGGCTAGCCCGCAAGATTATGGCTTGTGGTAAAGGCCGTAGAAAATCCATAATTGGTAATCAGCTCACTAAGATGTTGACTATTCCATCAAGAGTTGGCTAGTCCAGAAGCAAACGGCTTCTGGTAAAGACAAATCAAATCCGTTGACAGCTGGTGGTTTGCTAAAAATCACACGGTTATCAGGTGTGTCACAGTTCTTACACCTGGCTACTCCAGAAGTGATGGCTTTTGGTAAAGAGTAAAAATCCATTAATTTTTTCTCAAATAGATTGCTAGGGACTAGCAATTGTTTAGTGTGGGGGATTGATGATTGTGTAAATACTCATCATTTCTGTTACATTTAAGCTGCAAAAACACATGAAAACACACAGGAATGCCTTAAAATACATAAAATTATCCCTGGATTGTGTTTTTATGCAAAAGGATTGAAAACTGATGAAAAACTAAACATTTCACATAAATTACAGCTTCAGTCCCTGAACTTTGAAAAATTGGCAAAACTAGTCCCTGGTAAATCAAAACTTGTACAAATGTCATAAAAGGTCCTTGGGATTCATAAGTTGTAAGAAATAGTCCTTTAAAGTTTAAAATCACATATTTACAACTTTGGTCCCTCAAGTTTGAAAATTGTCAAAAATAGTCCCTAAGGTTTTAAAAAATAAGAAAATAATAAAAATAAACCTTATACTATTCTAAATTGACAAAATTGGTCCTTATGATAACTTTTGAGAAGTTACAAAATAAACCCTTCAACTTTCAAAAAATTACAGAATAGGTCCCTGGAGTTTGAGAAAATGGCATAAATGGTCCTCGGTTTTGTAAAAATGGAAAAATGTGCAAAAATGGTCCTTGTATTATCTAATATTGCAGGTTTGGCCCTTGGATGAAGTTTGAAAAGTTTGCAGCTTAGACCCTCAACTTTCACCAAATTACATTTTTGGTCCTTGTGATTTAATACCTAAAAAAACAAACCGGACCCTTCCCATTTTATTATAAACCCCAACCAAACTAAGCCTACCCCAACCCCCCTTTCCTTTTTCTTTAGCCCAAAATAAGCCCAGTCCACACCCCTTAATATTATTAACCGGTCAAACCCCCGGTCAAACCCACCATCCCTGTTCACCTTTCCCTCTCCCACCTCACACAGCCAAAACCATGGTGGTTTTGATACCACTTGTCCACCACCTCACTACCAACTCTGAAAACTCACACCCCTTGTCCCCCCTTAGTCACCACTAAACCCCAAATAGCTTTAATTAGTCTCAAATTGCTCCAAGTTACCTCAACTGACAAACCCCGTTTTCCCGCCAAAATATCTTGAAGGCCAAAAAGTCATGGAAAAGATCAAAGCTCAAGTGGGATTTGCTCAGAACTAGCCTGGAAGTCAAAGATATCTATAAAGAAGGGAAGAGAAGCAATAGAGAAGACTACCTAGTTTAGTTTTTATTAATTAATGTCGATTAGCTAAGCTTTTCATTTTCCAGCGTATCTTTAAGCTTTAAAAGTATATTTCCAGCATTCTAAGTGTATTTCAAACCTTTTTCAATCATCAATTCCAGTTTATGTACTTGAATTCAGTTTATGCTTATTTCAAATTCAAAAATCTCAATTTGAATTAATTTGGTTTATGGTTGTTATGATGGACTGATTAGCTCATATAGGTTCCCTTATAGCTTCTATAAGCTAGTAGAAACTATTTAAAATCAGTTTAAGTCTAAAAACAAAAATAAACAAAATATAGAATTAAATAAGAGAAAAATAAAAAAATCAAGAAGATGAAGCAAGAAGGTGCAAGCTGAGCAATTTTGGATCAAATATGGTTTAGTGGGTCTGTGGAGACCTATTAGGTGTGTTACTTGTTCCTGGTTCACTTGTTCTCAGTTGCATTACCATTTGTAAGCTCAAATCTCTTTTAGCTTACTACTGTATATCTACTTGTTTATACTTATTACTGTTGTTTTATTGATTAGTTAGTGTTATTTAGTCAAATTACTACCTAAAATATCCTACTTGTTAATTTAAATACTAGGTTGCTTAGTTTATCTAATTCTCAGTCAATATAGCAAACTTGTGATCTATCTGTTTCATACTTTCATTATTGGTTTTATGTGCTTTTATAACTTCAATATACATGTTACAAGCTCTTGAAGCAGTGTCATGGGTAAATTCATCCTATTACCTTGAAATCCTTCATAACAGTTCACTATAAGGAGTGTTTGGCTCAGGTTGTTCCACTGAGCATTAGGCCAAGTTTGTTGTTCTTTATAATCTAGGTAAGTCTATTTAGGTTTTATTAGTACTGACAAGTAATAAAAACCATAGGTCATTAGTTAAAAAGTCAAAATGATCAATTAATCTTCATAACAGTCAACTGTTGGTCATTTAGGATCCACAAACCTTCATATCAGTTCATCTTTAGGTATTTTAGCTTAATTTGGTGTTATTTCATCTTAGTATAACATTATTAGGTTGTTAGTTTCATCATAAGTTCATAAAAGTCAACTGTCCTAGCTTTCTCTAAAAAGTCAAAAGTGCTTGCTCAGATTTTCACCAAATTAGCAAGAATTTTAGTGATTTTTGTGTTATGATCTAGGATCTGAAACTTAATTTGTGTAAACTCTACTAGCTTAACTTTTGATTTTCATAAGTTTCATAATTTTAGGAATTTTCTAAGTGGACAAAAATGCCCCTTGAACTGAGCTGCAGGGCAAGGTGATTGCCCTGTCTTAGCATACCCAAGCCACCCAACCAACTTTCAGGGTATCTCCAAAGCACATTAGTGGAAACCAGAGTGTGAAATTTAGCTTTTTGGATACCCCAATAAGCCATATTTCTAGTTCAAAGCTTAATTTGTCATTTTGAGAATATTCAGACATAGCACTCAAGCCTTGTAGTTAGTACACTTCATCTGAGTATACTGAGTACTCAGATTGTGTGCTCATTTTCAAACAAGCTTATCTAGCTTATCAGTGAGAGTTAAGCCTTGATTATTGACTTATTAGGAAGCCATACTGCTTATCTTCATATTTCAAGTTTAAATTTGGATCTCTGATCCATTGTGTGGTCCCCACATTAGCTTACAAGTCACCAATTTAACCTGTGCAATCAGACCTCAGTCCACCTACCCAACTTTGGTGGTCCATTATGGTTGACTCAGTGGGTCCCACACCCCATAAATAGGTTCTTACAACCCCCCTCCTACCAGACTTGAACCCTTGGCCTTTTGTTTGACCTTTAGACCACTGGGCCCCACCTGAAAGTAGCTTGGAACCTTGTCCCAATTCTGTCTCAGAATTGAAATAAGCAAGTGCTTATTTGTTGGTTAAGGCTTATTGAACCTGCTTATTTAACATAATCTTGCTCAATTAAGTTCATCTCACTCATAGGAACCAGGTTTTACCTTGTGGACCCCACACAAGCTCAGTTGAGCTTATTTCTTAGCCAAGTCAACTAAAGTCAATTGTGTGGTCTAATAAGCACTCATAGTGCTTATTTTGTGTTTATAAATTATTTCCCTTTATTAAAGTATCTTATTTTAAGTATTTAATTAGTTTTGTAAAAGAAAAACAAGAAAAAACCAAACTTAATTATAGTGATAGCTTCTATTTAATAGAAATTATCTATTTAATTTTCTTTTTAGCTTATTTATAAGCACTTCTGCTATTTTATATTTTTATTAAATCTCTTATATATTAAAGTAATTTTATAAATTTTTCCAGATTTTTCTTTTGTCATCTAGTGTTATTTAGAATTAATATTAGTTTATTTAATAATTAAATAATAAATAAGAATTAAATAGCATAATTAATTTTATAAGGTAACACCTATATTTTATATTTTTCCTAGCTTCTATAAGTCATAAAATAATTTTAGAAATTTTCTTGTGATTTATACTGTTCATTTACTAGTTTTCATAATTTAATTATTTTAATTAGACATTAATTAATAAATAGAATAATAATTAGTAAATTAAATTAAAAACACATAATATAAACTTTTTATAATTTTTTAGGATTCCTATGATGGTTAATTAGATATATAAAACTTTTCATAATTATCTAAGTCTTTTTAGTAATTATAAATAAGTTAATCAATATAATTAGTTAAATAATAAATAATTAATAATAAATAGATAAATAGTGTGAAAAATATAATTTTAATTTTAAAATAAGTTTTATAATATTTTAGATTTTTAGAAATTTTAATTTTAATTTTCTAGACTTATTTATCATTTTTCTAAATTATTAGTTAATTATTAAATAATTAATAAATAGTTATTTAATAAATATTATTAATTAAATAGTTTTTAATTATAAAATAAATATTTTAAATTTATTTAATTTGCATTTAAGCCCCTAAGGCTTATAAAATCCTACTATTGTTAAAGTTGTTTTTGTTTACGTTTAATTATTAAACGTTTACGTTTACAGTCCCTTTTTCACTTGTACTTATCTGATTTCACGTATTAGTTGATATAGCTTATTAAAGCTATTCACTCTTATATTTCAGTAGTACAAATCACTTGAACCCTTTTCCTGTTCAATTCACCTGATCTAGAAGTCGTTTTATTTCAGATTTCACATCTCGTTGGGATCTAACGATCCGGGGAAACACTAAACTCACCGGAGTATTGGTTTAGGCTGTTTGACTTGTTGACCATTACTTGGTTGATATTATCTGACTATTTCGGACCAATCACGTATCTTTGAGAGCACGGAGCTCTGCCCTGAACCTTGTGGTCCAAGCCGGTAGCTTTACGAAAGGCCGTAGTGGTAAGGTGGGGGATGGGTGTTTTGAGATGCCTCTCGGCCCAAGAATGGCTCGGAGCCTATCGTCTTGGGCAAGAAGACGCCCTTATATGGGGCGGAAGGGTGGTTGAGTGGCGGGGTTCTGTAGAGCTTTATTCTTTATTGTTATTAGTCGTCATTTAAAAGCGTCTTCTTGATCATCAGGAGATCATCTTCTACTTTGATGTGTATTTTGAGCTTGCATGCTTTTTATGGTTGTTGATTAAGTAAGCTTTTTGGGAAGTGGAAGGTATACATTGGTGTATTGCTCTTCATTTCTTTATACAGTGGCCTTTTATAGGGGATGATTTTACTGTTTCGTCACGTGTGAGCGGTTAATGCTTCTGCTGACTCGGCTTGTTAGCACGTGCCGAGCTCCGTGGCCTAGATACTTTCTCAGTTTGCTTAATGTAATGCAAAGTGTACTTTTCCTGTCCCTCTAGTGCCTCGGGAAGGTACACTTTCTTCTCTGTTCCTTCGATCCCTTCCTCTTGACATTCATTGCGCACTCCGGGCCTCTGCTTTGGGTGGTCTGCATTTTGTCCTAGTGGGAGAACTGAAAATGAGGTTTTGCTTTGTCTTCTGAGCTCTTATGAAACTTTGTTAACTTTTAGCTCTTTTAGGGCTTTACTTCATGATACCGGAGCTGTTTTATCTTAAAGGAGGCCAGCGGAGCGAATAGATTTTATTCCTATGAAGCGTTGATGCTGTGTCACAGTTTCCTAGTCTTAGGAGGTTGCATTGCAATGCGAACTCCGCTTTATGCTATGGATTCCCATTCAGCATCTTTTTTTGACGGCTTATTCGGTGCGTCTGTCCCTTATTCACTATCTAGCTTCTCTTTATTAGCTTCTAGCATCAGGCTGATGCCTCTTCGTAGTCTTTCTTCATTCGCATACCGCTTTGGTATTTATGGGACCATGTACGGTACCCGTCTTATCCCATTGATAGGGGTGTCCTATTGATTCAGAGTCATGCAGTCCACTTGTGGATTTCCGTATTTTTGTATTCTTCTATTTTCGCGTCTTCCTTCTTTCCGAATTTGCCGCACATACATTATTACAGACTCTCCTTCTTTTTTCTTGTGGTTGCGGAGCTCCATATCATTTTTGGCAGTATACTTGCTGCCTCGAACCGTGTGTGTGTGAGTTTGCGGGCGTTCCACATACCGCTATGTTTTTAAGTTTCCTTTTACGTAGTGCATTCGGATTTGCGCGTCCGCTGCTAGAATTTTAAGACGCGTTTTCAAGTTGTTTCTTCTCTTTTGGTCACTTTGAGCTCTTCTCTAGGATGAACATGCTTGATGCAAGGTGTTGTCTATTTGCTTTGGAACTTGAATGCGTCTGCCCGTCTTCAGGTTTATTCCGGGGAACTTTCTTTTGATGAGGCTTCCCACTCGAGTCCCTCAACAACGGAGGGTCGTAATTATGACCGGGCTCCTGGGGGGCCGTACTGAGTACCGGTTTGGTGTGACCTTTCCGTATTTTGGCTTCCCTCATCTTTCTCCGCAAGGCAGATGTCGACATGGAGACGATGTTGTAGAGTTGTTTGCTCGTGGTGATTATTTTCTAAGAACGTAGTTATGCACTGGGTCCCACGGATGGCGCCAACTTGTTACTGCAAAAAGTGTGGTTGGGTTAAGACTAGGCTTAGTCCATGCTGGGCCGATCTTGATGGATCGTCCGTCGTATAGCTTATGCACTAATCCAATTAGAGGAATGAGTTCCTGTACAAATAGAAACACACCGTTAGCCTTATCGTGGGGACGGACCCCACGATTAAGCTCCGGCGTGAGAATAAGTACTCATGTTATGAGAGAAATATTTGTGTATTGAGATGAGTGAGAAAGTCATACCTCGAAAGTGGCCGGAGTGAGACCCTTGTCGGGCCAGGATCCACAGCTTAATCGATTATTGCGGATGTGGATGGTTTTCTGGACCAGGGGCCGATCAGCGAGCATACTTCGGAAGTGCCGCCCGTATACATCCTTTGTTTGTTCGGATCATGCCATGCTAGTGGCTTGGGCTTTATCCATGTATGGATTTATTTGCTTGTTGGGCCAGAGCCCAGCTTGCTCGTTGGGTCGGAGCCCGTCTTGCTTTGTAGGGCCGGAGCCCTGTTTGTTTGTAGGGCCGAAGCCCAGTTTGTTTGGCATAGTCCAGGCCCGGTATGCCTGTTATCCGTACTATACGTCATCAGATAGAAAAGGAAAAGAAATAATAAGAAAACAAATGTGATGATGATGATCGGTTTTCAATTATTATCTTCTTTCTATAAAATTATAGATTGTGTTAGATTAGGTTTTATGAAATAGATGTTGGACTAGCAGTGTACGATAAATAAGATGTAAAATGTGATTTCAACATATATTTTTGTTGTACTTTATAAGCCAATGAATTTCATATCATTGAGTATGTATAATGAGAAAATTGCACTTAATCATTGTCCAAGCCTTTGTTAGAACTTGTTTGTCGAAGTTTTGGGTTTCCCTCGATCTGTTTCGTTGGAGTTTTAGGTTGCAGTAGGTGATTGCTGCCAGCACTGGTGGTTGTAGGTTTGTTTATGGTGGTTGGTGAGTTTAGTGAGACAAAATATATCATGTGTGTGTGGGTATGTGTGTGTGTGTGTGAGAGAGAGAGAGAGAGAGAGAGAGAGAGAGAGAGAGAGAGTAAGAAAATAAATTGTGGGTGGGATTTGGTATAAATGGACAAGAGTGACAAGGGAAAAAGGAAAATAATACACTCATGTGCAAGTCACATGAGGGATGTTTAACAGTCAAACCTAATGACGTTTGGTCAAGGGAGTATGAGTGTTAAGGGTTTCAGAGTTAAGGACTATAGGTGCAAAAATAAAAGTCAAAAGACCAAGAGTAAAATTTAACGCAAACTATAAGGACAACCCATGTAATTTACTCTTTTAATTTCAAACTAAAAGCCCCTTTATATTGCATGAACCATCTTTGCCTCTTTAGTATGTCTTGTTGCAATGCTTTGTCCATCTTTCCCTCTTTTCTAGTGGACAATGGGGTGCTTCTGTAACAACCATAAATTTTATGTTAACTTTTACCTACAAACTTCAATGTTTTACTTTAATCACGTAAATTTTAAACTTAACGTATAACCATTAGGTTATCCCGCGTATAACGAAAGCTACATTTAAACATTTATATCACACTATACTAAATTTTTATTCTACTCAAAATCATTTAAATGATCGCATTCATTCAAATTCATTGTTTCAAATAACTTGCATTTTACGCATTTCAAATTACGTTTTAACTTAAATCGCGTGAATCAAAAAACGGAATTTAGCGTAAAACGGCATTATACAAAGTTAAGTCTACATAAAATATATGTTATATGACTATTTCAATCATATTTTATAAGTTTACACTTTTTATTTTTCAAGTCTCATGTAAAACACTATTATTACGTGTTTTATATTTACACGCATGCAATGCTTACCCAATATCTGTATCACCTTTACCAATACCCTAAATACTCATATAGATTTAAAATACTCATTTCATCATATTTTATATTAAAAATCAGCCCTCCCATTAATATATACACAAAAACATAACAAAATCTCATCTGTGATCTCTTTTACCAACAACTTACGACAAATTATTGATGCACCATTCATTGAATAATCAAACTAGCAACACAAGTAAAATATCTTCCACCCTTCACTCCCTTTGCACATTTTAGACCACCGCCCCTACTTCTCACCATCCCTTGTCGTAGATTGTCTCTATGGTATTCTTTAAAACCATCAAATGGAAAAAATTAGCTAGTTTTCACTCCTCACTTCCCTATAAACAGAGCACCCTCTCTACCCATTTTACACACATATAACCACTACATTCTCACTTTAATCTCAGCTCACTTTCAAATATATCAAGCTTGGTTAGTCGTTTTGCAAGAGTATTTGGTTAAGGGTTTGGAAAGTAACGGATTTGGTGCTTATTTTTTAGGTTTTTAGTAAAGTTCTTGGGTCCTTTTGCACAAATCATCCACCAACTCATTGTAAGGCTCATGGACTCATTTACATAATTTTACATGTACATTATATTCCATGTTCATACCATCACATATATAGACTTGTAGTATTTAGGAAATTAATAAAAAGTTAATTTATCAAAACAAGTTTCTGACCCTGCTTTACAGTAGCATGTTTCGACCTTAAAACCCAACATAGACACTTTTATATACCTTACCAAGTTTTTTGGACCTATATACATGTCTTAACTTGATCCCTACCAAATTTACTGGTCATTGGAGTTGATTTGATATTTTCTAATAGTCGTACAAAAAAGTTACTCAATATCGACAAAGAAATTTGTAATCTACTTAATTGTGTAAAAATACCTAACCAAAGATCATTTATGGCTTTTGCACTAGTTGAGACATTTGTAAAAAAAACTCCCATACCTTTCCAAGGACAGGAAATTCGCATTCTAATGATAAATAACGAAGGAGAAAAGTCGACACCTTAGGCATAGTTTTCTAAATTTGAAATAGTTTTGATACCTTGTTGCGTTTTTGACTTCATAATAAAATTAGTGAAGAACCAAGCCGAGAGGCATCCATTTTTTTAAATTAGACTCAAAAGTGATGAGGCTAGGCCCTTTTAAACAATGTCTTCTTTAGAAAATAAGCGAGCAATGACCAGATTTAGAGGAAAGTTTTTTGAAAATAAGACATTGTTGTCCCAAATTTTGCTTTAATGAAAATCGACACTTAACACTTATTTTCTCGAATAGGAACTTTGAAATAATGAAAATGGACACATTAATCTAGGTTTCGAGAGTTTAACGAGGAAAAACAAACTTAAAACGAGTTAGATACACACTTTCCAAGACGGGTTAAACATGACTTACGTGACTTGAAATTTTTAGGATTTCTAAGTAACTAAAACGCGTTTTGAAATATATTTCTTGAACGACTGACTTACGTAACATGTTAAAACCTCACTATAAGTATATAAAGGTGATAAACTTCATAAAACTCGCATGCATGTACTACTCATTGCATTTTCCTAAAACGACTTAATTATTTAGGTTGCGTTTGGAATACTCGCGTTGAAATCGTATTATTCATTTCCATTACATTACTTACTCAAGGTGAGTTTAGAGCCACTACATTACATGATTCAATACTTATTTTTAAACTATTTTGGGTGAGAATACATGTTCAATTACTGTCAATTATTTGCAATTACTTTCAATTACTTGCAATTACTTTCTTTCAGACACAAGTACATAAAACATTTGCGGATTGTATAAGTTACCAAATTTGCTAAGAAGTCCCCACAATCATGGACCGTTAATCACGTAGTAAGTGCGAACGTCGTGAATATATCTATTGGGTTGACACCCCCGTCCGAGTTGGTCGCACCAACTGGTTAGACGGACGCATATCATTTGAGGAATACTGAGTGTTTGACAAGACACCTACATGGGCATACTTTTTCATGTGGTTGATTGCATACATAATACGTTAAGCTTCAGGGTCATGAGCTTAGGACAATAGTAATACTTTCCCTGATATTGTATTCGTTACAATGGTCACTAAATACTTTTTCATGATATTGTATGTGTACAGTAGTTACAGAAAACTTGTGGTCCGCGCACTTTGACATTTACAATTCTATTTACTTAAACCTATGAACTCACCAACATTATTGTTGATCGTTTTAGCATGTATTTCTCAGGTTCTAAATTGCTTATACTTTTATTGCATCTGGAGCATCATTGCTTGAGTCACATTTTACGTTCTCATCATTTTGAAGACTTATTACATAACTTACGTTCGATTGTAAACCAAAATCTTATTTACATTTTGTAAACTCTTGGATTATGACTTTGTAAAAAATTATTTCTTTAATCGAACACATATTTTCAAACGACTCATATAGAGGTTGTTCGATGTAAATGTAACTTTGTTTCCATGAAAGTTACACACCCAGTTACCAATGTAACACCCTCAAAATTTCATTATAACAGCGGAAGACTAATTGAGGTATTACGTAGAGGATCACATTCATAATCATAGAAAACGACTCAAAGAGACGTTTTGAAAGTCATTATTATTCAATTCAAATACGAAAGAGTTTCCATTGTTTAGCAAATCATAAATGACATAAGTGTTTGAAATGACTGATATAATTTATTTTACACCAAGACCCAATGTCTAATGCCCACTCCGTGCCTTGAATACTGCTTCAGTTACCTGAGATAAACATACTAAAAATTCAACAAAAATGTTGAGTGAATCCATAGTGTTTGAGTTTAATAATCTGTTGAACACAAGATGAGTAATAGTGATTCAGAAATATATCAAGTTATATATTGAAATAAGTCTCATGAACTCAAACATTAACGGGTGTGATATAATATAAGGGCCCTCGGGGTAGGAGCTTTACATTCTCCTAGAATTTATAAATAATGTGCATTTGGCTATCTATCTGGTTAACACAAGGTTATCTATCCGGTTAGCAACAAATGGGCTGTCAACGTCCAATAGATCTATTCACAATATTCGCGTTCACTCGCAAGTGACTAAGGTTCAGGATATGAGAGGCTTTATAAGGGCAACAGTGTGTCATATGCAATAACATTCAGGATATCATAAATAAAAATACTTGTGTTCTGTTTGTAGCATGTATCTCCCCACGAGTTTGTAAAACATATAAAAGTGGGACTATGAACTCACCTCAGTTTGGGGGAAGGGTGTGTAGGCAAGTAAATGATATCAAGTGCAACTTGGGAATGGCTCCAACATGCAACCTGGATAATATGGAAATCTCATATTTTGGTAGTTTTTAACCTAGACTTAAAGTGAATGAGGATTACAGAAATGGTAATCGGGAAATGGTTTTGATTGTGACAAGTATGGCTTAGATGCTTGAAATGCTTAAAGTTCTAGAAAAATATTATAAATAATGTCATCTTGTTTTTATGTGCTTAGATTCAATAATTGTTGTCTCTTCAAAAGTTAGTGAATGATAAGTTATGCTTAACATAATAGTTTGGTGTTTTTCTTGGGTTATAACTTATATAACCTCAGTATGTTAATAAAATTATAATGTTACGGGATAAACCTTCAAGTTATGAGAAATTTACATTTTAAACCTCAACAGTGGGTATTTACACTTTTAGTCCATGTACTTTGACAAAATTACATTTTTGGCTCAAAGTATCAATATGTGACAAATTATTATTGTTGGTTTCCAAATATCACCTTTTACCCTTTTAGTTATCAAAATAATAGTTTTTATACAAGTTTATAAAAATTAGACTTTTGGTCCTTTAACTTTAGTATAATTACATTTTTGGCTTATACATTTCAAAAAGACATTTTATCACCCTTGGTTCCTAAATATTTAACTTCCAACCTTAAATTACAAATATGGCAGTTTTGACACCCTTTTAAGAATAATTACTCAATTGGTCCTTTAACTTTGCAAAATTACACTTTTAGTCCTTAATTATCAAAGTTTGATATTTTAGCACTTATAATATTCAAATAATCAATTTCTACCCTTAGTTTAGTAAAATGATAGTTTTAACACAAGTTTCAGGGAGTTGGCAGTTTTAGTCCTTATGGTTAAAATGATTTGCAAAGTTAGTCCAAAGTTAAATATCTTACACTTCAAGTTCAAATTCTTACAAAATTACATATTTGACCCAAAAATTTATAATATTACTTTATATCCTCATATTATGAATTTGATAGTTTAGACAATTGTTTTCCAAAAGTTATAGTTTTAACCCTTAGGTTTAGAAAAGTTTGCATTTTTAGTCCAAAATACATATTTTGCAAAAGTTATCATTTCTTTTAGGTTATTATGTTTCCAGAAGCTTATATGAGCTTATGTAGCACCTTATTTGGGGTTAAAAGCTTATTTTGTGTTAAATGGACTTTAAGACAAACTCCCGGCCCAATGACATTTCCATGAGTCCAATGGACCTGAGGTTTTGTGGGCTTGTTTATGGGCTTATTATGGACCTATTCCAATTTACATAACAGTTTATACTTGGCTTATTAACAAACTGCTTATTTACAAATCATTGGGCTTTAAGGCCTAATGCGTATAATATGGTACATAGAAACAGTTTCAAGTAAATGTAGCTTTAGGCTTGTAAATCTTATCAAATGACCTTGTCAGGGTGACTTATTGGTATGGCCTATTTTTTGGTGTATAGAGAATCGAGTTAACCAGTTTGTTGGTTTTGTGAACGTTAGTGATCAGTTTTACAAGTCCATTTTAAAGTGACAAAAATAGTTTCTGTTGAGTGATATAACTTAGACAGTTTTATAGACTTGTTTCAAATGAATAAGAAACGTGTTACAAAGAGTGTTTATATGTTGTTTCAAGTTAATAACAAGTGTTCTAACTCATTCTTAGCCACGTTAGGATTCAAGTGAGCATATTTGTTAGGTTCATCGTTGATGGTTAACGAAAGCAAATAAACAAATATAGAAAGCTTGTGCAATTCGAACGTTTAATGAAACAACTCAAAGTATCAAAAAAATGTCAAAGTGTTGGAATACACTTACAACACCTCAAAAGGGTGGGTAGATACGCAACTGTTGGACTAGGTAAGGATGAGAAAGCTCGTGACTCGTTAGTTTACACACCAAAGATTATAGAGGGACCTTGAGATGGCTTGTACACGCTATGGATCACTTAGAATGGACCTTGTTCTTCTCGTACAAATCACAAGAAAGGAAAGAGACTAAGAAGAGTTTTGTGTTATGAGAGTTTGAGTGGTTACGTGAAGTGTGATGCATGGGATGTATATTACATGAGATTGTCACAAGTTGAGGGACAAAGGGAATATGTGGAAGGAGATAACGAATAAGAGGGAGGCTAGTCTAGGTAGTAGAGCACTTGAGCAAATTGCAACTTGTGTTACAAGTGTTAGAAGTGTAAAAACGTTTAGGGGAGTCTCAGTTTGAGTGAGGGTGACTAAGCAAAGAATCTAGAAACCGACCTAGGTAATTACTTCATGTACTAGAAGTCTCAAGGGACAAGTAATGTGTACGAGGGGTTTGCTTGATCCTAGGACTCAATGGTCCAAAACAACTTACAACGTGACCAAAACAATATTTGATGATTGAATGTAGGTCTGATGAGGTTGCAGGTGTCTTGAACACTCACTATATTCTCCTTGGTGTCCTTTAAGGTGTTTGAGTGAGTTTGGAAGTCCTCAAGGGTCTAGGTAACGTTTAACGTGGCCAAAAATGTACATAGGTGATCGTATTAGTTGCTTGAGGGTCTTGGAAGGTGTGAAACATGTTTTTTATAGTTCTTTTGCAGTATTGTGACTAAAAAGGGATCCCTAAATGCCTCTTGACTCGCCATGCATTCGTTTGGGTTTCATGGGTTTAAACGTGTACTTATTATGTGATATTGGGGTCAAATGATCTCAAAATGGCACGTTTAGGTTTAGTGTGACATGAGAGACCTCTTAACATGTTTATAAACTCATTTGAGAACATTTAGGACACAATAGAAATCATTTGAAATAGTTTTGACCAAGTTTGGTATGTTTGAGAAATGTACAATTTCGTTTAGCTTTGGTGTTAGTTTACTGTTCATTTGTACGTATAAGTTGTATGTATCAGTTGATCATGATTCTTTGGAAGGTGATTAAACGAGTGGTGTGATTACATATGTTGTGTGTCGAATTTACAAGAAAATGATTCAAAGTGATTGTTTGTTGCTTCGAGTTATGGAAATGATTAAAGAGTTTAATGGATTTGTTGTTGGATTCGTTATATGGGCTTAGGATTAGTGAAAGCCCAATGACATGAATTAAGGATCCATTTGGTATATTTTGGGTTTGCTAGTTTGGGCTTAGGTGTAATCAGGCCCTGTGTGAAATATCAATTGTCAAATTTTGATATTCAGGCCTGTATAGAAAAATGGGGAACCATAGGGGTTGTGAGTGTGTTGGTTTGTTTTGGTGATCAAAACAATACTAGGGTTTGATTTGTATATGTTTTAGATATATCGTGGTACGTGTGTGAGCTCGTTCCAAAGAAATGTGAATCATATAACATATATTGATTCGTTGTTGCATAGTGTAAGTAAAAAAATGCCTAAAATGGGTGAGTGAACAGTAACACTTGATTATTTCTTAATTAACGTTTATTAATAACTGGGAAGTTTACAGGATGCAACAACCAGTCCACTCCGACATGTTGGGGGTGTGACAGCTTCCCAAATTTTTATCTAAACAAATCCTTTTACATCTTAATTACCTAACGAGTTGGTCTTACCTAACCCTTCGTGGCACTTTGAAATACTATTAAGAAGCATAAAATTGAAGTTCACATGTCGGTTTAGCTTGAGGTACTGGCTACTTATAAGCAAGAGACAAAAACAGGTCCAGCGCACTAGACAAGCGCGCCAAGTCAGTGCCTCGTAGGCTATCCTTATGCTATTTCCAATAAATAAATCTCTCTTGCCTTGATGAACTTCGCATCTCGCCAAACTATTTCTCCCCTCTTAAACTTCACATCTCGCCAAACTTTTTTCCCCTCTTACTTCCCTCTTATATCTCTCAAAGTCTTTCAATCCTTCTTTTGTCTAAACATATTTCTATCATCTATTGAAAGCAAACTTCTTTGCGAGAAAAGAGTACATAGGAACCTAATCCACTATGTGTTGTCTAGAGTATTTTCTTCTATCTTCTAGTTTAGTATTCTTGTTGTCTATTAGCATGGAAAGTGGCGGCCATTCCTAATGCAAAGAGCCTTGTCATAGTAAAACATAAATATACATGTAATAGGAAAACATGTGCTAGTCCTATAATTATAGCTCTTAATTTATACATATTTTAGCTATCAAACTCCCATGATAATTACTCCTTTTTGCCTTGTTTTGATAAGATATCGTAGTTAATTGTTGTAAATTTGTGTTTTAGTATCCATCTGGAGAAAAAGGAGAATTCTCATGGAAAATACTAGAAGTTATGCCAAACTGCCAAAGTATGACTAATTTCATTTTCCAGTTGTTTATATACGCCGTATGCCACTCCTTAGGTATACGACGGATGTCATCTCGTCAAGAATTTATGCAAGTTGAAGATGTATACTCTATATGCCACTCTTATAGCATACATCATATGAACTCTCTCATGATTTTATTTCCTAGTATTGAAGACCATACGTCGTATATCCTATCCAATAATATGCCGTATGGAGTGCCAATGAACTCGTCGAGAGAAAGGATTGTCAAATCCTTTGATTCTTCTATCGCCGTTACATTTGGTCTCCATTTTGCCGGAAGTGCTCTTAAGAATCTCCTGACATGATTACGCTTTCAAAAAGTTTCATCAAGTGCTTCTAATGAAGTAATAATAGTATTAAACTTAGCAAATGCATTAACAATACTTTAATCATCCGATATTGAGTATTGTTCATATTGTTGGACAAATAAATTAATTTTATTGTTTTGCATTTATTTGTTTTCTTGATGAGTAACCACCAAACAATTCCAAATATCTTTAGAGTTTTAATGCATGAAATTTTTTTCATATTCCTTTATAGGTAAAGCATTGTATAAAACCATTTTTGTCTCGTTAATTTTGGAAAGCATTTTCTTTTGTTCAAATTTTTTGTTTATCTTTTGTTCATCTTTTAAACCGGACACCTCACAGTGAGTTAATTCATGAACTCACTCATACACTTATCCACATCATCCAAAAATAAGTTGGGCACTACCCGAAAATTCAATGAATAAAATATCCGACAACAAATCCTCTGTGCTTTAATCAACTGCCTAATCACTACACTATTCCCCACAGCAGCATTCATCTTCCCCTGATATACTCCCAACTGTACTCAATCATTCAACTTTTATCAAACCCCTTAATCAAATGATTTTCTGAAACTCATATATAAATTCTAAAAACCCTAACAGTGTGTTCTCAAGAAAAAAAATGGTGAAAGTGAAGTAAAGAAAGAGAAAGGATGAAAAGTTGGATTTCAACTCAAAAATAAGGTGAAAACTTTATAAGCAAAATCCTCCATCTTTCATTTAGTTACATTCACTTTCACTCCTAAAAAAACTTGAGAACACAAATAAAATCACTTTATTTTTCTTTCCTCCATTTTACTTAACTTGAGAACACAGTGTACATTTATCCAACTTCTATACTAGTGTTATACTCCGTAAAAATCCGATGTCATTTATTAATGCTAATCACCGAATCTATTCTAATCAAAGCCATTTTTGCGGGTTAATTTATTTTTTTCATGAGACACCGTATGTATATCACTTGGTATCACCTATAGTCACTCTTGGATGTCACCCAATGAGGTTAACACCGGTAACTCCCACTTGCGACGCGACACTTTGCAATGACATCGAAATATATATATATATATATATATATATATATATATATATATATATATATATATATATATATATATATATATATATATATATATATATTAAGTATTATATATTATTATACTATATATATAAGTATATATACGTATAAACACCACCGTTAATATTTTCAAGGTTTACACGAACCGACACCGACATTGAAAATAAAGTTACGAAAGCATTAGTCACCGACACCTTATTATTGTATTGGGCCTATGATTTCATTAAGCCCATATCTCACACTAACACATTTCCCTTTTTACTTGGGCTTTGATCCGTCACCCTAAGCCCACTATACCTCTTTTCTTTCTTTTCTGTTTGGGCCGAGCACCACCAAAGCCCAAATGGCTTG
Organism: Artemisia argyi; assembly: GCA_030686995.1. Classification (NCBI taxonomy): domain Eukaryota; kingdom Viridiplantae; phylum Streptophyta; class Magnoliopsida; order Asterales; family Asteraceae; genus Artemisia; species Artemisia argyi. The sequence goes on from CM060680.1 coordinate 135,506,365, forward strand.
TTTTGTTTGTCTTGGGCCAAGGATTCACACGAGCCTAGCTCGTATAAATTTTTTGATACAAAACTCGACACCACCAAGAATTGTTCTAGTGACATTTTGTTTTTCCTTGGATCCTAGCTCGACACCACAGTCAACAAAAACGCACAAACACAACTTTTGCAAATCATATATCAACCCTCCACTCCTTCCTTTCTTTTGTTCAAACCCGACACCAAGCAAACCAACACCTTCACACTCCTATTTCTTTCTTGGTTCCCTATTTTGGAAAACTAGAAGGGGGGGTTGAATAGTTTTACTATCTTTTTAAATTTATTTTCAAAATCTTTGGTAGCTTATAAAAACTTTGATTCAATCTTACGTGAATTCAAGTTTCAACAAATGTAAGCAAGTCTAATCTAATAATGTAAGTATTGAAATGAAATGAAATAAAGATAGAGATAGAAAGATCAAACCACAACACGCGAATTTATAGTGGTTCAGCTACAAGGACACCTTCCTTGCCCTACTCCACTCCCCGAGTACCACACTCGAGAGTTTTCTTCACTATGTCAACAAACTCCTTATGGTGGAAAAACCTTACACACCTTGGCTTACACCTATTAACGACACTAAGCTAAATGTCGAGTTCTAACCGTAGCCAGAACTAATCGCACAACTTATTTACGACTTCACACCTTCTTCACAACTTCACAACTTCTTCACGATAGCTCCACAACCTCGTCTTCTCATCTACTTCACACCTTCTTCTATGCACAACTAATTCACAATTCCTACAAAACTTTACAACACACCTAATATCTACAATCAACTAAATCACACAACACTTTACAAATATCTAGCACTACTACAAGATGATACTAACTAATCACAACACTACTACAATTGTATGGATGTTGAAGAAGTGTTCTTCTTTTTGCACTTGTGTGGATGAAGCTTTGGATCACTTAGAAACAAAGACTTATGAATTATATGATCAAAGGTTTTTGGGACAGAAATGGATATGAGATCAGAAGGTTTTGAGTGCAAAAAGGTGAGAAAAATTTGTGAAATGAACCAGTATTTAAAGGGCAAGAAAATACTGTTCTGGAGCGTGCCGGTCCCCTTAATTAGGGGCCGGTCCCCTTAATCCTTAAGGGGGCCGCCCAGGAATTAAGGGGGCTGCCCCCTTCAAAACGTTGGTTTAATTTGTCTTTTTGTGGGGAATGTTTTTCTGGAAAGATTTTGCCCTTTTTGGTTGGAAATTTGAAATCATATCTTTGTGGTTTAATAAAACAATACCAAAAATGATTTACTAAAATATATAAAATGTTAATGTCATTTTATAAAATGTTTTGTGTTAAGAAAATACTTGTTTTGATCATGTAATGCATAAGATGCTTAGTTTATGCATACCTTAAGTGATATTAGTTGTAGAAGTAAATGTTTGTCACTAAATACTTGTTTACGTCTTAATCTTGACTTAATTTGGTTTACATTTTGTGATTATCAAAACGTAGAGTTTATTGAAATTATTTATATCAACACCTATAACTCGACACCAACTCAAATCGACACAAGACAACCCCACGTTTTCTTTCTTTTGCGTGAAAGGAATACCAAAACCAAACACCAAGCCACTCTAACCTCTCCTAACCTACCTTTAAACTAATATTATCTACACAACCTTTTTCTAAAATCTTTTAACCAAGGGATTTAATGTTTCATTATCCACAACCAAAAAACTCACATGATTCCTCAACCCTTTGGTTCATATCATTCAAGTACACCATTGTCTCTTCCACCCTCTTTGACCTAAACATAAACAATCCAAAATATTCATCATAGCATCATGTGTCTAGCTAGCTCGAAATGACCACACAAAGGGATTAGACAACCTTGTCTCCAATCGATTGACACAACAAGGTTTTACTCAACATGTTGCACATGTTAAACACTTAACTCACTTGAGATCCTCCTATAAATACTCACATTTAATGCACACCCTCACCACACTTTCACAACTCACAAAAATCACCAACAAACATCTCCTTGTCTCACCATCATTACGTACGAGGGAGCAACACAAGGAATCGGGTCAAAGGATAAGCTATTTGGGTTAACAATCGTGAACGTGGGTTAAGGTTTTGATAAGGTTTTGCAAGGTTTGCTCGTTGTCCGTGTTTCTTCGTTTCACCACTCGTACTACTCGACCTCTTCACCACCTTACTAGGTGTTGTAAGTTACCACTCTTTTCTTTCAATTAATACGTTACTTATCTTTCATTTTCACGCATAGCATGCATTTCACACTTCGTCAAAACACTTGGAAACACTAAGGCACATATAACACGAACACTTATAACACCTCGACACCACCTAGAAAGAGGCTTGTATTTTCGTTTTCTCACGTACAACATATTTATATTTTACAACAACTTATATCTTCTAACCAAACTAAACCAAACTAGCCTAACATGCATGAATTACGAGACCTAACGCTACGTAAAATGAACTAGTTCCTAATCCCTTTCGAACACCCCTAAAACTAACCATGAACTCGTTTGGGCCTAACTTGGGCTAACGAGGCCCATGTAAATTTTCTTATCATTTTTTTTCGAATCATAAACTAGTAAGAAACTCGACACCATAATGATTCAAAAACGGTTTTTGCAAGGCTTTTATAAGATTAAAAATGTTTACTTTCTTTGTATAAAAGTTCGTTTTTCAAAAACTTAACGAAGGACCATTTTTGCAAAAACTCTCGTTAGAGGACCAATTGTGTCAAACCAGCCAAACTTTTGGACCAAGCTAAAAACAGTCGATTTTTATAAAAACTAAAGGGGTAGAAACTATAAATGTTTTAAACTTAAGGCCTAATGTGTAAAAAGACTAAAAAGGACTAAACGAGTAATTATTTTAACTCAAGGGTAAAAGATGTAACTTTCTTAAAGTTAAGGGTCAAATTTGACAATGGTATTTTACTATTTAATTATTACTTTACATATTTATTTTTGTAATATATATATATATATATATATATATATATATATATATATATATATATATATATATATATATATATATATATTATAACTTTAAATAAATATACACTATTACTAAAAATATTTAAAATAAATATTTTTAACGTTATTATTATAACGGATAAATAACCGCTCATTGATCACCTATTCGTATCAACGTTATAAATAATTATGTAAAGCTATTTTGGATAATTTAAGACACTTGAAATCGGTATCACCGTACTCGAGACATATCACATGTCATTCACGCATCGAATCTATAACACCGATAGTAATATATATCACGTTAATATAGGTCGCAAGTCGGAGGTTATTCATTGTTAGTCGTCGCAACATACCGTCACCTTTGAGCACCGTTTGAGTTTGCACACACCCACCAGGTGAGTTCATGGTTCCACATTTTTAATTGTTTTTATAAACCCCGTGGGGAGATACATGTTATAAACCGAACACAAGTATTTTCAGTATGCTATTATTATCTAATATTGCCTAATTTGACACCCGTACTACAAGTCCCTCATATCACGAACCTTAATCACTTGCGAGTAAGCGCGAATATAGCTAATAGATCTATTGGAACGGCAGCCCATCTCTGTCAAAGTGATCATTTGGCAGGAGATGTGCTATATTCGAAGTACCATGAAAACCTAGTACATTTCCATCACCGAGGCCCCTTGTCATCTACATCCCCTTTGAAGTAGGTGATTTTATCTTTTATGATATTTCGAAACGATGTTACGGCTTGAGCTTCGTGAGGCTTAGGAGCGATATGACACCAGTTCAGTCAAGACCTATCATCTTGGCTTGTTTATTACAAAATATTTTACTTGTGTTCACACTATTATAAATTTAAACTACTATGGATTCACTCAACTGTTGTGTTGACTTTTTAGCATGTTTATCTCAGGAAATTAGCTGCATGATGGCACGGAGCTGGCAAAAAGGGCACACAAGACCTCCCTTTTATTTCAATAATTATATCATTCTTTTCAAACTCATCACCTCTTTTGTGAAACAATTAACATTTGTAAAATGTTTGTAACTCTGAATACTTTGAGTTTTCATGGAATGATATCAACTTATCCTTTGAATTGTTTTCTATAAGTATGACTGTGTTATAAACTGTAACTCTGAATACTTTGAGTTTTCATAAAATGATATCAATTGCGGTTTCTATAAAAAAAAAAAAAAATAGAAACCGAACTGCACCACATTTTGCGGTTCGGTTTTGCGGGTTTTTTGCGATTTATGTGGGTTTTGCGGGTTTTAACCACACCGCACCGTCACTTATGACTTATATTATTAATGTGAGTTTTTGCGGTTTTTTATTCACAAAGCCCTTTTTTTTTTTTTTTTTTTTTTTTTTTTTTTTTTTTGTTATAAAAATGTAAATATTTAATTTAAACACACACATCACTTATGACTTACAAGAATATGAATCATAATATGCACTAGAAGCCTTATAACACATTAAATAATCAATGTGCCGTTTTTCGGTTTTAAAAATAAAGTGCGGTGCGGTGCGGGTTTTGCGGTTCGGTTTTACGAGTAAAACAGCAACCGCACCGCATTTTGCGGTTTTTCTTTTTACTTAAATCTGATCCACCGGTTTTTGTTGTGGTGCGGTTTTTGTGGTTCGGTTTTTTGCGGGTTTTGCGGTTTTATGATTTGCTGCGATTTCTGCTCAACCCTAATTGAGATTACTATATAGACCTTTTTTTTGCTACTTTTATTTGAACACACTCATCTTTATAAGCTACAAACTGATTAAATCTCATTATACGTAATATATTGAAATTCATGGTTCATTATGCTATATACATTTTCCATAAAACATTCATCGTTCATAAGTAAAAATTATCCATAATGAACAATAAATGCTAAGGGTGAGCAAACGGATCGGATGGATCGGACCAACTGATAAAATCGACCGGACTGACCACATTCGGTCCGGTCTTGGTCTAAGGTTTCATAATTTCGGTCTCGGTCCGGTCCGGTCCGGACCGGCTTAAAAACCGGACATTTAGCCTATTTGGATCGAGACCGGACGGACCGAACTGAACCGGTCTCGGTCTATGTTTTTTGCCGAATTCGATCTCGGTCCGGTTTTTCTCAATCCGATCCAGTTTTGAAACGACAAGCAGCCTTAATAAATGCAAGTACATTATGCATAAATACAAGTAATATTACGCATAATGAGATTTTAATCAGTATGTCGTGCATAACAAATCTAATGTATAAGTAGAGAATCATTTATAGCTTTTATGAAACAGAATCTTATCTTTACTATTTATGAAGTAAAAATATTTTTACTTAAACTTAAAAAAACTTATTAGTAAAAATATTTTTACTTAAACTTAAAAAACTTAAAAATAAGTAATGCTTAATTCTTAAAATAACTATTTAAAACTTAAATTCTTAAAGTTCAAGCAAAATTGTCTTAATATAACCCAAAATTTCAAAAAAAACAACTTTAATGTAATTTCTAAAAAAATAGGAGATATTTATGTATTTAATCGCAATGCTAATAATTTTTAAAAATTCATCCACAAACTCTATTATATAAGACACCATATTATAACTTCTTTCTCTTATTGTGTTAGTTCATATTTGATGAAAATGAATTATTATAATATCGCAACTATAATTGTTTGCCGCTGTAAAATCACGTTGATAAGCACGGGTCGTCTACTATCAAGAAATATTGGTATACCTTAAGGGATGAAACTAGTGGGGTCTTGTAGTGTTACTGGACAATTTGGTATTGTAGTGCTAATTCTCGTAAAACACATTTAACAAAAAAATAATAAAAAATACCCGGTCTTAATGCATTGTGTTTATTGTTATTATTTAGTTTTTCATCAATAGGTGAAAAATTACTTATGTTTCACTAAACTCAATTATTTTAGCAAAAAATCGTATTTTCTTCTTAACTTTCTTCCTTGTACTACATCAAACTGCTTTTCATTGGGCAAAGGACATTTCTCTTAACTTTCATCAAGTATCTGAATGTTCATTGTTTATAATGTCGTTATCAGGAATATTGCATGGATAAAACGGGATGATACATGTAACACTTAGGGCCCGTTTGGTTTAGTGGTTTGGGTTTGGACTTTTCAGAAAATGAATCAGACGTTTGGTTACTATTTTTACTGTAGGTTTTGATTTAAAATTTAAAAAATGGGCACTGTTACAATTCTAGGCGTGGGGTGGTTTTTCACTTGGTATTCTAACACATAGTGGGCCATCATATTGAACAAGGTATTCGCGCCCGCCGTGTTGCGGCGGGTACTTTTGATCAATTTCGATGGATTAATCAGATTCTTGACATCACTGGAAAAGAACTTGAGCCGTAAGTGAACGGAAGTCTTTGTGTGGTGGTGTTGGCCCTTATAGTTTTAAAAGGGGCAAATTACCTGAAAATGTATTTAACTTGCCACTTTTTACCATTATATATAGCAATATATTTTTTTTCTTCCCTATTATGTGACTAAACTTTCGAATTTGGTACATTGTGTGTATTTTGTGACTTTTTAGCCCTGTAAAATGACCATTTTACCGTTCGAAATTTTGAAAATGTAAGGGTAAAATGGTCACAAAATACACACAATGTATCAAATTCGAAAGTTTAGTCACACAATAGGAAAAAAAAGATGGCTGCATACAATGGTAAAAAGTGGCAAATTAAATACATTTTCAGGTAATTTGCCCTTTTAAAAAAATTTAGGATAATTTTTAAAGTTATTTGAAAAGTTAAGGGCGCATTTTGAAAGTTCTTTTTACTTAAAATATATATATATATATATATTAAACTTCAACATTTTTTATAAAACCGTGCGTACGTCAAAAACATATCAATATTGGTCTTGTTCTGTTCGTTATCGAAAAGGCTTTTTGCCAGTATTTTTTTTATTCACAAAATTACCAAATATCTGTTAGTTATTTGGCAAACAAAGTTTGTTATATAAAAAAAAATCGTAAATTCTAAAAAGTCCAGGGTATGTTTTGTAAGTTTTCTTTTTTTACTAATAAAATTTAGTGTTTTTTATTTGAAAAATTAATTTTTTAACTGGCACGGATCTCGAGTCCATGGGCTATAGTATTTATAGTAAATGTCTCATGCATCTTTTTCTTTATTACATTATATATTGATAAAATTAATTTAAAATATATTTATTAATTATTAAATTATTTTTTTTAATTTAATTATATTATTTTTTATTACTTCATTTTTTTTTCTCTCTTCTACATCAAATTTAAATTCAAATCTTAATCCACAACTTTACATTCAAATCTAAATTCTAATCTAAACCCACCTAGAAACCAAACGGGCCCTTAAATCAATACATAATTGTTTTTGTACGTGTGGACATGGTTATTGTATATACGGAAATAGGGAGGGTTGTTGCTTGTTTTGTAAAAACAGTACCCCACTACCCCGTAGTCTACCAAATCGAATGAAAGCATTCTTGTGGGGGTCTAAATAGTCAAACATCCCCCACATGACAACTGGTTTATACAATAATTCATATGTTTTTTGTATTTAATTTTACCCTTTTAAAATATTCTAGAATCTAAGACCTATTTTAACATCACAAGGTTTACTTTCAACGTATTTATATTCAGTCATATAATTTTAATGATTTTCGTCTTGGTTTATAAGACAACTCCTACAACAACACAGCTATGCAAATATACAGGTGTGTTTGGTAAAAGTAACAGCGAACAGTAACAGTGAGCTATGAGTAGTAGTCATAATTCACATCTTCTTAAAGAAGCATTAGAAAATGAGTATTCTTAAAAAATATTAAAGCTCACCGCTTATTTGTCAAACGAACAATAAAAATAAAAAAGATCATTGTTCACCGCTTATCGCCCAAAAAGCTCTAAGAAGCCCCGCACCGAGCATAGCCGCAATACAACACAACTCCCATTTCTATAATTTTGGTGAAGAATTTGGAGAATTGTGTGTTTTTTGTTTGTTTGTTTGTTTTTGTTTTTTTCTCTTTTTTTTTTTTTTTTTTTTTTTTCTGTTTTTGTTTTAAATATTTTTCTTTTAAAAATAATTTTTTTTTAAAATGATTTAAAAAAATATATATTTTTTAAGAATTGTTATTTAGAAAAAATAATTTGCTTTAATAATTTTTATAAAAAATAAATTAAATTTTTTTTTGAATAAAATTTTTTAAAAACCAAGTTTTAAAAAAAATAAATTAAAAAAAATATTTTTTTTTAAATATATTTTTTTTAGAATTGTTATTTAGAAAAAAAAAATTAATAATTTTTATAAAAGATAAATTTAAAAAAAAATTAAAAATAAGTTTTTTAAAAAAATATAATTTATAAAAAAACATTTTTTTAAATACATTTTTTTAGAATTGTTATTTCGAAAATTTTTTTTTTTTTTTTTTAAATCAGCAAATATTTTTTTTCTTTCATTTCTCGGGTCAAGTCTTTGTTGTTACCAAACATTATAATTGAACAAAATTCTCTACTGATTTCTATTCTCGGAATTTATATTCTCTACTTAATTTATATTCTCTGAAATTCTCTCTACCAAATGTGCCTTAAATATCTTGGTTACCATGAAAAGACAGGCTTAAACATTTTACAGTTATCTACTTATCTTTGTTAAATTTGTTAAGTCGTAGGATTGTCTTTTTCTTCTAATATTGAAAACTTAAACCAGCAAAACTTTACCACCAAAAAACAAGATTGCAAATTTATTCAATTTATTTTTAGATATACTAGACAATTACCCGTTCATAGCGATGACGGTGTATAATATCATTAATTTTTGTGTATATATAGAGATGTGAAGTAATTCATAGTAAAAATAAGAATAGTGGTTTAAATTAATTATTTATATATTTAATAGATTTCGTTAACTTTAAAAGTATGTTTACTTTATTCTAACAATATTACTTTTACATGTAGTATAGATATCGTTTATTCAAATTAATATACTCCAAAAAGCTTGAGGAATAAATGTGCTTTAATATTTTTCGAGTTTTGCAAGAATAATAATCGTGAACATGAGACCTTCATCGAATATGTAACCAATTCACACCATACGAACAACATCCGGAGTAAGAACCCCAACAGTTTGAAAGATATCTTGAGAATTCGGCAAAAGGAAATGAAACGGGCAGGCGAAATGACGTGCAATCAATAAAAAATGATTCCCAACATGTCAACATTTCAGAAATGGTAAGTGATTACTCCTATTGTCCACAATATCAACGTACCATTCATAAACAGAACTTAACTGCAGGTAGACTGCTTGGTTAGACAACATAAAATGAATATGTGAAACTAAACTTAAATGGTTTTCGATAGAAATAAGAACAATATATTGTAGTATAAAAGTTGTTGTCACATTAATTTGGGACAGTAAATATGTTGGCGAGCATGACATAAGTTGGTGGTTACAAACTTACAATGTTAACGTAATGCGACGTATTCCAAATGGTTTACTGTACTATTTTGAAGAAAATAAATAAAAATAAGATAGTGTTTCGTTTGTTCGTTCAACGCAACTTTAATTCCGTGGTTTCTAATTTGTCTCACATATTTAGTTGTCCTTACGTAAATATATATGTATAAGACCTACAAAATTAAAATAATGAATGACGATTTAATCAAACAAAGGTGAAAATGATAGATCAAGAACCATAAAGAATGTGGATCCGATATGTAATAGACTTTTTTTTTACCAGATGTTGACAATCTGACTTTAACAAAACTTTATATCTCATGAGAGGCAAAGAGAGCGTCAAGTAGCCAAGATGAATGATATCAAATCTACTGTGCTACTCGTGAATTACGAAGCCTCAAATGTAGAATCCAGCAATAAGTGGTGAGGCAAGATTTTCAAGATCCTGAGGATCGTTTTTGTTTTTGAAAAATTGAAATCGTAAGATCAAACTAGGATAATAAGATCCTACTATAATGTAATTTTCTTAATAGCAATATATAGCATAAACGCAAAATTATATAAATGACTTATGAAAATATTTATTAAATTATAAATATTGAATATTTAACAAGGTTAACACATTGTTTTTTAAATTCTATAAATCATACTCCCTCCGTCCCAAAATTATAGTCTCATTTTGACTTTTTCAATATATTTTTGTTTATACTACGTAATACTTTATGCAAAAAATATATGAATAAATTGAGTTTTAAATGTAGTTTTTATTGGTGCAATTTTTATCAAGTATTTTATAACACAAACAAAAATATTTAAAATCAAAGTTAAGAAAGAAATACCGAAAAAGTCAAATGAGGACTGTAGAAAACTAAAATGATGAGTTGAATAGTTTTACCGATTAAAACTTCGTTTTAAAACTTATAGATAAACTTATGTCAATCTAGTTTGACGTGTTGAATATTGATAGTAAGAGAAGCATATAAACTAAAATAAGAGATAGAGTTATAGATACACAACCACAACACGAGTATTTATAGTGTTTCGGTTACAAAGACACCTTCTTTACCCTACTCCACTCCCCGAGTACCCAACTCAGGAGTTCCGTAAACACTACACAAGACAAACTCTTTTCACCGGAGGAGAAGCCTTCACAATGTCGCTTACACTTTATCCAGTACAAAGCTAAATACCGAACTCTTTTACGAGGTAGAGCCAAACCTTCATCGCCTTCACTTTATCCGGTACAAGACTAGATACCGGGTTCATTACAAAGGAGGAACTACTACCCGATTAACACTTCTAGCACAACACAACTAAAGGAAGCAACGTCCTTTCACACCTAATGACTCAACACATCTATAACACCCTTGAGAAGAAGAAAGAACAAAAAATACACTCATGTGATCTTGCGAAGAAGAAGAATCCTAGCAACTCATATCACGAGCTTGCAAGTCCTCGAGTGGTCGTGATCTCGCCTTTAAGAGGAACTTAGAGAATCACAAAGAAAGACTGCATAGAAAGATCCTTTGGATCTGAAGTTAGAGAACTTAGAATATAGAGAGAAGATATATCTAAGTGGGGTGAGAAATAAGAGAGAAATGACTCACTATTTATAGGCAAACTGTCAACTGTTCACCCGGATCCTGCGGATCCCTTCCCAAAGGGATCCGGCCAGTGTAAAGTCGGGGATCCGGGTCTCTAGCATCACCAATCCGGATTTTGGGTTTCAATTCCGAGTTTTGGGTTATGGGTTATGTGATGTCATGCATGATGTCAAGGACATCTTGGGTCATGGGCTATGTACTTTGGGTTATGGGTTATAAACTTTGGTTTTGGGTCATTGATAGTCTAAGTCTTTATTAGTTTATTTACAAGTTGTATGTATTTTACAAAATATAAGTAACCAAAGTTACTTAAGTGTTTTTATAAAATAGTTTTTATTTTATTGAAACTATTTAACTAAACAGGTTTGATGATATATTTGTTTAGTGAAATGAGTTAGTAAACTATTGGCTCGAAATATTGCATATTTTATTTATCTCCTTAAAATAACTATATGTTTGTTATCGACAAAACATTAGAAGATCGTAAAAAATATAAATAAACGTTTTTAAGGTTTATTTGTATTAACAATCTTCCTTTTTTTGTTGATGACAAAAATAAAATTATTTTAAGTAAAACGATAAAATTCGTAAGTTTTGAATTTGAGTTTTTACTCTTTTCTCCCCCCCCCCCCCCCCCTTTTTTTCTCGAAACAAAAAGAGCATCGAAAAGAAACTAACCCGAATGCAAGTTTTTAGAAATATAAGTAAAAGAAGGATGTAAAGAGAAGTCAAGAGAGTAGAGAAGTGCTTAGTTGCTCCCCCATGACGATTGCACCCCCTTGTTGAGGGCGTCAAGTAATTAGGGAGACTAAAACGTGATCATTACAAGTTTTTGCAATGGTTTTGCTTAGACGAAAGCTAACCCTTATTGAGGGCGTCAAATACTCCGTATGTATTTTGAAAATCTACAAAACAAAGGTTAGAAAACGAGTATATGGTGTGCCTTTGCTGAGAATTGAACTGCATAAGAGTTCTGTTAGTATTTTGATTGCCCGGATCCACCGGATCCTTTTGAGAAAGGATCCACCTGGTATAAACTTAAGGATTCGGGTACCTACAACTTGTTAGCAGCAGTAAAATAAAGAAAATGGTAGAAAAACAAGTAATGATCACACTAACATGCTCACATAAACAAGAAGCACATAATCATGTACATTCATTTAAAAAATAAGAGAAATGATACAACATTGGTCAATTCTCTAAAAACTAAGGAAATGATCTAACATGAAAAGGAAAATCCTAATGATAAAGGTTATGCCTAAGACTAGATGAGAAAGACAACTTATGCTTGCACTTCAAGATTTTTATGGGTGGTTAGGTTTGTTGACGTCATCTAGACGTTCAAGGAGATGGTAGAACATGATACGTACTTCATCACTTAGTTCATGAACTAAGGTTTGGACATGTTGACAATGACAACAAGTATCATCGTGACTTGGTTGTTGTGATGTTGGTCCTAAGATAGAAGGTTGTGGAAGTATGTTTGAGGTTGGTGGAACTAAGTGAGAAGGTTGTGGATTCACAACGGGTGTTGGTGAAGATGTATGTTTAGGTTGTAGAGGTAGAGAGGTGCTAACATCTAAGTTGTTAGGTTGAGATGGTTGAAGTTTTTTCATTACCCAAAATGGGCCATTTGAGGGTGGAGAAGAAGATGCTATTGATGGTGAAACATTGATGCCAACACCGTTGTTGAAAGAAGGTTGTTGGGTAGTCATTCTCTCAATAGATGAGAGTGTAGGCATTGGTGGTGGATTAAAAGGTAAATCCTCCAAGGAGTTTAAGTATAGATGAGGTGATGAATGAGATGTAGTAAAGGAGAGAAGTCTAGGTTCAAGAGGTAAGGATTTTGTTGGTTGTGTAGAAATGGGAGTGTTTAGAGATGTAGGAGAATGAGATGTTGGTTCAAGAGGTGTAAGTTGTGGCGAGGTTGGTTTGGTGGAAGCAAGTTACGGTGGATTTGGTTCAATAGAAAGAGGAGTTTAGATATACTTTGAAAGAGGTGTTCTAGTAGAGGGCGTTTTAATGGGTAAGTGTAGAACCTTAGAGGGGGGGGGGGGGGGGTGAATACGGTTTCCTCGGCTTTTTAGATGTTTTAAAAAAAATTAAGCCAAAAGAAAACCAAGTGGTTGTAATCAATCCAACAACCACTATCACAACCTAAGTATATAAAGCAAGTAAAGAACACAACGATATATATTGGTTCGGGATGGGGGGTTTATACCATCTGTATGTCCAGTTGCGAATCCGCGACTCCGATACTATTCACTAGTATAATCCTTTCGGTGGACTACAAACCGTTACAATTCACTCCACCGATATTCACCAATATCGATGCTCACAAAGAAAGAGTTACTCACCAACGGTATTCCGCCCTCGGAAACCACCCAAAAGAATCTCACGATTCGACTTTACCTAAGGATCACAAAGATCTCTACCAAGACTTCCACCCGGAAGTATTAAACCCCAACTAGATCCCTGATGATCTAGGCTTGGTCACCAAGACACAAGACTTCCCTTACAAACAATTGAATGAATGAATATATGTTTGTTCAACCAAGTCCTAACCTAACCTAGAGACTCGATTGTAATAGAAAGGGTATAAGAAAGAAGACCCTCGACACAATCACAAGAGTGGATTAGGTTCTTGTGATTCTTCCCTTGCAAAGATATGTGTTCTTCCAAAGATGTTATTGTGGAAATCAAGAACACAAGATTAGAGAGATTGAGAGATTTGAGAGTGTTTAGAGAGAAAGAATCTAGAGAGAAAGAATAATGGCAAGGGGTGAGGAATACAAGAGGCAAGGCATGGTATTTATAGGCAAAGACCCAACTTGGGAATATTTTACCGAGGTCGGCGCGTCACCCACGCGTTGACGCGTGGGAGGCGCGCCAGACACCCAGGAAAATATTCCCGAGGCTTTGGGTGTTTGGCATTATAAATGCCTTACCTTGCTAAACCCCCAATTGTACTTCACACTAAACCTTAACATTAATCATTCTAAGGTTTACCAACTCAAATAGCCAATTTGGAAAATCATTTGTGAAGTGTTTAGAGAGAAACCAAATTACCAAGGGTTTAAAGTGTAGATTGGGTAATTTGGAAGGGGTAGAAGTGTATCTCCTCACATGGCATAGAAAAGAGAGAAAGAATATGCCAAGGAATATTCCAATGCTTAGTGGGGAAGAATTCGATGGAGGGTTGAGATGAAATGGTTTGAATTGGATGGCTAGGATCAAAGGGAGCCTCCCTTGGTTTTCAAATAATTTTGCATGTGGGGAATGTGGATGGATGAGATGATCTCATTTGGAATGGATGGCTAGGATCAAGTATGCCTAGGTTAGGGTTGAAGAGGATATTCCAAGGAATATGCTTTGCTTGGGGGAAAGGAGAAATGGAGGGTTGAGATGGTTTCATTTGAATTGGATGGTGGAGATCAAAGGGAGCCTCTTTTGCTTGGGGGGAAAGGTTGGATCAATGGTTAAGATTGTTTTGGTTTGAATTCAATGGCTAAGATGAAACCCATGTGATGATATAGAGATGAGAGGTTGGATGGATGGTTGTGATGTGTTGTAATTTGAAATCAATGGCTAGGATGAGAGGAGCCATATTAGGGTTTCCAACAATTGGCATGTGTTTAATATGAATGGTTGAGATGTGTTGTAAGGGATTGGATGGTTGAGATGTAGTGTGTAAGGGAATATGTAAGGGTGTAAGAGATTGTGTAAGAGAATATTTGATTTGGATATGATTGGATATGATTGGTTTTGTCTTTTATATAAATGGGATTAAGAGAGGATTAAGGCATAATCTAATTGTCATTAAGAAGAAAAGGTTTAGATAATTAAGATTATAAATTGAGAAAATAATAGGTTACTTATAAGTTCAAGTAACACAACGTCGAGAATCCATAGTTTCATATCTCGTGACTTTCCACGACTCGACGTTCTCAACTAATACCTTGGTTCAAACAAGTTAAGTGCTTTTCCTTGATGTAAAGCATAACCCAAGTGGGAAAGGATGCATTTAAGCAATGTGACCTTTGACTTAGTTTGACCAATAAGGGAGTAAACCCGTTACGTAATTAGAGAAGACGTAAGCACGGGATATGAGCATATGGATGCTTCAACACGATGTTACGTGAAATATACAAGCTCCCTAAGTTTAGAAAAGCCTTGGCTAGAGGCGGTAGTTAGAAAACATGAGTTGGCATTTTCCCGTAAATAGGTGTTCTAAAAATAGGATTTCTCAAATCTCAAAACTCGTTTCGAGTGTTCTCAATTAAGCACATAACATATTTATACCTGTTTTGAAAGTTCCACATTTGTCGGGTAAGGGGAAAGCCGACTTTCAAAATTCACCCGGAACCATACAGACTCCTGGCGCGTCACCCGCGCGTTGACGCGCGGGCAGCGCGCTAGGAGCAGACATTGGCTCCGGCGATTTTGAGCTAACGTTTATTATTTTATGTGTTTCGATGGTTTGTTTGTCATCATTAAAACATAAAGAGATCTTGATCATGTTGCCTCAACAGTAAGGTTTCGGTTGAGGATATTTCATACACAATATGTGTGGTTTTTCTTGGAGGGCTTCTAGTGGATGATCTTGCACTTGGTACCTTAGTCATGTTGAGAGGTGAGGTTAAGAATGAAGATTTGTTACTGAGAAGGAGGTGTTTGAGGTTTGGATTATAAGCACAAACACAAGTGGTCTATATAGGGAAGAGTCAAGTAAGGAAATTTAAGCCTAAACCTCTAAAATCCTTCAAATTGCAATGATTTGCATGCACCAAGGTCAACTGCAGTGATACAATCTTCTAGGAGATTTATTAAAGGAAATGTGGAATTTTTAAATGGATAAAGTTAAGTTTTGGAAGACTTTGATTGATCATACCTGTATCTGTTTGCTCGTATCCACCGGATCCTTTTCCAAAGGCATCTGGCTAGCTTTAGCCAAGGGATCTAGTTAACAAAACAAATGAGAAGAGGAAATGATTAGGATCTAGCTATTGTAGCCCTATGTTTCTTTTTGTAATGAGTGTAATAGAGTGTCTTAAATGAGAAAATCCTGAGTGGCATAAGACTAATGATGAGAGGTTTCCATTAATGGACTTTAGAGAGAAGAAAGAAGGCCAAAAATGATCAATAAGTGATTAAGGGTGAAGATAATCATATCACTAGGTGTTTATTGATTGTAGGATTCAGGGAAAGGTGAAATATAAAATTTAAAAATTCTTCTAAAATTATAAGAATTAAAAGATTGATTTTAGAGCATTTTGAGAGAGAGATGGTTGAAATAAATTTATGAAAAAATTATTTATTACGTAAGTAAGTGTATTATGTTCAGAGAAAGATGATGCAAGAAGCAAGACTGAAAAATGGTGATTATCTTAGAGATGATAAATCATAAACACCTCGGAAGAAACTTAAGTTATTCCTAATAGATAAAAATAGCTACTAACCTCAAGATCAACTCAAATGTGACTAATAGGAGATGGATAACTAGTGTAATAAGGTTTGGAAGGTTGAAGGGGGATAAGAAGTGATGTAAGTTTCTCTCTATTTGCCCGAATCCGCCGGATCCATTCTAAAAGGGATCCGACCAGTTATACCTAAGGGATCCACCTTATGAGACTTAAATCTTCAACAGTGAGCTTTCCAACTCTTGCTAACTTATTCAATATAATCTCTTGCATTTCAAGCAATAGTTATACACAAATATAAGTCCAATATAGCAGGTAGAGCATGTAAGAATCATATATAAGCAATCACAAAGGGATTAGGTTCAGTATTAAGAATGATCAAATATGTCATACAATCATAAGCATGACCAAAATCATTCAGAGGAAAGCATAGTGTGCAAATACATGAGTTTAAAAGGTAAATAACTACAATAGTTTTGAACAATATTCATAAGTTATCAAAGCACGTTAGGAATAATTTAAGATATAATAGTTTCTACTAATAGTACCTGCTGGCAGGTATGTAGTTCCTGCTGGTATGGTTCCTGCTGGTACCTTTAGTGGTTCCTGCTGACAGTGTTATTCCTGCGGATAATGTAAATCCGTATATTATTAGAGTTTGTTAGAGGAAAGGATATGCATGAGTTATATTAGGAAAAGATAATGCATATCTTCTTTATACGTTTTCTTGTAATGGGCTTATTAAGGTTTCTTATAGTATAAAAGAAACTCACGACCATGAATTATGTACAACTTTAAAAACAATCTTTAGTGATTAATATAGATCCATAGAGGATCAAAGTGTTTATTAGTAATTCGTCTTCTTCAACTCTTGTGTTTACTTTCCGCATAAACATAAGTTTATTAAGAGATTCTCCTATAGTTTACTTGTGATTACATAAGTATTATATCCATTACCAAAGGCTCTAAGATCTATCTAGGAGCTAATCCAACAAGTGGTATCAGAGCCTGGAGAGAGTCTCTGTCAAAGAAGAACACTTTTGATCTCTTAAAAACCCTCAAACACTAAAACAATATCAGAAGCAGGAGATGATTCTGGTGTTACCCAAGAAAAAACTCAGACACAGCCAGTTCACCAAGTGGTCATAACCACTTTGTCAAGCAATAATGCCAAATTCCCTTACCTCAAGAAGGATGAGTATGAGATCTGAGTGATGAAGATGGAAAACTGGATCACAAATAGTGATTACAACCTCTGGCATGTGGTTCAAAATGGCAACAACAGAACCCTAAAGCCAACATCATAATTCTTCCTCCTGTTTCTACTGATTAACATATTTATGTCCAAAGGGAGACCAAGGCAAGAACAATCTTGCTTCAGTCTCTCCCAGATGATCATATGGGTGATTTTCATCATCTTGATGATGCTAAGGACATCTGGACGGCTATTAAAGCAAGATTTGGAGGTAATGTTGAGTCCAAAAAGATGAGGAAGTCCATGCTCAAGCAGGAATTCTAAGAGTTCAAGATCTCTAAAGAAGAAGGCTTGCACAAAGGTTATGACAGGTTTCAGAAGATTTTAAGTCAGCTCAATCAGTTGCAAGCAAAGCCAGACAATGAAGATTGTAATACCAAGTTCTTAAGAGCCTTGCCTCATTCCTGGTCACAAGTGTGCATCACTCTTAAAACAAAAGGTGGTCTTGAGTACTTGAGCTTTGATGACCTAAAAAACAAGCTAAGGACTCTTGAGATTGATATCAAGGGACACTCAAGCTATTCACCAACTCTAACTAATTTAGGATTTGTTAGTACTACCAGTAGTAATAACAAAATGTCATATGCTGATAGCCCAAGCTCATCATCAACATCAACTTCATACACCACTACTGGACCAAGGACACATTCAAAATCTAGTAATGTGTTAGAAGATGTGCTTCATTCTTTTGTTGCTGAAAGTGATCCACAACAGAAACTGACTTATGAAGATTTTGAGCAAATTGATAAGTTGGACTTGGAGGAAATAGATATTAAGTGGCAGATGGCTATCCTTTCAGTCAAAATCAAAAGGTTTGAAAAGAAGGCTGGAAGAAAGGTCCAATTCAGGGGCAAGGATGCAGCAAGGTTTGATAAGAAGAAGGCTAGGTGTTACAAATGTGGCCAACTGGGTCACTTTGCTAGAGAATGCACTGAAAAGAAGGCAGATGACAAAACAAGATACTCTGCATTCAAGCTCAAAGAACTGGAATCAGGGAATCTAAAGCCTTAGTATTTGTGGATTCAATGATCGACTGGAATGACCATGAGTCTGCAGATGTGGAAAGTGGTGCTTCTCAAGTGTATGGAATGCTTACTGGATGTGAGACAGAAGATGAGACTGAGGAATTTGCTTTGATGGGTAACTCATCATAGGTACATACTTGTTTATTTGGTTGTGATAGTAAATATGCTGAACTTAAAATGGAATTTGATGATATAGAAGCTCAATATAAAGATTATTATGTTCAAGTACAAGCCTATAAAAGTACACTTAAAACCTTGGAAAAATAAAAGGCTTGGTACCAAAATAATCAATTAGAATATAAAGAAAAGATTAGGGTTTTAGAAAGAGATTTAGAAAACACTACTAATTTGTTAAAATATTCTGAGAATGAAAACGCTAAGGTAAACTTAGAAAAACAGGACTTAAAGGCTAAATTAGATAGTGAAGTGGCTAGACATAATCAATGGCAAGAATCATCTAAACATCTAGCCAAGTTGAATAATAGTTCTCAGTCTGTTAGGTCAAAGAGAGGGTTGGGGTATGGAGACTATATAGGGCCAGATGAAGTTTATGACCCTAATGAGCCAAGCATTTTTTACCCTACCCCCGAGGAAGCTAATTATCAAATTCTTGTTAAGTATGTTAGAGAAGGAGAAATGACATCTGTTTCTCCACCAATTACATGAACATTTAAGCCACCCTCAACACACATAGAATTTGATGAATCACACATGATATATGGCAAAAAGTCTAATGACTTACCTAACTATGGCAATGTATCTAATGACTTTGTCTCTTGTTCTTTCAGTGAAAAGACCTCAGAGACCCATACCAACGACTTTGCCAGTTGTGATTCAAGTGACAAGTCTGCCTCACCCAAGTTTGTTGACTTCTCCCCAAGAGTTGCTGCTGATGAATCCATTTCAAAGACAGCTTCTTTTTAAGACATATCTTTTAATTCTGTGAAAAATAATTCAGTTTCTGGTTTTGGTTTTGATAAGTTTGTGTGTAATAAGACATGTCATGCTATGAACAAATCTTGTATAAAGAAAACTTGTTTTGTTTGTGGTAGTTCTTATCATGTTATTAAGGATTTTGATTTTCATGAGAAAAGAATGTGTGTGTGTACTGACCAACAGAGATCTAGACCAATGTGGAAAAATGTTAATAATATTCCCCCATTTGTTCCACAAGCAACACATGTGAAAACTGGCAGAACTAATCCTGCTGGTAAACCAGTTTCTGCTGGTAAGCCAGTTCCTGCTGGTAAGCCAAATTCTACTGGTAGACATTTCCAGCTGGTTGGAAAAGAAATGTTGCTAGACCGTTAATCAGACCTACAAGCACTTACTTTCAAAATGATTTTAGGCCTGTTTATTATGACCCAATATATATGGGGGCAAGATGGGATACTGCTATTAAGTCCTCAGCAGGTTGTTCTTAGAAACAATATAGACCATATTTGAAGAAGGGGTCCAAGAACAATGGTGGATCTCATAAATCTACATGGTTTAACTCTTTTTTATCCACAAGGCATGCCCAAGTCAGTTATGACTTGGGTCTCCCATAGATACTAATGTTGTTGTATATTTCTGTTATTGTAGGATAATCCTCATAAGAATAAAGATTTAGGTATTGTAGATAGTGGTTGCTCTAGAAGTATGACAGGGAACAAAGAAAGGTTGCATGATTTTGTAGCCATTCATGGAGGCACTGTGACTTTTGGAGGAGGAGATGGTAGGATAACTGGGAAAGGAACCATTAGGACTTCCAAGCTGGACTTTGAAAATGTCTATTATGTGAAAGAGCTTCAAAACTTTAATATGTTCTCTGTTTCACAAGGCAGGCCCAAGTCAGTTATGACTTGGGTCTCCCATAGATACTAATGTTGTTGTATATTTCTGTTATTGTAGGATCATCCTCATAAGAATAAAGATTTATGTATTATAGATAGTGGTTGCTCTAGAAGTATGACAGGGAACAAAGAAAGGTTGCATGATTTTGTAGTTATTCATGGAGGCACTGTGACTTTTGGAGGAGGAGATGGCAGGATAACTGGGAAAGGAACCATTAGGACTTCCAAGCTAGACTTTGAAAATGTCTATTATGTGAAAGAGCTTCAAAACGTTAACATGATCTCTGTTTCACAAATTTGTGACAAGAAGAACAGTGTTCTATTCACTGAGAATGACTGTCTTGTGCTTTCTAAAGACTTCAAGTTACCTGATGATAGTCAGGTTGTGCTTAAAGTTCCAAGAATCCACAATCTCTACACATTCAATATGAATGATGTCTAGCCTGAAGGTGATCTAGCTTGCTTGGTGGCAAAAGCATCCTTGGATGAGTCTACTAAGTGGCATAGAAGGATGGCACATGTGAATTTCAAAACCATCAACAAGCTGGCAAAACATGGATTGGTCCAAGGGCTTCCTTCCAAAGTCTTCACTAATGAACATAATTGTGTTGCCTGCAACAAAGGAAAGCAACACAAAGCTTCTTACAAGGCCATTACAGCTGTGAGCACAATTTCGGAACCTCTCCAGTTACTTCATATGGATCTTTTTGGTCCTACTTCTATTAGAAGTATAGATCACAAGTACTTTTGCCTGGTGGTTACTGATGACAATAGTAGGTTTTGTTGGGTATTCTTTTTGGGAACTAAGGATGAAACTTTTCAGATTCTTAAAGACTTTATTGCCCTTATTGAAAACCAGCTAAACAAAAAGGTTAAAGCTATAAGGTGTGACAATGGGACAGAGTTTAAAAATGCTAAATTAATAGAACTCTGTAGGTCAAAAGGGATTAAAAGGGACTATAGTTATGTCAGGACCCCACAACAAAATGGGGTTGCTGAAAGAAAGATTATAACCCTCATAGAAGCAACAAGATCTATGCTTGCTGACTCTAAGTTACCTACCATGTTTTGGACTGAAGCAGTTAGCACTACTTGCTATGTTTTGAACAGGGTATTTATTACTAGACCTCACAACAAAACACCTTATGAACTTTTGTGTGGGAAAGTTCCTACTATTAGATATTTTAAACCTTTTGGATGTCATGTGACTATTTTAAATACCAGTGATCACTTGGGTAAATTTGAAGGGAAAACTGATGAGGGGTATATTGTTGGTTATTCTGCTCATAGTAAAGCTTATAGGGTCTATAATTTATCTGCCAAAAGAATTGAAGAAACACTTAATCTAAGATTTCTTGAGGTTAAACCTAATGTTTAGGGGGCAGGTCATGAGTGGTATTTTGACCTTGGCTATTTAACTGATCATCTTGCTTACATTCGTTTCAAAGCTAATCATTCTGCAGGTACACAAGATTCATAAACTAACAATGCAGGTACCTTAGATGATGATTTAGACTCAGAGTGTGATGAACAAGTTATTGTGGTTCCTTCTTTTCCTATTAACCACTTTTAAGGTATTGAGCTCAAAGATTCTTCTGATATGACCGAAACTGATTCAAGTTATGCAAAAAAACTTGCTAAGCTTCAAAGACAAGTGCATGAAGCAAATGATGCAGCTTTCAATTCTCCAAAGACACAGAGGAACTATTGAGACAAGCATCCATTGAAGCCCGCAGGAACATGGATGTTGCTGGTAGTGGTTTTGTTTTTGCTGGTAATATTCCAGTTCCTGCTGATGTAGATTCTGCTGATTCTACCCATTCTGCTGGTAGTGTTCCTACAAATGGTGGTTCTGTTCCTACTGCTCATTCTTCTACCCCATCTGTTGACTCATTGGGTTTAAATGAATCTCCCACAAGATATCCTAGTCCATATGATCTTGGCAATTCACAATCTTCAAGTTCTGAGTTGGAAGGTATTCATCATCAATCAAGAACAGGCATCTTCAGTTCCACCTCATATGATGATGACTTTGGACTTACAATCAATAACTTCCCAGCCTCAGTTGATGTTAGACCTCATGTTACTAAAGGATCAACACTGTTCATCCACAATCATTGATTATTAGTGATCCCACTTCAACTGTTCAGACTAGAAATAAGGTGAAGAATACAAAGTTTGGTGAAACTGCCTTTGTTAGTTACATTCAGGATCAACAAAAATCATATAGACTATCTCCATTGTCTCTTTGCTTGTTTCCTGTCTCAAGTTGAACCAATTAGTGTAGCTCAAGCCCTTGCAGATTCAGATTGGGTTGCTGCTATGCAAGAGGAAATGCAACAATTTCTGAATCAGAATGTATGGAAGTTGGTGCCATTGCCTGATGGCAAGTTTGCAATTAGGATTAAATGGATCCTAGCAAAAGGGATTCAAGGGGAATTGTGGTAAGAAATAAAGGAAGATTGGTAGCTCAAGGTCACAGGCAAGAAGAAGGTATTGATTATGATAAAGTGTTTGCTCCAGTGGCAAGAGTTGAAGCAATTAGACTCTTCTTAGCCTTTGCCTCATATATGGGATTTATGGTTTATCAGATGGATGTAAAGAGTGCATTTCTTTATGGTGAGATTGAAGAAGAAGTATATGTGACTCAACCCAAGAGTTTTGTGGACCCACAGAATCCTGATTTGGTTTACAAGGTGGTTAAAGCACTCTATGGTCTTCATCAAGCACCAAGAGCATGGTATGCTAGGTTGTCTTCATTTCTGCTGAAGCATGGTTACAGAAGAGGTGCTATTGACAAGACCCTTTTCATCATGAAAAACTCGAGAGAGATCATTCTAGTTCAGGTTTATGTGGATGATATTATCTTTTGTTCCACTAAGGAGGCTTGGTGTAGGGAGTTTGAAGAACTGATGAAGAGTGAGTTTGAGATGAGTGCTATGGGTGAGCTTACATTCTTCTTAGCCCTACAGGTCACGCAAAAGCCTGATGGAATTTTTATCAGCCAGGAAAAGTATGTGCACGACATACTTAGGAAGTTTGATATGGAATCTATAAGAACTACAACTACTCATTATGAAGCTCCAAAACCAAAATCCAATAATGAACCAGATGATGTTGTTAATGTTCATCTCTACAGATCAATGATTGGTTCATTTATGTATTTGACAGCTTCAAGACCAGATATTATGTTTGCAGTCAGTGCTTGTTCAAGACATCAAGTTACACCATTGACTTCCCACTTGAATGCAGTCAAGAAAATCTTTAAGTATCTAAAAGGCCAACCTAAGTTGGGTCTTTGGTACCCTAGAGATTCTTCACTTGTGTTGGAAGCATACAATGATAGTGATTATGCTGGTGCTAATCTTGATAGAAAGTCCACTACTGGTGGGTGTCAGTTTCTGGGTAGGAGATTGATCTCTTAGCAATGCAAGAAGCAGACCATTGTGGCTACATCTTCCACTGAAGCAGAGTATGTTGCTGCTGCTAGTTGTTGTGGTTAGGTACTCTGGATACAGAATCAACCACTAGACTATGGGTTCAATTTTATGAACACAAAAATCTTTATTGATAACCAAAGTACTATTTGCATTGTTAAAAATCCAATTTTTCATCAAAGAACAAAGCATATAGAAATTAGGCACCATTTTATAAGAGATGCTAATGAAAAACATCTTATTCAAGTGCTTAAAATCCATACAGATGATATAACGCCCTAAAAACTTGGTTAACATTTTATTAAGATTATGATTTTACTAAAAGTTTAATTAATGAAAGACTAAAATAAATACTATATGTTATAAATAAATACAAGTTATAAACATTTATCATATCATAACTCAAGTATAAAGTGAGACAATCCTTGATATATTATATAATTTCACACGTCTTTGTTTTCTATTTTGGTAATGATATGATCTCATCAACAATTGGCCAATACCTTTATATCTTTCCAAATTTCACTTCATATTAGTCGAACAGGTTGTTACAGTTTTAAAAGAAAATCACTTTTGAATCCCGGTATTTTCGAAAGAGTACACGTCCATATATTCAGCCCTATCTATATTCATTCACTCGTTCCATCTCAAAAGAAAAAAAAAAAAACAAAGAAAGAAAAACACGGCTGCTACTTCCTACCCTTTCCTGTTCGAATCAAAGCAATACAAAGGAGGGCATTCGATTGTGTTTTGCTCTTGGTGATTTGGCGTGGTGGTTGCGTTCGAAAAAGGGTGTTTTCGGTTGAGGGTTCTGTGGTGGAGTCATGGTTTTGCAGCTGGTTCAAGGAAATGCTTGGTATTCGATTTGGACTTGTGGCTCGACTTGGTTTTGGATTCATTGCTTCTTCCTTTTCGATCACACAAGAATAAGCGTAACATCTTCATTCTGTTTCATTCATCTTAATCTAGTCATATACGTTTACACTTGTCACAAAATCAAGTAAAAAGAACCGCTTAATGAAATCTACATGTTATAAACTTAACGTAATCGATCTATAACATGTTTAAATCAAATCTGTTCGATCTAAAGATCACATGCATGTCTCGGTTATACTTGTTTCGGAACAAAAATAAATAAAGAGGGTGTCGCGGATTGTTTTGTGTCTCGATAATACTTGTGTTGTCTCGCGAGGATTCGTGGTTTAAATCCGGTCTCGCGATGACTCTTTTGTCTCATTAACAAGGTGAATGCGAATATATGTTTTTGTCACATGAAAGGAGATCAATACGTGATTAAAACCCGGTTCATAAAACTAAACTAACAAAAGAGGAACATGCATTTTTTTTTATGCTGTGAAGAATGGGCTGTGCATGATAATTTTCACATGAAATATGCTTTAAGAATCGCATGCATACATGCGTACAAATAATATGGACTTTAAATTGAATGGAAGATATATTATACTAAGTACTTGGAGATTTTTGCATGAAATCATGCATGGTGTATAAATATTATATATAGAAGATCTTACATAAGTTAATATGATCATATATGTCATGATATAACCTGTTTTGGAGCATGTGATGGACTGAGTTAAAATAGATTAGAGTATTATTTTCGGGGTGGTTAAACGTGAGTCATGTTTTAAGAAAACTTGTTTTAATAACTTAAATCATTTATGGTATGAACGTGCGTGAGGTCTTTTTGTGTTGTGTCTAAGAAGTGTATAACAATCCTAAACGACCTCTGAAACGATTCTTGCAATGATTTAATAAAATTTTGGGTCCGGCATAAATATTAATATCGTGGGTATGTTAATAAATTATATAAAATTCATGCATTATATGTAGTACAGATTATAACGACGGGTCCGAAATTATTATCTTAATATTAATTTATTAAAATAAACTTTAAAATAATTTTATTTGGCTTTTTAATATTTGATTTTGATAATTTATATTTTAGACCTTAAACTTTGCAATATTGGCATATTAAACCCTAAACTATAAAGATTGTCATAATTAACCCAAATCTATAATATTAATCATTATGAGCATTTCGTGAAATTTACTAAATAATGAAACTTTCTAAATATTGAAAGTTACTAAATATGGAAACTTGCTAAAAATGGAAGGTTACTAAAAATGGAAAGTTACTTAAAAAGGAAAGATAACCTAAAATCAGCAATCTAAATTAAATGAACCATTTGTAATACTTGGTTTATCATTCCTTTAGGCTCGGTGAAGAAGGAGTGGTCATCTTGTGACTTGTGTTTCCTTGTCTTTTGCACTTGAATAAGGTACAGATATTCTGACCTTTCTCAAAAGGTTTCTCATGATCTCTTTCATATTCTGATCCGTTAGTTCCCGAATTGATGCCATTGCTATGAATCTATGATCCCCTTTACTTGAACCTTCTCTGTTGATCCCACTTGATATGACCTCCGTTATGAACCTATGCTATGAAAACCTTCTTAATGATACCATGGAAATGTTTTGAGAAGAACCGATTTGAAAAGATGTTTATAAATGATGCTAAATTTCTTTTTTAAAAGAAAGGTTATTTAACTTTCATGAACACTATATTTTGAAAGACCATTTTTATGAAAACTGTTTTAAAAAATTATTTAAATTGGACTTTTAATAGAAACTTTTGAAACGGACTTTTGAACTGAACCATGAATTGATTTTTTGATATGAACCTTGACCTGATAAACTCTGATTGGACCTTGAATACTATTTCTGATATGAACCCTTTGTTATGAACTGCTATTATAAACCTTTGATATGATTCTGAGATAAACCTTTGCTATATGACCTTTTGCATGACTTTGAGACCTGACTCTTAGTTTGATACCCGAGCCATTTATGTTTCTCCTACCTATGGAGGTACCATAGGCATGTCTGTGATGCACCACTGGCATGACTCATGTGTGGGTGAGTGATTTCTCACGCCGTCCCTTTTTATGATTACTATTATAGCCATTATGACTTTGAGTATATGACTTTGAGATTGACTTTGAGTAAGGGGCGTATGGGTTGCAATCCTAGACATGTATGCTTAGTGGATTTAACTATGACTTTGAGTTGACTTTGAGGTGATTGGTACTGTGTGCTATACATGCCCTTCACAACACCTGGGAGCTGATCACTCCACCCTTATGATACATGAGGACACCCCTCATATTATCTGGTTGCCTGAGAGGTATCCCCTCTGATTGTGAGATTATAAATTGAAGGCTTATGACTTTGAGTTTTGGGCTCGTGGTAGATGACTATCCTTTCTTCTTTCTATTCTATTACTCTTTTATCTATTCCTTATTCTATTTCCCCAATGCACTATATTTCAGTTCTGTTTCATTATCATTGCTTTGTATATGTATCTGTTCACTGGGCTTTTTAAGCTCAGCCGCATTTCCTTTTCCTGCGGCAGGTTTTAGTAGGAAGCTGGGTTATGGGAAGAGAGTGTGACTGGACTTAGAAGACTATGCTTTGGACTAGAGACGATTAGATGAAGTTTCACTTTATTAGACATAGTATTTATTGTTTTGTAACCTTGTAGTTTCAGATTTTCATTTGTAACCCTGAATTTCGTTGTATGTATGAATCATATGCTTGTGTTTGTTCTGATATGTCACTGTAATGTAATACTTCTACCCTTATCGGGTTGGGGTGTTACAATTATGGTATCAGAGATCAGGCTGCGATTCGTAATACATTTACCCTTGACCTGTGAAGTTTGGACCCCTAAGTTTCCACTGTAGGCGCTCATAAGACAACCTTTGAAACTTTACATTAGGATTCTCCATAGGAACCTAAGTTATTACCAGTGAGGAATGGGTAGACTAAGACATTTATGTAAGTATCATTTGCTTCCGTATCACTCTGATCGTGCCTTTGCTCTTAGATAAGCCTTATAAGGACCTTTGTTTCAGAAGTTAGAAGTTTTGCAACTTAAGCTTAGTAACCAAGTAAGTTTGGAATACCTCGGGAGGCTACCTGGATACCTTACACATTTAAGTTTCACCTTCAGATTTTGATCTCCGCCTCCGATTTGTTTGATAAGCTGTTTGACACCTTTTCGACCACATCGTAGGTCATTCAACCACAATGTGTTCGACACATTCTGTAAATTCATTACTTATGCTGGGTATGAATGTATCATCCGATACTACTTAACTCTGTATGATCCATTATTACTCCTATGAGGATGTTGGTAATTATGAACCACGAATATGAGAAGTTTTGTTTCCTCTCTTTGAATGATGAACCTTGTTCTGCCAACCGTTTCCTTTGGAGGGGTATGATGTAAATACTATCTCTATATGGATTTGTTAACTAAGCATGATGATGCTGATAACTGAGATTCTGTACCTCTCACAATTGACGATTATACGATATTCGTATTACCAATGATACACATCCTACCTGCTACTTATGCTAAGAAGCTAAACGAAATTCCCACACATTGAACTGTTCGTTTATCCATCCCAACATTTTTGTTGAACCATGCACTTGACTCTGATATATGAACTATCTGTATGATTTGACGACTGTATTCACTCTATGAATCCTTTGACTTTGAGATGTCTGATTGTACGGTCTTTTGGACTGAATGACTATTCGTGAAGATACCATAGACTACCATATCTGAAATGTGACCTTAAAAATCTGCTTCACCCTATTCCATTATGATGACTCTCTACATCTGCTAAAATTTCTGTCACTATGGAAACACCTACCCCAAACTCATGTGATTACCAAGTTGTCCTGAAAACCATTATTATCAACCCTTGGAAAGTTCTGCTATTGGGAAATATTTTGTCATACGAAGATTTTCCGGTATTCTCTGATGAACCTTTTGGTACTCCTTCCTGCTTAAGAAGTAGAGTGGACATTGAACTGATATCAGTGAAGAAACCATGGTGCCATAGAAGTTGAGAGATTGAAGGAGCTGATGGAATATGATTTTTAACCTTGGTGATTCTCTTTAGATGCTCTTGTTTGTTTATGAAGAAGAACGAGAGAAGTATGCGATGACGTATCGACTATCGTGAATTTAAACGTACCACTATCACTAATCATTATCTGTTTCCGCGTATCAATAATTAATTTGGTCTTCCTTTGAAACTCCGCGTCTGATTGCATCATTTTAGATTTGAAGGACTGAAGAAGCAACCACAAAAACTTCTAAGAATGGGGTTAACTAACCGAGAGTAACCTTTGGGAAGTATTTCAGTCCCTGAAGAAGGAAGAAGGCGATGTGAAAATTCCCTGAGATGATTTCTGAAGTTGCCTTTGCACTCGTTATAACATTTATGAACTTGAATGATGCCAATGGTGTTGGCTAGAATAATCATGTTTTTCGCGTGTTTTGGACAATTTGTCATAGTATGACATTGTGTTGTGTTCTAAAACGAAAGAAGAACATAGAGATTATTGGTGAGACGACCCTCTGTTCTGGAAGAAAATTTTGATTGACGTTCAGAAAGCATAGTAGACAACCCTACCCTATATAATGTAAAGACAGAGCTTTCACAAGAGGGACCAAGATTGAAGACCGTTATCGGAGTTTGAAACCTGGTGGAAGAGTAGTAGAAGATGGTTGCGACAAGCGTTATCATGGAAGAAGCATACAAGAAGAAGAGAGGAACTGGGATAGTGCTCAATCATACATCATGCAACACGTGAAGATTTCAGTTTGGGCATCAAGACAACCAGACCAAAGAAGACGAACCATTCAACACATAACCTGGAGTCGACAACAACATCATGTACCTTAAAAACCTGGAGCTATGTTAGAAGACCTGTCAAAGACACGCAGTCTTGTTTCTCTATTCATTTTAGTTGCACTAAGATGAATTGAGAGCAGAAGCAGACTTGCGGATGGAGGGATGCACAGTGATCGTGTCAGAGACTGCCGTTACGATGCCACAATACCAAGAGGAGTTGCTGAAGGTGTGAGGAACCAGACTCGAGTTTGTAAATTCTTTTCATCGTTAGGTAAGAGGGACAAGCGTAAACAGACTACTCCAACTTGGAAAAAGGATTTTTGAAATTTGTATTTGAGTGGACGGATTTTGAAGCGGACATTGTGTTTAGACGAGATGATTCTGTAAAGGATTGACGCTATTGATGACGTACCTTAATTTTGAATGACATTCTCGGATTTCCGTTACTCTTTGAGTAATTTCGTTCTCTTAGTTATGTTGTTTGTTTCTGATGATCTTTGAGACTGTAGAAGTACTATGTGGATTAAGATAGGTGGTTTTGACTCACGACTTGAGATAAAGTATGACCAGCATGAGGGCATATGTATATGATGCCAGTATTATGACGTCTGGCCAGCGTGATAATACTTACATCATATAACGTGCACTTATGGTGGGCATGTGATATTTCGAGGAGTGCCTTAGAAGCTTAAGAATTCTGGCATCTGGTCAAGATCATCTGAGTTTAGTGAGACTTTAGGTTCATTCTACCTATACATTTGATATGTTGTCCTTGTTATACGATTTGATACGTTTGGATACTTGACACGCGGTTGCTGACCTCTGTACCTCCAATAAGAATCTTAAGTTCTGTTGTAGAGCTTTATGCCGTTTGATGTTATCAAACAATCTGTTTTCTGGCTGTATGAATTCGATCTATTATTATGAAGGAGTACACCTATGTTTCGCTATACGTACGTCTCCCGTATAATGAATCTGTTTCAGGATGATTTGTTATGAGTTAAGATATGAGATTTTGGATTTTGAGGTACAAACACTGTTTGGTTATGAGATTACCTTTAAAGGGCTATATGGAAGACGAGACTGTTTGAGAATCTGAAGAGTTAATCATGTTTATCATCCTCATGTGTTCTGAAATCCGATCTGTTCTCATCTGATTTTCCTGCTTCGATTCCACGGACGATATATCCGTCAAATCCTACGTATTTCCCTGTATCTCTTCCGAGGGGATACGATTATTTGCCTTTTACGTTTAGTATGCTATTACTTTGATTCGGATTCAGTATGGTATGTCTTTTCTAAGGAAGCCGAAACTATTTGGTCAAAAGATAGAGTCATGAGAAACAAGTCTTTCACGTTTCTGTTCACAGGCCGTTATGTTTTCCGTTTCGTTTCACTTCAATTTTCGAGGACGAAAATTTTATTTTTAGAGGGGAAGAATTATAACGCCCTAAAAACTTGGTTAACATTTTATTAAGATTATGATTTTACTAAAAGTTTAATTAATGAAAGACTAAAATAAATACTATATGTTATAAATAAATACAAGTTATAAACATTTATCATATCATAACTCAAGTATAAAGTGAGACAATCCTTGATATATTATATAATTTCACACGTCTTTGTTTTCTATTTTGGTAATGATATGATCTCATCAACAATTGGCCAATACCTTTATATCTTTCCAAATTTCACTTCATATTAGTCGAACAGGTTGTTACAGTTTTAAAAGAAAATCACTTTTGAATCCCGGTATTTTCGAAAGAGTACACGTCCATATATTCAGCCCTATCTATATTCATTCACTCGTTCCATCTCAAAAGAAAAAAAAAAAAAAAACAAAGAAAGAAAAACACGGCTGCTACTTCCTACCCTTTCCTGTTCGAATCAAAGCAATACAAAGGAGGGCATTCGATTGTGTTTTGCTCTTGGTGATTTGGCGTGGTGGTTGCGTTCGAAAAAGGGTGTTTTCGGTTGAGGGTTCTGTGGTGGAGTCATGGTTTTGCAGCTGGTTCAAGGAAGTGCTTGGTATTCGATTTGGACTTGTGGCTCGACTTGGTTTTGGATTCATTGCTTCTTCCTTTTCGATCACACAAGAATAAGCGTAACATCTTCATTCTGTTTCATTCATCTTAATCTAGTCATATACGTTTACACTTGTCACAAAATCAAGTAAAAAGAACCGCTTAATGAAATCTACATGTTATAAACTTAACGTAATCGATCTATAACATGTTTAAATCAAATCTGTTCGATCTAAAGATCACATGCATGTCTCGGTTATACTTGTTTCGGAACAAAAATAAATAAAGAGGGTGTCGCGGATTGTTTTGTGTCTCGATAATACTTGTGTTGTCTCGCGAGGATTCGTGGTTTAAATCCGGTCTCGCGATGACTCTTTTGTCTCATTAACAAGGTGAATGCGAATATATGTTTTTGTCACATGAAAGGAGATCAATACGTGATTAAAACCCGGTTCATAAAACTAAACTAACAAAAGAGGAACATGCATTTTTTTTATGCTGTGAAGAATGGGCTGTGCATGATAATTTTCACATGAAATATGCTTTAAGAATCGCATGCATACATGCGTACAAATAATATGGACTTTAAATTGAATGGAAGATATATTATACTAAGTACTTGGAGATTTTTGCATGAAATCATGCATGGTGTATAAATATTATATATAGAAGATCTTACATAAGTTAATATGATCATATATGTCATGATATAACCTGTTTTGGAGCATGTGATGGACTGAGTTAAAATAGATTAGAGTATTATTTTCGGGGTGGTTAAACGTGAGTCATGTTTTAAGAAAACTTGTTTTAATAACTTAAATCATTTATGGTATGAACGTGCGTGAGGTCTTTTTGTGTTGTGTCTAAGAAGTGTATAACAATCCTAAACGACCTCTGAAACGATTCTTGCAATGATTTAATAAAATTTTGGGTCCGGCATAAATATTAATATCGTGGGTATGTTAATAAATTATATAAAATTCATGCATTATATGTAGTACAGATTATAACGACGGGTCCGAAATTATTATCTTAATATTAATTTATTAAAATAAACTTTAAAATAATTTTATTTGGCTTTTTAATATTTGATTTTGATAATTTATATTTTAGACCTTAAACTTTGCAATATTGGCATATTAAACCCTAAACTATAAAGATTGTCATAATTAACCCAAATCTATAATATTAATCATTATGAGCATTTCGTGAAATTTACTAAATAATGAAACTTTCTAAATATTGAAAGTTACTAAATATGGAAACTTGCTAAAAATGGAAGGTTACTAAAAATGGAAAGTTACTTAAAAAGGAAAGATAACCTAAAATCAGCAATCTAAATTAAATGAACCATTTGTAATACTTGGTTTATCATTCCTTTAGGCTCGGTGAAGAAGGAGTGGTCATCTTGTGACTTGTGTTTCCTTGTCTTTTGCACTTGAATAAGGTACAGATATTCTGACCTTTCTCAAAAGGTTTCTCATGATCTCTTTCATATTCTGATCCGTTAGTTCCCGAATTGATGCCATTGCTATGATCCCCTTTACTTGAACCTTCTCTGTTGATCCCACTTGATATGACCTCCGTTATGAACCTATGCTATGAAAACCTTCTTAATGATACCATGGAAATGTTTTGAGAAGAACCGATTTGAAAAAATGTTTATAAATGATGCTAAATTTCTTTTTTAAAAGAAAGGTTATTTAACTTTCATGAACACTATATTTTGAAAGACCATTTTTATGAAAACTGTTTTAAAAAATTATTTAAATTGGACTTTTAATAGAAACTTTTGAAACGGACTTTTGAACTGAACCATGAATTGATTTTTTGATATGAACCTTGACCTGATAAACTCTGATTGGACCTTGAATACTATTTCTGATATGAACCCTTTGTTATGAACTGCTATTATAAACCTTTGATATGATTCTGAGATAAACCTTTGCTATATGACCTTTTGCATGACTTTGAGACCTGACTCTTAGTTTGATACCCGAGCCATTTATGTTTCTCCTACCTATGGAGGTACCATAGGCATGTCTGTGATGCACCACTGGCATGACTCATGTGTGGGTGAGTGATTTCTCACGCCGTCCCTTTTTATGATTACTATTATGGCCATTATGACTTTGAGTATATGACTTTGAGATTGACTTTGAGTAAGGGGCGTATGGGTTGCAATCCTAGACGTGTATGCTTAGTGGATTTAACTATGACTTTGAGTTGACTTTGAGGTGATTGGTACTGTGTGCTATACATGCCCTTCACAACCCCTGGGAGCTGATCACTCCACCCTTATGATACATGAGGACACCCCTCATATTATCTGGTTGCCTGAGAGGTATCCCCTCTGATTGTGAGATTATAAATTGAAGGCTTATGACTTTGAGATATGACTTTGAGTTTTGGGCTCGTGGTAGATGACTATCCTTTCTTCTTTCTATTCTATTACTCTTTTATCTATTCCTTATTCTATTTCCCCAATGCACTATATTTCAGTTCTGTTTCATTATCATTGCTTTGTATATGTATCTGTTCACTGGGCTTTTTAAGCTCAGCCGCATTTCCTTTTCCTGCGGCAGGTTTTAGTAGGAAGCTGGGTTATGGGAAGAGAGTGTGACTGGACTTAGAAGACTATGCTTTGGACTAGAGACGATTAGATGAAGTTTCACTTTATTAGCCATAGTATTTATTGTTTTGTAACCTTGTAGTTTCAGATTTTCATTTGTAACCCTGAATTTCGTTGTATGTATGAATCATATGCTTGTGTTTGTTCTGATATGTCACTGTAATGTAATACTTCTACCCTTATCGGGTTGGGGTGTTACAGATGAAAATGTGGTGATTTATTAACCAAAGATTTTGATGGCCCTAGGTTTCAATACTTATTTTTCCATATTTGGATGGTTAATCCCTGATTGTTATGTTTGAGGGGAGGAATAAGCCTAAGGGGAGGCTTATTGTTTAAAGGGAGGCTTAGTGTTGTACATTTTTGTAACACATTTGTATAAATTTGTATATTTTGTATTCTTTGTCCACTAACATTTTTGTAGATATTGAAGTCAAACACTCATAATCAGGTTCACAAGCTCATAAAAACAAGGAACAAATCATTTTATTCATTATAAAAGTGTTGCATTCTGAGATGCAACATTACATGACAAAGTTCCATTACATCAAAAGGATCAAAAGATAACAAATAAACACCTAAACCAACTACTCCATGGGCCTCTTGCCTTTTCCCTTGATGTCAGGCATGCGTTTGTGGACTCCCCTCTCATTGATCTCATTCCACACATACTCGTTGGGAAGTCCTAGCAGTTGTTTGGGTGGTATTGGGCGTGGCAGAGTGTTCTCAGGCACTGGGATCCTCCTTATAGATGTTACAGCCTTCTCAAGTTCTCTTGGTAACGTCATTGCTAGTGGAAGTGGCTCTTTATCATCTGAATGAAAGCTTGGAACATAACTTGGCAATTTTGAGGAGCTTGAGTCGAAAACATAAGGTGGAGGAGTAGGGAGATCATCAGAAGAAATTGGCTCTTCAACCTTCTTCTTTGATTTCTTGGTAGCAGAGGTTGAGGCATTGGGTGGAAAGTAGTTTGGTCCATCCTGATGATGCTGATGATGAATCGGAGGAGATGTTGATGATCTCAGGCTTAGAGTTCATTGTGTTACTGCTGATGGAGGGTTTGAAGGTTAATTGAGGATTTGAAGGTTATTTGATGTGTTTGGATTGTGATTCGAAGCCCCTTTTATAGGCCTAGTCAAACCTAATGTTTCCACTAGAGAAATTAATGCAAGTGACTTTTTAGTTGGTGGAGGAGTAAATATTGAAGATATTTTACTGAAGAGGATTGACCATAAGAAGATATTTTACAAGAGGAGTTGTTCAGTCAAAAGTTAATTTCATTCCTACTGGTTGACTGTCATTCCTGCTGATGGGTTGTTGTTTCTGCTGGTAGTGTTGGTTTATTGACCATGGTCAAACATATTTTGGGATTATGCTGATTAACCAAGTGTTCTTGCTGTTTGACTTGTGGTTGCTGCTGGTAGTGCAGAATTGGGTATTTTATTTTGGGATAAAATTGAATTCAAAATTGGTCAACGATTCTTTCCGAGATACTTGCCAATTAAGTTGCTAAGTTGGGTAACTACTTTAAATAACCTAACGTGTATATCACACGCCCAAAATAACCAATTCCCTCTCGTCAATCACTCAAACCCATTTCATAACTCCTCGTTTTCACAAATCGTTCACTAAAATCTTCAATGGCGGCTCTTAAATTGAAAGGCGATCACAATAAAGTTACATTCTTTGGAAAAACTAAAGGAAGTGAGTTGTTTGATCCAATGGTGGATTTATTGAACAGCTCCAAACTCATATATGCCCTGACACATTTCCCTACCATTGTTTATGAATCGTTAGTCAGGCAATTCTGGGCCACAGCTGAAGAAAGATCTCTTGAGGGTCAAACCAAAGAGATTGTGGCCACTATTGATGGTGAGGAATGTGTGATAACAGATGGACTCAGCTTCAATTGGATGATGAAGGTGGAGTGTTTGATACTAATATGGAGGAGATTCTTGAAGTTTTGGCCAATCTTGGTTACCAAACTGATGGCAAGTTTATCTGGTATAAGAACAAATTTTGTCCTAAATGGAGGTTTCTAGTACACACTCTCCTTCAGTGCATTAGTCCCAAGTCAGGAGGGTGGGATCAATTCTCAAGCTCTCTTACCTATGGTATTATTTGTATTTCTCATGGTAGAGTTTATAACTTTTCTAGGTATATTTTTTAGGAAATGCTTAAGAATATTAAGGATACCAAATATAAATTTCTTATGTATCCTAGGTTCTTACAAATGATATTAGGCATTGAGACCAATGACCATACACCTAGACTCATAGGGAAACTAACTGCCAAATTGTTTGCCACCATGAGAATCAATTTTGATGGAGCACATAAACCCTTATTGACTGCTATGTTGCCAATTGGCAATGAGGATGCTGGTGCAGCTGATGCCCACCTACCCCTGATGCTGCTGATGCTAATGCACCAGTTACTGCTGATGTTGGCACTTCAGATGCAGCTGATGCAAGTGCATCAGTTGCTGCTGATGACCAACCACCACCCTCTCCTAGACCTCCATCACCTAGACCTCCCACACCACCATCACCTAGGATTGTTACTTCTGATGAGCAACCTATTGCTCCGGATGAGCAACCTCATCCTGATGCACAAGTTAATACACCTGTTGAACCAGAGGCTACTTCTTTTGACAAAACCCCTGACTCACCCAAGTATAGACGGCTAACTACACTTTGTCCTCCTAGGCATTATTTTAATTATGATGCCAACATAGGTGCAGGTTTTTATGCTTCTCCAACCAGGACCAATGAAGCTCCTCCTACCACAGGTGAACCTGTTGGTGGAGCTGAGGATCCTGTTACTCTCACCTCCATGTATGCTTTGGTCAATAGGTGTTTGCTTAAGATTGAGGAGTTGGATGCATACCTCAAAGATACAAAACACACTCTTGGAACTGTTGTTCTAACATTAATCAAAAGAGTGAAAAAATTGGAGGATACATTAAAGAAAAAGAGGGTGGTCTTTAACTCTGAAGAAGATAAGGATGCACATAAGGAGCATGTTGACTTGGATGGTCTTCATATGTTGGCTAGTGCTTCTTTGGCTAGTGCAAGCACTGAGGCTGATTTTTTGACATGGATGCACCTGCTCAACCTACTACAGAGGATGATGTTGCTGCTGATAGCATCCATGTTTCTGCTGATCATCCTACTACTGAGGTTCCTCCTGATTTTACCACTAGTCATGGTGATCCTGCTGTTGGCATTCCTTCTGATGGTATTTCTACTGATGGTATTGATGCTGATGCCATTCCCACCACTCATGATGATTCTATTCTTGTTCCCTCTGATGATGTTACTGCTGGTCAACCTAATGATGAAGTTAGTGTATCTTCTGCTCATACCTCTGATCCTGCTAATATTCCAAACATTTCTTCTGCCAAAGGTAAAGCACCCATGATAGAGGAGGATATTGGTTCTGATCAAGCAAAGGTTGAACAAGAAAGGCTTCTCAAACGTTTGGCAATTGAAAGGGAGGATGCAAAATTGGCAGTGAAGATGCAAGCAGAGTTGGATGTAGACTTTGCAAGGCTCAATCCATCAGTTACCTCAACATTACCTCCTCAGAGACAGAGAGAGTTATGTTAGGAATTATTGAAGTCATAAGATAGTTTCTACTAACTGATACTGCTGACAGGATCCTGCTGACGACTTAGTGGTTTCTGCTGATAGAGTGATCCTGCTGATATCTGGTTCCTGCTAATTTAGTGCATCCGTAGGAATGATATAGAATGGATATCTTTGTTTATTTTAGGACAAAATATATAGAATATCTTTTATAGTATTATGATTATTCGTTTCTTGTAAGATGGTTTAGGGTTTCTTGTAGTATTAAAGGAACCCACGGCCAATGCATTATGTACGATTTAGTTTTTCAATCTTAGTGATTAATAAAACGATCCATAGAGGATTAAGAGTTATTAGTATATTGTTTTTGTATTTAAATTCCGCATAGATACAAACATACAGAGATTTTCCATATAGTTCTGCTATTGATTACATTAGCAAGCTATCGATCCATTGGCTCAAAAGATCTATCAATGAGGTAGATCCTACAAGCTAGATGTTGCATCTTTAAACTTCACTGATGATCATTGGGATAACATTCTCACTCAGGTTACTACAAATCCATCTCTTGCTCAAACAATTTTAGGAGATGCTTTTGATGGAGATGACTTTGTTGAAAGGATGGTTGAATTGGCTAAACAAAGAAAGAAAGCTGATGCTGAGAGGAAGGCACAAGAGAAGAGGGATAAGTCTATGACTCAGGCAGAACAAAGGAACTACATGAGAACCTTTGTTAAGAATATGAGTTCTGCTGTTTATGGTACTGGGTGGTCTATGGCTTATGTCAAGAACTTACCAGATGATGAACTCATTAAGCAGTATGAGAGGATCAAGTCAAACCTTGAGAAAGCTGGGATTAAGGTCTTTAAGGAGACTTTAAAGAGGCATCAACCTGCTTTGGAAGAACTTGCTTCTAAAAGATTGAAGTCTATTGATCCTGCTGATTCCTATAATGATGCTGCTGATGTTGTTGCTCCAAAACCTGTTGTGGAATCTACTGAGGAACAACAATCTCCTTCTACTGAACCAAAGGATGGATCTGTTTCTACTGATGATCCTCCTTCTTCTCCAAAGGATATCTCTGTTTCTCATGAGGATCCACCTAAGGAGTCATCAGTTCCAGTTAAGGAGCCTCCCATATCTCAAGACACAATACCTCAGGACTCTACACCTATGGACACACCAATGGAACCATTTATTCCTGCTGAGGATACATCACCCATTCCCACTGATGCAACACAGACCATTCCTGTTGCTGCTCCTCAAGCCATTCCTATTATTGATGTTCCATCCTCTCCACCAACTCCTGGTGTTACTTCTGATGCAACACAAGAAATTCCCATTCCTGATGTGGCTACTTCTACTTTATCTTCTCCTTCTTCTACTCCTGGAAAAAGGAAGAAGAGCATAGCCAAGAAGAGAGTTTCTAGACATCTTGATCTACAGGCTGAGGATAACACATTCATCAAGGTTGCTGAGGATGAGGATTCTGCTAATGAGGAACCTGTTTTATGGTATTCTCTGGATAGATGGGAATTGACTTCAACTGGCCGGGGGCAAGTAAATACTATTCATAGAAGGGATGGGTCTTACAAGCACTTTACATTTCTTAATGGGATTTTACACCTAGTGGATAGACAGGATCTCATCAAGTTATATGGGTTGGTGACTAATTACTTTAAAACTCATAAACCTGAGGGTACTGGTATGTTGTTGCTGGGTGATCCACATGTGCTCTTTGATTATGTTTATCAAGATGAGAAGGGTTTCAGTGTTTTGGAAGGACAGAATAACTAGCAGGTTTATCATTGGCAGTTCTTTCCTCTCTCCAATGTCCATGTGGTGGAGACTCTTTCTGGCACCTATGTGTATATGTTTTCAGATGTCCAATATCCCCTCTCTGTGAGAGTTATGGATCAAATGCTTAAACATCAGTTGGAGATTCCTACTGATCTTGTGGGGAATGATATGACCAATGCAGAGCAGTTGATTATGCTGATCAAGAAGAGACTTATTGATTCCAAAGATACTTCTCATTGATCATGGGGTATATATATATATATATATATATATATATATATATATATATATATATATATATATATATATATATATATATATATATATATATATATATATATATATATATATATATATTCCTTGTCTACTAACTTGTATATTTTAGTATATTGTCTACAGGATTTGAGTGTTGGTTCATTACCACACCACAAATGGTAATCAACTCACCATGTCTAACAGACAAGAAAGAGTTGACTCACCATGAGAGTACGACTCTGGTGTGATCATCAAATCCGTTGACAGCTGTAATAGTTTGCTAAAAACTATAGGGTACTCAACTCACCCATGTTTAATTATTGAGAGTTGAAATGGTTTTCAATTCACCATGGATGTTACCCTTTAGGGATCCAAAGAATTGGCTAGCCCACAAGTATATGGCTTGTGGTAAAGGTAGTGGAAAACCATATTTGGTACTCAATTCACCAAGGTGATTTATTCAATCGAAGAATTGGCTAGTCCTGAGCAAACGACTACAGGTAAAGACACATCAAATCCGTTTATGGCTGTGATGGTTTTCCAAAAATCATTAGGGTATTTCAACACACCAATGATTCATGTTCTAAGTGTTAAATTGGTTACTAGTTCATCAGGGTAATGCCATGATTCCACCAAAGGACTATCTAGCCCAAGAGTGAATAGCTACTTGGTAAAGGCTCATCAAACCTGTTCATGTTGCTGCTGGTTCCTGTTGCTGCAAATATATAAGAGTTTCTGTTGGATCCGTTGTCTTAAAGATGCTTACCTGTTGTTGCTGATTCATTCAAGTTGCTGCTGGTTATCTTTTATTGCTGCAGAAGTTCAAGTCTCAATCCTCATGCTCTGGAAGTTAAAGATCTATCTAGAAACTTTAAGTTAACCCAGTCAAATTCAAGTTTAGGGGAGGATTGTTAGGAATTATTTAAGATATAATAGTTTCTGCTGATAGTTCCTGTTGGCAGGTATGTAGTTCCTGCTGGTATGGTTCCTGCTGGTACCTTTAGTGGTTCCTGCTGACAGTGTTATTCCTGTGGATAATGTAAATCCGTATATTATTAAAGTTTGTTAGAGGAATGGATATGCATGAGTTATATTAGGAAAAGATAATGCATATCTTCTTTACACGTTTTCTTGTAATGGGCTTATTAGGGTTTCTAATAGTATAAAAGAAACTCACGGCCATGAATTATGTACAACTTCAAATACAATCTTTAGTGATTAATATAGATCCATAGAGGATCAAAGTGTTTATTAGTAATTCATCTTCTTTAACTCTTGTGTTTACTTTCCGCATAAACATAAGTTTATTAAGAGATTCTCCTATGGTTTACTTGTGATTACATAAGTATTTTATCCATTACCAAAGGCTCAAAGATCTATCTAGGAGCTGATCCAACAAAGCACAACTTTCAATCTCTTCACTTTTCTTCTTTCCCATATTTGCGATAAAGTGAGCAAGACATATGAAAATTCACTTTTTTTTTGCTTGAATTCTTTGGTTTCTTTGGGAAGTTTGGGAAGTTGTTTGATATATGAGATAGGATCCAGGCGTTAGTTTGAAATAGGATTGTCTTTGTCGGCTTCAACTTCATCTGAGGAATCTGAGAGAGGACGACGTCTCTTGCCATTGATAAAAATTCTCTTGACACGACCTTCGACAAAGGGTACCACGACATGGTTTGAAAGAGCATGGTCATTAATGATTGGGGAAGGTTGGATGGTATTAACGTACCTAAAGAGACATGTGAGGAGCATACCATATGGAAGAACCATTTTGTCGATTTTGAAAACACCAACCATCCTTTTGGCGATGTAGTGCGAGGTTGAAGGGCTTTCAATAAATGAGGCAAAAGATAATTTAGACAAGACAAGCATTAGGGTGGTCTTTATTCCTGACCAAACAAATGACATTTTCCCTAAGAATTTCTTCCCAATTTTTGTAAGTTGGAATCATTTCAAAGAGTTTCATTTAAAAGGGATCACAATGAATGAATTCCTTGTTGTAAGTCATTCGAGATTGATCGATTCTTTTTATGAAAACGGTATCTCGAACTAAGATGGGTTCATCAAGAGGAGTACGGTAGCTATGGTGAGAATCTAGGGAGAGGTGTTGATTAGCGATGGACCAAGCATTGGAATACATGCAAATTCCATGACATGGAATTTGAAGAATTTCGGCTGTTGAAACACAGAAATACAAGTAGTTTACTAGATTAGATATTCCTCCCCCGAGACACTTGTATAGTCTCGGGGGGGACTAAGAATGTTGTGGTATCACACCTTTTCCTAGGAAAGTATGGGAGGTATCTCATCCTTATGGTTGTTTACTATAAATACCCTCACAAGTATCACTTGTAAGGTGTGTATTTTCAATAATAAAGAAAAGCTTTGTCTCACCACTCTCTCTTCTTTCTCTCTACTTTCTCTATCTAACATCAACACCACCATGGGTGTGACCGGTTACTATTCTGGCCGTCCACCCGACACCACCATATCATCACCTAAACTAGATTTATATGGACCAACAATTGGTATCAGAGCTAACCGGGGGTTTAGGTTGTTTTATTTGTTGGTGTTTTATGATGTGTCTCGTATTGTTTTATGTCCATAAAGTCCAATATTGATCTTGTTATTCTGGTCATAATATACTCATTTTCTGCTCATTTTAATAGTCATAAACATAGGTATTGTTCAAATTCTGTCCAAAAAGTACAACTATTTTTCTAGCAAAAATACAGTCCGAATATGGTATTTTTGGTGTCTAAATCTATGTTTTTGAATCCAAAGTTAATTGTTTTCATATTATTCACTGATTCTTAACAAGATTTGTATGGTTATTTCAAGCTTTTGTGGTAAAGATTCAAGATTTTGGTAAGTTTTGAGAGTTTTAAAGGGTTTTCTGATGAGAGAGAAAACTGATACTTTTTGCTCGGAATAGTTTTTGCTCGCACTATTATGCTCGGAATCTTGCTATGATAGTGTTTGCGATGTCAGATCTGCGATGGCAGCCCTATGATGGCAGATCTGCGATGGCAGTTGAGTCATAATATAAGAAGGGATGCGATAGCTACAGTGTGAAACTTTGGTTACCCACGTTTTTATGAAAAGAAATGCTGTCAAAATTCCATCTTGCGATGTGAGACTTTAAGATATTAACTTGTTTCTATTTCTCTTATACAAATCTGAGTCTCGTATTATTTACGACCTTAGATCTGATGCGAGACTTACCACAATACCTTCGAGATACCATAAGATACTCGCAAGCAAGGGTTGACTGTTTGACCATACAAACCTTAACAGTCCATGTCAATGTAAAAGAAAGTCAAAAGAAATGAAAGCAAAAGTCAAAACGAAATTAAAATGAAAAGTCAAACAATTTTCAGTCTCCACAACCAATATACTACAACCTCACATCTTAGCACAACTCACGTCAAACAACCCACAAACAACATATAATTATCCCATCTCCAGTACAACTACTTGTTTTGATATTTAAAGAAGAAAAAAAAATAAGATCTCAGCTTTCTCTATTATATACCACCAATTTGTTTTTAAAACAAATAAACAAAAGAAGTCATCATAGATCTTGACCTACAACGAAACATAAATTTTAATATCAAGCAAGCCTACCCAAAACCTCTTTAATGAGGTCTTGAAGAGATCAATGTGCTACGGTTATGTTTGCTGTATTTGTATGTTCTTTCGTTGATTAAGGAGATATAAGGTCGGTTATAGGCTACGGAAGTAGTGAGAGGTAGGATAATGTTTTGGTTGTTTATTGTGAAGGAGATGGAAATAGTTCCGTCATCGTTTCAGATAATCCGAACACTTTTGGGGAACTTGAGAATGAACACATGGCAAATTTGTTCATTGATGTGAAGAAGGCAATCAAAGTTGATTGTAGAAAAGACTTGAGGAATATTTGCATCATTCATAAAGGATTCCTCAAGGACACGTCCTTCATGGATAAGGCATTTTTGGGGCATTTTAAAATTTTTCCGATCATCGGGAGAGAGATCATCCTTTCTGTGATATCTAGGGATGTTATGAGCGGTATCAGATGGTCTTGGTGGGTAGATTTAGGCATTTTGATCCTAGAAGAAATTAAATAAAATATGCTTTATGTTTCACGGAAAATGAGTCGTGTGAGGGTGTGTATATGTGTTTTAGTTATCCTTGTCACCAAACTTGATCAAATTTGATTTAAAAATATAGTATGATAAATGAAGATTTTCTATGTACTAACAATGCCAAAACAAAATTTGATTTGAAAACTAATTTGGGTGTTTCTAGAATAATTCAATTCTTAGGTGAAATCCTTAATAGATGTCTTATCTATAAAACATTGAATGATTTGATTAGTCTATACCCATTTGAATCAATTCTTGATAAACAAAGCCCTAGAATTAAACTAGAAGAAAAGGTTAAGAGATAATGTAATTACTTGCAAATAGGGCTGTAAACGAACCGGACAAACATGAATGAAGCCCTGTTCATGTTCCTTCATTTAATTTTAACCGGACAAATAAACGGACACGGACTCTTAAACGGACGAATTTTCTTGTTCATGTTCGTTTATTAAGAAAATGAGTTGTTCATGTTCGTTTATGTTTGTTCATTAAGACACTAAACGAACGCTAAACGAACATAAATGATCGAACATAGATGAAAATAGACAAACAAACATAAACTTTATTGAATTCTTCACAATATATTGTTTTATAAGTGTTGTTTTGTTTAAAAAGACCAATTTTTAAAATTATAAAATTAAAAAATATGATATATGAACATAAATAGATAAATAAACATAAACGAACGTATAATCGGACGTTCATGAACATAAATGAACGGACAAGACTTTTGTTCATGTTCGTTTATTTAACTAAACG
Source organism: Artemisia argyi (assembly GCA_030686995.1). Lineage (NCBI taxonomy): Eukaryota > Viridiplantae > Streptophyta > Magnoliopsida > Asterales > Asteraceae > Artemisia > Artemisia argyi. Next base: position 135,551,318 of record CM060680.1, read on the forward strand.
AACATAAAATATTGTTCATGTTCGTTTATTTAATAAACGAACGAACATAAACGAACTTTTTACCGAACGGTTCATAAAATGTTCGCTGAACGTTCAGTTCGTTTACAACCGTACTTGCAAATATGGTTAGAAGATTAAAGTTGAAGAAGATGAAACCCTAAAATGAGAGGGTTTTGATTTTGATCCTTTTTTGTGTTAAGAGAGGGAAAAGAAATTGTTTGTTTAAGTTTGAAATACATAAGCTATTTTCTGGTGTGCTGGTTCATCCGGATCCTTTTGAGAAGGGATCCGGCATGTTAAAACAAATGGATCCGGGAAGACAGCAAAAGAAAAATTAGTGTTTAGTTCTTTTAATTAACTTGTTTTAACGTAGATTATGACTAATGTTCCTAAACAACTAAAAATAGATTAGAGAGCTAATTTTTATGAGGAAGGATTTAGACGAGTTTTAGATAAGGGATAGCCAAGAGTTAGATCATAACGGGAGAGTAAATTTGAGGCGAGAATGATGCCAAATGATAGGTCGTAGTTGTGTTGTCTTCTTCTTTTGATGATGTGATTTTACGGAGCAAGAAAGTTTGACTAAAGTTGCTAATATTACTCAAGAACAAGAATTTTATGAGAAAATACTCATTTTCCATTTTAGTGCACGTGGCAAAGAAATGGGTGAGTAGACGAGAAATATGGAAATAGACAAGTCATTGTGATGGGGTTTAAGACGAGGATAGATTTGAGATGATGATCAAGACATGGAAAATTTTTCCTTGTGTCGGCTTAACCTTTTCATTTATTAATGTTGATCGTAGATGAATTTTGTTTAAGAGAGACATGATTGATAGAATATTATACTTTATAGTTTGAGAAATTAGTGAAGAGAGACATTTGAGAGTTGTGATTTAGATTAAAAAGATTTTTGTGTTGATATGACTCTTTTGAAGAAAATAAATGTACAAAAGAGTTTTGAATAACAAATCATGTAGATACAAACATATCAAATAAGTATGTACCATATAAATCAACACTTTTCAAACGCAGACAAGTAACACCTAAAAAAGAAAAATAAACATACCTTTTCCATATTATCTTGGAGAGTGTAAGCACTCCTAGATAAGCAATACTTCATGAGTTTTAAAGATCCCAACATAAAGATTTCTAATAATAGGTATGTTAGAAATATTTAAATATTATAACAACTTTATCAATATCTAAGTATATAAAGTTTTATTATTTTTGTAAAATTGAGTTAGATGTTAATTTTTACAAAAGATTTTTCTTCGTTGTAGTTTTCAAAACATACATGGATCGCATCAAGTTTTAAAAGTACAATAGACTCTAAGAAACTTGGTAACGAAACTCTGATGCCAATTAGAAGGAGGGAGGTTGAATAGTTTTATCGATTAAAACTTCGTTTTAAAACTTATAGATCGACTTATGTTAATTTAGTTTGACGTGTTGGATATTAATAGTAAGAGAACCAAATAAATTAAACTAAGAGACAGAGTTAGAGAGACACAACCACAATACGAGTAGCCCAATGAAAAAGACAAAGATTTTTTTTTTATTTTATTTTTTTTATTTATTTTTTGTTAAGTAGTGATATTTTGCAAAGAAGAAGAAGAAAAATGATGGAACTTGTGTAGCCCAATGAAGAAGACAAAGTTTTTTTTTTTCTTTCTTTCTTCTTTTTTTTTCTTTTTCTTTTTTTTCTTTTTTTTGTTTTTTTTCTGTAATTACATATCCAGTCCTTTTTTATTTGTTTTGTTTTTATAAATAACCTTAATTAAATGTGGGCTAAATGTGTAAGTGGACTTGAACAAATATTAAAGTTTAATAAGTTTCTTTTATTTATTTATTTATTTACTTATTTATTTGTTTATTTATTTTAAATTTTAAGTTTGTAACTATTTTTAATGAAACATCATGGAGCATATTTAGCGACAACGTAAAGATCAACATGAAGAAGTTTACTAGTTGGGACGTAGGTTTTTTTATTCTTATATTTTAATAAATTTCGCATGTTTTATGAATTCCTGTACTTCTTCTTTTTTTTTTCTTTTTTAATATTTGTAATTTGTATGTTTATTTAATGAATGAAATATTAGTTTGTTTAAATAAATAGAAAAGAAAAAATGGTTAGTCAAAGGTATTTTTATGAGATATTATGATAAAAGGTTATTTTGGTGTTCTGGAGTTAAAATGTTAAAAATTAAGTGGCGTCGAGATGGCTTCAATTTTTTTATGTTACGATGTTATGACAGCTTGTGCTCTCTGAGGGGGTAAGTAGTAATGTTTTCAAAATGAAAGGGTAGGGCCAGTAACAGGGAAAGGTGTGTCGGCAAAGAGGAGGCGAGGTGTGTGGGTTTTTGGCTTCTCAAATTTCCGGCAATGATGACGTGGACTCACTGCCACCGTTAACACGTCTTATCTCATTCTACGCTCCACCCTCCCTTATCTTTTCATTACCCTGTTATGCATAAAACATTACCGGAGCTATTTTTAAATCCAATCCGTACGTTATCCAAAATGAATTATAATTAGGAAATTCAATACTAGTGACACTAGAAAAATTATAATGTGATGTTGAAAGCATTCTTAGACCTGAGAGGATAGTCACCATTACAGTCATCACCTTTATTACCACAAAACTATTTTTTTTAACAAATTTAATTTTAAACTAAATTAAACTTTTATTCATAAATAAAAATATTACATTAAAAATTAAAAACATCACATATTAAAAACTTAAATTCAACTTCACGAAAAATGTGTTCCACCGTATCGGCGCGAAGGTTTTGATGTGCTTGTGACGATTTAATTTGTCTGATAACTTGTAGTTTTTGTTCATTTGATTGTAGGAGGTTGTCCGGTTAATGTGCTTTCTCAGGATACCAATTGGGAGATATCGCATTCCTTTTGTTTTTTTGAATCATATTATGTAATATAATGTATATATACATCACATTCCTTAGGCTTTCCAAACGCGTCGATCGTTCGGGATTCGCTATTAGAGTCCATTTATTCATAAGAATATCAAACGATCGTTCAACATCTTTCCTTGCTGCTTCATGCATTCACTTAGACCGTATTCGCTTGTGGTCATCGTCGTCTAGATTTGAAATCGACTTAACAAATGTCGCCCATTCTTTATATATCCCATCAACAACATAATATCCTCATCTGAAAGTTACGTCGTTAGACACAAATTGAACCTCTAGTGCTTTTCTTTCTTTGAGATCGTTGAATATAGGGGATTATGTGTAACGTTGATGTAGTTGTTCACCTCAGAAACACCAAATAGAGCTTGTCATATCCATAAGTCTTGTGGCGCAACAACTTCAAGCAAAATAAATATATTCGGACCATGGTTACATCTACAATATCTCCCTTTATACGTGTTCGGACAACCAAACCATTCCCAATCTGTACAATCAAGGCTTCCTAACAGTCTCGAAAACCCATGCTTTTCTTCGTGAAACCGATACAGCTTTTCAACATCAGTGTAATTAGGATTTTGCATATACTTTGCTTCAAAAATTTCCATAACAGACTTACAAAAATAATAATCGAGAGGGAACAAGGAATTCTCATTGAAAAAAGTGCTTTTTGAACCGAACATGAAAGTCGTTTTCCATCAGACGGCTGTTCCCGTAACTCTACTCTCGACTTGGTCAAGAGATTCAGGAGAAGTTGATGATGCACCCAGTTGCAAATATACATAAAGGGCGTTAAATACGGTGTCGTATGCCAATTGACGAATTGGGAGTGCACTTCATAAAAGCCGAAATGGCTTCTCTTCCGGTACAATCAGTATTATTACGAAAGTATGCACAATGATTAGTTACTTATTCAACTATGCTTGTGAAATAACTCTCGACTCATTTAGAACCTCTTCAAGAAGTTATATGCATCGTACATCAGATGCACACTAAAATAAGCAACGACTAAACGATCATGAGCACCATAACGATATCTATTTATGATGTTTCATCGGTCGCTGCCTGTCACATTGTCGTCTATTCTTAATAAACGACAACACTCTATTAAAAAAAGATAAGTTCCTACTAGTAATTTCTTTTTCTTTCGATTAGTATGTGAACATGAACGTTACGGAATTCATTTGGATAATGAGGAATGATAAATATTTTGTTTGAGTTGTGTATATATTGAGAAAGATTATGTTTGCAGTTGTGTATAATATTGATGAGATATGATGGTATTTATAGTTAAATAAAATGATAAAGTTTAATTTTATTTTTTTTATACTTGGTGAACGTTTGGTAGGGTCCCCACAAAATATACCTATTTTCTTGCATTCGTCAAAGGTGAGCACCCTCAACTCTTTCTCTCTTATTTTGTTTGCGTCACACGCGTCGGGGGGGGGGGGGGGGGGGGGGAGGGTGCACAATGGTGGCGGCGCATGAAGTTAGTGGTGAATCTTGATGGTGAGGCATCACTCTCATTGTACCCGACCTAACGCATTAAAACTTATGCTAAAAAGTTGTTATCAATTTATCTTTAAAATTCATTTACTTACATATTATCAACTTTGCAATATTTTATTCTTCCCCAGCCTATTACTCCAATAATCGTTTATCAACATATTGCTTTAATACATTTTTTTTTTAACAGCCAATTCATTAAAAAACTAGCAAGGCGCTAGGAAGAAAAAATTACAAGGAAATAAGTGAATGGTTTTTTAACCAATCTATCCAGCTAAAACAAGACTTACTTCTAGATCTACACCATGAAAACGAAAATGCAATAATATCATCAAATAATCGCCCTTTTGGCATGTTATTGCTTTAATACATTAATGTCATTTAGCAACGAAATTAGGCTGTTTAGCAATGATTTCAGGCCGTTGCTATTGGCACTTTTTCTAGCAGTGATTAACCTATTTTCAAGTATTTTTGTGTTATCTTCGACCATTGCAGAGACCGAGAAAAAACTATACATATAAATGACAATTTGTTTGCTTATGAGCATAAAAGTTAAATTAAGCCGCTTATTGTTGTTCTTCAAGATTATGCAACTACAAATATGCTATTTTGTCCCAAGGTTTGTTTAAAAATATTTATGATCTTTTATCCTTTTCGTAAACCTGACAAAAAATCAACACATCTAAGTAAAAAGTTTGATGAAAACCTTCTTTCCTTCAACTTAATTTAAAAGTTTTGAATGACACGTGAATTTCCAAGTAAACATTTTTGTTTGGCGTGCGTTTAATGATCGTCTTTCTCACCTCGTTAATTTTGATAATCGTGGTATCGATTTGGATTCAATTATCTTGTGATATCCATCCATACCCAAACAAATTAACTAAAATTATAAAGAGGTTAATTTGTACAATAAATTGGTCAAATAAGACATTTCTACCCTTGTAATATCAGAAAAGACAAAAAAAGGTACAACAGGTATAAGGTTAAAGTTATAAAACTAAAATATTTTTATATCTAAGTATCATAAATCTTCTTTTATTCAGTAAATTTAAATACTTAGCTACTAATAATCCATTCAAGTTACTCCGTATTAGATTAGCACCATACAAACTTTTTGAATGTGAAAAGATGTTTTAACATGGGGAAAGTTATCCCCGCCCTTTATTTTTTTATCCCGACCCCTCTTTTTTTTTTCTTTTTTTTTTAATTTTGTTTATATTAAAAAACTATAAACCTGAAAGTGCGAAATAAAAAATATAAAGTTTAACATGTTAAACACTTAAAACTATCAGAAATACAAAACAGAAACGGATAAAAAAAACTGTAATGCACTGTAAATAGTTGGGAACAAAGGGAATAAAAATACAATACCCCCTAGTAGGGAGTGTTTGTATAACACAACCCTTTAACATGTGATTAGTACTACATAGTTATGTTCACTTTATGACCAAATGAAGAAACAATTGTTTAAAAAAAATATTTGCATTATAATCAATTGAGAAAGAAATTTTAAAATGATAAAGACAAAAAATAATTATAATTATAAATTAAATATGCATCGATTTGAATTATATGAATTTTTATTCATTTAGAGCATTATAATGTATTTTTTTACTCAAAATTAATTGCATATAAATATAATATATGCATTTCATCAAATTGTGTGAATCTTTTATAGTTTTCGTCCTTTTCATGTCAAACACGTTGCCAACTTGCCAATACTAATTTGTATCTTTTTTATTTTAAAATTATTTTAAAAACTACAAGAGATATATAAATGCAACTAATTCAAATCAATACAACTTAAATATATAGCTATAATTATATCTCATTCTTTCTATTTTAAGTTTTTTTCTTTCGCTAGATCTCATTTTAACTTTTTTTTCTCATGTTGGTTGTATCTATATCCTCTTTTTAACAAAGAGATACTCGTATTTAATTGGTTTGCTTTGGCTTTGCGTTATCGTTTCTTTCTATTGGTCCCTCACTACTACTGTCTCACGCGCGGCCGTGCTTTCAAAAATTTGGACTTCTATATGATAATTTTGTTCATGAACCTTGATCTATCATTGCATGTTATTTAACCCCCTTTACATTTCTTCCATAACCTCACTCAATGACGGTGAAGCGCTTCCAATTTCCATTCTTATTAATATTTAAATATCTATCACCTTTTTAAAACTAAATGTATGTTTGGCGAAATGGGCTGGGGCTGAGACTCTCCTTATATTATAAGCCGAAGTTAAAATTTGTGTTTTTATAAACTTGTTTGGCAAATGGACTGGGGTTGAGACTTATTGCAAAATTACTAAAAATGATATAATTAAATATTTGTATATTTTAGATATTTTTGTGGCTAAATAAATAATTTATTCTTCAAAAGTCATGGGCTAAAGTTTTTAGCCCCTTTTATGAGGTTAAAGTTTTTAGCCTACTTATTTTATAAGCTCTTCCATAAGTCCCATGACAAATGAAATTTATTTTATTAGCCGATTTATTTTAAAAGCCCAAGCCCCTATAAGCCATTTGCCAAACACATCTATGCTAATTTCTATTACAAAAAAAAAAAAAAAAAAAAAAAAAAAAAAAAAAAACTTGAGTAAATTACACCGTCGGTCCTTATACTTTTTCCGAATTTTATACGACATCCAAAAACGGGAATTGTTGCTTTTTTTATCCACGATCAAGAATATATTACGTCGCTAGTCCAAAATTCTAACGCTCATTAGTTTTACCAGTTAAGTTGGTATTCACGTGCATGTCACACGAGGGCACTTTGGTCCGATCACTTTTTGGTACTTTCTCAGCTACCATCTGACCACTTTGTCATGTCAGTGTTCCCACTCATTAAATCATCCATTTTCAACACATTTTCTAATAATTTCTCTCACAAAAAATATCTCACAACTTCTCTCAATTACACATTAAATCCTAATCTTTTCCCCAAATTTTAGTTCGTTATTTTATTATGCTTGTTTCACAATATAGGTACTATTAAATGGAAGATACAGGGTACAGGCTTACAACTCGATGATGAAGATCTGTATGAGAATGCAAAGGAGGATTATAGTAAGTGTCGTATGCTAGTTATTTATTTATTTTTTAATTTTGTTCGATTCTGTATAAATTGTTGACATATTTATTTATTAGGTTGTAATTATGGTTTGACTTTTTGCAGAAGATCTTCCTACTTACTTTACAATTAGGATACACCATGGTGGTGAGTTTCACTTTTTTTCCTGGAAGGGTATACCGCAAGGGTAGAAAAAGTATTGTTGATATGGTCGATATTGAAAGATTCTCAATTCACGTGTTAGATGATATGGTTCAGGTCCTGGGTTGGACAGATAGAAAAATAATGTTTTATAACTTTCTTGAACCTCTTAAGAATCTTGATGTTGGCCTGCATTCATTATGTAGTGATGATGATGTACGTTATTTAAGTACTTTTATAGGTGAGCATAAGGTCATTGAAGTGTACATAGAACATGTAGTGTCCAAAGTAGGAACTTACTTCAAGCCAAAGCAGGCAATGGGTCTTGTTTTTAATGAAATAGATGAGGACAGTCATGTTGGTCCTAGTAACCCTAGTCATATTGGTATTAGTACTTCTAGAAGAAATCGAGCTAATAGGCTACTATTGGAATATGTTATTCCTGAAGAGGTAGTAGTAAGTGATGAAATTAGTAGGTTTACCGAGTAACTAATGAAGAGCCAAGGGTGAATGAAATACCTACTTAAGAGTCTAGGTTTATTGAATTACCTAATGAAGATCCAAGGGTGAATGAAATACCTACTCAAGAGTCTAGGTTTACGAAGTTACCAAATGAAGAGCCAAGGATGAATTAAATACCTACGCAAGAGCCTAAGTTTACATAGTTACTTGTTAAAGAGTCTTATTTTCCAGCTTTAGATGCAGAACTAGATGAGCTCGATGGGGTCTTTGGTAGTATTAACTTAAATCAGTTTGGAGATAATGTTAGTCAGGAACATGTAGTTGAAGCTTCTTTGAGGGTAGAGGATTATAAGCTAAATGATATGGTTGCTGATGATAACGTGAAGGTATATCAAAATAAAGAAAACATTGATAATGTGGATCATATGGTTGTTGATGGTCATGCTACATTAGAGGAAAATACTGAGCAAGTGAATGCTAGTAATGTAGGTGTTGATTCTGTGGGTTTAGATAGAACTAATGTGGATCAAAGAAGATGCTAGCAATTATAAAGTTATGTGGAATGGGGAACAAAATTACCAGGTTACTGGATGTTTTGGGGAACAATGTGTAGTTGATGTTGATAGGAGAACATCTAGTTGTAGGAGATGGGAGATTACAGGGATTCCATGTAAGCATGCAGTTGGTGCAAACTGGAATATGGCTGTAAATAGCCATCCTGTACAAATACCAGAGGCATGGAATGATAAGTGTTATTAGTTAGAAACATGGAAAGAAATTTATAGTTTCAAGATACAACCACTGACTAGGAAGTCATACTGGAAGAAATCTCCATGTCTTGCAACACTAACTCATCCACATTATCACACTCAAGTAGGTCGGCCTAGGAAGAAGAGAGTCAGAGGAGAAATGGAGGACACATCATGTGTTAGCAATGGGAAGTTGAGTAGGAAAGGGAGAAGTATTAAATGTTTTTCTTGTGGAAACATAGGTCACAATAAGCAGTCATGTAAGGGTTAAGGTGGTGCAATAACTTTTGGGTCTAGCAAGACAAGCAAAGGAAAACGGGAAAATGTTGAAGCTTCTAGTGGTTCATCTACTAATACAAGACCCCAAAAGAAAGTCAGGTTTTGTTTGGATGATGACATACAAGGTTCACCATCTGCAGGTGCAAGAGAAGGTAATAAATGCTTAGTCTTATTAATTCGTAATTTTTTTGTTTTATTTTAATTTTTTTTGTTTCATTTGTTACCAATTTTTATTAAGGTTGATAATGCTGTTGGAAGAAACACTGTTGGAAATGACAGTCATCCTGGTGCAACTCCAGGTAGTCAAAGTTCAGTGGTTGGTGATGCATCTGCAAATCAAAGTGGAATTGCTAGTGGAAGTAGAAGTCCTTCATCGCAAAGATGGAACAAAAGTGCAGTAAGGAATGAAAATTTTGGAGCTGGTGGAATTAGTAAGAGAGTTAGAGTTGCTTCACCAAAACAGAATTAAGCAGTATTATATTTGTGTTTGAAACTTATGTTAGATGTTTGAACATGTTTAAGACTTGTTTTATTTCTGTATGTGGATATATGTTTAACAGTTGGTAACTATAGTAGCTAATTCCAATTTTCAAGTCATTGTAACTTGTTGCATTGACAATATGCAATTAAAGGCTTTTATAACTAATATTTTATATGTTTAGGCCACTATTTTGGTGCCAATTACTTGCATCTCCCTTTTTGGATTGAAAAGATGCAAATTGTTAACACTATTTAACCATACTGAAATTCAACATGCTTTAAAAGTTCCACTAAGTCAGTTTTGTATGCAAAAGTAAATCAAAATTAACCCACTAACCAAATGGCCAACTACAACTTTTTACCCAAAGCAAAGTCAACAATATAAATATATGCCAATATGTTGGATTTTCATATGCAAACTTAACCCACTGAGAAGAAGGTCAACTAGTAATGTTTACTCAAATAAAAGTCAACAACTAAAAGTACTAGATTAAGCAAGACATAAAAGAATAAGAATGACAATTTCACAACTGAATCAATGCTAGATTTGAAGTAATATTTCATTACCAGCAAACAATTACACCGATGATCCAAATACATCAGATTAACAAAAAAACATTCATAACCCACCGAATAAATGCTTCACTTGAACAAAAACACAAAAAATAAAATAAAATAAAATAAAACCCAATTTAAGATAAAATACTTATTCATTTTGGCAGCTTCACGTCTTGTTTCATCTAGCGTAGCTTGGATAGCATTTCTTGACCTTAATAGACTGTAGAAGGAGCATTAGTTGTTTAAAAGCTATAGTTAGGGTTTTATTTCAACGGTTGGTTAATGTTGTATTTAGGGTTTTATTTCTTTATTTTTTATATCTCTTAGTGCTTAATTAGTGTTTTTATTTTATTATCTTACAAAAAGTTAAAGGAAAACTGATATGTCTATCTTGGTGAAAGTAAGCTAGATTACAAGGGTCTACGATGTAGGAGTGGTTTTGGAAACGCAAAGTGTGCCACCTTAGCCTTCCCGGCGACAAGCCTATTCCTCTTCTCTTTGCCAATTACAAAAAAGGAACAATTTCACTCCCAGAGACAAAGTTTCACCAGCATCAAAGGTAAGGATTGGGTGTGCACTAGTAGTTCTTATTTAATTAAAGAGTGCGAAAAATTGAATACAAAAAAAAGAAGGTGCTGCTAACTTTTCTAGTAAGATAAAAAAAAATGAGGAAGTCGGCGCAATGTTGAGATGGACATCTAGAAAAAAGAGCAAAGGGTGAATCACACCCTTCACCCTAACTTGCATGCATCCTTATTTTTGTTATATTATAGTAGCAATTCTTAGTGGACTAAAGTGTAATTAGTGTATGTGTAGGAATTATTTGTACTTAGTTAAATAGAGTTAGGATTAGATTTAAACTAAGATTCCTTGATGTACATGAAAAGCGAGGTAATTATGGAATTCAAATTCCACAACGATTGTACACCCTCATCTCTATAAATAGAGGTGAGGGAGGATGCTAGTTGGTACATTATTCCTTTCTCATTTGTTAATTAGTAGAATGAAATTTTTGAGGTCACGTATGTGGTTACTTTGAGTCAATATTCCATGCTAGCTTACAAATTTTGTTGGTCTTTTTCCAGCAAGTGGCGTCGGAGCCAAGGTGACGTTGGTTTCTTGAAGCTAGGTCGACTCAAAGGTGTACAATCCCAACGAGTAGTCTCTTCTCGTTCGTCAGTTTCTGCACAACAGTAGGAGATTTAACGTTAGTGGTTAGTTAACCGTTGGATCTTTTTGAAATTCGAATTGTAGGTCAAATACACATATATCTAGGATCTTAAATCAGAGATTCGTAGAGAGAGAAACATGTGGCTGAAGTTGTTGGTTCATATTTGCAGGTTCTATTCAAAGTAGACTTCGATTAAAGGTTTGAAGGCTTAATATTGTTGGGTTTTTGCAAGAGCCTTGGGTTTATCAAGGTTGGTATTGCAAAAGTTTAGTATGACAAGGTTCAAGCTTCAAGCGGGTTTTTACAAGGTTGAATATTTAAGCTTCAAGATGTTATTTTTGAGGTTATAGAGTTGATCAAGTTGAAAGGTAATAAAGGCTTCAAGGTTTAGTTGATTATCTAGAATCTTGAATCATTTAAGTTTGAAGGTGTCCGCGGGTTTATTAGAATTCAAGTCTTGGTAGTTCTTGGAAGACAAGTAAGGTTTATTTTTGTCTTGGGATTCAAGAAAAGTGATTACTTGGAGTATAAGATATATCAAGGTTAAGATCGAAGCTTTAGAGTTTTCTAAAGGTTAGTAGATCAATTATTACAAGAAAGCGGGTTTATCACACGGCTTGTGAGACTTGTTGGTAAAGTAACTTGACAAGGTTTCTAGCAAGGTTAAAGAAGAATGGCTAGTATGAATACTATGTTAAATATCAAAAAGCTCGATGGGAATAGTGTATAAACGCATGGAGGTTCAAAACAAGTTGGGTTCAAGCAACTTGATCCTTGTGTTAAAATAGGACTCCATGGAGTACATGTTCAAAGTGATTACTTTGAGGTGGAACTGCATGGAGCTCAGGAAAATCATGAAGCTGAGGTAATTCATGATAGTAACAATGATATTGCAATGTCTCAAAGAAAGTTGCAGGTTAAAATACTTAAAGAGAAGACAAGCACGAATTGTTGGAGAAATGGGCAGGTACACCTTGGTGCAAAAGTGGGAGCAGACATTAAAAAAACCAGAGTACCTGGTTAAGAGGGTGCAAAGGGCAATGCTGCTGAGAAAGAAGAATGTGAAGGAGGTCTAAAGAAGATAACTTGCATATTTACTAAGGTACAATGCCTGGTTTACAAGGTAGCCCCTAGTTTGAGGTTCCAACATTAGATGAAGATATTAAGTATCGATATAGACTAAGAGAAAATTGTTATATTGTAGTTGCAATTCTTACTTCACTAAAGTGTAATTAGTTTATGTGCAGGAATTCATTTGTATTTAGTTAAATAGAGTTATGACTAGACTTAAACTAGGATTGCTTGATCTGCAAGGCAAGCGAGGTAATTATGGAATACAAATTCCGCAAAGATTGTAAACCCCCTATCTCTATAAATAGAAGTGAGGGGGTGCTATCTGGTACATTATTCCTTCCTTGTTCGTTAATTAATACGATGTAATAGAGTTCACGTGTGATTAATTTTAGTCAATATTCCGCGCTAGCTTACCAGTTTTGTTGATCTTTTTTCCAATAGTTACTTAAGTGAAGCGCTTTCACTCTAATTGCAAATATTCCTCCTTACCTTTTGAGAGTCCTGATCAGTCATTCCCATTTCAACTAGTCTTTCATTGCTTATTTCTTACAAAATTAGCTGAATTGTTCGATTTTAACATAATAATTTATATGAAACATTTATATATATTTGTGTTTTAATGATGCTTTATCTTGTTATATAAAGAAAAAACTTGTAAAATGTTACGAATGATGTTGTACATATGGGTGTAAATGAGCCGAGTTGAGTCGAGTAGTGTCAAACTCGAGCTCAGCTCGCTTGCTAAAACTAGAGTTCAAAACTCGACTCGAGCTCGGTCAAGCTTTAGATTTCTGTCTTGATCTTGGGTCGTCATTTAAAACTCGACACAATTCAAGCTGGAATTCGATGAAGAATCGGTATATTAAGTTCAACTTAATGAAAACTGAGTAATTACATGTATACAAAAAGGTAAAAGCGTAATTTAATTAAAATTTGATAAGGTTAACGAGGCTTACGAATTGAGTATTTTGAAGCTCGAAGTCGACTCGAAAGTATATTCGATTAGTTCAAGCTCGACTTGCTTCAACTCGTCTATTTTGACTTGCTTCAAGCTCGAGTAATTTACAGATCTCGAATATCTCGCAATTGTCTAGACTCATTTACAACTCTAGTTGTATCCAACCGCTATTTTGCTGAGGAAAATCGCAGAGGCCCTAAATTACATAGTGTTCTATGCTGAAGTTTAAGGAAATGGGCGATTTACATTGTGCGGCATGATAAAAGAAAAGGGGTGGAAGGGAAAATTATAGGGGCAATAATGTTTGGTTTCCCTACCAAAAGTGGTTCGTCCTGATGTGTCACATCTCCATTAACTAATATGCATGCGTTTTAAATGATGAGGTAAATTATGACCATATTTCTATAGCAAACATCAATATCTTTTCTTTTCTGTTCAAAGACAAAATACACCATTCTACTACTATAAAAAGAAACTGCTATTTTGTCAAGGGAATTGCATTCTTTTGCTATCATTTAAGTAAAGAAAATATTATTCAGTAAAAAAAAAAAAAAAAAATCATAAACCACTATCAGTCTCAACAAGTTTTTGCAGTGACTAGAGTAGTAGTAATATGTTTTTTATTTTTATTTATTTATTTTTTTGTGTGGACAAGTTTACTGTAATTCTATTTTAGCAACAAAAATGTTTTCTTCAATTTTCATACAACAACCTAGAAAATGATGTTACATACTAACATTAATTAGGCTCTTTACCGAAACAATCACCTAATTCCACATATCCTGTACAACAATGAAGATTAAGGGTGCGTTTGGTATGCTTGATGGAATCACTATAGGTATAGGTTTGAGAATAGAGTGGAATGAAAATAAGTATGTAGATATCACTTTTTATGAGTATCCACATACTCACCAAATCATACTCCTATGAGGAAACACACATATCATGAGTATCCTCATTCTATTGTGATGGACCCCATAACCAACCAAACAACATTAATGACTTTCAAAGTCATAGATTAATTACCATAGTGGGATATCAAACGCACCCTTAAGGATGGTATAGATATCTATCTGATACTATAAAACTTTTAGCAAGAAAATTGCAATGAGTTAATGAGTTACTTGATTGGTTATGGTTTGATTTATCAATGTTGTTGTACCATGTTAAGTGGTTTAGTTATGGTTTGATTGGTTATGTTTATTTATGGTTCTTGTACATGAGTTAATATACTACGTATAACAATTATTCGTTCAAAAAAAAAAATTCGTTCAAAAATTACTTGATTGGTTATACGTTAAAAAAAAGTTATTACTTGATTGGTTATGGTTTGATTTATCAATGTTGCCGTACCATGTTAAGTGGTTTGGTTATAGTTTGATTGGGTTATGTTTATTTATGTTTTTTGTACACGAGTTAATATACTTCATTCAAATTACTGTAGTATTAAACTACTCGTATCAGTAGTAATGAATCTTTTAAAGTTTTAAGAATGAAAAACTATTTTAGGATTACTTTATAACATTAATGAAGGTTTCAACCCACAAGGGTTCGAATCTGGAGAAGGCAGAGTTTACTTCAATTAAGTGTCGTGCCTTCGAGCGGCTTAAGTTGAAGATTTTCCCCTCATCGGGTTTCAAATTGAACATGAATTTCCCTTGAAAGAAAGTAACCGTTAAAAAAAAAAAACATTAATGAGATTGATTAAGTATCAACCCTTTACAAACTCATTAAAATTAGTAGTCAAACCTTGTATAAAAAAATAAGTATAGATTTCATAGCTTGTGACCTCACATAGCCTCTCTATCTCTCCTCAATACATAAATATTATCCCTTCATAAACACACCAAAATCTTTAACCCAAAAACACACACAACACATTAACATGTTCCTACACTTCAAAGACACTCAAAAACACACATATATTGCTCAAATAACTCCAATGCTCTAACATCTTTTTCCTAAAACCCTTTAAAAAAAGACTCATATTATCTTTTTCTAAGTCAATGGATTTTGGTGGCCTAGATAGTCTTATGGTATGTTCACAGACCACAAACACTAACACTAGCACTAGCAACAACAACAACATTAACTCACTGATAACTGGTTATGGATCTGGATCCAACGTCTTTAAACAGGAAAGGTCACTTTCAACTACTGCTCATAATCAAGATGAATGGAGAGACATGAAAGTTGCTAAACTGAGTAACTCTCTTTATTCTGATTCACAGAATATGCTGAGTTTTTCTTCACCTTACACACAGCAGACTCGCAACACTACTGGTACTTCACATTACTCTATGCTTATTTTTACCTTTTTATGCATTATATACTGACATGAAATGTGTTTTATAGATTTTTAACATTTTTGACATGGGTTTTTTAAATCTTAAAGTAGGAAATTTTTTTTATAACAAAACTTGGCACTAATAATAGTGTCACATTATGCAAGTTTATGTTTGAAAATGTGACATTGGACAGAAATGAATATTTGAAATGGGTTCTTTAGATATATTTTGTTTTGAAATGGGTTTTCTGAATCTTGAAGTGGGGTTTGTTTATTTTAACAAAATCTTGGTAATAATAATAATGGTAAAAAAAAAAATGTTTTTGCTATGAAAGTTTATGTTTGATACTGTGACACTAGCTTGAAATATGTCTTATTCATTTTCATGTCTTCAAATGTGTTTTATGTATTTTTGAAGTGGGGTTGTTTCTTTAACAAAATCTGAAGTACACAAGATTTTTTTATGCAAGCTTATGCTAGAGAATGTGACACTAGATTATAATGAGCTTTATAAAATATTGAATCTTTAAATGGGTTATTTAAACTATAGATTTTTTGTGAAATGGGTTTAATGAATCTTGAAGTGGGGTTTGTGTATTCAATAAAATCTTGATAAAAATGTGACATTAAATTGTTGTGTATTATTTGGTATTGATTGAAGGTTATGGTATTCGTGGGGTAATAGCAGGAGTGAGAGGACCATTCACACCATCACAATGGATGGAGTTAGAACATCAAGCCTTGATCTACAAATACATAACTGTTAATGCACCTATTCCCTCTAATCTCCTTATTCCGATCCGAAAAGCACTCGAAACTGTCGCCTATACTTCGTATCCCGGAACTAATCTCCGCCAAGCTGCTTGTAAGTTCCTAAGCATTAGTTGATTAACTGATATAGTTTTCTACTTTCATTGTTTTTTGTTGCTAATTTTGGTG
Source organism: Artemisia argyi (assembly GCA_030686995.1). Taxonomy (NCBI): domain Eukaryota; kingdom Viridiplantae; phylum Streptophyta; class Magnoliopsida; order Asterales; family Asteraceae; genus Artemisia; species Artemisia argyi. The sequence continues at coordinate 135,567,928 of CM060680.1, forward strand.
CTCTTTAGTCACTTTATTAGCCCATATTTTTGTAAGTTTTGTCGCCATCATTGTTTGACCAAGTATTGGATGTTTTGACAGATGGATGGGGTGGATTCCATTTGGGGTTCTCCAACAACTCGGATCCTGAGCCAGGGCGGTGCCGGAGAACAGACGGAAAGAAGTGGCGGTGCTCAAGAGACGCGGTTGCAGATCAGAAGTACTGCGAGCGGCATATGAACAGAGGCCGTCATCGTTCAAGAAAGCCTGTGGAAGGTCAAACTGGCCATTCCGTCTCCAATGGACCTACCAACACCAACATTACAGCCACTGCCGCCGCCAAGGTTTCAGCTTCAGCAGCAGCGTTAGCCAACACCACAACTACCTCCACCATACTTAGCCACTTGCCTATTAGTCCTTCGGCATATTCCCATTCAAATACCATGTTATCTCCATCAATGGGACTAAAACCAAACCCACTTCAAGCCCCTTCTGAGTTTGGGCTTATTTGTTCTGACTCCTTACTCAACCCATTGTCGAAAACCGACAACTTAAGTCAAAAGCCCCAAAACTCGCTTCGCCAGTTTATGGATGATTGGCCACATTCGGACCGAACGCAACTCTCAATCTCCATTCCAATGGCTCCCTCAGATTTCATGTCATCAACTTCATCCCCAATCAGTGAAAAACGCAACCTTTCACCTCTAAGAATGGGATTGGGAGTGAATAATACCAACAAAAACAACAATGCATCCAATGATAGGTCACAACAAGCAAACTGGATTCCTGTTTCTTGGGAAACATCAATGGGGGGGCCGTTAGGTGAAGCGTTGAATCCTAGTACAAACACTAGCCCATCCGCTTTAAACTTAATGACAGATGGTTGGGAAAGTAGCCAACAAATGACATTGTCTCCAACTGGGGTGCTACAAAAGAATGGGTTCGGGTCAGTTTCTAATAGTAGCGCTGGAAGCAGCCCAAGAACGGATAACAGTCTCCTTGGATCAACGTTTATCGCTTCCTGTATGCCTTTGTTGTAAACGTTAATTTAAACCGGATTTAATCTTCATGAGTTGATTAGGATATTAATTAGTTCAGTATGTATGCTATCTTAATTTTGTTTTATGTTTAAATTTTGTTTATGTTTGGAACTTTTTTAACACTTTTGACTGAAATTTATCATGTGGGGGTTGAGTAGAATGAAGTAAGAATTATGAATGCAATATTTGGTTGGTGGGAAACATGTTTGTTGTTTGATGGATATAACTCTTAAGAGGGGAAATTTGTGGGGCTCTATGATTTTGATTTGTGAGACCCCATCCCCACTACTATCATCTGCAAAAGATACTCTTTTTAAACATTCATCCTACTTAAAAATGGCAACCAAAAAGTGTTGAACATATCAACGAATGTGTCATGTTTCTCTGTTCTTGATGATGATAGTTGCAGGGTTATGTATGGTAATTTGTAAATAATGTCCATGGTTGAATCACCTACCCTAAAGAGGCATTTCTTGATTTATGATCAGATTAAATGCATCTTGGATACTCATGTTTAACGAGATTGCTTATATAAGTAGGTTGTAAGTTTAATACAACTATCTTGACAATGAGGGAAGCTGGAAGTCTGTTCGTGGCTCTAGTATTTATCTGTTTACTCTAGCGCTACTCTGTCGCGATATTAAGGTATTTGGTAATGGGAGTTGATTTGCACACTCTAGTAATTGATTTGCATACTTCACTTTATTGTGACTTGACACAATAATTTTGAGTGTGCAAATCACGTCTCCTTAGTAAAGGGTTATGATCCTCGACGGTTGCCGTTATTTAGATGGTAATGGCCGATTAAGCAGTTAGCTTTGTAGAATTTAGAAGTCTTGAATACCATTGTGAAAACAAATAAGATTATGCCCCTGTTTCTCTCTAAAGAAAACGGATGACAAAAATGGTTTCTTTCGTGGTTTGTTTTATAAATCTGAACTTTTTAATAAGGTAAAAGTTACAAGTAAAACTCATGGATATTAAAATCACATGAGATATTGAGATATGGGGTTTTCTACTCCAAAAAGTTAAGCTCAATGGGCCTTTTGTATGTTCGAGCCCAACTAATTCAACAACACCCCCAGGTTCATTGGATACCTTATAAAATACTACTCCCTCCGTTTCAAAATTATTGTCATGAGTGAGAAAACACTAAGTTTAATAAAAATGGGACCCCTATAAATCTCAATCACTCAAAAAGAATATTCTCCTAATATATTCTCTAGTTTTTACTAAAAATAGAAAGTGAACAATCTTTTTGAGACATCCAAAAATAGAAATATGGACAATTATATTGAGACGGAGGGAGTACTAATGAGGGGAATGTACCCGCCGTGTTGCGGCGGGGTGCTTGCCATACCTTCGGAGAACTGTAATAGCGAATGTAGATACATACATTATGGCTTGGACTGTTTAGGTCTTCTATATATTTGTTTAGAATGCAATTTGAAAGTGCACAATAGAAGCAATATTGATGCACAAATAGGTGCACATCTTTGGCATAGTGAAGAAAAAAAAAATTGGGCATGTTTATGACATATTTTACTTTTGGGTTTGTTATCGAAGGAAAATGTATTATTATTATTTTGTCATATTTGTGACAATATTGCCTTTTCGGTTATTCACAATGCATTTATTGTTATTACCTGCATGCACCCAAACGATACAGTTACGTATGAATAACCAACTACAAAAATGATTAACCAAAAGGAAAAACAAAGTTGTGTGCGAAAGCTTGCACAAACATCGGACATCGCCACGCAATTCAGTCATTCCCCTTTTAGCCGGCAACGAAACTTGTGGCTCGTCAATACAATCATAGGTACGCTTGGAACCAATATTAGGCACACTTTTACCCACACCAGAAGTAGCAGGTATAACATCGGTATTATTTCGTTCTAAACTACTTGAACCACTAACGACACCAGTTGGAAAAGGTATAGAAGTTACTTGTCGTATTACAGCCACTCTTTTGGATTTCATGTTTAGAAAGTGCAACCGCAGGTTGTTTAAAAAAAGCCGGACCACAAACGCAAAAAGGCGAACGGAAACGGCAGGTAAAACAGGAACATACTTAATGGAAACCAATTTTTTGTCATCACAACAACGTTAGTAAAGGAAAAAGGTCGAAAAAACATACATGCAACCAACTTAAATGCAATTTGAACACACAACGTGAACATAACATGCAAAGCCAATTCTGTACACTATGATAACTACTAAAGCAAAAAAGGAAAGGCAACAGGCAGGGAAAAAGAAAAAAAAATCAGATCTGAAAAACCTACCAAAACCCTTTCCACCTTGATTAGGAACTCAGTAAACTTCTCGAAAAAGAATGGAAATGAAACGACTCGTGTATATAATCCCCATAATTAGCAAACAGGCCGTTGGCAAGCGGGCCAGCTACATGGGCCCAAAAAACATAAGGAGCGGACTAAAAGGTTAGGCCTCATAAGAAATAATATTTTACTGTTTACCGAGTAATGATATATAGAATCAACGAGTTGTGCGGCGGGGCATTGTTTTGACGTCGTCGATCATTGCATGGTATTTTTTTTAAGTAGAAAGCGGTAAACTGTTAGCATCTATATGAAAGTGCAAATTACTATCACGACATGTAATGCATTAAAATACTTGAATGGTAGCAGGTGGCACTATAGTATTGCGACTGACATTAGATATGTACCTGTTGGACAATATAGATACAACATCAAAACCATATAATGTTTGTACAACCAACATGCTGTAGGACTACGGGCTGCAAAGATGGGCAAAACACATGCACATAGTGGGCCGAAACCAACCAAAAATTAGGCTGAAAGGGCGACCAATGAGAACGCACCGAATCGACGGTATTTAGTATACATAGTAATACAGTAGGAAATAAAAAGTTTATACTCCCATTCCCAAAAAAAAAAAAAAAAAAAAAAAAACGTGGGTTTCTTACAATATTAACCAATAAAAATTTATTATCACCCACTTATAAGTATTTTGATTGGTTGAAAGTGAACACTAGTTTTGAAACAAAAAAAATATAGCAAAGTGAATTTATATTTTGAGACGAATGAAATACTTAAACTAATGGAAGCCCAACTAGGTTCACCACTTACTTTTTTAGTTTATGTTTGTCTTTTATGATGATAACTTATTTATTAATAAACAAAAACTTAACACTTGTTCTTATGATTAAATATTAAATACGATAGAAGAGAAAAGGAGAAAAAGAAATGAGAGAAAAGTGTAAGACGTGATTGGTTAATTAATCATGGGAGATTATATATGTCCGTAATATTTATACTCTAATATTTGGGTTTGAGCTCAAACTATACCTAATTATTCATATATACTAAAACTTGGGATATACTGCCAAATCTTTGTGGCACAACTACAGTGCAAAACATCCATATATACTAAAACTTGGGATATACTGCCAAATCTTTGTGGCACAACTACAGTGCAAAAATATTTTTTTATTCCCTCCCCTCTCCTTTATCCTTCTCTCGAACCTTCGTTTTTCAGATCACAAACCACACACACACACAGATCGATCCAACCAGTTATCCATCACGCTTGACAGATCCACAAACATTTCATTCACTGCTTCATCTTTCTCTAATCCAAATACATACAAATAAAACACACACACACACGCACAATGATTTCATCTCTATCTTCTCTTTTGGTTGAACCTCATAAAAAACGGAACGCAAATCTGAAACCAAAAAAACGAAGATCAGAAAGAAGTTATTAAGAGGTTTGTGTTTTCTTGATTGAAAGTAACTTTTAGTAATTATATACTACTTCTTGCTTTGTTACATACATACACATATAAACTCAACAACAAAACCAAACTAAAAACAAACCAACCAGACCCTCTATCAGTCTTTGTTATCTTTCTTTGCAACCCTTTTACTGTTTCTTCAATCTCATGTTTAAACAGTGACACAAAAGTTGCTAAACAATATATGTTTCTTGATCATCCCCCCCTTTTTTTTGAACTAATAAATATGTTTTAGTTAGTTTTAGATCATCTTTTTGTTAAAGTTTTGATTTTTATTAGCTAAAAGTAGTTTTTTTAATCTGGGTGTTTTTTTATTTTCTGTGTATGTGATCAAGATTTGATTTTTATTAGCTAAACGTACTTATTTCTTGGTGTTTTAATTTGGGTTGTGATTAATTAGACTAAAAAGGTGTTTAGCTTATCTGGGTAGTTTTTTTTTTTTTTTTTTTTTTTTTTTTTTTTTTTTTTTTTTTTTTTTTTTTTTTTTGAGTTTATTATAGGTTTAGTGCTTTAGTTAGGGTTTATGCACATATAGTTTTTATCTGTAGAAATGTTGTCTGAAATGAGTAGGAGGCAGATTATCGGGGAGGGTTCTTTTGGGGATGAGTTAGAGAAAGAAATAGGTATGTTGCTTCATGAGCAAAGGCGTGAAGCCGATGATCATGAAAAGGAGTTGAATATGTATAGAAGTGGTTCAGCTCCACCGACTGCAGAGGGTTCGTTAAGTGCAGTAGGTGGATTGTTTAAGAATAATAATGGTGGGAATAATAGTTTAGCGTTTTCGGAGTTTGTTGGTGGTAATGGTTTTATGTCTGAGGAAGAACTTAGGGCTGACCCTGCTTATTTGTCATACTATTACTCGAATGTTAATTTGAACCCTAGGTTGCCACCACCGTTGAAGTCGAAAGAGGATTGGCGGTTTAGTCAACGATTGCAGGGTGGTGGTGGCGGCGGTGGTGGTGGTGGGGTGGGTTTAGGAGGGATCGGTGATAGGAGGAAAGCTAACTGTGCTGAAGGTGGTGGTGCTGGCGTCTCTCTTTTTTCGATGCCGCCTGGTTTTAACTCCAAGAAGCAGGAGACTGAGAATCCTGAGGCGGAGAATGTTAAGGTTTCGGCTGAGTGGGGCGGTGATGGGCTAATTGGGTTGCCTGGTTTAGGACTAGATAGCAAACATAAGAGCCTTGTTGAGATTTTTCAGGTGATTTTTTGCTTTGATTTATATGAACTAATATGTTAGTAGACTTTCAGTTTATACTCCGTGTTTATAAAACTTTGCTTAATAGCGTTGAATAATGAATATCTTGCTTTTTGGTTATGATGGTTGAGGGAGGTGTGTTTGGATGTGCATTAAACTATTTATTTGAGAAGCATTGTTTTATATCATTGGATGTTGATTAGTATTTTACTAATTGAAAACTAGGAGTATATAGATACGTTAATAGGATTATTGTTTACTAAGAGGCTGGCACATATTAGGTTTCAAGTATCTATCAGTTTTGTTGTAACAATAATTTCTTGGTTTTCTGAGGATTCATTTTTACAGTTTTTGTTATTGTTTATAGTTGCAGGTACCCACTAGATGGCAAGACACATCAATGTTGAGATTAGCGTGGCTCAGCCTATGACTACCAGGTAAAACCATTTACATAAAAAAGTTATCTCTAATTATTAACATACAAAATTTTTAGTGAATCATTTATATTTTACAGGTTCGTCGCCAACAGGAATGAGTTTGCCCACAATAACAGTTTAAATTGGCAGAACTAATATGTGAAAATCCAACTTAATATATGGTACACAATTTTTTTTCGCTATACATTATATCTACATATTTATACCCTTTTCTACTATATACATATACCAAGCAACATAGTTCCATTGGTTTATTCTTCATCGTGTTCAATTTTAAAGGCCAGCCGATTTATATTTTTACATGTGCAACAACTGTTAAAGATATTGATGAGACTAGAGGATGGTTTTGCATGTCTTGCGCTACACGATTGAGGGTTGTGGCCAGAGTTGCAGCCTGCCAGGATGAACTAGGGTACGCTTTTGGGATTGTGTTAACCTTTTTTTTTATAGTAGGAATTTGGTAAATTTGTTTGGCATATTAACTTGGATTTTGACATATTACTGCTTTAGGGTGGTCCTTGGAGTCAGATTTTGAGGAGATACATGTCACAGCCGAAGAGAATGAGAATATTTATAATGCGTTAGAAAGTGTGACCAGGAAAATGAGGAAACACAAGTTTTTTTTTACATGGATAATAAAAATATAAATAAGGAGACTGTTGATAATGGTCATATTACTGACGTTGAAGAGTGTGAGCAAACACTTGAGCACAACTTCATGTGGGAAAACCTTATACCAGGTGTATTCATATTATGTTCTTTTGTGTCAAATAACTGATGGTTAGTCAGTACACAAGATTTGCAATGGTTCAATCTGATTTTATTAAACCATAAGCAGTTAGAGTTACCAAAATGGGTACATTACGTATGCTACGTAATGTCTTTTTTTTGTTCTACGTCGAAATGGGTTGGTTTGGTTGACAAGCAAAAAGTTTTGTCATAAAATAGTTGATGTTCTCTTTTTGTGAAGTTATTTGACTTGACCAGTTAAAAATAATTCTTAAAGTGCAAATCTTAGAATGTCCGAAAATATGAATTACGTCAATTCAACTGTTGTAAACCTTGGGGTGTTAAGACAACGGGATTAAAATTATGAAGTTTATCTTTAGTATGATAACTCATATGAGGGACGATCACCTTATGTTTCCTCTGATTATATAAATTCTTAGAATCCATTTTTCTTCAGGTAAAACTAACTTAACACACGATGATTTCTATGCAGGAAAGAGCGCAGTGAGAGAGGAAATACATGTTGCAGTAAACCTTCGCAATATGCACAGTACTCACATCACCTCCATCTTCATTATTTAATACTGGATAGTCTACCAAAGGTTCGCAAGGTACACCTCAAAGAAGAATGACACGGCAGAGCAGGCAAAGAGGAAAGAGAAATAGTCAGGGAAACACACGTAATATGCAGCAGCGTGTTGCCTCGCAGAATTTTCAGGCTGCTTTAGACAATTATGAAAGCCCCCGTGGTGAACGGCCCAGTGTGTCGTTAAATGAAGGTAGCCATTTAACTTTATTTCTCAATATTCAGGGGTATAAATAATTCAACTTCTTTCATAAACTGTATTTGATATAATCATATAATTGTCTTTGTGCAGAAAATCAAGAACCAACCTCAAGATTCAGTGTTACATGTCCTACTAAAGATTCTCAAACTCCTTGGACAACCAGTTCAACGAAACACTGTGAGATCAACGCTCAAGATCATGCGCAGAGTTCAGCCCTATGTGGTGAACAACTCGCTGTTATGGCAAATCAGGGTAAACGTGTATGTTTCTTTATGATGATTTCTGACTGTCAGTCATGTATCTTTTTTAAACAAAAAGTATTTTACACCGTTGTATCATTATCCATGCAGAAAATCAACATACAACTGCAGCAAATGATGTTGCACGCTGTAACAAATGTTCTCGAAGTACGAATAGAACAACAAAAGCACAGCAGAGTAGGCGAGGAGGAAATACATTGTTAATACAAATATCGCCTAAAAACGTTATTTATATTTTACGATCTTTGCTAAGTTTTGTTAATGACAAAGTATGAAGTTTAGCTATAAGTAAATCATCACTTTAAGTGTTTAAGTCTTGTTTAACTAAGGTTTACATTTCCTTTTAAACAAAACATTGTTTTTATTTCTTAAATTAGAAAGTGTCTTGTCACATCACATTTATTTCTTAAAATAGTAATGTCACATCACATTTAGGGCAAGCTTTGTCAATATACATTTATGGTAAGAAATAGTGTTTGACTAACCGTATGTTTGCTTGCAAGTCTTGTGTTTGACTAGGTATAACGAGATGTGACCTTGTTTGGTTTGGAAGATTTATTGCAAAACCAACTGCAGGCCTGACGGAACCCATCTGAGGGTTCCGCCTGATCCGCCAGACCTGCAGAATGGTTTGCTATAAATACCAAACCATTTGTTAGTTTTGAGTCACCCCTTTAGGACATATTTTCAATTACTCTCTAAACTAACTCAGTAACATTTGACTTGTGTGATTCTCTTATGTAGCAAGGGACTTCACAAGATCATTCAAGAAGTTACAAGCTTCAACTCTAAAGTTGCAAGTCTTGTTAACTTTGTCTTGTATAACCTTTGATAGTTTATACTTCATTTGTGTCATGTATGTAGAAGTGATTGGTTAGTATTTTAGGCCTCAAAATACGAATTGTGTCGAGAGTTGTTGTACCCTTGTAAAAGAACTAACGGGAGTGGTTGTACCCTTGGTAAAGAACTCGACAACTAGCTTAGTGTCGGAAAAAGTGTAAGCGACGATGGGAGTGGTTGTACCCGTGTAAAAGAACTCGACATCTAGCTTAGTGTCGGTAAAAGTGTAAGCGACGTTGTAAAGGTTTTCTCCGCCGGTGAAAGGAGCTTGTTGATTAGTGCTTATAACTCTCGAGTTGGAAACTCGGGGCGTGGATGTAGGGCAAGGAAAAAGAGTCCTTGTAGCCGAACCACGATAAACAATCGTGTTGTGGTTTGATCGTTTCTTTCTTTATCTTTGCTTATTACATGTTGTCTTTTAGTTAGAATTGCTAGTCACATATAAAGCTTTTCAAAGAATTAAACAAGTAAAGTTGTGTTTATATCTTCAAACAAAAGTAAAGCTTTTCAAAGAACTAAACAAGCAAAGTTAGGATCATCACAAGCAAAGCTTTTCAAAGTATGAAACAAGTAAAGTTAGAATTGTTATTCACATGAAAAGCTTTTCAAAGAATCAAACATATAACGTTGTGTTTATATCTTTAAGCAAACGTAAAGTTTTTAAAGGATATTCAAGTTAAAAATGATACAAAAAGCGGTAAACTATTCAACCCCCTTCTAGTTTTCCACAATTGGCATCAGGAGCTACGTTACTCAAGATCTTTAAAATAGAATATATTTTAAAACTTGGATCGATCCATGGATTTTGAAAATATCAAAAAAGGGCAACCTATTCAAAACCCACCGCTATTTGAAAAAGAAAACTTACTTAAATGGAAAAGTAATTTTGAAAACTATGTGAAATCAATTGATCAAGATCTTTGGCACATTATTTCTTTTGGTGATTTCAAATCAAAGTAAACAAGTTTTTGAAAACCAAGATAACTATCTTAAACTTGATAAAAATACTAAAGCTAAAACAATGATTTATAAAGCTTTAGTACCGAATATGAAAGAATGTATTTTTGTCAAACGGCTAATGACATTTGGAAAATTATGTTAAACTTTCATCAAGAAATATGTCAAGTCAAAGATGATCAATTTGATCTCACATATGAATTAGAAGTCTTAGAAATATTAATAGATAGACATTTAGTTGTGATGAATACATGTGCTACTAGTTTAAATGTTTTAAATGAAGGTGTATGTGAAGATGATTACTCGTATTGAGCTCTTAGGGGACTTGCTTGCGATTCATGGAATAACACGGATGAAGATGAAGCCAACCATCCGGTTTGTGATTCTCAACTAGATAAAACATCAAGCAAGGTACATTTTGAAACCAAACACTTTTGCTTTGAGAAATTTATCCTAGAGTTTTCTAAACTAGAAAATGAGTCTAAACGTTTATGCAACATGGACCTGAAAACTATCTTTAACAATGAGTCTTCAAAATCTTTTAAGAATATCTTTGAAAAGGAAATCTTGTTAGAAGATAAAATGTCTAGGATTGAGAGTAATGTTGAAATTGATCTAGAATGTAAATTATGTCTAGATTACAAACATGAGATTAAAAAGCAAAATGAGAAAGGAAAAATATTAGTTTAATTTGATGAAAGCTCAAAATCTCTTGAAAGATTGTTGAGGAGTCAAAGGGTGTTTAAAGATAAAACCGGATTAGGATTTAACTCAAAAGCACCATCAACTAGTAAAAAAAATAAGTAAAATTTGTCTAACCTAGAAGAGAAATTTAGAGATAATTCAATCTCTAATAGAAACTCATGATAAAAAGTTTAAGATTATCATGCTCTATGCTTTTATATGATTATCTAACCTTCTTGGATACATGAGTAATTGAGTTTCAAAGCGTGTCGTCAAACCAAGATTTTACGCGTAGTGTTTATCCTCTTGATAGCATCTCTATGCAATTTAAAAGGTACGCATTACTTCAACTTGACTTTGATTGTCTCTTGTTTCTAGAATTATGTGTTGGAATATGTGTTATTAGTAATACTCTAAAGTGTTTACCTGCTATTTGTAATAACTAAGATTAGATTCTATGCAACAAGGAATTTCATCATTAGTACTAGTAGGAGATATAAGGTGTTTTGGTTCTTTAACCATCAAGAGATAAAAATGAGAAACTCTTGAGTGAGTCTCACTCAACTCTTGCTTACAAGTGAGCTAACAAAGAATTTCCTAAGTGCTAAAATGTCTACCACTTTTGTGATGCTTGCAAAAACAAACCTTTGTTAAACAACGTTCTCAAACACCATACTTTGAGTCTTAAATTGTGTTTTTCTTCGATCATTCCTTTATGATAATCTCACATAAAACACATAAGGTGAAATAAATCACATTAGCATACATTAGGATGTGTGGAAAAAAATGAGTTTTCAACACCGAGGTTTCACACATCAAATGTGACACTTAGTCTTATGATGTTGTACCTCTTGGACTTTTTTTAAAACAAATAGAGTTCATAGTGTCTTAAGTAAGAAAACTCAAAGAGTCGAGGAGTCGTTGAATATAACATTTAACGAGTGATCTCCTCCTTCTAAGATATCATCTTTGGTAGATGATGACTTAGTCGAAAGTCCAATGATGGCAAGACAAGTATGTTGTGTAAAACATTAAGAATAAAAGTACAAAATAACATCTTCCCACCTTGAGTCAAACATTGAATCAAGCAAAATTGACATAAGTTATAAAACTTGATTTATAGGTCATAGTTGTGTCTAAGCAAATTCAACAATAACAGTCTTTGGAATTTAGAGTAAAACAACTAGTGAAATAAAATAAGTGTTTCGAAGTAATCATGTGATTATAAGTGTCAATTTTTTAAAGTCTTTTTGATAATAAAAGCAAGCTCCAAAAGCAAGGGATTTTAACTCAAAGACATTCCTAGTTACTCTCTTGTTCTCAATGGTTAAGTTATTGATGACTTATCAAGAATGAGATTAGTAAATCCGTAGGTAAAACTAAACGTAGAGAAATGTTCGGAAGACTACTTGTTCTCATAACAATTCGATCCAACATTATGTTTAGTGTTTGTCTATGTGCTCGTTTTAAAGAAGATCCTTAAACAACTCTTTAGTTAAGCTTGTTTGGATACATCGTAAGGTACTACACAACTAGGATTATGGTATCCCAAAAGAACGGGAATAGAAACCATAGTGTATGCCAAATGGAATTATGGCGGTAATAAGTTGATAAGAAAAGCACAAGTGGTACTTGCACTTTTATACTTACTTACCCAATGATTCTCCAAAACACGTAAGGTTCTCAAATTAGTTTCGAATGGAGAAGCACGTCAACAAGCTCCGCTTGAACAAGCAAATACGCATCAACAACGGAATTCATTTATCAACATTGTTATCTCTTCAACAAATGAAGCATCGACTTTAGCGACATTTCAATCCATTATGTTATCAACTAACATATTGTGATCCATCATCATCATCTTGGTAAAAATGTTAATTGAGGAACATCTTAACTAAGAACGTCTACTACGTTAACCATTCTATCAACGTTTTCACAAAACCTCTTGAATGAGAAGCATTCATCATCCCTAGGCTTAGTCAAAGACTCATAAGACCTAAAACCTTAGTTTTGAACATTAGGATAAAACCACAAAAATCAAGACTGTTAATACAAATATCGCCTAAAAACGTTATTTATATTTTATGATCTTTGCTAAGTTTTGTTAATGACAAATGTAAACTTTAGTTTCTAAGTAAAACATAATCTTAGTTTTAAAGACTTGCATAAACTAGACTTTTGCTACATTTTACATTTCATAAAACACAACACTTTTTATTTCTTAAAATAGAATTGTCACATCACATTTATGGCAAGTTTTGTCATTATACATTTATGGAAAGAAATGTGTTTGACTTACTAAGATGTTGCTTGCAAGTTTAGTGTTTGACTTGATATTATGAGATGTGACATTGTTTGGTTTGCAAAGAGTAATGAGATGTTACCTTGTTTGGTTTGCAAGATTTATTGCAAAACCAACTGCAAGCCTGGCGGTACCCTGGGGTTACACGGGCGGAACCCTTCTGAGGGGTCCGCCTGATCCGCCAGACCTGCAGAAGGTTTTGCTATAAATACCAAGCCACAAGTTGAATTTTGGCTTATCACTCTACATCATATTTTACACACACACATTCATTCTTTCATCTAACCCCCTTTAACATTTCATATGTGAAGTTTCTTTTTGTAGCAAAGAGATTCACGAGCTCATTAAATGTAACAAGTATTCAACACAACGTTGCAAGACTTGTTAGCTTAGCATTGTGTAGAGTTGTGTAGTTTACACTTCATTTGATTGTGTATTTTCAGTAGTGATCGGTTAGTATTTTAGTCCTCAAAATACAAAGTGTATCGGGACTAGTTGTACCCTTGTAAAAGAACTAACGGGAGTGGTTGTACCCTTGGTAAAGAACTCGACATCTAGCTTAGTGTCGGTAAAAGTATAAGCGACGTGTAAGGTTTTCTCCGCCGGTGAAAGGAGCTTGTTGACTAGTGAAAGAAACTCTCGAGTTGGATACTCGGGGCGTGGACGTAGGGCAAGGAAAAAGAGTCCTTGTTGCCGAACCACGATAAATACTCGTGTTGTGGTTTGATCGTTTCTTTCATTTACTTGCATGTTATATATTGTGTTTGTGTATATATCTTTGATCAAACGAAAAGTTTCAAAGCTAACTTAACAAGTTAAAAATATTTTAAACAGTAAACTATTCAACCCCCCTTCTAGTTTTCCACAATTGGCATCAAGAGCTACGTTACTCAAGCTTTTAAAATATATTGTGTTTTAAAACTTGAAACGATCCATGGATTTTGAAAATTACAGAGAAGGGCAATCTATGCAAAGACCACCACTCTTTGAAGCAAATGGTTTTATATATTGGAAAAACCATTTTGAAACTTACGTGAAATCTAAAGATATAGATTTGTGGTATATAATTATTGATGGTGATAACGTAGTTACTAACATTAAAGATGATGATCAAAAGAAATTAATTGGTAAAAATAATGAAGCTAAAATGATGCTTTACAACGCTTTGCCTAAGAAAGAATATGAAAGAGTCTTTTTGTGTAAAACCGCCAAAGATATTTGGCAATCTTTAATTGTCACTCATCAAAGAAACTCACAAGTTAAAGATAACAAAATTGATCTTCTTGTTCAACAATATGAACAATTTGTTATTTCCGAAGATGAGATTATTGATAATGCTTTTGCTAGGTTTAATACTATTATTACTTCACTTAAAGCACTTGATGAATCTTTTTGTAGTAAGAACTTTGTCAGGAAATTTCTTAGAGCACTCCATCCGAAGTGGAGAGCAAAAGTGACGGCAATTGAATTATCCAAAGATCTTTCAAGCATGTCACTTGATGAGCTAATTGGAAACCTCAAAGTTCATGAAATGGTAATGGAAAAAGATTTGGAACTAGTTAGAGGCAAGAAAGAAAAAGTTAAGTCCATTGCCTAAGCTAGAGTCCAATCAAGTGATGATGAAGAATCTACTTCGGATAGTGATGATGAGGAATATGCTATGGCCGTTAGAGACTTCAAGAAGTTCTTTCGTAGAAGAGGAAAGTTTGTAAGGCAACCTAAAGATGACAAGAAAACTTTCTGAAAAGATCGTGATGATAGGAAAGGAAAGGTTGAAAGAAAATGCTATAGGTGTGGAGACACAAGTCATCTTGTAGGAGAATGTCCAAAACCACCCAAGAGCAAACCTCAACAAGCTTTTGTGGGTGGTGCTTGGAGTGACTATGAAGGAGATGACGATGAGCCAAAGAATGATGATATTGCTCTCATGGCTCACAACTCAAATGAGGTATTCTCCGACTCATCTTACTCCTCTATTGATGATGACACTTTACAAAAAGAATATAACAAACTTTGTGAATTGAGCTTAAAAATCATAAAAAAAAAAAAATTAGAAAACTAAAAAGGAGTTTTTAGAAAATGAAGTTTACGAGTTAAAAGAAAAAGCTAAGAGATTAGAAAAGAGTAAAGGTATTGACACATATTGCAAATCATGTGAAGAGCTTAAACTAGAAGTTGAGAAACTCAAAATTACTCAAAATGAACTAATAAAACAAACCACAAAGTGTAAGAAGTTCGATAAGAGCATTTCTTGTGCGGATGAAATTATGAAACTTCAAAAGTCACCCTTTGATAAAACAGGACTAGGATTTATGAAAATAGAAACTTCAAAGGGTCAAACGAAACAAGAAAAGATTGCACAAGAAACAAACAAAATTGCTACAGCAGCCTGCGGATCAGACGGAACCCAATCCAGGGTTCCGCCCGTTGGACCCGAAGGTTCCGCCAGGTCTGCTGCAGCAGTAACTCCATCCACATCGGATCGTTCAAAATTTGTTAAAGTTACATACAAAAATGGAACAAAACCTGTGTTTAAAACTGGAGTAGGACTTAGTAAAAATGAATTTAGAGCTAAGACTACTCAACCAAGACCTAAGACTCCAATTCCCAAACGCTCCTTTCCAAAGAGCAACTTCAACGCTCGACCAAACTACCAACATGTTTAGAACCAAAACACTTCTGGACATTACCAAACTCCAAAGTACATGCCATGGAACCCTTATGCTCTATTTTCATACTTAGAACAAATTAATGGTATGCTTAACCAAAATGGACCCATGAGAAATTGGGGACCAAATGTTTGAGTGTTTTTCATAAAATAGGTGTGCCTCAAAGTTTGTTTGGAACCGGACGAATGAATTAAAGATAGCGGTTGTTCAAGGCACATGACGGGTAACAAAAGCCTCTTCACTTCTTATCACAAATGTGACGGAGGTAATGTTACGTTTGGTAGTAATGCTAAGAGCAAAATCATCGGAAAAGGTACAATCTCTCATGACTCCCTTTTTATAGATGATGTAGCTCATGTTGATAACTTAGGTTTTAATCTTCTTAGTATTAGTCAACTTTGTCGTAATAAGTATAATGTCCTTTTTAGTGAAAATGGTAGTAAAATACTTAAAGATGGTATAACCATAGCCAAAGGTGTCCTTAAGAACAACGTATATGTCATGAAGATGGATCCAACATCTAGAGACAAACTTTGTCTTACCTCATTAGATGAATCTTCAACTTTATGGCATAGACGTTTAGGACATGCTAACATGAGACTAATCCAAAACCTCTCCTCCAAAGACTTAGTTCGAAACCTACTTAAGTTGAAATACGACCAACACTTTTGTGATGCTTGCAAAGTCGGTAAACAAGTCCATAATAGCCATAAGGCTAAAAACTTGGTTTCTACATCTAGGTGTTTAGAACTTTTGCATATGGATTTATTTGGTCCATCCGCTATACAAAGTTATGGATGTAACTTCTACACTTTGGTCATAGTTGATGATTACTCAAGATATACTTGGACAAAATTTTTGAAAAGTAAAAATGAAGCTTTTGATAAATTTGAAATTCTAAGTAAGAAAATTCAAAATCAAGTAGGGTCTAATATTGTGTCTATTAGAACGGATCACGGTCGTGAATTTGATAATGAATTTCAATTTGGAAACTTTTGTGATAAAAATGGTATAACTCATAACTTTTCGGCTCCACGTACTCCTCAATCTAATGGTGTAGTAGAACGTAAAAACCGGACATTGCAAGAGATGAGTAGAACAATGCTTAATGAACAAAACATTCCACAAAAGTTTTGGTGTAATGCCGTTAACACATCAACGTACATTTTAAATCGAGTCTTAATTAGACCATTTTTGAATAAAACTCCTTATGAACTATATAAAGGTAAAAAGCCTACATTAGGATACTTTAGAGTGTTTGGGAGTAAATGTTTCATTCTTAACACCAAGGATTATCTCACCAAATTTGACCCAAAGTCTTATGAAGGTGTATTTCTTGGATATTCACAAAATAGTAAAACATACATTGTTTTGAACAAAGAAACCTTAAGAGTCGAGGAATCGTTGAACGTAACATTTGACGAGAGTCCACCTCCCTCTAAGACATCACCTTTGGTAGATGATGACTTAGTTGAAAGCCAAGCAATAGAAAATCAAGAAATTTTAGGTGATGACAAAGAAGATGAACTATTAAACAAAGAACTTGTCAATGTCAAAGAATCTAAAAGTCATCCATTAGATGGTGTCATTGGCAACATTAACGAAAGAACACTAAGGTCAAAAGTTCAAAATGAAAGCAACTACTTTTGTTTCGTGTCAACCATTGAACCTAAAAATATTAATGAAGCCATTAAAGATGAGTCTTGGGTAATTGCAATGCAAGAAGAGTTAAACCAATTTGTTAGGAATGATGTATGGACAATAGTTCCTCAACCTAAGAGTCAAACTATAATTGGAACAAAATGGGTATTTCGTAATAAAATGGATGAAAATGGAATTGTGTCTAGAAACAAAGCTAGGCTAGTTGCACAAGGATATAATCAACAAGAAGGCATTGACTACGATGAAACTTTTGCTCCGGTTGCTAGGCTCGAGTCAATTAGAATATTACTTGCATATGCATGTGCACATAATTTCAAACTCTTTCAAATGGACGTCAAAAGTGCATTTCTAAACGGAGTCATAAATGAAGAAGTGTATGTTGCTCAACCACCGGGCTTCATCGATTTTGAAAAACCAAATCATGTTTACAAACTTAAAAAGGCTCTTTACGGACTTAAGCAAGCTCCAAAAGCATGGTATGATCGACTTAAAACCTTCCTAGTTGACCATAAGTATATCATGGGCTTAGTTGATAATACTCTCTTCACTAAGAAGAAAGATTCACATATTATCATAGTCCAAATATATGTTGATGACATTATATTCAGATCAACTTGTCAAGAATTATGTGTGGATTTCTCAAAAATCATGCATGACGAGTTTGAAATGAGTATGATTGGAGAACTCAACTTTTTCCTAGGACTCCAAATTAAACAACTAGAAGATGGTATCTTCTTTAACCAATCTAAATATATTAAGGACATGCTTAAGAAATTTGGATTAGAAGATTCGAAACCAATCAAAACACCCATGTCCACGGAAACTAAACTCACCAAGGATGAGGAAAGTGAATCCGTAGATAGCACTAAATATAGAGGTATGATTGGTAGTCTAATTTACCTAACGGCTAGTAGACCCGACATTATGTTTAGTGTTTGTCTATGTGCTCGTTTTCAAGAAGATCCTAAGACTACCCATCTCGAAGCCGTTAAAAGGATTTTTAGGTATATTAAGGGCACTACACATTTATGTTTATGGTATCCCAAAGGAACGGGAATTGACACCATAGTGTATGCCGACTCGGATCATGCCGGTGACTATGTCGATAGAAAAAGTACAAGTGGTATTTGTACTTTTGTTGGACATTGTCTCACCTCATGGTTCTCAAAGAAGCAAATGGCTCTTGCTATCTCAACAACGGAAGCCGAGTACGTTTCGGCCGGAAAGGCATGTCAACAAGCTCTTTGGATGAAGCAAGCTCTTGTCGACTACGGAATTCAGCTCAATGACGTCACAATTCTTTGTGGCAACAAAGGTGCCATTGATCTTAGCAAAAACCCGGTTCAACATGCTTGTACCAAACATATTGAAATCCGTCATCATTTCCTTCGTGACAACGTTCACAAAGGAAATATCTCAATTGAGAAAGTTTCTTCCGAAGACAACATAGCCGACATTCTCACAAAACCTCTTAAACGTGAACCTTTTAACCTTCTTAGGCTAAGCTTAGGACTCATGGAACCTACATTATAGTTCTGGACATTAGACAAAAATCTCAAAAATCAAAACAAATCCATAACTCTTTTTCTCAGCAGGGTCGGCGGAACCCTCAGACACAACGGGCGGAACCCATTTCAGGGGTCCGCCGTGTCCGCCGACCTGCAGAATCAAAATCTTTGTTTATATTAAACCAAACACCCATTATCTCATACCACCACTTCCAAACTGCTACTATTCACTTTACCATCCTTCTATACCTACGAATTCTTGGTCTTCCATTCATTTACATTGCAAATCAATCATCATTGTAAGTATTCTAAACTTGATTACAATCCTGATCTGAGTCTAGGAATTCTATTTTTGCACAAAAACAAAAACTTGGGGTTGTGCATTAACTTGAGAAACTCATGCATAAAATTAGGTGTTTAACAAAACTAATCATGTTTCCCATAGTTAGGAATTGCATTCTTACTTAGTATAAACATGTTTTCTAAAACACCCCATGTCAAATCTTTCCAAAAATTTCTCACAAGTAGGACAAATATTTTTTCGTCTCACATTGAGAATACAAAATCAAAACGTTATGTTTAAAACCTCACTTGCATAATGTCTCTTGAATGCTAAAGGGAATACATAACCAATATGTATTTTCGGGTACATTCAAACGAAGCTACATTGAACCAGGAGTGTTTGATTATCTTTTGTTTTATAACAAAATTTGCATAAAACGATTTTGAAGCATCAAAATGAGTCAAGATAACCGCACCTCCACATTGTTTTCATATAGGCACACACTAGAACATCCACATTATAATAGTAGTTTACGTAAACTAAAATGTGAAATTTTGTTGTTCTAGGAATCATCATGCCTCCTCTAACCCACTACGACCACAAGGACAGCATTAAGTACCTACCAAAACACCACAAAACCAAAGGCCTTACCCCAAACCAAGTCAACGTTTTCAAAGCCTTAGAAAAACACTATGTCCATGAGGGTAGAACCATTGACCCGTCTTTCCTAGAAGGCACAAACCTTTACGCCGAATTTACTACCTCTCAACTCTTGACAACCTCCAAGACCGTATCCATCCTTATGACACACCCCTTGTCTCAAAAGATGTACTCCGTGACCACCTCTTTGTTAGGACCACCAACACTAGGAGAACCCGTTCGGGAAATGAGGTCGAAAAGGACCCATATGGAATGGAGATGAATGAACTCAAGCCCCAATTCAAGAAATGGGAGGAAGTCCTTAGAGCCAATGTGATTAGCACAATAGGAAACCGAGATCATATCAACCTTTGCCTTTGCTACATGATCTACTCCTTGTCCGTTAGGCAACCTTTCAACCTTGCCTACTACATGGCCAAGAGAATGGCCGACATTCCCGTGCATGGCACAACGGCTATGCCGTATGGAATGCTCTTGACCCGTCTCTTTAGGTTCATCTCACCCATTCCACCAACTCCAAATGGTCTTCGTCTTGATTACTCTCTCATTCCACACACCTTTGTTCCACTTAGTGATAAGAGAGTCTACAAAGCCCAAGGAAAACGTCCTCATCCTCCTACCTCATCATCGTCTTCCTCAATGAGTGAAGATGACAATTTGCCAAACTCTAGGCTCCCACCTCTCGAATACCTATCCCAACTTCCGGATATTCCAAACGAGTCGGCGGAGTTCAAGCAAACAAAGGGGATGTTTAAGAATCTTGGAAGGTTCCTTGGAAAGCTCAAGAACAAGATTGACTGTCAATGAGAGCGGGTGTGTAGGAGTGTTTGGCATTAGGTGATATGTGAACAAATTTGGTCGTTTAAACAATATTTGTGATGTATTTGTGTGCTAGTACAATGTTTGATACAATTTGGAACATGTAGTATCTAACTTTGATGCAGGTAGACAACTCATGGCAAGTTGTCAAATTTTCAAGCTTATGATATTTCCACTAAGTATAGTGAAATTCTCGACCTCAAGGTCAAAGTCCTTTGAAATGTGTGTTTACGTGTCTATTTTTTGCATTGCCTAACCAGAAATGCCTTATCTTTTTGATTTTAGGAGTTTTCGAAAATTTTGAAAATCGTCTCGCGGGTCAAAAACGCGGACTGCCTATTTCTGGAGCTCTGGCGGTACCCAAAATTGGGTTCCGCCAGTGCATTTTCTGGGAATCCCAGAAATGGTCCAACAGACCAGGCGGTACCCTCAAATGGGTTCCGCCAGTGTATTCTGAGGGTTCCGCCAGAATCCTGCAGAATTTTTGTTTTTGTTTTCAACATTTCAACATCCAAACACCAAAATCCAATCCTTTTAGATAGAGACCCATTTCCTGCAATGTGTTTGGCATAGTAGGGTACTTCTTCTTCCATAAACTTAACCAAAACCATTTCCCGCCAAAATTCAAAAATAGCCATAACAACCTCAAGGACCCCTCACACATAAAGGAAGGAACCCTTTTAAAGGATCCTTGAAATCCCTGAGATTTATACTCCAACAAATCCACCAAAACCACTAAGCATTTAGTGCAAAACTTGTCTTCTCACTTCACCATTTTCATTGGATTGACTTCCATGATATGACAACCCATAATTAGTTTTCCAAATCATTAGAAACCTCCATTTTTGTATGGACTAACATCAAATCCAAACACTCCTTTCCACAATCCTTCAACACTATAAATTAAGCCATCCTAAACACTATCAAATCACACCTTCTTCATCACAATTTCTGAACTTCTAAACCATTTTTCACCATGACTAAGTCAACAATCACCTCTCAATCATCACGACCCATCTGGAAAACCGCCCGAATAAGTGTTAAACCACTATGGTCTAATCAACCCATCAACCTAAGCTCCTCATCTTCGGATGGATTCACCTCACCTATAAAAAATGAACACTTTTTGAACCTTGCATCTCCATCTCCATCACCCAATGAACCAAATGAGCTCACTCCACCACCTACTAAATCACCCATTGACCCAACTCCACCAAGTGCTCCAACCCAACCATCCAAAACTTCATCACCATCACCATTACCCAAAATTGAACCTATGGAGTTATTTGGGTCTCCTCCCACATCACCACACCCTTTTGTCCAAGATCTAAATGATCTTCCACCAAGACCTTCACAACCACCACCTTTTTCACCAAGGTCAATTCTGGACCTAAATGAGCTTTTTAACCACACCCAACCACCACAACAAGTATACCATCAACCCAAACCATTGTTGTTTTACCCCATCTACAATGACATCCATGGTCCTCTTTATGGAGAACCAAACTTTGAAAACCATGATCACCCAACTCCACCACATTCTCAAGCCCAAACCTTTGAATCTTTCTTTCCCTCATATGAGGATATACAAAGCATGGTTGAGAACCACCTCCATCAAGCAATGGAATTTCAACCCACCTTGCTTGACTCAATACCAAACCCATAATCCACCCAAGAACCACAAACCAACCAACCCTCAAACCAAGAAACCAAAACCAACCCATTTCCACCCACTCATCCCCATGTTTGCTCAAATTGTGAGCAAATGGGTGCAAGCATCAAAACGTTGCTTCACCAACTCCAACATGAAACCCGGTTTGCATTCCAACACGTCATAGAATGTTTGGATGCTCTTTCTCACCCAAACAAATCCTAGACAACCTTTGGAGGTCGTTTGCCCCAATTTAGGAAACTAGGCTTTTATTTTTCTATCTTGGTTATTTTTTAAGTTTTAGAAGTAGAAGAATATTTCCTATTTCTTGTCCTTTGACTTTTAAAAGTCAAAATTTTACTTGGAATGCTATTTCTTTCTACTTACTTTCGTGCATTGTTGGTTGATCATTTTTTTTTGTGTTGTCATTGTGGTTGCAATGTGTGTGGTAACTACAAGCTTGGCTATATATATCACCAACTAACCAGTTTTTTTGTAGGATCAAAATCCATGTTTCCCATCTTGGCACTCCTTTTAGGGGGAGTAACAAGCAAGGGGGAGCAAGTGCATTTTTCCGCTTCGGTACTCTACTTTTTGTTTCGACAAAAAGGGAGAGAAATATATTAAACTTTCAAAACTTAATATGATTTTCATAACTTAAGTAAAACAAGTTTAACATTAATTTTTTTTATTTCAAAACTTAATATGATTTTCATAACTTAAGTAAAACAAGTTTAATATTAATTTTTTTTAAGTCTTAAAAACCAAGATTTTGTGAGTTACTTAAAAACAAAGTTTATGTTTTGTCAGCAACAAAAAGGGGGAGATTGTTAATACAAATATCGCCTAAAAATGTTATTTATATTTTATGATCTTTGCTAAGTTTTGTTAATGACAAATGTAAACTTTAGTTTCTAAGTAAAACATAATCTTAGTTTTAAAGACTTGCATAAACTAGACTTTTGCTACATTTTACATTTCATAAAACACAACACTTTTTATTTCTTAAAATAGAATTGTCACATTACATTTATGGCAAGTTTTGTCATTATACATTTATGGAAAGAAATGTGTATGACTTATGATGTGTGCTTATTCACACATCTTTTTAGACCTTAAATCAGACCAAAAATACCAAATACTAACCTAAAATGCCAAGAGAATGCATGTTTTTGTATTTGTGTATGTGCAGGTACGGATATGTGAAAAATGAACGAAAACAAAGGAAAAACCGACAAAAACGAGCACGAGACTGGAAAAAGGTCAAAAGCCGTAGCCGGGGAAGCAAAATGATCAAAGATAGCTCATAATTCTCATGGAAGTCCTCAAAGATTCAGAAAGTTCAATATAGGTCCTTGGAAGAAACTTTGGGAGATTGGCAGATTTAGTCCTTGCAGTTTCAGAATTTGGCAAATATGGTCCTCAAAGCAAAATTTGAAGAAAAAGGCAAATGTGGTCCTCCATCATTCAGAATAGTACAATTTTTACCCTTGGAAGAATGTTTGGATTTATTACAGCTTTGGTCCCTATGGAATAAAGAAATACAAAATTGGTCCTTATCATAATACTACTAAACCGGATCCACTACTTTGTTTAAACCAATCCTAGGCCCAAACCACACATAAGCCCACCACCCATTACTCTCTACCCGGCCTGGTCAAAATACCCGGTCAAGCCCAACCTTAATAATAAAATAACCCGTTTGATTTTACCGCCCCCCAAATCTTACCCCCGTACCCAGAAATTACACTATTCCATAAACCCTAAAACCCCAAACCATCAATTAACTTTAAATTACCTCGTATGGTAATAAATTGACCAATGATATGCCTTTATTATCACTCACGCACGACAAGGGAATGACAGAAGGCAAGTGGGATACGTGGACCAATGAGAGAGGCTAAAAGCAATCGTGCTCCATATACAGGGAATCAATGGACATCCTTTATGCTTAGTGACCAAGACACAATCAAGGGCCAAGATTGAAAGCTGAGAGCATCATCTAGAATCATCCAAAACCCTAGTTGCTAGCTTATAAATACCCCCCCCCCCTTCATATTGTAATCGGTGTAGAGTTTCATGCATTGTTACTCTGCCAAAATTATTTTGTAACTCTTTTTAATATTAATGAAAGTCTGTTTTTGGTTTCTTATTTCATTTTGCACCTCAGCTTATTTACTTATTGTTCTTTAGCTTATTACTTTCTTATTTCTTTCAAAAGCAAGTTCATTTCTTTTGTTACTTAGTTAGCTTTAATCTTTCTGTTTCAGTTGTTATTGTTTTTATTGTTGTTTGTTATCAAAGAAAAACCAAAAAAATATAAAAACTTACAAAATCCAAAAAAAATAGTGTTAACTGTTTTCTCTTTTAAAACTTTTTCATTGTTGTTTTATTGTTGTTTCAAGCTCACTTAAGCTCTTATAGCTTATTGTGAACCTTGATACTTCTTTCCTGATCAAAAATCCAAGTTAAAAAAAAGTCAACGAAAGTCAAAGCCCAGCTTATTTCAATAAGCTGAGCTTTGAGGTGGTTAAAGGCAGCCATAAAGGTGACCAGTGGCCTGTCTAAAGACAGGCAAGCATAGTGACACCCCTCTGTTCAAGCTGAGGGGTTTTAAACTTGTGAGTTTCATTTCATTTTCTCTTATCTTTTATAGCTTATTGGTACAGTAGTGTAGATCTGATAACTCTAGTATATTACTCTTGAATATTGCTTAATATAGCTTAATATTGCTATTTGGTTACTGTTTCACCTTATTTGAAGTCCTTTGGTATAAGTTGCTTAGTATACTGTCTCATCTTGTTATAATCTGTGGATCTCTGATTTGTTAGTGTATGATGATATTGATCTTTGTTTCAGGCTTATGTCATGTTTTTGGATCATATTAAGTGTTTGTGATTTGGTTTGAAAGGTTTTTGAAGGATCTGTGGTGATTTCTTATTGTAGACAAACCCTTAAGGGGTGTTTGGATTGTGTTTGTTTGCTGTCATAAGGTTTGATTCAGAAGGTATTATTGGTTTGGGTAGTTAACTTAGGTAATATTAGAGTAAGTTAATACATAAAAACAGGTAGTCATTTAGTTAAAAAGTCAAAATCACCTAGCAATTAGCTTAACAGTTTTCATAAGTAGGATTTAGGTTAAGAAATCTTTAAAATAGTTGCAATACAGTTAGTGTTAGCTTATAGTAGTTACAAAACAGCTTATTAGCATCTTAATGTTCATTTAGAAGTAATCAAATCTCATTAAAGTCAAAATTCTGTTTTTGGTAAAAAGTCAAGAAAAGCTGATCACTCAGCTTTTGATTAAAATTTTGGAGGTCTGTGTAGGCCTCAAATTAGTTTGGAAATTGTTAAAATTTGTCATTTTGAAAATTTTGGTACCTAGTTAATACATTTCAAAAAGAAATTCTTGTTTTGAATATCATTTGCTTATTAAAAAAGGCTTCTTAAGTTGGCTTCTTAGAACTAAACTTGCCCTGCACCACTAGTTCTGGCCTTTGTTCTTGGGTTGATTTAGGCTAGCTAACTTGATCAAGGATCTGAAATTAAGGCTTATTTGTGTTCTTGGGTTGGTAGAGTATAAGTTCCTTCCAAAAGTTTCCCTCTTAGTGCTTATCTTCACTGCTTATTGAGCTCACCTTTATGCGCAATTCTGTTTGGCTTATTGGGCTGCTAGAGCTTATTTTTGATCTTAAGTGGGAAATTGTGGTTGTTCTGAGCTTAATATAGTACATTGCATCTGTTTCAAGTGTTGTTTGGGTTCTGCTTATTCACTTTGGCTTATTTCTCATCTAAGTGCTTATTGGTGCCTTGTTTCATCACTACTTGTGCTTCTGAGTTTCAAATCACTTCTGGACTGTTGTTATAAGCTTATTTTAGTACAAAAATCATTTGGTGAAAGTTTGGTTCAGTTTTGGTCAAAAATTGCTTATTAATAAGCACTATTATAAGCTGTTTTTAAGCCATTAAGCACTTCCAGTGCTTATTTTTCAATTTTGATATTTTTCCTAGGTTCAGAATATAATTTTAGATTTTCCCTGAAATTTTCAGATTTTTCTGAGTTGATTTGCTATTTTTCTTATTTAATTTACCTTTTTAATCAATTTTAATTACTTTTTAATTGCTGAAAAATATAAAAAAATCAGAAAAAGCCAAGAAAAATCCAAAAATATTTTATAAAATTATTTTTAGTTATTTTAGAATTTTAGAAAGTAATTTTGCATTTTTCTCACTTTATTTACATTTTCTTTTAATTATTAAATAGTTTAAATAGTTTTTAATTCATAAAAAATTATTAAAAAGTCAAAAAAATATTTTTCTTTTTCCCAAAATTTTCTTTTATCATTTTTAACATTTTAAAATTATTTCCAAGCCCCTAGGAGTAGTGTAGCTTAAAACTCGCGTTTTATTTCGTACGTTAACGTTTAATTAGCGTTTTAGCGTACGGTTTCGATTTCACGTGACGTTTTTAATTTACTTAATTGAACTACGTGTTTAAGTGATTAATTGTACCTTATTTGCTATATCATTAGTGTAATCTCATATATATCACTTTGTACCGCTTTTCACGACACGTTTTCCGAATCGAAAATTCGGAATTCCATTCACCCTTCACACGGAATACGACCTCGGTTTATCCGTATTTCTTTGCGGATTTCTTGAGTAATACTATATCTATACTATAACTTGATTTTCACAAATCAACTTACTAAGATGTTGCTTGCAAGTTTAGTGTTTGACTTGATATTATGAGATGCGACATTGTTTGGTTTGCAAAGAGTAATGAGATGTGACCTTGTTTGGTTTGCAAGATTTATTGCAAAACCAACTGCAAGCCTGGCGGTACCCTGGGGTTACACGGGCGGAACCCTTCTGAGGGCTCCACCTGATCCGCCAGACCTGCAGAAGGTTTTGCTATAAATACCAAGCCACAAGTTGAATTTTGGCTTATCACTCTACATCATATTTTACATACACACATTCATTCTTTCATCTAACCCTTTAACATTTCATATGTGAAGTTTCTTTTTGTAGCAAAGAGATTCACGAGCTCATTAAAAGTAACAAGTATTCAACACAACGTTGCAAGACTTGTTAGCTTAGCATTGTGTAGAGTTGTGTAGTTTACACTTCATTTGATTGTGTATTTTCAGTAGTGATCGGTTAGTATTTTAGTCCTCAAAATACAAAGTGTATCGGGAGTAGTTGTACCCTTGTAAAAGAACTAACGGGAGTGGTTGTACCCTTGGTAAAGAACTCGACATCAAGCTTAGTGTCGGTAAAAGTATAAGTGACGTGTAAGGTTTTCTCCGCCGGTGAAAGGAGCTTGTTGACTAGTGAAAGAAACTCTCGAGTTGGATACTCGGGGCGTGGACGTAGGGCAAGGAAAAGAGTCCTTGTAGCCGAACCACGATAAATACTCGTGTTGTGGTTTGATCGTTTCTTTCATTTACTTGCATGTTATATATTGTGTTTGTGTATATATCTTTGATCAAACGAAAAGTTTCAAAGCTAACTTAACAAGTTAAAAATATTTTAAACGGTAAACTATTCAACCCCCCTTCTAGTTTTCCACAAAGACAATCCCTTTTGAATTTTCCCTGTAGCTCCCATGGTACCCTCAAACCATACGGGCGGAACCCTATTTTTGGTTCCGCCTGGTCCGCCAAAGCTACATAATGTTTTATTCTTAATTTCAAAACCAAACACCCTCTTAACTTAATCATTCACTTTCAAACAGCCATCACCCTCTCAAAAACACATAACCACACGAAATTTAGGGCTTTCAATCCAATCTCTTCAAATTCAACTAACTTTGTAAGTGTTCCAATCACAATTGCATTTTTGATTCAAGTATAACATTCTTATTTACATTCATTAACTAGAATCTTAGGGTTTATGCATAAAACTTCTTGATTCATGAAAAACTTGGTGGCTAGCCAATCATGTCTTCCATTAGTTAAAGAATTGTATCCCTTTTGTTGTTACTTTGATTTGCCAAACACACCAAGTGCATTGTCTTTCAAAAATTGCAATCCAAGACTAGAACATGATTCATCACCACATTGTTAAAACAAATGAAAAACATCATTAAAACATCACTTGCATACTATCTCTTGAATGCTAAAGGGGATACATAACTAATATGTATTTTCGGGTACATTCAATCGAGGACACATTCAATTAGGAGAGTGTAGGTTATCTTTTGTTTTTATAACAAAACTTGCAAGACAAAACAATTTGGGAATCAAAATGAGTCAAGATAACCAAGTCTCCACATTGTTTGCATATAGGAATATATTAGAACATCCACATTGTTAAAAGTCATTAACATATAATCTTGTATTTTCTAGGAATCAACATGCCTCACGCAAATAGATCCGATCATAAGGAAACCCTTAAGTACATGCCCAAACACCATATGACCAAAGGTCTCAACAATGTTCAAGTAGAAACCTTTAAGGCACTAGAAAAATGCTATGTTCACGAAGGTAGAACCATTGATCCATCCTTTCTAGAAGAAACATCCATTCGCCAAAACTTTGCCGCAATCAACTTTGATTGTCTCCTTGATATAGATGAGCCAATTTGTCCTAGGTTCATCTTAGAATTCTATGCAATCGTAAACCTTTCCACAAATGTTGTTGGTAAGATATCATTAAACTTCACAACCAAGCAAACACCACATTACATAGATTTAAAAGACTTAGCTATCATTCTTGGTGTCCCAAATGAAGGAACTTGTCTCTACACGGATAAGTGGTCCATTTCAAGTCTTGATTCTATTGAGCGTTTTTATCCATACGACAACCCTCTAGTTAGTAAGGAAACAATTAAGGAACATCTCTTCGTTAGAACCTCTACCACAAGAAAGAATCGTTCGGGGAATATTGTGGATAAGGATCCTTTTGGTATGGAGCTCAATGATCTTAAACCACAATTTAAGAAGTGGGAAGAAATTCTTAGAGCTAACGTCATAAGTATCATAGGAAATAGAGATCATATCAACACATGTCTTTGCTACATGCTCTATAGCATTTCCACCGGTCAACCATTCAACTTAGCCTACTACCTAGCCAAAAGAATGTCCGACATATCCTTAGTTGGAACAACCGCTCTTCCGTATGGAATGCTTCTTACTCGCCTCTTTAGAGCAATCTCACCTATTTCTCCTAACGATAATGGAATGCGCCTTGACTATTCTCTCGTTCCTCACATTTTCGTTCCTCTAATTGATAAACGAGTTTTCAAGGGTAAGGGCAAACGTACTCGCTCACCTACACCATCATCATCAGCATCATCCAACATGAGCGAGGATGATAAACTTCCTAACTCTAAGTTACCTCCTTTAGAATACCTTCAAGCACTTCCCGTCATTGACAATGCATCCGAAGAGTTCAAGCAAACCAAAGGAATGTTCAAATGCTTTGGAAGGTACCTAAGCAAGCTCAATAAGAAGATAGACCGGTTGTGAAAAGATTAAGGAGTGTTTGGCTTATGAATGTTTTAGAACCTTTTATCTGTTAAACTACGTGATTTGTATTGTTTTTCACTTTCATGTTTCAGTATGTTTGTTGGATTATGTTTGTATGAGCTTTTATGCATAATGACAATGTTTGAGGTGTTTGTTAAGTTTTTATGCTTATGGCAATTCTTACTAAGTATAGTGAAATCCTCGACCTCAATGTCAAAGTCCTATGATATGTATGTTTACGTGTCTAATTTTTGCATTGCCTAACCAGAAATGCATTATCCTTTTGATTTTAGGAGTTTTCGAAAATTTTGAAAATCGTCTCGCGGGTCAAAATCGCGGACTGCCTAATTTTTCAGCCCTGGCAAATCTGACGGTACCCAAAATTGGGTTCGCCAGTGTATTTTCTGGGAAACCCAGAATTGGCCCAATGGACCAGACGGTACCCTCAAATGGGTTCCGCCTATGTACCGCTAGGGTTCCGCCAGACACCTGCAGAAAATTTGTCATTTTTCTTAAGTCCAAAACTTGTAAAGTGTCAAAACCATTATCCTAAGTGAGAAACATCTTCCATTAACTCCAATAACCATATTAGAACAACTCTCACTCCCTAAAACAATTAGGAAGCCACTTCCCTCCAAAAATTCAAATTCAAACATAACTAACCCAAGGAACCCTTTTAAAGGATCCTTCAAACCATTGAAACATTTTCAACCAAATCACATCCCATGATCACAAAGCATTGAGTGCATATGTTGGTCTTTCACTCCACCTTATTCCATTGGATTGACATGCAATGATTTGGCATGTTCATGAAAACTTTGTAAATCATTTGAAACCTCAATCTTTGAGTGGTAGAACATCAAATCCAAACACCCATTTCAACATCTCCTCCACCCTATAAATTTGAAAGTTTTGCAACAATTAAAATCACACCATCACCATTAAAACTTCTTCTCTCAAAACATCAAAACCACACCTTTGAAATGACTAAATCCAACACATCATCCGAGTCATCAAAATCCTTCTCAAAAACCACTAGGATTAGTGTTAAACCTTGTTGCTTCAACAAAACCGTCAAGTCAAGCTCATCTTCTTCAAGTGATGCTTCGCTTAACATTTCTTCACCTATCCAAGATTTCCTTAACCTCACTACTTCAACACCATCCTCAACACATTGCAATACCAATGTAATCACCTTTCAAGATTTGCTTAATCTTGATACTCCAACACCCTCTCCAACACATTGCTACACAAACATAGCCACCATTCCTTCACCTACTAGACCTTCATGTGATTCAACATCACCTTCTCAACAAGCTCAACCAACTAAAATTTCATCACCTCAATCACCTACAATTTCACCAATGGAACTTTTCCATACACCTCCAACATCACCACTACCTTATTTGGAAACATTAGAAGACCTATCACCCAAATCATCAAGTCCACAATCCTTATCACTCTTTGACACCATTGCACAAATGGAAACCTAACAACAATCTAGTGAGCAACTAGATGATGAACCTCATCAACCCTCAATGATAGAACGGTTGGCTTACCGTTATGCTAGACCATCC
The DNA here is from genome assembly GCA_030686995.1 of Artemisia argyi. Classification (NCBI taxonomy): domain Eukaryota; kingdom Viridiplantae; phylum Streptophyta; class Magnoliopsida; order Asterales; family Asteraceae; genus Artemisia; species Artemisia argyi. Next base: position 135,599,223 of record CM060680.1, read on the forward strand.
ATTTTTCCAAATGATCAAGGCCATACCCACTCACAATCATTTGTGTTTCACCCAATTTACAAAGACCTTCATGGCAATCCTTCCGGCGAACCAAGATTTCGCCATTTTGTTCAAAATCAACAACCGCAACAACAACAACAACCATCACCACAAGACTCTTCCCAACAATTTGAATCTCTACTTTCTTCTTATAAGAAAATAGAAGCATCCATATGGGAAAAACCTCCAAACCTTAATGATGAGATTGACACTCATTTAAACCACCTTCATGCCTTCAAACGTATGGTTGACTCTCAAATCAACCATATTACGGTTTTACAAACAACGCTACAATCAACTAATGAAGGAAGCAAAAACACCTCTCAACCATCCACCTTTGCTCCTTCAAGTTCAAACCATCCACCACCAACAAACCAAACCACTCTTCCACCAAACTTTCCTCGCCATGGTTGCGGACAATGCGAAAGAACCGCTCACATTAGTGAAGGATGTCGAACGGAAATTCGTGAGCTATCCAAAAAAATGAGGTTTATCCTAAACCACATTTTGGATCGTCTACAATCCTTGTCTCACACACCTCAACCTTAGAGTCTCCAAAATGAAACAAAATCGTTTCATTTGGAAAATGTTTCCCATTTAAACCAACAAACCAAAACCGTGTCATCCTTTCAACCTTCAAAATAAAGCCCGCTACAACCTCCAACACACATTTTCATCCTTAAACAATCTTAGCCTTGTTTTTGGAAAATGTTTCTCATTAAGGAAAATGATGATTTCCTTGTAGCATTTCATGTTCTTAGTTTATTTTTAGTTTTTTTTTTTTATTTTCAGAAATAGGATGGTGTCATCAAAATTTCTTGTATTTGACTTTTTAAGAGTCAAAATTTTACATGAAATGAATTTCATTCTACTACAAGGTTTGCATTGTTTGTTTACCATTTGGGTATGATGAGTGAACTATTCCTTGCTATGGTAGCATACATATATCTTGTGTGTTAGAAACTAACTTTTTTTTTGTAGGATCATTATTCATGTTTTCTTTCCTTGATACTCCATTTAGGGGAGAAATATTCAAGGGGGAGCATGAGTATGACATTATTCCGCTCCACAACTCTTAGTTGTGTTTTACACATGAAATGCTTTCATAACTTGTCTTGTGCGACAACTAACCTTTTTCTTTTAGGTTCAAAATCCATGTCTCCTCTCTTGGCACTCCATTTAGGGGGAGTATCGTCCAAGGGAGAGCAAGTGCTTACTTCCACTTCGCTACTCTTCTTTTTGTTTCGACAAAAAGGGGGAGAATTTATATAAACTTGTGCTTATCACCTCATATTTGCAAAAACAAGTTTTTATACTAACTTTATAAGACTTAACACTAAAACTAGTGACTTACTTATAAATAAAGTTTATGTTTTGTCATCAACAAAAAAGGGGGAGATTGTTAATACAAATATCGCCTAAAAACGTTATTTATATTTTACGATCTTTGCTAAGTTTTGTTAATAACAAAGTATGAAGTTTAGCTATAAGTAAATCATCACTTTAAGTGTTTAAGTCTTGTTTAACTAAGGTTTACATTTCCTTTTAAACAAAACATTGTTTTTATTTCTTAAATTAGAAAGTGTCTTGCACATCACATTTATTTCTTAAAATAGTAATATCACATCACATTTAGGGCAAGCTTTGTCGATATACATTTATGGTAAGAAAGAGTGTTTGACTAACCATATGTTTGCTTGCAAGTCTTGTGTTTGACTAGGTATAATGAGATGTGACCTTGTTTGGTTTGGAAGATTTATTTGAAAACCAACTGCAGCCCTGACAGAACCCTGGGGGTACACGGGCGGAACCCATCTGAGGGTTCCGCCTGATCCGCCAGACCTGCAGAATGGTTTGCTATAAATACCAAACCATTTGTTAGTTTTGAGTCACCCCTTTAGGACATATTTTCACATACTCTCTAAACTAACTCAGTAACATTTGACTTGTGTGATTCTCTTATGTAGCAAGGGACTTCACAAGATCATTCAAGAAGTTACAAGCTTCAACTCTAAAGTTGCAAGTCTTGTTAACTTTGTCTTGTATAAGCTTTGGTAGTTTATACTTCATTTGTGTCATGTATGTAGAAGTGATTGGTTAGTATTTTAGGCCTCAAAATACGTATTGTGTCGGGAGTTGTTTTACCCTTGTAAAAGAACTAATGGGAGTGGTTGTACCCTTGGTAAAGAACTCGACATCTAGCTTAGTGTCGGTAAAAGTGTAAGCAACGATGGGAGTGGTTGTACCCGTGTAAAAGAACTCGACATCTAGCTTAGTGTCGGTAAAAGTGTAAGCGACGTTGTAAAGGTTTTCTCCGCCGGTGAAAGGAGCTTGTTGATTAGTGCTTATAACTCTCGAGTTGGAAACTCGGGGCGTGGATGTAGGGCAAGGAAAAAGAGTCCTTGTAGCCGAACCACGATAAACAATCGTGTTGTGGTTTGATCGTTTCTTTCTTTATCTTTGCTTATTACATGTTGTCTTTTAGTTAGAATTGCTAGTCACATATAAAGCTTTTCAAAGAATTAAACAAGTAAAGTTGTGTTTATATCTTCAAACAAAAGTAAAGCTTTTCAAAGAACTAAACAAGCAAAGTTAGGATCATCACAAGCAAAGCTTTTCAAAGTATGAAACAAGTAAAGTTAGAATTGTTATTCACATGAAAAGCTTTTCAAAGAATCAAACATATAACGTTGTGTTTATATCTTTAAGCAAACGTAAAGTTTTTAAAAGATATTCAAGTTAAAAAGGATACAAAAAGCGGTAAACTATTCAACCCCCCTTCTAGTTTTCCACAGACATGTTATGGAGTTAATGCACGTAATGTGCAATGACGTCTTCGCTCTCAAAATTTGCAGCCCATGTCACAACATAGTGCAGGCCCATCTGGTGAAGCACCTAATCTGTCAGAGATTGAAGGTAACCTTTTACCTTTCTAAAGCAAAAAAAATAATACATTTGAACCGATGTGTTCTAATAAGGAGAATCATGGTGTGGTAAAGCAGCAGGTTCCGATTTCAGTTAGTGAGGTTAGGATTTATGAATGATGAGAAGGAGATTATGTGATATGCGTTAATTCATAATTGGAATATGATACGTAGTAATTAGGTAACGAGACTGGATGTTAGGATAACTGCTTCTGTTGCTAAAAGTTGTGACAAATTAGTTGATTCTAGATTAAGGGGTTGTTTGGGCTGAATAAGTCTGAAGTTTAGGATGCATTGACTGCGTCGTAGTTGTATTGCGAATTATGGTTTGCGTAGGGTTTGCCGCAAAAGAGGTGTTTGTTTATGGTCTTTATATGCTAGATATAAGTTTGGGAAAGATACTAGATGTGAGCAGTTGGTAAAACTCACTACCTTAGTACCTTACATTTAATTGTACGCGTAAAACTATATCGTTTTAGTGCTTGAATATTCTTAATTGTCATGTACCTTATAATCTAAAGATGTGACCAGTTGGTAAAACTCACTACCTTAGTACCTTACTAGATGCCGTAGCTAATCAAATATTAAATTGCAATGTATAATTACTAATTAGTTTTCCTGTTACTGGATCAAATTCCAAATATTAAGACCAACGGATCTTATTTGAAAATACTGAAAAATTTCTGATGACAACATTGCGTCAGCTAACAAACACAGGTAAAAATGCTTCTGTAGCTAAGCAACCCGCCGCAAATATGTACTTGATGTGTAGTTTTCTTCTTAATGCAATAAAATATGTACTTGATTTGTAGTTTTTAATAGCATTAGTTGGACGTGCTAGAAATGTGCGAGCGGAACGTGTCTCTCACGATCACTACAGAAATGGTGGTGTATTAGCTGAAGTGACATATTACTTTGATACTAAAGCAGCACATCAAATGATATGCCTGGCAAGAAAATGGAGACTTAAATGGAAGACAAAATGGAGTTTGCAATTTTTTACAAATGGATATTTTTTTTTTTCTTATTTTCAGCTTTGGAATGTAGTCAGTTAGAGATGGTGCACTATGACAATTTTCTGGCATTTCTATGTCAACCTTTAATCCTATGAAAAGTGATGTTACACCACTTTATTATATTTATATATTGTTTCTTTGGGACCTGTACTTTTGACACAAACATTGAAAAAAAAAAAAAACCAGAGCTGGGTTTCCCACCTCGCTTACTAAATACAGCAGGAAATATTTTTTTGTGAAAATACCCGCGACAACGCGCGGGTTTCCCAACTCGTTCTAATCTAATACAAATGCTAATTCAAATATAATACAAATAAGTCTACTAACAACCCCCTGCAGTTGGAACAGAAGGGGAAAGAACGTTTAAACTGTCTCAAAACTCAGCAAACAAAGCAAATGATACTTAAGAACTCGTAGATTCACCAATGATGTGCTTCAGGATATAAAAAATTTCAAAATAACTCTTGAAAAACTAACATCGGACAGCATAATTACCTTTGTCCACATAGAATTTACGATGAAATGAGGTTGGTAATAGAATTAACGACATAAAGTATATCGGTGTGACAAGGGAGGAGGAGAGAGAGTATCAGTTGTCATTATGAACGAAGGTGTGGTAGGACGTTAAGGTGATGGGTGAGGAAAAGTTCGACTTATAATTGTCGAAGTTTAAGAAAAAGTAGTCGAGCTTTAGTCGACTGAAGTTGCAAACAAAGAAAAAACGTAGAGGCAATCGAGCTTTAGCCGACCTTAGTAGAAAAAAGTGAGTTGACTGGCACACTTTTACTTTTGATTTGCACACTTTAATGTATAATATGGAGAAGCAGAACATAATAAATGTACAATTGTTTATAGCACAGATTGAAGTATGCAAATTAAAAATAAAAGTGTGCAACTCACCCCCCTTAAAAAAATTTGGAATCGACTTTTAAATGGAATTGCAAACATATTCCCAAATCTGTACTTTATAGCCTAAATTTTATGACAAAATCAAGGCCCAAATTCTAGTACAAGCCCAACAACAATAACAAACGAAAAAAGGTTTTATCTATTAAATAGACACATACTTTCAAACTGTATCAATATGGTTGGTGTACTAATTTTCGTTCTAATATGGTATATGTACTTTTTGATTTCGTGCTAATATAGTACGTGAGTGACCGGCTACCAGATTTATTTTAATGATTTTTTGTACAAAAATGGTCCTTTAGGATTTGTTTTTTTTGCAAAATAGGTCCTTTGCGATTTTTTCAAAAATGGTCCCTTGTGATTTGTTTCTTTTGCAAAATAGGCCCTTTGTAATTTTTTCAAAAATGGTCATTTGTGATTTATTTCTTTTGCAAAATAGGTTCCATTTGTTTTCATACGTTTTTATACTTTTTCATTCGTTTTCAATCGTTTTCGTCTGTTTTTATCCGTTTTTATACGTTTTCATTTGTTTTCATCCGTTTTTAAATTTTCATTCGTTTTTATACGTTTTTATTTGTTTTCATCCATTTTTATACGTTTTCATCCGTCTTTATACGTTTTCATTTGTTTTCATCCGTTTTTATACGTTTTCATTCATTTTCATCCATTTTTATACGTTTTCATCCGTTTTCATTCGTTTTCATCCGTTTTTATACGTTTTCATTGGTTTTTATTTGTTTTTTACTTTTATATCCGTTTTTATTCGTCGTTATCCGTTTTCATTTGTTTTCATTCGTTTTTATACATTTTCATCCATTTTATGTGATTTAATCCGTTTTTATTTGTCGTTGTCCGTTTTTATTTGTTTTTATCCGTTTTCATCTGATTTTATACGTTTCATCCATTTTCATTCGTTTTTATGCATTTCTATCCGTTTTTATTCGTTTTTATCAGTCATTATTTGTTCTTATACGTTTTTTTAAATAGGTCCTTTGTGATTTTTTCAAAATAAGAGTTTGTGCATTTTTATAGTGCGTTTAGTTGGTGAAAATGAATAAAAATGGATGAAGACGAATGAAAACGGATGAAAACGTATAAAAACGGAATAAAATGAATTAAAACGGACAAAAACGTATAAAAACAGAAGAAAACGAATGAAATGGATGAAAACGTATAAAAACTAAACAAATAAAAATGGATAAAAACGTATAAAATAGATGAAAATGCATGAAAACGTATAAAAACAGAAGAAAACGGATAAAACGGACAAAACGGATAAAAACGGACAAAACGTATAAAACGGATGAAAATGAATGAAAATGGATGAAAACGTATAAAAATGAAAGTAATCGAATAAAAACAGACAAAATGTATAAAAATTAATGAAAACGTATAAAAACGAATGAAAACGAATAACGACGAATAAAAACGGATAAAAGCGGATGAAAACGTTAAAACATATGAAAACACACAAAGGAAGAATATGTTCATTTTTTCAAGAAGGAAAAAATTTCACCAACTAAACGCACCCTAAAAACGCAAAAAGACTTATTTTGAAAAAATTGCAAAGGACCTATTTTGCAAAAGAAACAAATCACAAAAGTATTATTTTTGCTCAAAAAATCACTTTTTAACATGTTTTGCCGGTCAAATGTTACTCATGTACCATATTAGCACGACATCAAAAAGTACACGTACCATATTAGAATGAAAATTAGTACACACACCATATCGATACAGTTTGAAAAGTATGTGTCTATTTGAAAAAACATAACGATTTCAAAGATCCTACTCAAACGATTCTGCAAACAAACTTCAAATCCCAACAAACCACAAAAGAATTCTTTATTTTATTTCTTTTTTATTGCTAAAAGAAAAAAAATTAATTAAACAAAAAATAAATAAATGAATAAATAAAGTGAATAATTGGGATCCATCTGGATCACGGCGATGAGCCGATGACTGCAAAATAGCAAATTTTTTATAGATCTTACCTGAAGCTCGAATATCATGTAAGACGTGATTGATTAATAGATCATGTGAAATAACATATATCTTAATATTTATATCCTAACACTTGGGCTTTTGCTCAAACCCAAATCAAGTCAAAAGGGTCTCCCAATAATCTACGTATCTAATTGTTCGTCAAGTTTGACGTATTTTTATCAAAGGCATAGACGTATAGTCCTGTTAGCAAGGTTATAAATAGCGCGAGGCACAGCGTGGCGGTATAGACAAGCCTCACGCCTTAGAAGCTATGTCGAAGCTATAGCTTTTTTATGTGGTGACTTGAAGCGGCAAAAAATATTAAAATATTTATCGATTTATATATTATATCATATTTCATAGTTTATAAAAAGCGTTATACATAAGGGAATTAAGTCAAGAAACTATCATTACAAATAATTTTCCTTATTTCTTAAAAAAAAAAAAAAAAAAAAAAAAAAAAAAACCTTTTTCATTGTAATTAAATTCAAGAAGAACGTCACACCTCGCGCTTATTGTGCCTTTTCACGCTAATCTCACGCCAAACCTAGAGCAAACACCTTAGTCCATTGCGTAACGTGGATGTCACGGCTTGCGCCTTAGCAGTGCCTGATGAGTTACTGTAGCGGCGATTATTGTTCGTAAACTTACAATTAGCAAAAATCTTAAGAGGCAATTTATTGAGTAGTGGGAAGCACCTCAAGCATCACAAAGAGGAAAACGACAGGCAAGATTAACGAATAGTAACCATGTGAGGGGAAACTGCCGAGCGTTACTTAATGTTGTATTCAACCTTCTTGCAATTTTGCGAAAGAAGATCAATCCGCCGTAGCTGCAATCTTTATGCTCTAGTTTATAGAATCACAGGTGCTAAATGGGTTGTGTTTTTTACATATACATTTAAAGATGTCCACCATAACGCGCTTTTTAGAATATACCTATTTAAAAATATCAATACCGTCTTCTACGGGTTATGGGTACCAATACCTTCTTCCACGGTGTTTGGGGGAGGTTGAGACATAGACAGCCTTACCCCTACCTAAGGTAAAGAGGCTTTCTACAAAAGGTAAAAAAAAACCTCCGGCCTTGCAAGAGGTGAGGATAGAACCCTGCATATTAGTTAATAAATATTCGTGAAACATGACATACCGAAAAAATATATAAACTAAAGTCAATCCATCATCTTTGTCCATGTAGCAAAAATTCTTTAGCCATGTAACAAAACTCACGCTTCAATTTAAACTCCTTCAAGCAACGAAGTATAAACATAGACATGGTCTTTTGACCCTAAACGCGTATTAAATCACGATTGGTAGGTATTCGTGTGTTGCGATGACAAACTCTTGTAAATAAAATTATTGAACGAACAATGTTTTATGATTATACGTTAAAAGTGAAAATGGCGTAAACTAGTTGAAATAACTTAAATCAATAGCAAACTATCACCACCTATATAAGAAACAATAGGATACATGTATATTTAGGGTGCGTTTGATATCCCAATATAAGAATGAGACTACGACTATGAAAGTAATTAAAGGTGTTTGTTTAATATAAAGGGGGCCCACTACTATGGTAATTATGATATATATATAATCCATATTTTATATATTTCAAAAAAGCTAATTATGAATCTTTCATAGATAAGGGATCCATCACTACTATCAAACTCATACACATTGTCATTCATGACAGCATACCAAACGCACCCTTAAAAACAATAAATAGAGAGAATATATATATATATATATATATATATATATATATATATATATATATATATATATATATATATATATATATATATATATATATATAGCTAACTTTTAAAACCAATAATCCAATACATGTAACAAAACAAGACATAGACATGGTCTTTTGACTAAAAGTGTTTTAATTCACAATTGGCAGGTACTCGCGTGTTGCGATGACAAATAATGGCATGAATATTAGGTTGAAATAATTTAAATCAATAGCAAACTATCAACACCTATATAAACACACAATAGGATATACATATATTTAGAGAGAAAAAAAAATAAATATATATATATATATATATATATATATATATATATATATATATATATATATATATATATATATATATATATATATATGACAAGTGACCCAAAAAAATCTAAAAATAGCAACTTGTTTAAAACTAACAATTCCTTAACAGCACGTTACCGCATGGGAATTGTGTCGATGCTTATAATTGTACATTCAAGACATATTGAGTTAAAAAGTTTAGTATTGTGTCGACACTTAGAATTTTATGGTTAAGATAATATTTAGCTAAAAGTTTTACTCCCTCCGTCTCAAAATTATTGTCCACTTTAAATTTTCAAAGTCAAACTGTTTCAACTTTGACCATAAATATATATTTTTTATTATATAATACTTAATGAAAATTTATACCATTGAAAAGTACACTTAAAACCCAATCCATTTATATATTTTGCATCAAATATTATATAACACCCACAAAAATATTTAAGGTCAAAGTTGAAGAAGAAAGACTAAAAAAGTCAATAGTGAACAATAAATTTGAGACGGAGGTAGTAATACATAAGTGCGCTTACAATAAAACAAAAGATGCCTAGAAAACACTAACGAACTGAAATATTAACAAAGATAGAAATCATATGCAAAAACAATTTGGTCTTGTAAATTAGACGTCACAAAATATTACCAATTTTACATCAAACACACCGGCCTAAAAACCGCAACCTCACAATATACTCTAGTACATTTATTATGTACAAATGGTTTACCCCAAATGAGTCGGGTATAACAAGTCAAGTCAATTATTATAATTTGTTTTTCCTTCATCTTTTTATTTTTTACTCAAAAGAAAAAAACTTGTCGCCTGGACCAAAAACCATCTAGCACATATCCAAACCCATCTAGACCAAAACCCATCTAAAGCAGTGACCCAAACCCGACCTAACTCACATATTTTGCCACCTCTAACATTATGAGCTTGTTAATTTCAAACTTGAGCTTTACAAACCCCATTTTATTTTCAGTTATTTTGAAACACATGCTTATATAAACTTATCGAGTTATCAAAATCAAGTTATGTTACAGGTTAACAAATTTTGTAAACAATAAAAAAAAAATTAAAAGCCGCTTGAGATATAACAAGTTTGCAAATCATACAGACTTCAATAAATTTGATCAATAAACTAGTCCTACTTACCTTATATTATTACAAACACTACAGAATCATAGTTTTAAGTTTTAACTATGAACTTTATGTTTCTAAATATGGAGGTGTGCGTAACCACAATTTACAGATTCAAATAAAGGCTTTAAACACCACCTATTTAAATTAACTTTTAGGAGAGCTTATATAAACAGTAATACAACATCACTGCCTATCAATATATAGCAAACTCCTAGTAATAAAATGTAAAAAACCAATTACTAATTGTAAAAGAAATGTGGAGTTGCTCATATTCTATGGGTGTAAAGATGTCTATCATGCTGATTAGCATTCAGTACGAGGAATTTTTTATAATCACTGCAACTATTCCACATTCTATACATAAAACACAGTAAATGGCTATCATTAGCCTTTTGTTAAAAACATATTTTGTGATGGTAAGGATGCTCATATTCTATGGGTGTAAAAGAGTCTATCATGCCATTAGCAGTCAGGAACAAAGTCTTTTATTGTTATAATCACTGCAGATACAAAACCATCAACAACAAAAAAAAGATCAATTCACAAAAACAAGAAAATGATAATAAAACTAAAAAAAAAAAAAAAAAAAAAAAAAAAAAGTGAAAATTTATTTGGTTTTGGGGGAAGGAAAAGAGTTGGGCAGACGACGGCTGTTTGATTTGGTTTGAAGAAGAGTGAAAGATGTGAGAATATATAGAAGAAGTGGAGGCATATATCTGAAACCCTAATTTCAGAAGGGAGGATATGTGGGCTTCTTGTTATTGGAGTGTAAATGGGTAACGGGTTTAAGGTATGGGCTTCAGTTGAAACTCTTGGGGCAATAAATGGGTAATTGGATTGTTGTTAATTTTAAGGTTTGTATTTTGAGAGTATTTTTCCTTTCCATAATCACTCGCTATTCGCTAAACCATACAACATAGTCCCGGCAACTCGTAATCGTAGGTTAATGTTGGAGTATTACTTAGAATGATGCAAGGCTATGTATTTTTTTTTTTTTTTTTTTTTTTTTTTTTTTTTTTTTAGCCTTTTGAGATATGCAATCATGCTTTAACTGAAGAATTGATGTACTTGAGATTGAATTTTGTTACAATTGACAAACCCTGGTGTTTGTTTGTCGTTTTCAAGGCGAGTTTAAAGTTTAAAACACGCTCCTTAATTATATTGGAAGCGATATTAGTAAATAAAATAAAAACGTTATTAATACAATAACAATCCGATATTTAACTAAAGCAATTCAGATGTCCGCAATAAAATTAGACTTACAGGTTAACTTCTAACTGGTTCTACCCGCTTCATTTTAGCTAGAAGAATTATATGGTCCACTTGGGTGGAATACCCTTTACCCAAAAAACAGACTCATATCATTTGATGCAATAGTATAACATAATGACGACTAAAGAATATAAGTATTTAACTAATATAGTTAACTTAATCAACAACTTATACTTTAGTTGGTGCTACGCAATTGATTATTGTCTTCTTTTTTTGGGTAAAGAATTGATTATTGTCAATATATGTGGCTTGTGTAAGTCTTTAAAAAATGTTGTCATAAAAAGTTTCATAGTGGAGTTCCCATCAACTCATATGGAAGATGTCATGTATATCATATAATTGGACCACATAGTTCAAAGAGTTAAGTATGCTCAACCAAACCTTCTGCTTAGTTTAAATTCTGCACAAACCACTTTCATAACAGCTTAAGCACTTTTCAGTGTTTACATAGAGCCAAATAGCTTTCTTTTTTCATTAATAAGCATTATCTTCTTATAATTCACATTGTTTACGTAGCCAAATAGCTTAAGGACTTTTGAAATTGGTTATTTTATTTAGGGGGTGTTTGAAATTGGTCATTACAGAGTACATGAATAGGTAGTTACTAACCATGGTTGTTTATTGGGAAGTGATATTGACACCACAAAAATTGATGTCAACACCACAACATCACATTATTAATGTATATGTTACAACATGATATGTGCATAATTGTGGTGTGTACATCAATTTATGTAGTGTCAATATCATTTCCTTATTTATTTGTGGCATGACTCGAGAACCTATTGAATTAAAGAATTAATTGTTAAAAATAGCAATGTAAATCAGGTTACATGTTTTATACATTATAAGAGTATCGTGACCAATTGTTTGCTGCAAAAAGCTTAATGTATGAAACTGAATATGCGAAATACCTCAATCGAAGGTGATTAATCTATTAGCGTTGGGGGTATCCTACATTGAGTCTGACATAGATTACGTGATCTCTTCTCCATGGTCATCATCTTAAAAGATATCTTACAAATACAGTGAGACTGCAAACCAAGTGAATGAAAGTAATTAGATTCTAAAGTACCTTATGGCAGCATTCATAATGCCAATCAATTTTACTAATCACTTAATAAGCTTTAAACTTAAGAACCTAATTCTAAGATAGATTACGAAAAAGCACTATTTAAAATGGAAAAACTTTAAGAAAGAACTATAACCAAAACCTCATCCTGTTCTTGTTAAGAGTCTGTGGGTGTATGTCATGAAATATATGGATGAAAAATTAATTTATATGATTAACATAATCAATCACACACAGCCACAAAACTGCTTATATTTCGTCTCGTTTGAATTGTATAAAAAGTCCAAAACGCATTTCGCAAATAAACAGTAATATTAAGGGTTTGGGACTGCCTTATAAAACTGCTTTACACATTTGAGAATTGAGATACATAAGTAGCTTACTATAAGCAATTCCCAACCTACTTATTTAAAACTTATATTTGGGGCTTACAATTCAACTTTGAACACAAAAAAAATTAGAATATATAAGCACTATACAATAAGCAATCCCAAAAACCCTTAATGGGACAAATTACACTTTTAGAAACCTTACTATCAATCAAACAACTTCTAAACCTATTATGATCTTTTTCCGCTGTTTACTCTTGTCAACTAACAACTATTGTACTACCTGATGAATAACATGTTTACTATCATGTTACAAAGTTGAAAAAGAAAATAAATAAGATGTATAATAAATATAAATAAAAGATATGTTTCTACAGAGTTCAAAAATAAAACCTGCTATTTTTTTTTTTAGTTTTATTGAATGATAAGTATATATCTCTGATGATGATTTCGTGTGAATAAAAAAATGGGGCTATCAATTGAGTTTATATAATGGTTTAAGCCTGTCTAAGTTAAGGTCCTATTAGGATTCTAATTGTAAATGTAATACAATATAAACTGAGCTGTATTTTTTAAAAATTAAAAAAAAAAAAATATAACAGTTAAGTCCTAGAATTTCTAAAAAGTTACTTAAACAACTAAAACTTTTTAAAAAACCAAAAATCTCAATCAAATTAAAATTAATAAATTATAAACTTATAATAAAAATTAACCTTGAACTTTTCCTTTTCAAGTTCTGGCGCAAAATTGAACTCTTCCTCTTCAATTTCTAGTGTCTCATTACATCTACTGAAAGTTGTACCATCGATTGTTGTTGTTATTAGGTTTTAGGTGGATCAATCAAGGATTGTCTCTGTAGCATCGGATTGTTGTAGCATTGGATTGTTGTTGTTGTTGGTATTAGCATCGAGGATTGTTGTTGTGATTGTTGTAGCATTCGATTGTTCTTGGTGTTCTTATGGATTGTCGTTATGTGTGTTGGTATGTGTGTTTTTGATATGATAATGGATGCATAGGCGCAGCTATATAGGGGCGGGAGGGGGCGCCCGACCCCCCAAAATTTTTTTTGCAATGTAGGGGATATATAGTTTTCATGTAGAAAAATTTCGGTATATTCGGTTTCGACCTCCCATTTTAATTGTGAAATTTTTTTTATACATTAAGCAATAAAATTGATCAATTACATTTTACATAAGCCCATCTACCCAAACTAAAATCCATTAACAAACCAAATCCCAAACTAAAATCCATTACTTAGCCCATTAAAAAAAAAAAAAAGAAAAAAAAAATTAACAAACCAATTAACCAAATCCCAAACCCTCCCCCTTCGACCCACATCTCCTCCCACCTTCCTGGCTCCTGCAGTCCCGTCGACCATCGCCGACGGCCGACTAGCCTCCGCCACGCCTGCCGCCGCTTGCAGCGGCCCTTCTGGTTTGTTATCTTTAAATCTACTTGTCTTTTATTTAGGGATTTAGTAGAAATTAAGGATTTAAGTAGAAATTAGAAATTGGGGTTGAAAGTTCAATATGGCAGCCTAGCAGGAATCGTCAATCGTGTACAACTAATATAAGTTCTTTGCAATTTAGTTGTATTGGACAAATGTTTAGTTTTTTAGTGATTGAAACTTTTTTTTTATATAATAATAGTATTAAATTTTTGACCCGACCCGAATCGAATCACTGACCCGAAAATATTACCCGAAAAATAGCGTTAGGAAAAAAAAATTAGATCCCGACCCCCCACTGAAAATTTTCTAGCTTCGCCACTGAATGGATGTGGGTAACAATCTAAGGGATACTCCGGTTTTAATAAAGAATTTACACTTTAGGCCTGAAATATCCAAAAACAACAATGAAGTCCATGTGTATTTTTGCCCAATTTTTATGTTTAGGTATAAAAACGATTTTTATACACTTTTTAGACAAATATAGGAATTTTTAAGGTTACTTTGATAATTAAGAAGCTTTTTTAAAATTCTAAATAAAAAAAATTACTAAAAAAAGAATGAATTGATTTTTTTGAAATGGAAAATTCCAATAGGGGTTTTGTTTTATTATATAAAAGATTTAAACTTAAGATCAACATAACAAATACTGATCATGATGTATACTCTCATGTAAAAATTGTCCTTATAAACCTAAGAGCACAAGGTGTGGTACCCTTGTGTTAACTCATAACATCGCGGCACGTTAGCGTCAAATCAGTTTCAACATTTTAACATTAACAATAAAAAAACACCCCTTATCATAACATCACCATAACACTACATTTTGGTCCCTATTTTTCTTTAGAAAATAAAAATTACAAATTCAACCCTAAACTAAAACTAATACTTCATTTAATAGATAACATATCATTAAAACTTAAACATTACAATACGAATTAAAAAAAAATTAATAGAATTAAAAAAAACGACAAAAAGGAAACTACAACATAAGGAAATTACGAAATACAAATAAATCTACTCTTTTGGTTGTAAAATATATTTTTTTGATGATTTTCTTCTTTTCCGTGTCGATCCAATACGCAGTGTTCGAAGCACGTTTTTTACCCATCAGTCGTGGTTGAGCATTATGACCGAATAACGCCTCGTTTGTTTGGCTTGGGACATCGCTGGTTAAATCAACCGGTTCTGGCGCGTCCCATTGTTTATAGCTTCGCAAAACATCCCACACATCCTCGTGAGGAAACGACGCTCCTCTATGCTCGTCACGGTACATTTGTCTAGCCCGTTTCATGTTATTCAACTTATTTTTCCCACTTTTTTCCAAACGTTTTGAACGTTTGTAGGTCGAGTTGAACTTTTGGCAATCACGGTTCAACGTTTTCCACTTACTTGTTAGCATATCCTTATTGCGTGGTTGAATTGTGTTTATTGAACTAGTTCATAATCCGATACCAAAACATTTGGCCCGATTGTGAACGCCCGACTTTTCCATCCTCGGTAACGGCCATATAACACGATGCAAGTAGTTTTCTGATAGAATCAAATAGTCCTGATATTTTAGTGTCAATTTCCCCCTAATATGCTCATCATTTGTGTCATTTTATTGGAATATACACTTTTATTCGTTTATATTTCATTTTCAGGTTAATAATGAGTATTGGAATAAAGAGACGCGGATTTGGAAGGTTATTAACGAAAATAAACAAAAATATGCTGACCGGACAAAAGTTACGGCGTAAATCATCTCTCTACTTACGCCGTAACAAGAATTTATAATAGAAGACCAAAATCAACGTTGACCAAGGTTACGACGTAACTCCTACATAAGTTACGTCATATATATATATATATATATATATATATATATATATATATATATATATATATATATATATATATATATATATATATATATATATCCATGACTTAAAAGATTTTCGTGGTCCAAGAGTAATATCGTATGAAAACCTCATACACTGATAAATCCTGAACAACCTTTAAGTTCTCATATTCTCAAACACTCTGAACCCGATATCATCTCTATTCATCCTAAACAACAAAGGCAACACTTTACAAAAAAAATTCGATTCAAGATCACAGTCATTCTCAAGTACTTCATTCAAAACAACAAATGCTTCATCCGCAAAATTCTTTACTAACAAGACCACAAACCATTATCTCATATGTTCTACTTCCGGTAACACCATTTTTCCTCATTCGTTTAAACTGATCAAGCACCAAATCAACCCAATCATTATCAAACAAACCCTTAAATAAATAATTCAATGTGTCAACATTTGGCACAAGACCACCTTTCACCATTTCCTTATAAACAAACAAAACATCCTTAGTCCCACGTTTTCTATCCAAAACAACACCTAACAACATATTAACATCCTCAACCGACATCTTAAAACTGCGCGAATTCACCACCCCCACCATCAAACTACATTTTCATTTTTTCGATCGCCACCAGCTACCATGTCTCGATTCCTCCTCACCACCACCACCACTCAACCACCACTAGCGGACCCCATCACCAAGGGCAAAAAAAACATAATCATCATTGCAGCAGCCGTATTGTGTAGTGATGAGGCGAAAAGTGTACCGCTTTTAAGGGGTTATTTAAGCCCGAATTCGTGATTATTTGATCAATTACTGCCCTAAATCGTTCCTTTTTTCCTTTTATGTACTTTTGAGGAGAAATCTGGAAAAGGAAGCATTTTGGACGTTTTTGGAGCATAAAAGTGAAGAAAATGACAAAGTCTCAAAATCCATGTTGGGAATAGTACCTGACGACGTCAAGACTTCACACATGACGGCGTCAAGCTTGGCAAAAGAGGTGGAAGTGGAAAATACACGTGACGGCCCAGAACATTTTTAGTGTTATTGACCTGACGGCCTCACCAAGGCCGTCAGGGTCATTTTACAAGCGACGGCCCATAGCTCAATTTCTACATGACGGTGTCAAGACTGGATCTAGGCAATACGACTCTTAACTTGGAGGCGAGTTGACGGCGTTAGAAGCTACAACGTGACGCCGTCAAGATGTATTCTCTATATATATTTTTCCAATTTTTCATTCATAGATGTGGAACATTAGGAGGAACTTTACCACAAACCATAGGTCGAATTTTCATCATATTGTAGGGGTTTCAAACCCTTCTTTCATCCATGTTTGAATAAATATAAGTCTTCCAATAATCATTCAATATATCTATGTCTTGTTTGATTCTATCTTATGCTTGTCTTTCTTTTAACATGTTAGGCTAGGTTTTTATTGTGTTTGCTTAGATGTAGTGAAACCTAGATGTTGATTATTGGTTGATTATTTGTTTATAATTGTTGTGGATGATTGTATTCGATGTTAGGCTTAAGCAAACTGGCAGACTTCCATTGGTAACTTGCTTGAACGTCTTAAGAAACGTGATCGGAGGTGTACTACGATTTTTGGTTGTATTTAATGCATAAGTGAATTATAGTGATCCCATGTTAGGGGCTTTTAGTCGGCTCGACATAGGAGTGAAGTAGGAGCTTATAGAGTTAGGGAATATTGTACACGGCCCTACGACTAGTATTAAGGAATATAACCCGTCATCCACGCAATTGTAACAAGCTAATCAACCGGTAAAAGATATCTAGGGAGGAATGAAATCTAAGTAAATACATCTTTTCTCATTATTGTTTCCACCACATTAGTTAATTTTCATTTCTTTTATTTTATTTTGATTGCATCTGTAGTTAATTGGGTTAGTTGACTAGAAACTAATTCCGCCCACTCCTTTAAAACCCGAGATTTTACTTGCTTTCATAAAATATAAAAAATACAAAAAGAATCATCCCTCACCTCTAGACCTAGTTTAGTAGGCTTTCTAATCCTAGTGACACTATTCCTAAGTTGAACGATCAATCCCCCGGTACTTATCACTATACTATACTACAACGATCAGGTACACTGCCTGGCGGGGATTGCAAGCTTCTCAAGATCCCTTGAGAGGTAAAACCTGTTGCGAGGGCGCAATCCCGCGTATCAAGTTTTTGGCGCTGCAGCCCGGGGAATAGTTATTGTCTAGGTTAGAATTTCTTTTTATTAGGTCTACTTGCTAGATTCCTTTATAGTAAGATTTTTATTTTTATTTTTAGGTTTCTTTAGTCTATCTTATTTCTTTGTTCCTTTTTTCGTAACCATTACCATCCGACATCATGAAAGGTGGTAATATCTTTGAACCCATCAACCCACCACAACAAAACCACCCACAAAACCCACCACTAGCAAACCAACCTCCTAGACCCCGAACTTTAGGAGAGTATTCCCGTCCTAGCCACCAAGGCTATCGAAACACCATTGAGCTCACTCAAGGAGCCAATGTGTCTCTCTTGCGATCCGACACCATCCGGTTGGTGCAAAGCGGATGTGGATTCCATGGACTTCGTTCCGAAGATCCTAACCAACATCTCAAGGATTTCCTAAAAATCGTAGATTCCATAGACCTTGATGTTGCAACTAGAGAGACGACCCGATTACGTCTATTCCAATTCTCTCTATGTGATCAAGCTAGTCAATAGCTTGAACGTTTTCCTGCGGGATCCATCACCTCTTGGGATGATCTCACTTCTCGTTTCCTTGCTCAATTTTTCCCACCGGGGAGAACTACCAAGCTTAGAAATGACATCTTGATGTTCCAACAACGTCAAGGTGAAACTCTCTATGAAGCATGGACACGTTTCAAGGACTTACTCCAAAAAGTCCCTCATCATGGCATAGATCTTTGGCTCCAAGTCCAAATCTTTTATGACCATATCGATCTCTCCACAAGGCGAACCATTGAGCAATCGGCCGGTGGCAAGCTACGTGATTTAAATGCGGAAGAATCATGGGAACTCATAGAAGATCTTGCTCTCTATGACAACGAAAGTTGGAATGATCCCCGTGATTTGAACAAAACGGTCAAGGAAATATCTTTGCCTTCGAACAATTCTAGCACTCCCGACCGTAGGATCATGGAACTTGAGGACCAAGTCAAGTTTCACATGAAATCCTACGAAGCTCCTAAGCCTTCAAGCCAAGTGAACAAAATCACTTCTTCATGCAAATTATGTAGTGGTCCCCATGACACTCGTGATTGCGTGGAACTCTGTCACAACTCGTAATTTCCGGTCATTTTCCAAACCTCGACAATTTACTATTCATCAGTTACTATTCACCGATTACTATTCATCATTGTACTATTCATTGTTTTTTAGGTCAATTTGATATTTCGAGAAGCGTTCAAAAATTTTACTATTCACTAGACACTATTCATTACGGAAGAAATTTCACTATTCACGTGCATTACTCATTTCATCGTAAATTTAGTTTACGAGTATTCAAATTCGCGTAACCGCATTGGTTCGGGTGCGAATTCATGCATTATCATTTGGGACATCTCATACAGACTAGAAATAGTCTGCGTATTATCATTGTGTCACTTGCATACTATTCCACTCGTAGGGTAATTAAATTAATACTTTTGGTATAATTTACTTTTACGTATAATTATTTCTAAAATAAGCGTTAACAAGCGATCAATAATGTGACTAACACGTCCGACACTCCCGACTATGATCCCAATATATTTTTATATTCATTTTAATAATATAAAAATTATAATATTAATTTACCCGGTATTTTGGAAATTTATTTATTACGTATCGTACGTCTAACTTAATAACGACGATTTTCACAAAAATTAAACAATAGTCACCCAAACTCTCCGTACTTGTACCCGACATATTTTTACAATTTTTACGACTTTATTACGTCCCGAATAACTTCAATAAAATTTATTTCTAACAAACCCGGTACCCGATTAAACCTAAACTAACACAACATCATACTACCACTAACTTTTCTAATTAAAATCCAAGACAAAACCCCCTTTTCCCTCCTTTGTGAACCGCCCCCCCCCTACTAGTCTTCACATGCTTAACCTCACCAACACCCATTAATGCCCAACTAACAATTGTCTCTAAGTATATATTAAACTTTTTCTCATCCATTTATCACAAGTCAATTTTTACTAGCTCAAGTAAACTATTTTCTCTCATTTTCTCTTAAGGTAGAATCGATCTAGGGTGATCAAGGAGCAAGAACAACAAATTTTACAAGACCAAGATATAAACTTGTTCATTTAGTCATCCTTGTTGGAGTTTTGAAATAAAAACTCAAGGATTAGTAGGTTTTTCATCATCTAAACTCCCTAAACCTTCAAGTAAGTTAACAAACTCATTTTTATGATTTTTACAAGTTATTACTATGTTTATATATTTTTCTTACAAGAACTCATGCATATAATGATTTATACCGCTCTATTTTGTACATATTTAACTTTGAGCCCTAGAAATGAACACATGAGAAACCCTTGTTAGACCTAGTGGATTGATGATGTTTAAGGACCCATGACACCCTAAGAAGGTGTATGGTAGGATTAGACTAGTTTTGTGGTGATTGAAAGTGGTTTGATTGAAGTTAGAACTAGTTTGGAGACTTGAGAATGGTTTTTGAAACTACATATTGACCTACTGTCCCTGTTTTCATTTCGTGGGAAAATCAGTAGATGGTGGCTAAGTTTTGACCAAAGATTTAGAAAATACATTCAAAAACGAAACTTTGGGCGAAAGAATGGATTAAAACGAGCTAATAACGAAGGAGATATGATTTTTGCAAATTTAACGACGAAAACTATTTTTTTATAAAAACTGCTTGCTGTTTGGCAGATTTCGACGGGTAAATAGAGGCATTAAACGTAACCTAGAGGAGCCGAGTTATCAAAAATATACTAGTATATACAAAAACGAATCCGTGGATATAAAGAACGAGGAAAATGATCCTAAAACGACCGAGTTATACCCGTTTTAACATCGTCTAAACTATATATGTATATATATATATATATATATATATATATATATATATATATATATATATATATATATATATATATATATATATATATATATATATATATATGGTCACAAATAGAAATATTACTAAGGACTATATTCTTAACAAATAAAATACGTATGACCCAAAGGAATATTTATACGACTTAACGACGTTATTTTAAGGTTTTCGATGCGAGGAATAGAACGCTAACATTTTTATACGATATATTACGACAAGTTTTTATAACTCCATTGGGACTTATTTTTCCTAAGTATGAGAACTATTTTACTTTGACAATAACTAGTGTTTCCAAGTTACGAGTGGTATAGGCATCATGTGCACGTGCATTCATTTCATTATGTCATGATCTAAAGTAGATCGTTATTACTCATATTAGGTTGCGGTTAGAGATCGTGCCTCATTTCAGTGTATCCATTCTTGTCATCATAGCTATCGCTCCAGGTGAGTCATAGCTCCTACTTTTTCAATTGTTTTGGTAAACTCTTTGGGGGAGAATACATGCTCGTTTTACTTAAAACGCATTACTTGTTTTACCTGGTTGATTTCTCAAATATTCCCAGCTTTGTCTAAATATATATTTGATCACCTGCACTTCATTAGTATGCTTGACTACCGGTATTTCTTTGGTATATTTAAACACCTGCATTCATTGGTATGTTTGATTTTCTTGTATTTCATGTGATTGATTATCCTTGTTTACATGACCACATTGTCATAATTGTTTATCTGGCGACATTGTCAGTATTGTTTATCTGGCGACATTGTCAGCGTTATTTATCTGGCGACATTGTCAGTATTATTTATCTGGTGACATTGTCAGCATTGTTGATATAACCTCATTGACTGAATTATTTTATTTATATAGCCGTTTTGCTATATTTATCTGGGAATTTGGATATCAGTATTACTTTTGTTCACGTAGACTTTAACACTTTTGGCAGTGGGTTGTAAACACACAGGTTACAAGTCTCTTATGGTGGGACTTGCAACTGAGTGGATTTACGATGCCTTTGCTGGGCGATCTTTTCTCTATAGGCTTTATTTGTTAAGCAAACTCTATGAACTCACCAACATCGTGTTGACACTTTAGCATGTATTTTCAGGTTTTAACCAATGGCACGCTACTGGAGGTTTTGGCAGGGCATGGCATGGTCATAGAAGACTCTGATTTTTTTTATATGGGGACCGTTTTAAACTACTTTTAAGGGCCTACTTCCGCACTACTTTTGATGATGTAAATTCAATATTTTTGGTTAAACAATTTTATTCTAAATAATTAAAGTGAAAACCATTTTTGAACTTGTGTTGTAATACCAATTGAGTTACACCCCAGCTACATGTATGCTTCCGCTGGACCCGATTTTGGGGGTGTGACAGATTGGTATCAGAGCTCTGGCTATAGCGAACTAAGTGTTTTTAAAACCTAGACTATAGCTACTTTTACAAAAAAAACTTAACCCTATGACCGTCACGTGCCTGCCTGCCAAGATGATGCCTCACATGTGGTTTGTTGCTGACTTGGTGATGAGATTTGTGTCTCATTATCTGGTATATTATGTTCATTTATTCTAGTTGATTTCTATCATTGTCTTTCACATAAGCATGTTCACGTATCATATATGTCACCCTGTTATGTTTCTCCTTGCATAGTCTCATCATTTGACCTCGAGTTTGGTCACCTGCCTTAGTCTTTCTGTATGTCTTGGTATTGGCGAAGGACATAGTCTTAGTATAACTGAGCTGAGTATTTCAAGATTCATGGAACCTCGGTGGAATATAGACTAGTCACCTATATTCAACCCGGGATAGTGGGACATAGGCTGACTACCTATATCCGACTCAGAAATGAATTTTGCAACACTGAGAATGGTTATAATAAAATTTTGTCTGGATTGAATTCTCAACTCATTTTCCAAATGCTTCATTTACGTGTGTGTATACTCTCGTTGTCATAACATTCCTACCTTTCATCACTTCGTGAACCACCAATTGGAAGCTTGTCAACTGGTCATTTCATCTCATGAATCTTCATATTTATACACAATGCACTTACATTTTCTTTTATCACAATCACGTTTTGTCGCACTTGTCACAGTCTTTTCCTTCTTACCATCACTATCATTTCCTTTCCCCATCCCCATATGTATATATAAGGAATTAGCTAACACTCTATAGATTCCGATGTCACTCATCCCTCACTACTTCCTATATAGATAAGTGGATATTATCAATGACCTCCCTAGGAAAGACTTTCCATACCATCTATGAGGAGGATTCCTCGGTACAGTAAGACCATTCAAAACTCAACAGAAATCCCAAGATATCACAAAACTATTCGAACCACTATCACTGGCCTAATCACCAAAAATTCCATCATCTGGAAAGTATTGGCTTAACTAAAATTATAAGGATTAGTTTCGATACGAGTGCTCACTAAGCAACACCATAGAGATAAATCCAACCTTTTAACCGAGACTATAAATCGAACATGTCCTCACCAATAGCCTTTATTCAAACATGTTAGACACCTATGCATTTGTGCATACATACATACCTAGCTATTTTATCCACTTAATACTTTCACTTTTAAATGGATTTTTCTCCAAACTACCGTTATACAAAACATATATCTTGTAAGAAATACTTTTCTGAGGCACTTATTTTAACAAGTAAATTCCTTTTGGTTACTCTTTTACAAAACTATTGAATGTTAAGAAAAATTTTAAACATCGATCTTTTGGTAAACCATATTATTCACCTTATGTTGAAAACTGTCCTATTTTGCGTAACTACTAAATTTTGAAGCATCAAGAAAAATGTTACTTAGAAAGCCGTTTGTTTAAAAATTGTAAATTCATTTACTCAGGGGAGGTTTATGAACAAAACACACCATCTCAAAACAAGCTTTGAAAATCAATCACTATATTACCTCACTCATATCTTTAGGAGTTTGCGATTTGATGACATATAACTTGGGGAAAATCTTAGTAATGGAGACTAAGCACCGTAGGTGGAGAGAGACCCTAATTCATGACATTCCTGCGGAGGAATCACAACCTTGTCCTAATCTATTATTTCCAATAACACCCTTTGACGGACTAAACCTTGTAAGTTTTCCACAAAATTCATGATATCCATTTCAATTATTCTTAATAGAGAAATTTAATTCACCTCAAACTCCTAGCGATTACATTATGTTTCCTTTGGAACTACACCACCTATCATCTACAGACCAATGGTCAGGATTAGAGAACGATTCAAACATAGGGAGATATGCTCAGAGCATGAGTGGTTGACTCTAGAAATGGTTGGATTAACCATTTGCCATAAATCAGATTCCTTTATAACCATAGTTACCACACGAGCTTAGGGACTACACCATTCGAAGCACTCTATGGTCGAAGTGCCAACATCCATTGACGGATCAAAACTTGGAAAAGCCCAACTCACTAGTCCAGTAGGCATTCATGAAATAACCAAAAATTTCCTACAAGTCAAGAATCAATTACAAATTCTATAAGTTGTAAACCCTTAAAACTTCAAGTTGGTAGCCAGATCATGTTTGAAGTTCTACCTAGGAAAGGCATGATATTATTCGGAAAAGTTGGAAAGATATACCCGATATACACTGGACCACGTAATATTTCAGACAGAGTAGGCCTGGTGGCCGTCAGACTTGAGCCTTGTTAGAGAACAACCGGATTACACAACCATGTTTCACCTATTCAAATCTCAGGAAATGACTTTCAGATTAGTCACTCGTGATCCCATTTGGAAAGGAACCCAACCCAAGAACAAACGTAGACTTGGTAATAACCAATAGAAATCACGGACTGTTAAGTCAAACGGTTGAAGCGGAGTCGAATTCCTATCGTGGAAGTTCGCCGGAATTCTCAATTATTATCATCTTTTCACCAATATACTTCAGGGACCAACCAAAACTGAACTTCGGGACGAAGTTCCTGTTAGAAGGGAAGACTGTCACAACTCGTAATTTCCGGTCATTTTCCAAACCTCGACAATTTACTATTCATCAGTTACTATTCACCGATTACTATTCATCATTGTACTATTCATCGTTTTTTAGGTCAATTTGATATTCCGAGAAGCGTTCAAAAATTTTACTATTCACTTGACACTATTCATTTCCGGAAGAAATTTCACTATTCACGTGCATTACTCATTTCATCGTAAATTTAGTTTACGAGTATTCAAATTCGCGTAACCGCATTGGTTCGGGTGCGAATTCATGCATTATCATTTGGGACATCTCATACAGACTAGAAATAGTCTGCGTATTATCATTGTGTCACTTGCATACTATTCCACTCGTAGGGTAATTAAATTAATACTTTTGGTATAATTTACTTTTACGTATAATTATTTCTAAAATAAGCGTTAACAAGCGATCAATAATGTGACTAACACGTCCGACACTCCCGACTATGATCCCAATATATTTTTATATTCATTTTAATAATATAAAAATTATAATATTAATTTACCCGGTATTTTGGAAATTTATTTATTACGTATCGTACGTCTAACTTAATAACGACGGTTTTCACAAAAATTAAACAATAGTCACCCAAACTCTCCGTACTTGTACCCGACATATTTTTACAATTTTTACGACTTTATTACGTCCCGAATAACTTCAATAAAATTTATTTCTAACAAACCCGGTACCCGATTAAACCTAAAACTAACACAACATCATACTACCACTAACTTTTCTAATTAAAATCCAAGACAAAACCCCCTTTTCCCTCCTTTGTGAACCGGCCCCCCCCCCCCCCCTCCTAGTCTTCACATGCTTAACCTCACCAACACCCATTAATGCCCAACTAACAATTGTCTCTAAGTATATATTAAACTTTTTCTCATCCATTTATCACAAGTCAATTTTTACTAGCTCAAGTAAACTATTTTCTCTCATTTTCTCTTAAGGTAGAATCGATCTAGGGTGATCAAGGAGCAAGAACAACAAATTTTACAAGACCAAGATATAAACTTGTTCATTTAGTCATCCTTGTTGGAGTTTTGAAATAAAAACTCAAGGATTAGTAGGTTTTTCATCATCTAAACTCCCTAAACCTTCAAGTAAGTTAACAAACTCATTTTTATGATTTTTACAAGTTATTACTATGTTTATATATTTTTCTTACAAGAACTCATGCATATAATGATTTATACCGCTCTATTTTGTACATATTTAACTTTGAGCCCTAGAAATGAACACATGAGAAACCCTTGTTAGACCTAGTGGATTGATGATGTTTAAGGACCCATGACACCCTAAGAAGGTGTATGGTAGGATTAGACTAGTTTTGTGGTGACTGAAAGTGGTTTGATTGAAGTTAGAACTAGTTTGGAGACTTGAGAATGGTTTTTGAAACTACATATTGACCTACTGTCCCTGTTTTCATTTCGTGAGAAAATCAGTAGATGGTGGCTAAGTTTTGACCAAATATTTAGAAAATACATTCAAAAACGAAACTTTGGGCGAAAGAATGGATTAAAACGAGCTAATAACGAAGGAGATATGATTTTTGCAAATTTAACGACGAAAACTATTTTTTTATAAAAACTGCTTGCTGTTTGGCAGATTTTGACGGGTAAATAGAGGCATTAAACGTAACCTAGAGGAGCCGAGTTATCAAAAATATACTAGTATATACAAAAACGAATCCGTGGATATAAAGAACGAGGAAAATGATCCTAAAACGACCGAGTTATACCCGTTTTAACATCGTCTAAACTATATATATATATATATATATATATATATATATATATATATATATATATATATATATATATATATGGTCACAAATAGAAATATTACTAAGGACTATATTCTTAACAAATAAAATACGTATGACCCAAAGGAATATTTATACGACTTAACGACGTTATTTTAAGGTTTTCGATACGAGGAATAGAACGCTAACATTTTTATACGATATATTACGACAAGTTTTTATAACTCCATTGGGACTTATTTTTCCTAAGTATGGGAACTATTTTACTTTGACAATAACTAGTGTTTCCAAGTTACGAGTGGTATAGGCATCATGTGCACGTGCATTCATTTCATTATGTCATCTATACTACTATATAATGTATTTGGGACTATTCTATAATTAGAAAGGCTTAAAAATTCAGACTTTTACTTACTAATTATGGAAACAACCACCCCTAACAATCACCCCAACAATTTATAACCACTTCAACAAACACCCCCAACAATTTATAACCACCTCAACAACCACCCCCAACAATTTATAACCACCCAACAACCACTTTCCACCACCCCCCTCCCTCCTCTTCACCCAACAATCGGCCCCCGCATCGCGCGGGCACCTTTCTAGTGATCTAAAGTAGATCGTTATTACTCATATTAGGTTGCGGTTAGAGATCGTGCCTCATTTCAGTGTATCCATTCTTGTCATCATAGCTATCGCTCCAGGTGAGTCATAGCCCCTACTTTTTCAATTGTTTTGGTAAACTCTTTGGGGGAGAATACATGCTCGTTTTACTTAAAACGCATTACTTGTTTTACCTGGTTGATTTCTCAAATATTCCCAGCTTTGTCTAAATATATATTTGATCACCTGCACTTCATTAGTATGCTTGACTACCGGTATTTCTTTGGTATATTTAAACACCTGCATTCATTGGTATGTTTGATTTTCTTGTATTTCATGGGATTGATTATCCTTGTTTACATGACCACATTGTCATAATTGTTTATCTGGCGACATTGTCAGTATTGTTTATCTGGCGACATTGTCAGCGTTATTTATCTGGCGACATTGTCAGTATTATTTATCTGGCGACATTGTCAGCATTGTTGATATAACCTCATTGACTGAATTATTTTATTTATATAGCCGTTTTGCTATATTTATCTGGGAATTTGGATATCAGTATTACTTTTGTTCACGTAGACTTTAACACTTTTGGCAGTGGGTTGTAAACACACAGGTTACAAGTCTCTTATGGCGGGACTTGCAACTGAGTGGATTTACGATGCCTTTGTTGGGCGATCTTTTCTCTATAGGCTTTATTTGTTAAGCAAACTCTATGAACTCACCAACCTCGTGTTGACACTTTAGCATGTATTTTCAGGTTTTAACCAATGGCACGCTACTGGAGGTTTTGGCAGGGCATGGCATGGTCATAGAAGACTCCGATTTTTTTATATGGGGACCGTTTTAAACTACTTTTAAGGGCCTACTTCCGCACTACTTTTGATGATGTAAATTCAATATTTTTGGTTAAACAATTTTATTCTAAATAATTAAAGTGAAAACCATTTTTGAACTTGTGTTGTAATACCAATTGAGTTACACCCCAGCTACATGTATGCTTCCGCTGGACCCGCTTTTGGGGGTGTGACAAACTCCCCGGACAAGCTTTTGCGGATTACGCATCCTCGCGTACCGACGAAGCGGGAGACAAGTGGTACACTTTCAAACCCGAGCTAAACCCTTAGGGTGATTCCTACAATCCTTCTTGGAAAAATCACCCGAACCTTAGGTGGAAACAAAACCAAAACATGCCCTAAAACAATTCTTCCAATCCACCTAATCGTTACCAACCAAACGGTCCACCCTCTAACCGTACTTTCCACAACAATCCTTCCAATAACTATGGTGGTACCAATAATTTTGAAGGGTTGATGTCCAAGTTTATGGCATCCCAAGAAGCTCGCATAGCGAAGTTTGAAGCCGATTTCAAACAAAAGCAAAGTGAGATGACCAATAAAATTGACACATTGTTGAAAGCTCTTACTGACCGAGAAATGGGAGCACACCCAAGCGACACGGTCAAGAACCCGAAACTAAACGTTAATGCCATATCATCGGTTTCGTCACCTACTTCTTGTCCATAATACTATTCGGTCAAAGCAATGAACACGTGTTTCAAGCAAACCCAAATTCTTCAAAAGGACCAATCGAATAAAACATCCGATATTAAACCGGTCGAATGCATAATTGAAACACCTCTTACACAAAACCTTGACGATGAATTCAAGGAACTTCGCCTTGAACGTCCGGTTATTGAAGTTTTAGCAAGAGCTCCCTACTACAATGCCCTTTTAGAGAAATATGAGGAGAAACTTAAGTTGGGTAAGAATGGGACCGCCTTCGTTCGGAATAAGTTGCCTAAGAAATTAGATGATTCGGGCCTATTTGTTTTACCTTGTAGGATCGGGAACTCATAAACTTTCGACACACTAGCCGATCTTGGGTCAAGCCTTAATTTACTTCCTTTGTCCTTTAACACCACTCTTAAGTCGGGATAATTAGATGACACGGAGGTAGTTATAGGTCTTGCGGATGGTAGTGTAGCCTATCCGGTAGGGGTAGTGAAGGACGTACTAGTGCATATTGGGAAATTAACTATACTAGCCGATTTCCACGTCCTTGATATGGTAAGTGACACTACGTGCCCTTTGTTAATAGGAAGAGGATTCTTAGCTACCGCAAGTGCGATGATCGAGTGTAAGGAATCTAGGATAGCGGTAGGAGAAGGAGACACTTGGTCGGTCTATGATGTTAAGAAGCATGCTTATGATACTAATGAGGAACTGACACCTCATTGGGTAGATTTGAATAGGAAACCATCTAGATACGGACCTTGGGTTAATGGAGACTTTATAGGACCTCAACGCCCATTTTATTTAGAAGAGGAGTTTATAAATAAAACGCATTCGGTAGAGCAACTCGTAGCTAGGGATAAAGAACTAAACCATTTTGAGGATCCCTTAGTCTTTAGGAAAATGATTGAATTCCTAGGAGTGATGCCTATCAATTTAGGAATGAACAAGTGGAAAAGGGAAGGGGATAAGTGTAGATGGAATTGGGACAAGCCACCTAAGGAAGGTGACGGATCCTGACATATGAAGATGATTCTATATGATCCGGATGGAGAAAAGTTTGAGAAGTCATACCGTACCAAGAAAACTGTGGAAGGATTCTCTATATATATTTGTGCAAACACTTGGGATGTTAATCACAGTAATGTGTTTAGGATATTTATGAATGAATGTGAGTTAGCACGCGGAATTTACTAAAACACACTAAAGGAACAAAGGTGATGAATAAGTAAATGAGAATGAACACAACATGAATGACACAAAATGATTCAATATTATTGATGAAATAATACGGGTGATCTAAACTATCACTAGGATTACAAGTGTAACCTTGAATCTTTGATACGTGAAAGGGTTTAAATATGGAAGTTATGCATGGGAAAGATGAGTGTCAGAGATATGAAAGTTGTGTCTAAGAAGGTGTCTTAAGGGTTCCTTTTATAGTATAAGGAGCCCTTATTACAAGTGGTCAAGTTGCTTAATATAATATATTAGAGGTTTATCTTATCCTAATATTACACCTTTCAAGGTAAAACACTCCATTATATCTACTGAGACTTCTGTACTACTTCTACTTAACGTATAACTTTGTACAAAGACTAATAATACAAGTAAATATCTCTAATTAAAATATAGCAACTTGTCGTGAAAACTGGCAGGACCTTCTTTAACTAGCAGTACCTTCTTACCCAGAAGGTACTGTTAGTATATCTTCAACATCAGCAAAACTGAAGAGGCAGGCTTAACTATCACTAGCAGGCTCTTCTGGCAGACTCTTTACTTTGTGCATTTTATTCCCAACAATCCTCCCCTAAACTTGTTATTCCCATATAAAATAACCAAGTTTCTTTGTGAATAAAATTCATACCTTGAGGATTTGAGGGAACTCTTCCAAAAACCTTATCTTTTTCTCCTTAGGCTTTCATACTGATCAAATATGCTCTCCAATCTTTTGACTGCATCAGTCTCTTCTTCACACAAAAGCTTATTGGAGATCAAGACTGATAATACTTCATAGCTTAAAGGATACTCCTTCTCACCTAGCATAAAGAGCTCTATTCCACTCTGAGTGGAAAGATGATGAACATGACTCATGCTGAAGTATTCCCATGTAACAGATAAATCATAGTAAGGAAATTTCCAATGAGTATCAGAAGGATTTGGATCATATAGTCTGCTGAACTCAACCCATAGCTCTTGCTCCTTTGCATCTGGCTTATACTTGGTTTTCAGCTTCTCTTGAACTAATACCCATAATTCATCTAAATCCATTCTGTTACATGCTCTAAGAAGATTTTCAAAGTTCTTGAAAATCTCAACCTTGTTTCCAACTCTTGTTATCTTCCATGCTTTGCCAAACTTATCATTGTAGATTTCCCAATCTATGACTGGATGCCTTGCATGTAAAGGTTCAGCAAAAATAATTTGTGAAACATGGACAACCATTTCTTTTGTCTGAACAGAAGGCAATTCTGCTTTCTCTGCTTGTTCCTTCTGATCATCTTTTCTTCCTTTGGAAGGCCTTTCTTGTGTATCCATGACAAAACTGGTTTTGTTTCTTCTGTAAGCCTCTAAGTATAGAAGCTTCAATTCATCAAAAGATTTACCTTTGAGTTGATGATCCTTCATGTTCACTTCTCTTTTCAGATATATCTTGAAGAATTTCTTCTGATCTGCTTTAGAATGTGGCATTTTAAATCCTTTCTTCTGATTCTTCTGGATCTGCTGATAGACATCATCCAATGCCTCTTGATTGTATTTCTTGGTGATGAAATCATTGAGTTTGATTGTCATTTCATCTGAGCTGAGAGACTCATCACACACCAGAGTGTAAGCTTCACCTCTTACAATTGGATCAATGGAAATGATGTATTGCAGCTGAGCATCAAACTTTTCTTGCAACATTCTTGATTCTTCTTCAGCCCTCATAACTTCTTCTTCATGAAGCTGTTTGGACAATGTTTCATCTACAACCAATTGTGCTTGCTCTTTCTGCTTCATCTTTTTAGGCTTTGGTTCACCTTCAACTATAATTTTCTTGCCCTTGTCTTTTGGTGATGATACTGGACTTGGAGCAGCAGATTGTTCATCAGAGACAAGAAACCTCCCTTGAGACTGTGATCCCCTCTTTCTTTTGTAAGACACTTGATCAGAACCTTTTAAATTCATAGCTAATAGCCTCTGAATCCCAGTAGGCTCTTGCTCTGCTTCAGCAGCAACTTGCTTTGCTTCAGCAGTATCTTTCAAGCTAACAAGCTCTTTTTCTTGAGTAGCAGGCTCTGTTTCTTGAATAGCAGGCTCTTCATCAATCACTGGAGTTCCTTCATGAAACTGAAATTGAATCTCTTCTTCATTTTTAGAACTACCCATCCTCCCCATTTTGGAAGAGAGACCCAAACCCTCTGCATCTGAACTTGAGGAACTAGTAACAACCAACTGAGATGTTCCTTTACCCTTCAACAATTTCACCTTCAACTCTAATTTCTCAACCCTCTTAACTAACTTGGTGTTGATCTCTGTAAAATGTTTGTTTTGACTTTCAAGAGAAGTTTGCAAGTGCTGCACTTGCTCCTTTAATTCCCTTATAGTCTGAGCATCTACACTTTGTTGTGGAGGAGATTGCGGTGGTGAGTTATAGTGTGATAATGATGGTGATGTTGCAGATGGTGTTTGTGTTTGTTGATGAGATGGTAATGGTACTGGTGATGGTGGTGTGACTGATGGTACTGTTGGTGTGAGTGATGGTACTGGTGATGGATGTGGTGATGAATGATCAGGTTCTTCAGAATGTTGTGGTAACATTTCCTCAAAAAGTGGTACTTCTTCTCCTTGAAAACCAATTTTCATGTTTGAAAACACCTTGTGTGTAAGTTTGGGAGTTTTAAAAGGTTTGTTTGGGGGAAGTAACAAATGTTTGGATTTGTTGATGAGGCACTGAATGAACCTTGGGTACATCAAAAACTTTGTTTCACTGTCCACATTTTTAACCAATCCTTCAAAAATATATTTTGAAAAGTTGAATTTCTTGTTTGTTGCCAGGCAAATGAGAGCTGCAGCCATGTTACCACTAAATTGCTCCCATGAGGTTTTCTTTTGGCTTAAACAATGAAGGATGGTATGAATCAAAAATCTCCATTGAGGGGTAAAATGCTTTTTAAGAAATGTAAGCTTTGTAGAAGTTACATTATACCCCATTTTTGTCAAATTTTCAAAAATTTTAGTATCAGGTAGTTGACTAATGCCATCTGAATCATCCAAATGAAGATGTCTTCTAATGGATGATTCGGTAAAAGTCAAGGTTCTACCATCCACTTTGACCATTAACTCTTGAATCCCATCCCTAAGAGTGTTAACTTTAGCAGTTTGCCAAAATTGTGAAATTTGAGATTCAAAAATAGTGGGATTCACGAGTAAAGCAAACCTGACATAAGAATTGTTTAGAAAATCCACTGCTTGATGAAAAGTTTCATTGTCATCAGACTTTTCCAAAAATGCTAATTGGTTGTGACATTTGACAAAACTTAGACGGGCCATGGTGAAAGGTTTGATGAAAATTTTGATTTCGATGGTGGGATTTTATTGTTGTACTGGTAGAAGATGAAAGGTGAGTGTGAATTATGATAAGGATTGATTATGAGAAAAATGACTTTTGACCGACTATAAAAGTTATGGATAAGTAATTGAAGAGGCGGTCAAAAAGATCTTTTATTATAATAACTATATCCTTAATTCAAGGAAAACATGAATAATTCACAAAAATACCCTTTAAAAACAACGGCTATCTTTTAACCTGACAGACTCAACGGCTATGTAGCAGTACCATTTTACTCTACCAGTACTAAAATTTGAACTACCAGTACCTTGTTTTGAAATAAAACTTGGCAGTCTCTTTGAAATTTTAGAAAATATCCCTTATAGTTTTTAGCAAACTATCAGCTATCAACGGATTTGATAAGTCTTTACCAAGAGCCGTTTGCTTTGGACTAGTCAGTTCTTTTAAGTTTTTGAAACTGGGTGAACTGATTACCTTATAGTTTTTATCAAACTATCAGCTATCAACGGATTTGAGAAGTCTTTACCAAGAGCCGTTTGCTTTGGACTAGTCAGCTCTTAAAGTTTGAAAAACTTGGTGAACTGATTACCATTTCCACACAATGATTTTGTTAGCAATCTTGAGTAACCTGTAATGGTTAGTTGTAAACCAAAAGAACAGAGTGCAAAGCACTTGTTTTATAGCATTGTTAACATTTAAACATCAAGATGAGCAAAAACAGAGCAAACTTTGAACTAACAATACCAATTTTGTACTGACAGTACCTTATGACTAACTAGCAGTACCATGATTAGAGGCCAGAACTTGTTTATTTATATACAAAACACATGTTTTTCAAAGATTTATCATACCAATACCTGCTACCAGGTATTTAAACCTACCTAAATCAAAAGCTTTGGTGAGAAGGTCTGCAAAATTATTTTCAGAATCAATTTTGACAACTTGAATTAACCTTTTCTCATTGCAATCTCTTATGAAATGGTGTTTGATTTCAATGTGTTTTGTTTTTGAATGTTGAACTGGATTTTTAATGATACAAATAGTACTGCTGTTGTCAATGTAAATAATGGTGTTAAGAAAATTGTACCCATAGTCAAGCAATTGATTCTGGATCCAAAGAACTTGGCCACAACAACTTGCACTTGCAACATATTCTGCTTCAGTTGTAGAGTTGGCCACCATTGTCTACTTCTTGCATTGCCATGATATGAGTCTGCAACCAAGAAATTGACATCCACCAGTTGTGGATTTTCTGTCTAGGGTTGCACCAGCATAGTCACTATCTGAGTAAGCTACCAAATCAAAAGATGATTCCCTTGGATACCATAGACCCAACTTAGGCTGGCCCTTTAGATATCTGAAGATCCTTTTGACTGCTGTGAGATGAGAAACTTTTGGATTGACTTGAAACCTTGCACATACACATACTGAGAACATGATATCTGGTCTTGATGATGTAAGATACATTAGTGACCCAATCATTGATCTGTAGTTGTGCACATCAACATCTTCACCCTCAGCATCTTTGTGTAACCCCTTTTCTGGATCCATTGGTGTACTTGCAACCTTTGAATCTGCAAACCCAAATTTCCTTAGGATCTCAGCTACATACTTATCTTGGCTAATAAATATGCCTTCATTTGATTGTTTCACTTGGAGACCCAGAAAGAAAGTAAGTTCCCCCATGGAACTCATTTCAAACTTACTGTGCATAAGTTTTTCAAACTCTACACACAATTTCTTATTTGTGGATCCAAAGATAATGTCATCAACATAAATCTGTACCAGCAAGATGTCTTTCTTGGTTCTTTTGATGAACAAAGTTGGATCAATCTTGCCTCTTTGAAATCCATTTTCCAATAAATAGAAAGCCAATGTTTCATACCATGCCCTGGGAGCTTGGTGTAAACCATAAAGAGCTTTGGTAACCTTATACACCTTGTCTGGATATTCTGCATCAATGAAGCCTGGAGGTTGAGAAACATACACCTCTTCTTCAATAGTACCATATAAAAAGGCACTTTTGACATCCATTTGGTAGACAGTGAAACCTATGAAAGAAGCATAGGCCAAAAATAGCCTAATTGCTTCAATTCTTGCAACTGGAGCAAAAACTTCTTCATAATCCACTCCTTCTTCTTGAGTATACCCTTGGGCCACCAATCTGGCTTTGTTTTTTTATCACTATTCCCCTTTCATCTTTCTTATTTCTGAAAACCTATTTGGTTCCAATTGCCCTGTAACCTTTGGGCAAATCAACCAGTACCCAAACCTTCTGTAGTTTGAATTGAAGTAGCTCTTCTTGCATTGCTTCAACCCAGCTTGAATCATCTAAGGCTTTTATAATGTTTTTGGGTTCTACTTGAGAGAGAAAGCATGAAAACAGGCATATGTGGGCAACTTCATGGTTCTTTTCTTCATACACAGCTAGGACAAACCCATCTTTGTCTGAAGATAAGACTTGAGTTCTTGTTTTAACACCAGAATCAATGCTGCCAATCACATTTTCAATGGAGTGATCTTTGAGAATTCTTGTGTTGTGTGTTGTAGGAACATCATAGGAAATTGGAAGGTTTCCAATCCCTATATCTTCTGGTAAGGAATCATTTGATAGAACATTTAATGGTTCAGCAGGACCAATTTGTGAACTGGCAGTACCATCTTGTGAATTGGCAGTACCATTTTCATTTTCAGAATTTTGTTGATTCCTTTGATCTTGAGTTCCATGATCATCTTCAACACCTTCATTTGTAGTATTTGAAGGCTCTCCAAGACTTGAAGATGAATCCAATCCTGTCCAAAGTGGCATCAAGATGTAATCTTGATCCTCAGTTGTTTCATCATTGTCTTCAAAACCTGCATTATCATTAGTATTTGTACCTGTGACAGGCACATAATTCATAGATTCTGAAAGTTTATCAATGTCAAAACACCAATCTGGTCCAGTGCCTGCAACATTTGGTAGTTTCTCTTGGAACTCTATGTGCAGGTTTTCTTCCACTAGCCTAGTGCATTTATTATACACCCTATAGGCCTTACTTTGCAAAGAATACCCTATCATGTAGCCTTCATCAGCTTTTCCTTCAAACTTTCCTAGATGATCTTTGGTGTTGAGAATAGTGACATGACATCCAAAAGGTCTCATAAAACTTAGAGATGGTGTTCTACCAAACAAAAGTTCATAAGGAGTCTTTCTATGAGGTTTATTCACAAGAACCCTATTCTGTACATAACAAGCAGTACCTACTGCTTCAGCCCAAAATGAAACAGGCAACTTAGAATCTACTAGCATTGTTCTAGCAGCCTCTATAAGTGTTCTATTTTTCCTTTCTGCTACTCCATTTTGCTGTGGGGTTCTAGCTACACTATATTCTCTTTTTATTCCTTTTTCTTTGCAAAATTCATCCATAACTCTATTCTTGAATTCTGTCCCATTGTCACATCTAATTACTTTTACTTTCTTATCAATTTGGTTTTCTATCCCTGTAATGTAGGACTTAAGAATCTCACTTGTTTCATCCTTAGTTTTTAAAAAGAAAACCCAAGAGAATCTGCTGTAATCATCAGTAACTACAAGACAATATCTTTTACCATTCAAGCTATTCACAGAAGTAGGACCAAAGAGGTCCATATGAAGCATGTATAAAGCTTGAGAAATTGAGTTATGGGACTTGGGCTTACAAGAAGCTCTATGTTGTTTGCCTTTTAGACAATCAACACAGGTTTGGTCATTTTGAAAAAACTTTTTGGGTAAACCTCTAACCAAATCATATTTTGCAATTGTATTGATTGTTTTAAAGTTTACATGACCAAGTCTTCTATGCCAAAGCATAGATTCATCCAATGATGCTTTTGCTACTAGACAGGTTAAACTCTCTTTAGGAACAATGTTCTTTAAATCAACAATGTACATATTGTTCTTTCTAGGGATTTTAAGAAGAATCTGACTTTCATCAGGGATTTTAAAATCAGGAGAAAGTACAATGCATTCAGTCTCAGTAAAAAGAACTTTGTTCTTTGTGTCACACATTTGTGAGACACTTAAGAGATTAAACTGTAGTTCTTTCACAAAGT
The DNA here is from genome assembly GCA_030686995.1 of Artemisia argyi. Classification (NCBI taxonomy): domain Eukaryota; kingdom Viridiplantae; phylum Streptophyta; class Magnoliopsida; order Asterales; family Asteraceae; genus Artemisia; species Artemisia argyi. The sequence continues at coordinate 135,636,873 of CM060680.1, forward strand.
ACACATTTTCACAATCTAATTTACTGGTTTTAATTGTACCTTTACCAGTAATCTTTCCTTTGATTCCTCCCCCAAAGGTAACATATCCTCCATCAAATGATTTGAAGTCTGTGAGGTAAGACATGTTGCCTGTCATGTGCCTTGAACATCCACTATCTACATATCCTTGATCTACAATATCATTTGAATGTTCCTGCACATGTAAACACATATTTGTTTCCTTGGGGTACCCAAGCCATGACTGACTTGGGTTTGCCTCGTGCATTAATGTAATCAATTCTTTTTAGGACTGTTGATGCACCATTTGATTGGAGTGGTCTCCAAATCCAACATGCTGAGGACTTAACAGCATTTTCATTTTTGACACATTTTGTGGTTTTTGGTCTGACAGTACCAAATTTTGCAGTACCATTTGGTCTAGCAGGACCATATGGTCTAGCAGAACCTTTTGGTTTTGGTTTCCAGTCTTGTGTTTTATCCACAAAATTCCTTTCAATATGACTTTTCACAACTTTTGGTGTATGTTTGAAAGTATTACTTGCACCCTTAGTAGTGAATTTTGGGTAAACAGGCTCATTTGTTCTAACAGTATGATTGACTTTTTGTGTGTTAGATTTCACAGAACCTTTTGTGGGGTTTGTTTTACTTGTTTTAGACCTTGATGTACTCCCAGAAACCCAATTGTTACAATAAGCATGAGTATGATTAAAACTACCACAGTAATAGCATGCCTTATTGTACAAAACAAAGTTATCACCAAGTTGATGTGACTTAAGATTGTTCCAATTTCTTTGACTACCTCTAGGTTTGCTATTACATTTAGCACAACATTCAACTGTTTTTAGAACAACTTTAGTCTTTGTTATACTCTCTACACTTTTAGGACTGATTGGTCCTACTTTGTTTCCTTTCTTAGAAACAGTCTCTTTTCCATTCTCATCAGATGTGCAACCTTCAATAGTTGTAACATCTGAGCTCTTATTAGTGAGCACCTTTTCTTTGGAGAGAGAAGTATCACTTGTACTCTCAAAAGGTTCACTATTTTCTACAGGTTTTACCTTTTCTAGTGGTTTATTTGTGAGTTCATGTAAACCTGATTCAGCAAGATCTAAACCTGGGGGACAAGGAATTCCTCTGTAAGGAGGTGGACATGTGTTGTATCCAATCCCATATATGATTTTCTTGTTCATTTGGTTCTCAACTATACTTTTAGTACATGCAGAAGCATTTTCTAATGTTGTAACAGTTAGTTGAATATTATCTTTTGCTTGTTTCACTTTAGCAAACTCAGTTCTTAACAGATTTATTTCAGCATCTTTAAGAAGTATGTCTCTATTAAGAATAGCTTTTGTTTCAGAAAAGGTGAGTTCATTCTCTCTAAAGTGAATTATCTGCTTTTCAAGTTTGGACATACCACACTTATGATTAACTAGGTCTTGATGAGTTTTTCTCTCTTCTACTTTTAGTTCATCATAAAGTTTTCTTAAGATTTCTAATTCTTTAAAAACTTCACAAATAGCAGAACATTTAGTAATTTGTACCTCAGGATTGGAGAGAGCCATTAAGGCTAATTCATTTGAGGATGACTCTTCTTCACCCATAAAGCTCCAATCAAAACCCAGACCATCAATAGCTACCATAGCTTTTGTTTCAGTGATGTCCACTTCCTTGCTCTTGTTCTCATTGTTTCCCCTGTTCTTGTTCTCAAAACCTCTTCCCTTATCACCCTGCTTCTTTGGTCTTCTACATTCTCTTGAGTAGTGACCCTTCATGTGGCAGTTGTAGCACTCCACTTTAGACTTGTCATACCCAGCAGGTTCATTGCCATTGATGACAATCTTCTTTCCAGTCCTCATCAAATATTTCTTAGCCCTCATGCTAAGAAGTGAAAGCTGCCATTTTATGTCCATTTCTTCAAGATCATCATCACTGATCTCTTGAAGATCTTCAAAGGTCAGTGTGGAACCATTGTGTTGTGATGTTAGGAAAGCACAACCAATTGTTTCATCTAAAATGGTTTTGGTACTGCTGGAAGTACTGGCAGTACCAAAATTTGTGTTGGCAATACCTTCTTCTCCACCATCTTTTTCTTCATCAACTTTCTTGGAAGTACCATGAGATGACATAAATGCCATATTTCCTGAGCTTGAACTAGTAGACTTCTTTAGTTCATGCTCTACTATTTTGAAGTTGCTGTAAAGATCATTGAGACTCATGGAATCAATATCTGGTTTGTTTTTCCAGACAATGACATGCATGGCCCATTCAGAGGGTAGACTTCTAAGGAATTTGGAGTTTAAGTCTTCTTGAGATATTATCACTTCGTGAATGGCTAACTGACTAGAAAGCTTTTGTAGTCTATTGAACATGCTGTCCAAAGACTCATTTGGTGTGGCTGAAAAGTTTTCAAACTGTTGTTTTAAAAGTGTTTTCTGGGTTTTCTTGGTGGCATCATTACCACCAAATCTAGCCACAATAGCTTGAAAAAGGGTTTTAGCACACTTGTATTTGTTAAAGACTAGAAGCTGGTCATTTGGAATAGACATGAGAAGCATACTCCTGGCTTTAATGTCATTTCTCTTTTGAATTCTTTCTTCAGCAGTTATTGGATTTACTTGCACAGTTGTGACAAGTGCATTATTTACTATGGAGGTGGTGGTTACTGGTTTAAATGAGTTTCCTTCTTCAATGATCTCCCAAAGTGCATAGTCTTGCACTTGGAAGTATTGTTCAACCCTCAGTCTCCACATCTCAAACTCATTCTGTTTGAGTAATGGAAGTTTTGCAGCCACATTGGTTTGAATGTGCTCAACATCCATTTTTGCTTTGTTCTTTTATGTCGTAAATATCAGCCTTGCTCTGATACCACTTGTGGAAGGATTCTCTATATATATTTGTGCAAACACTTAGGATGTTAATCTCAGTAATGTGTTTAGGATATTTATGAATGAATGTGAGTTAGCACGCGGAATTTACTAAAACACACTAAAGGAACAAAGGTGATGAATAAGTAAATGAGAATGAACACAACATGAATAACACAAAATGATTCAAGATTATTGATGAAATAATACGGGTGATCTAAACTATCACCAGGATTACAAGTGTAACCTTGAATCTTTGATACGTGAAAGGGTTTAAATATGGAAGTTATGCATGGGAAAGATGAGTGTAAGAGATATGAAAGTTGTGTCTAAGAAGGTGTCTTAAGGGTTCCTTTTATAGTATAAGGAGCCCTTATTACAAGTGGTCAAGTTGCTTAATATAATATATTAGAGGTTTATCTTATCCTAATATTACACATTTCAAGGTAAAACACTCCATTATATCTACTGAGACTTCTGTACTACTTCTACTTAACGTATAACTTTGTACAAAGACTAATAATACAAGTAAATATCTCTAATTAAAATATAGCAACTTGTCGTGAAAACTGGCAGGACCTTCTTTAACTAGCAGTACCTTCTTACCCAGAAGGTACTGTTAGTATATCTTCAACATCAGCAAAACTGAAAAGGCAGACTTAACTATCACTAGCAGGCTCTTCTGGCAGACTCTTTACTTTGTGCATTTTATTCCCAACAAAAACCGATAGGAAATTGAAACCTAAGTTTGATCCCAAGGATGTCCTCGACGAGGAGCTCACACGTATAGGATAGCCCATGACCTAGAGTCTAGCTACAAGACTTGTAAATTAAGAAAAGCGCTTCTTGGGCGGCAACCCATGTTTTGTGTGTTTTTTTTTGTTTGATTTTTATTTGTTTGATTTTATTTGCTTCCGTATGCGTGTTTTATTTTTATTGTTGGTAAATCATGGTTCAAAGTAAATTGTGAAAATGCTTTATTTTGTTTTTAACTTCGTCTTAATTACATATAAAGGTATTTTGCAAAAGCTAAGTGTAAGGGAAATCAAAATTTGTTTATAAGAACGAAAATGAGCATGATTCACAACAATATTAAATGAACATGTATATTAGTATTTGTTAGAATCAAATGCTTGTATCGAGTCATAATGATGTTTTGCAGGATTTTCCAGGAAATAAGGCATAAGTTTTTCCAGAATTTTTCGGAAATTTAACATAAGATTTTTCCAGGAACATTCTGACGGCGTCAGGTACTAAAATTCTGAAAAATTTTGCGAGTTTTGTTTAAACCGGAGTCTTAAAGTTTTTGTTGATTCTTTAGTTTTATAAATTCTAGGAAATCTGCAAACATTCATTCCACAAGCATTATATCTTAATTTGTTTTATAGGATTTTTTTTATTTTATATAGATTGCCACCGATTTTACGCGAGGTTTGCCTTGATTGTTTTCTCAGGTTTAACAGGTTATATATGACAAGAAGATGATTTATATTTCTAGAGGGAAGCTTTCAAAGTTCATTTTCTTGGAGGAAGATCTAACCTTGTTGACACACTATCCACACCGAACGAATCAGGGGAGTATTTGTTTTCATTCTTTTACCTGTTTTACTTTTACATCCTTTAATTGAACATTGGGGATAATGTTCATCCTAAGTGTAAGGGGAGGGTAAATGATGATACCTTATAGGATACAATTGCACTTGAGTTTGTTTGTTTGATAGTAGGTGTGTAAAAAAACTAAGAGAAATACTTGCTAGGGCAATTTTAGCGCCAAATTTAATTTTTTTTACAATATTTAGGAGTGAAACTTTAGCCTTAACAAGCTTCTCATGGATAGGAGTTGCATGACTAGCACAAAACCGTACCACTTAAAAAAAATTTCCACCCAAATATGTGAGGTTCGCCTTTAGATTTGATAGGAAAAACATTCATTATTAGTACTTATGAGTGTACCGGTAGTATTTAGATTCTAGAACTTGCGTTAGTGATTCATCCCGAGACCGCTAGTGAGACTACATTCGTGTAGTAGGATTTACTACATAATAAGAGGCATTAGGATCATCCTTGTGTTTAAACCCGTATCATAATTACTTGACCATTTAAGTCATATTACTTGACTAGTAAAGTCAATTAATTTTTCTCACACCTTAGCGTTGTACTCATTTTTAGTACACGATACCCCTAGTACACCCCTCCGAGCCTATCTTTTCGTTTCTAACTTTAAGCATTTTACTTAAAGGAAGAATTTGTTAACAATCAACCCAAATGTGCAACCAAATCGCATTAGCCTTCCTTGTATGCACTCATCTTTAGTGGATTATTGTTATTTGTTTAAACCCTTAGTTAATTATCTAATTGATTACATGGTTGCTAAGTCGAGTCATATCTTGTACATATTGTTTTGGGACGATTGGGACTCATGGGTAAAGTACTATTGTTATGGAGTAATGGGGAAGAACATCATATATTACCCCCATATGTGCATTAATCTTAAAAAGTACTCCAAGTGTTTTGATTATCTTGATTCGAGTCATTAGAGTAGTTTATTGTAAAGTATGTAAAAGTTCAAGTGTAAGGGGAATGCAAATCCCCTATGATGTATTATTTTGGATGGTAGGGTAAGAGTGTATGCAAAAAAAAAAAAAAAAAAAAAAAAAAAAAAAAAATCAAGAAAAAGAAAGAGAAAAACATACGGACTACCATCCCGTTTCATTCTATGTTTGTTGTATGTTTTTTGTTATTTTTGATTTATTAGCTTAAGTCGAGTCGAGTCTTGGCTTAGCAACGCCATATTGTACATGTAATTAACCAAGATGATTAACTCGCCACCAGTAAATATTGCCTTTATCCAACAAAACCGTGTTTTCCATATCCCTACACCTAACATTATAACCCTTTAAAAGACCTCTTTGATAGTTTATCCTAGGTGATTACGCCAAGTGGTGGAGGTTTGATCCTTTCCCAAGCCTATGGTAATCTATTTGCTATGACAGGTAGTGAGAGATGTTTTCCATTTCCATAATGTGATATATACTTAATTACACCCGAGAGATGTGAGAATCTAAACACTATTTGTGAGGTGCTAGTGTATAACCTCCGTGCTTGTTTTTGGTTTTTAGTGGAACGATTATTTGTTGTAATTACTTTTATATTAGTGTTAAATGACCCCTAACTTGTGTTTTGATTAGAATAAAAGCGCATTTGCTTGAGGACAAGCAAATCTCAAGTGTAAGGGTATTTGATAAGGCGAAAAGCGTACCGCTTTTAAGGGGTCATTAAAGCCCGAATTCGTGATTATTTGATCAATTACTGCCCTAAATCGTTCCTTTTGTCATTTTATGTACTTTTGAGGAGAAATCTAGAAAATGAAGCATTTTGAACATTTTTGTAGCTTAAAAGTGAAGAAAACGGCAAAGTCTCAAAATCCATGCTGGGAACAGTACCTGACGACGTCAAGACTTCACATATGACGGCGTCAAGCTTGGCAAAATAGGTGGAAGTGGAAAATACACGTGACGGCCCAGGACATTTTTAGTGTTATTGACCTGACGGCGTCACCAAGGCCGTCAGGGTCATTTTACAAGTGACGGCCCAGAGCTCAATTTCTACATGACAGCGTCAAGACTGGATCTTGGCAATACGACTCTTAACTTGGCGGCAAGTTGACGGCGTCAGAAGCTACAACGTGACGCCGTCAGGATGGATTCTCAATATATATTTTTCCAATTTTTCATTCATAGATGTGGAAAATTAGGAGGAACTTTACCACAAACCCTAGGTCGAATTTTCATCATATTGTAGGGGTTTTAAACCCTTCTTTCATCTATGTTTGAATAAATATAAGTCTTCCAATAATCATTCAATATGTATACGTGTTGTTTGATTCTATCTTATGCTTGTCTTTCTTTTAACATGTTAGGCCAGGTTTTTATTGTGTTTGCTTAGATGTAGTGAAACCTAGATGTTGATTATTGGTTGATTGTTTGTTTATAATTGTTGTGGATGATTGTATTCGATGTTAGGCTTAAGAAAACTGGCAGACTTCCATTGGTAACTTGCTAGAACGTCTTAAGAAACATGATAGGAGGTGTACTACGATTTTTGGTTATATTTAATGCATAAGTGAATTCTAGTGATCCCATGTTAGGAGCTTTTAGTCGGCTCGACATAGGAGTGAAGTAGGAGCTTATAGAGTTAGGGAATATTGTACACGGCCCTACGACTAGTATTAAGGAATATAACCCGTCATCCATGCAATTGTAACAAGCTAATCAACCGGTAAAAGATATCTAGGGAGTAATGAAATCTAAGTAAACACACCTTTTCTCATTATTGTTTCCACCACATTAGTTAATTTTCATTTCTTTTATTTTATTTTGATTGCATTTGTAGTTAATTGGGTTGGTTGACTAGCAACTAATTCCGCCCACTCCTTCAAAATCCGAGATATTACTTGCTTTCATAAAATATAAAAAATACAAAAAGAATCATCCCTCACCACCTCTAGACCTAGTTTAGTAGGCTTTCTAATCCTAGCAACACTATTCCTAAGTTGAACGATCAATCCCCACGCACTTGTCACTATACTATACTACAACGATCAGGTACACTGCCTGGCGGGGATTGCAAGCTTCTCAAGATCCCTTGAGAGGTAAAACCTGTTGCGAGGGCGCAATCCCGCGTATCATGTAGCCTTCTTCTTGCAACCGTAGCTTGGCGCCTACCGACCCACCATCTACCATCATGTTGGAAAACAAAAATACATGTAGTTTACTAGATTAGATATTCCTCCCCCGATACACTTGTATAGTCTCGGGGGGGGGGGGGGGGGAGGGACTAAGAATATTGTGGTATTACACCTTTTCCTAGGAAAGGATGGGAGGTATCTCATCCTTATGGTTGTTTACAATAAATACCCTCACAAGTCTCACTTGTGAGGTGTGTGTTTCAATAATAAAGAAAAGCTTTGTCTCACCAATCTCTCTTCCTTCTCTCTACTTTCTCTCTCTAACATCAACACCACCATGTGTGTGACCGGTTACTATTCTGGCCGTCCACCCGACACCACAATATCACAACCTAGACTAGATCATTGTTCCTACCATTGGTATCAAGAGCTAACCGGGGGTTTAGGTTGTTTTGTTTATTTGTTTGGTGTTTCTTATGTGTCTCGTATAGGTTTTATATGTCCAATTAATTGTTCTTATTTTTCTGGTCGTAAACTGCTGCTACTGTTTATGGGCTCAAAGCAAACAGTCCAAATATTGTCCTTTCATTTTTTATGGTCAAAAAATCAGTCCGAATATGGTGTTTTTTTGTATCAAATCTTTGTTTTTGAATCCTAAATTTATTGTTTTATGTTATATTTTGATTCTAAACAAGATTGTTATGGTTATTTCAAGTTTTTATGGTCAGGATCATGTCTTTATGGTCTGATTTCAAGCTTTTAAGAGTTTCAGATACGAGAAAAAAGTGGCAGTACTTTTTTCTAGCAAAAAGTCTCGTATTGGGTTTTGCTCGCATTATGGGCTGTGAAGACAGGTCTGCGATGGCAGATTGTGATAGCTACAGTGCGAAGCTTTTGTTACCCACGTTTTTACGAAAGAAAATGCTGCCAAATTTTTTACTCGAATCTGCGATACTAACCTGCAATACCATAAGATACTTAAAGTCTCGGATTTGACCAGTTGACCAAAGATTATTAAACCTTAACAGTCCATGATTAATGAAAAAGAAAATAAAAAGAAAAAGTCAACCGAAATGAAATAAAAAGTCAAATGAAGATAAGAAAAGTTGTACAAAGTCTACAACCAACATTAACCCAACAGTCAACAACATACAACTTCCTATCTCATCTCAGTCTCACCTCCAACTCACGTCACCAATATTAATAATTACAACAAAACCACAACTACAATCTCTTTTCTGATTCGTTAATAAATTGTAAACACAAGACCTCGGTTTGATACATCAATGATCTTCAAACGAAATAACAACAAAAGTACCGACCCGAGACCTTTATTTAAAGATCTTGTAGACGTGGAGAGAACAAACAACATGGGTTGTGATGGTTATTTTTGTGAGGTTCAAGTGTGTATTATAGAGAAAAGGCGATTAGGTTGCTGGTCATTATCATAGGACATGAGTGGGGATGTGAATTCATTATGAAGTTTTAATGAAAATAGGTTGTTCATCTTTCGTTGGTCTTTAGCAGTAAAAAGTATGGCACATTTACATTTAGTTGGAGTGATAAGGATGGATAAATGATTTGTTGTTGCGTTCTTTTTGAAAGGGAGATATAAGGAAAAGATAATGTTAGATCTACTTTGTACTGATTAAAAAGGGTGGAGTGTATTTGTTGTGATTGAGTCGTTGACTATAGGCTTGGGAAGAAGGAGTTATAAGTGTGGGGGCGTGTATATGTGAGAATATTAGGGTAAGCACAGTTAAATACCCGTGGATTAGGGTTAAGGATTAATGGGTTTTGTGGAATTGGAGTTGGACTTTGAAGCATGGGTAGTTTATCACTTTAAACAAACTGGGCTTGACTAATGTTTGGATTGGAATGGGTTCTAATAATCTTGAAGTAAACGTGGATGGTGCATATGGGATCGGCCACATATTCTTTGAGCTAAAATGTATTTCGACTGTATAAACAAATATTGGCTTAAGATTCTTATTCCGTTTATTTTAAATTATGTGGTATAAGGTTGTTGGACTTAAAATTTGGCTACAAATTATTGGACTAGTGATTGGACATGGACTCAGACTATGGACAAAATAAAACTTACGGGGTTTGACTATTTTTTTTGGGATAAATTTGTACTACTTGATCGATTGGAAGTTATTTTTTGAGATCACGTTTCATCACGAGATCATTTGAGTTTAACGGAATTAAGAAATTATGGTCGCTTAATTGGTTTGCTACTTTACGGGTTCGTGTACTTAGTATCTCAAATATCTAGGGGTTGGTTGGATGCACGATGTTTGAAGATCCTTGCTCGAGCGTATTCACAGTGATTAGACTTGGCTATCTAGTTATATCTGTCAACGGGTTTACGTTGTGGCCACACAGAATATTACTATCACTTAAAGGAGTTACGTTGTAGTGCTAAGTGTCACACGAGATGTGGATAGATCAAGAGGCGGGTATATACAGTAAAGGATGGAAGGATGGGTATATACCACCACCTAAGGAGTTTTGAATGTTTCCTCCAAAATAGGTTCTTAATCATAAATTAGTGCAAGTTTAAGTCGCGAAATTGTCTATTATCAAGCTTCATCAAGAGATTGTCGTTTTTTGAGCTTATAACGGGATTCTAGTACAAGATCTTCTCAAGAATTGGTCAGACTTAAAGACAAGAGGTGGAAATTGTTAGAGACGTGTTTCAACTTGTGCTCCTATAAAGTTGAACATGCTACATCAAGTGGTTTAGGCATATCACGAGCTTCATTTAATTCTGATGAGGCGAAAAATGATCCGTTTTTAGGGGGTCATTTAAGCCCGAATCCGAATTTATTTGATCAAATATTGCCCTAAATCGTTCCTTTTGTGATTTTAGGTGTTTGGAGAGCGAATTCTGGAAAAGAGGCTATTTTGGACGTTTTTGGAGCATAAAGTGAAGAAAACGACAAAGTACCAAAAATCCAAGCTGGAAATACAAGGTGACGGCGTCAAGGGTTTGCTCTTGACGGCGTCAGACATGAAGAATAAATTACCGTAGCTGGTGACGGCGTCAGATGGAGTTATGACGGCGTCAAAGTGGACAAGAATAATTTACCGTGGGTGGTGACGGCGTCACATAGGCCGTCACGATTTTATCTAGGGCGTCCGAGGAAGTGTATGGCGGCGAGTTGACGGCGTCAGATTTAACTCTTGACGCCGTCAGGACGATTTTCCTATATATAGTTTTCTAGTTTTTTTTCATTAATAGGGAGAAGTTTTGGTGAAACCCTAAAGACGATTTTGGTGCCTCTTTTACAGGTTTTTCAAGGGTTCCAAACCCTTGAGACCTTGCATTGTAATTGAGATAAGTATACTCTTAATTCAATCAATATGTCTATGTGTTGGTTGTCTATCTTTTGTTCTTATCTTAATTCTACTATGCTAGACTAAATTTCCTTTGTGTTTGCTTAGATCTAATGAAACCTAGATGTTGATTATGTGTTGATTACTTGTCTATTCTTGTTTTGAATGAATGATATTATATGTTAGGCTTAAGAAAACTGGCAGATCTCCAAATGGTAACATGCTTGAACGTCTTAAGAAACATGAACCGAGGCGTACTAGGTCTTTATTGGTTGTATTTAATGCATGAGCCACTGTTTACAATCCCTATAGTTGTGCTGGGTCATGGTGTAGGAGGAGATAAGAGCTCATAGAGTTGGGGAGTTATGTATGCCACTCCACGAATGGTATTAAGGAATACAACCCGTCATTCATACAAGTGTAACAAGTAATTAACATGTAAAAGATATCTAGGGAGTAATGAAGTCTAAGTAAACACAATTTCTCCAACCACTGCTCACAACCTTAGTCTAATATTAGTTTAATTTCATTTTCATTAGTTAATTAGTTATAAAGTAGTTTTTGGGTTAGTTGATTAGCAACTAATTCCGCCCACTCCTTCAAAACCCGAGATTTTAATTGCTTTCATAAAAATATAAAAATACAAAAATAATCATCTCTCACCTCTAGAACTATTAATTAGGCTTTCTAATCCTAGCGACACTATTCCTAAGCTGAACGATCAATCCCCCGGTACTTGTCACTATACTATACTACAACGATCAGGTACACTGCCTGGTGGGGGTTGTAAGCCTCGCGAGATCCCTCGAGAGGTAAAGCAAGGTGCGATTCCCACGCACCAAGTTTTTGGCGCCGCAGCCCGGGGAATAGTTATTGTCTAGGTTAGGATTTCTTTTTATTAGGTCTACTTGCTAGATTCCTTTCTAGTAAGATTTTATTTTTATTTTTTAGGTCTTCTTTAGTCTATCTTATTTCTTCGTGCTTGTGTTCGTAACTCTTTACCATCCGACATCATGGAAGGTGGTAACATCTTTGAACCCATCATCCCACCACAACAAAACCCACCACTAGAACCCCTTAGGCCCCGAACCTTAGGAGAGTATTCCCGACCTAGCCACCAAGGCTACCGAAACACCATTGAGCTCACCGGAGCCAATGTGACCCCCTTGCGATCCGACACCATCCGGTTGGTGCAAAGCGGATGTGCATTCCATGGACTTCGTTCCGAAGATCCAAACCAACACCTTAAGGACTTCCTCAAAATCGTAGATTCCATAGACCTAGGTGTTGAAACTAGAGAGACTACCCGTTTACGCCTATTCCAATTCTCTCTACGGGATCAAGCTAGTCAATGGCTTGAGCGTTTCCCCGAAGGTCCATCACCACATGGGACGATCTCGCCAATCACTTCCTTACCCAATTCTTTCCGCCGGAAAAGACCGCAATGCTTAGAAGGGACATTTTGTGGTTTGAGCAGCAGCGGGGTGAAACTTTCTACGAAGCTTGGGCCCGTTTTAAGGATCTCCTCCACAAACTCCCCCATCATGGTATAAACCTTTGGTTATTAGTCCAGATTTTTTACGATCATGTTGACTATCACACTAAGCGCACCATTGACAGAGCCGTGGGAGGTAAATTACGTGATAAGAACGCCGAGGAATCTTGGGCAATCATCGAGGAGCTAGCCACTAACAATCAGGAACTGTGGGAGTTTAAACATACAGTAGAAGCGGCCATCAATGCAGTCTCGGCATCTGGAGGAAACACCGAAATCCCCGATGAACTCTTATGCAAAATTGAGGCAAAAGTTGACTATTTTGAGGAAAGGCAAAGGAGACCCTTAAGTCCTAGACAAGCCACGGTCAATTCTGTCTCAAGATCAACTTCGATACCATTATCTGAATCACCCTCTAGAGAACATGTCGAAACTTTTCAGAAGTGCACTCCACCTTGTTCCCCTCCCAAGGAACTTAGCTCGGAATTTGAGGCTAGGATGAGAGAGTATATGGCGACCCACTCTGATCGGCTTGCTAGATTCGAAGAAGCAGTTTATAAGCAAAAGGAGGAGATGCAGGAGAAAATGAATGAGATGCTGAGTCTATTGGAGGAGTATACCAATCAGAGAACCCCCGAACGAATACTGCTAAGGAAAGAAAGCACTATTCCCACCACCCAATTTGTTAACTCCATCACCATTGTCCATAAAGATAATGAGAAGGTAAAAACTCCCGCTAAACAGACCGTAGAAAAACCGCCTGAGTCCCAACCTTTGAGCTACTACCTGAAACACGATATAAACAAAAACACCATAACAAATTGGATTAAGGGTGATGGGCGTAACCAATCCTCCGAACAGGTTCCCGAGAAAGAGAAAGAAGAGAAAGATGAGTATGATACGCTTATTGGAGGATCAGTGGTCGAGAGGTTATTAATACAGAAAGTGGCCACTAAGCAGGTAGCATGTGGGAATTTTGAAATACCAACGAGCATCGGGGACTTGAAACTTCTTAGTGCTTTCGCCGACCAAGGATCGGAAGTAAATCTTATGCCCCTAACTATTTACATCCAACTAACGTCAAAAATGCCAGCACCTACTCGTGTTAGGCTATCTCTTGTTGGACACTCGTACGTATACCCCCTAGGAATCGCAGAAGATGTATTAATCAATGTTGCAGGATTCATGTACCCCGTTGATTTTATGATCATTGATGATAAAGGGGATGGATGCATGCCAATAATCCTTGGGGCACCATTCCTCACCACCGCTAGGGCTGTCATTAAGTATGAAGATAGGAAGATTGAGTTTAAGTCTGGAAAGAGAAAGATTAGTTTTCACATGACTCCGCGAAGTGGGCATGAGAATTTGAGTTGGAGAATGATTAAAAACAACATTGGCACGACGCCCATTCGTGTTCAGAATAAAATTCTTGCATGGGAGGCAAGAATCAAGAGCTATAAGAAAGCTAAGGATGAAAGGAGAAAAAGCAATAAGGATCCGATAGAACTCAAACACACCCAACACACAAGCAATCATACACCGTTTGAGGAAGGGAACTTAATACTCTTGAGACACTTAGAAACCACAATACCACCCGATAAACCGAGTCCTTGGTGGTATGGGCCATTCACCATCGAAGGATTGAGCCAAGATGGGATAGCTAGCTTGAGAAGCAAATTAGGTGGGAAGGTTATTGCGAGTATTGATAGATTGAGGCACTACCACCATAACAGTAATGATCGCAATTATATGGGGTACATCATTTCAAATGATGAAATAACGTAGTAACCCACGACTTTGAGTCTAGCTACAAGACTCGTAAATAAAGAAAAGCGCTTCTTGGGAGGCAACCCATGTTTTGTGTGATTTTTATTTGTTTGATTGTTATTTGCTTCCGTATGCATGTTTTATTTTTATTGTTGGTTGATCATGTTTCTCAATTAAAATGTGGAAATACTTTATTATGTTGTTTAGCCTAGTCTTAACTTCAACCTAAAGGTATTTTTTGCAACAGATAAGTGTAAGGGGAAACCCCAAATATGTTTTTTAAGAAACAAACCGATCATGATTCTCCACAATATTTAATGAACATGTATATTCGTATTTGTTAAGAGTCAAATGCTTGTATTGAGTCATAATGAAGTTTTGCAGGATTTTCCAGGAAGTAGGACAAAGTTTTTCCAGAAATTTTCCGGAAACTTAACATAAAGATTTCTGCAGGTTCATTCTGACGGCGTCAGGCAATTGCTCTTGACGGTGTCAGGAGTCAAAAATCTGGAAATTTTACCGATTTTGTTTTTCTAACGGAGTCTTATAAGTTTTTGTGAATTATTAAGTTTTATAATCTCCAGGAAATCTGCAAACTTCATTCCACAAGCATTATATCTTATTTTGTTTTCTAGGATTTAGTAACTTATATAGGATGCCGCCGATTTTACGCGAGGTTGCCTTGTCTACTTTTGTCAGGATTTACAGGTTATTTGAGACAAGAAGATGATTTATATTCTGGAAGGGAAGCTTTGATTGTTCGTTTTCTTGGAGGAAGATTTAACCTGGCCAACCTAAAATACATACCGAGCGAATCAGGGGAGTATTTGAATTCATTCTCTTTACTTTTAACTTTTACATTCTTTACTTGAACATTGGGGACAATGTTCATCTTAAGTGTAAGGGGAGGGTAAAAAGATGATACCTTACATATGCACTTTCGCTTGAGTTTGTTTTGTTTGATAGTAGATGTGTAATAAAACTATGAGAAATACTTGTTAGTGTAATTTTAGCGCCAAATTTAAAATTTTTTACAACATTTAGGAGTGAAACTTTAGCCATAGCAAGCGTCTCATGGATAGGAGGTTGTATGACTAGCACATAACCGTATATTCAGAAAAATTTTCCACCCAAAATTGTGAGGTTCGCCTTTAGATTTGATAGGAAAAGCATTTATTATTGGTGCTTATGAGTGTACCGGTAGCATTTAGATTCTAGAACTTGCGTTAGTGATGCATCCCGAGACCGCTAGTGAGACTACATTCGTGTGGTAGGATTTACTACATGATAAGAGGCATTAGGATCACCCTTGTGTTAAACCCGTATTATAATTACTTGACCATTTAAGTCATATTACTTGGCTAGTTAAGTCAACTAATTTTTCTCACACCCTTAGCGTTGTACTCATTTTTAGTACACGATACCCCTAGTACACCCCTCCGAGCCTATCTTTTCGTTTCTAACTTTAAGCATCTTACTTAAAGGAAGAATTTGTTACACCCCACTTAAATGTACAACCAAATCGCCTTAGCCTTCCGTGTATGCGCTCATTTTTAGTGCATTATTGTTATTTGTTAAACCCTAAGTTAACTTTCTAATTGATTACATGGTTGCTAAGTCGAGTCATATCCTTGTACATATTGTTTTGGGACGATTGGGACTCATGGGTAAGTACTTATTTTATGGAGTAATGGGGAAGAACATAATATTATTACCCCCATATGTACGTTAATCTTAAAAGTGCTCCAAGTGTTTTGATTTTCTTAATTCGAGTCATTAGATTAGTTAATTGTAAAGTATGTAAAGATTCAAGTGTAAGGGGAATGCTCAAACCCCTATGATGTATTATTTTGGATGGTAGGGTAAGAGTGTATGAAAAAAAAAAAAAAAAAAAAAAAAAAAAAAATAGAAAAGAAAGAGAGAAAAAACATACGGACTACCATCCCGTTTTCATTCTATGTTTATTTTATGTTTTTGTTATTTTTCATTTATTAGCTTAAGTCGAGTCTAGTCTTGGCTTAGCAACGCCATCTTGTACATGTAATTAACTAAGATTGTTAACTCGCCACCAGTAAAATCCCCTTTATCCAACAAAACCGTGTAATTCATATCCCTACACCTAACATTATAACCCTTTAAAAAGACCTCTTTGATAGTTTATCCTAGGTGCTTACGCCATGTGGTGGAGGTTTGATCCTTTCCCAAGCCTATGGTAATCTATTTTGCTATGACAGGTAGTGAGAGATATCTTCCATTTCCATAATGTTATATTACTTTATTACACCCGAGAGATGTGAGTATCTAAACACTATTTGTGAGGTGCTTGTGTATGACCTCCGTGCTTGTCTATTGGTCTTTAGTGGAACGATTATTTGTTGTAATTACTTTTATATTAGTGTTAAATGACCCCTAACTTGTCTTTCGAGTAGAATAAAAGCGCATTTGCTTGAGGACAAGCAAATCTCAAGTGTAAGGGTATATGATGAGGCGAAAAATGATCCGTTTTTAGGGGGTCATTTAAGCCCGAATCCGAATTTATTTGATCAAATATTGCCCTAAATCGTTCCTTTTGTGATTTTAGGTGTTTGGAGAGCGAATTCTGGAAAAGAGGCTATTTTGGACGTTTTTGGAGCATAAAGTGAAGAAAACGACAAAGTACCAAAAATCCAAGCTGGAAATACAAGGTGACGGCGTCAAGGGTTTGCTCTTGACGGCGTCAGACATGAAGAATAAATTACCGTAGCTGGTGACGGCGTCAGATGGAGTTATGACGGCGTCAAAGTGGACAAGAATAATTTACCGTGGGTGGTGACGGCGTCACATAGGCCGTCACGATTTTATCTAGGGCGTCCGAGGAAGTGTATGGCGGCGAGTTGACGGCGTCAGATTTAACTCTTGACGCCGTCAGGACGATTTTCCTATATATAGTTTTCTAGTTTTTTTTCATTAATAGGGAGAAGTTTTGGTGAAACCCTAAAGACGATTTTGGTGCCTCTTTTACAGGTTTTTCAAGGGTTCCAAACCCTTGAGACCTTGCATTGTAATTGAGATAAGTATACTCTTAATTCAATCAATATGTCTATGTGTTGGTTGTCTATCTTTTGTTCTTATCTTAATTCTACTATGCTAGGCTAAATTTCCTTTGTGTTTGCTTAGATCTAATGAAACCTAGATGTTGATTATGTGTTGATTACTTGTCTATTCTTGTTTTGAATGAATGATATTATATGTTAGGCTTAAGAAAACTGGCAGATCTCCAAATGGTAACATGCTTGAACGTCTTAAGAAACATGAACCGAGGCGTACTAGGTCTTTATTGGTTGTATTTAATGCATGAGCCACTGTTTACAATCCCTATAGTTGTGCTGGGTCATGGTATAGGAGGAGATAAGAGCTCATAGAGTTGGGGAGTTATGTATGCCACTCCACGAATGGTATTAAGGAATACAACCCGTCATTCATACAAGTGTAACAAGTAATTAACATGTAAAAGATATCTAGGGAGTAATGAAGTCTAAGTAAACACAATTTCTCCAACCACTGCTCACAACCTTAGTCTAATATTAGTTTAATTTCATTTTCATTAGTTAATTAGTTATAAAGTAGTTTTTGGGTTAGTTGATTAGCAACTAATTCCGCCCACTCCTTCAAAACCCGAGATTTTAATTGCTTTCATAAAAATATAAAAATACAAAAATAATCATCTCTCACCTCTAGAACTATTAATTAGGCTTTCTAATCCTAGCGACACTATTCCTAAGCTGAACGATCAATCCCCCGGTACTTGTCACTATACTATACTACAACGATCAGGTACACTGCCTGGTGGGGGTTGTAAGCCTCGCGAGATCCCTCGAGAGGTAAAGCAAGGTGCGATTCCCACGCACCAAATTCTTCAATTGCTAAACCATTGATGAGGAGACAAAGAGGGACTTTACAAGAGAGTTTTAATTACCATCTTCTTCACAGTTGTTTTGGGCTTCAACAAATATTCATGCTATGTCTTTGAATCACAATCATCATGGAATATCAAATATGGCAAAAACGTCATTTCATGCCATTTTTGAGGGGGAGAATAGG
Organism: Artemisia argyi; assembly: GCA_030686995.1. NCBI lineage: Eukaryota > Viridiplantae > Streptophyta > Magnoliopsida > Asterales > Asteraceae > Artemisia > Artemisia argyi. The sequence goes on from CM060680.1 coordinate 135,655,111, forward strand.
CGTATATCGGAGTTTCCTAATCATATAAACTTTCTGTTCATCTGTGGGAGGAGAAATGTGTATGTTGGGGTTATAAATCAAGAATGGATCGAGCTTAATTACACATGCCGGGAAAATTGATGTCTACCGTGCCGAAAAATCCCGTGATTTATTACCGTGTTCGAGTTCTATTTTGGCCTATGGGATTCAAACTTGGCATTATCATTTAGTACTCCAGTTGATTGGTTGATTCAGTTGAACCTTAAATATTCATACTGCTTCTGATAACTCTCAAATATAGCAAACACCATGTATGTTATCTTTGAGGGGGAGAATAAGTTTATACTGTTCTCTGTTCCGGTTTACGTTTCCATGAATGAAAAATGTGTACATGCAGTGAGTTAACAATACAGGGAAACCATGGTTGTTCGCTCTGTTTCGAAGTTACTAGGTTACGAATAGTGGGATACCGTAGTTGGGTGATCAGAACCTGGTATATCATTTGGAACTTCATTGGATCGGTTAAACATGATTAATTCAGATGAAGAAGAAGACGGTAAATATCAAGACCCTCAAACGTGATCATGACGTTCATGTTCTGAATCTTTAAAAGGAGATGGTCAGTTTTAGGGGGAGCCGATTCAGACACGCCACAAGTTATTGCAGATACCATATGGATTATCACAATGCAAGAAGAACTTAATCAATTCATACACCATGACATTTGGAGAAAGGTTCCTTAGCCTGTTGGGAAAATTCACAATTGTATTGAAATGGATTCTGAAGAAAAGGTTAGATGAAGACGGGGAAGTAATCCGCAACAAGGCTCGCCTTGCTGCAAAAGGTTACAAACATTAAGAAGGAATTGACTTTGATGAATCAGTTGCACCAGTAGCAAGGATCGAAGCATAACGCTTATTTTTTGATTCAAGCAACTCTTAAATCTTTCTTCGTATAGCAAATGGACGTGAAAACAGTCATTTTGAATGGGGAGTTAGATGAAGAGGTGTACGTGAGTCAACCAGAAGGCTTTATTGATCTAGACAGCCCAGATGACGTTTATGTCCACAACAATGGTGTTTAAAGACTTAAGCAAGCATCAACGGCATGGTACAAGGTGTTGTCAGAATATCTGGTCAAACACAAATTCATTGAAGGTTCAATCGTTCCAACTTTGTTCACATTAAGAAAAGGTGACGACATCATGCTAGTCCAAATTTATGTCGATGATATTATATTTGGATTGAAAAATCCTAGATTTTGCAAAAACTTTGAAAATATCATCCGACAGAAATTTGAGATAAGCATGATGGAAGAGTTAAAATTCTTTTTGGATCTACAAATTAACAAAACTCCTTGTGGTATCTTCATTTATCTAAACAAATACACGATGGAAATTTTGGAAAATTTTGAAATGGAATAATCTAAACCTGTAAGTACAAAAATGCTACACAAGCCTAAACAAGATGAAGATAAACAAGGTAAACCAGTTTACGCTACAATTTACCGTAGTATGATTGGTTCACTCATGTATCCTGTTGAGGCAACATGATCAAGATCTCTTTATGTTTTAATGATGACAAATAAACCATCGAAACACATAAAATAACAAACGTTAGCTCAAAATCGCCGGAGCCAATGTCTGCTCCTGGCGCGCTGCCCGCGCGTCAACGCGCGGGTGGCGCGCCAGGAGTCTGTATGGTTCCGTGCGAATTTTGAAAGTCGGCTTTCCCCTTACCCGAAAAATGTGGATCTTTCAATACAGGTATGAATATGTTATGTGCTTAATTGAGAACACTCGCAACGAGTTTTGAGACTTGAGAGATCCTATTTTTAAAACACCCATTTACGGGAAAACACCAACTCATGTTTTATAACTATCGCCTCTAACCAAGGCTTTTCTAAACTTAGGGAGCTTGTATATTTCACATAACATTGTGTTGAAGCATCCATATGCTCATATCCCGTGCTTACGTCTTCTCTAATTACGTAACGGGTTTACTCCCTTATTGGTCAAACTAAGTCAAAGGTCACTTTGCGTAAACGCATCCTTTCCCACTTGGGTTATGCTTTACATCAAGGCAAAACACTTAACTTGTTTGAACCAAGGTATTAGTTGAGAACGTCGAGTCGTGGAAAGTCACGAGATATGAAACTATGGATTCTCGACGTTGTGTTACTTGAACTTATAAGTAACCTATGATTTTCTCAACTTATAATCTTAATTGTGTAAACCTTTTCTTCTTAATGACAATTAGATTATGCCTTAATCCTCTCTTAATCCCATTTATCCATAAGACAAAATCAATCATATCCAAATCAAATATTCTCTTACACAATCTCTTACACCCTTACATATTCCCTTACACACTACATCTTAACCATCCATTCCCTTACAACACATCCCAACCCTTCATTTTCAACACATGCCAATTGTTGGAAACCCTAATTTGGCTCCTTCACCCTAGCCATTGAATTCAAATCAAACACATCTCAACCATCCATCCAATCCCTCTTCCCTATACCACCACATGTGATTGATCTTAGCCATTGAATTCAAACCAAAACAATCCTAACCATTGATCTAACCTTTCCCCTTAAGCAAAGAGGCTCCCTTTGATCTCATCCATCCATCTCAACCCTCCATTTCTCCTTTCCCCCCAAGCAAAGCATATTCCTTGGAATATCCTCTTCAACCCTAACCTAGGCATACTTGATCTTAGCTATCCATTTCTAATGAGATCATCACATCCATCCACATTCTCCACATGCACAATTGTTTGAAAAACCAAGGGAGGCTCCCTTTGATCCTAGCCATCCAATTCAAACCATTTCATCTCAACCCTCCATCACATTCCCCCCCCCCCCCAAAAAGCATTGGAATATTCATTGGCATATTATTTCTCTCTTTTCTATGCCATATGAGGATATACACTTCTACCCCTTCCAAATTACCCAATCTACACTTTAAACCCTTGGTAATTTGGTTTCTCTTTAAGCACTTCACAAATGATTTCCAAATTGGCTATTTGAGTTGGTAAACCTTAGAATGATTAATGTTAAGGTTTAGTGTGAAGTACAATTGGGGGTCTAGCAAGGATAGATATTCGTAAGATCCAAACAGCCAACACTTGGGAAAAAGTTACAGACGCCTGGCGCGCTGCCCGCGCGTTGACGCGCGGGTGACGCGCCAGCCTCGGTAAAATTTCCCAAGTTTGGGTTCTTGGCCTATAAATACCACCCTTGCCTATTGTATTCCTCACCTCTTTCCATTATTCTTTCTCTCTAGATTCTTTCTCTCTAAACACTCTCAAATCTCTCTATCTCTCTATCTCTAATCTTGTGTTCTTGATTTTCATACTAACATCTTTGAAAGAACACATATCTTTGCAAGGGAAGAATCACAAGAACCTAATCCACTATTGTGATTGTGTCGAGGGTCTTCTTATCTTTACCCTTTCTACTACAATTGAGTCTCTAGGTTAGGTTAGGACTTGATTGAACAAACATTCATTCATTTATTCAATTGTTTGTAAGGGAAGTCTTGTGTCTTGGTGACCAAGCCTAGATCATTGGGGATCTAGTTGGGGTTTGATACTTCTGGGTGGAAGTCTTGGTAGAGATCTTTGTGATCCTTAGGTAAAGTCGAATCGTGAGATTCTTTTGGGTGGTTTCCGAGGGCGGAATACCTTTGGTGAGTAACTCCTTCTTTGTGAGCATCAATATTGGTGAATATTGGTGGAGTGAATTGTAACGGTTTATAGTCCATCGAAAGGATTATACTAGTGAATAGTATCGGAGTCGCGGATTCGCAACTAGACGTACAGATGGTATAAACCCCCCATCCCGAACCAGTATATATCGTTGTGTTCTTTACATGCTTTATATACTTTGGTTGTAGTAGTGGTTGTTGGATTATTTGTACAACCACTTGGTTTTCTTTTTGGCTTAAAGTTTTTTTTAAACATCTAAAAAGCCGAAGAAACCGTATTCACCCCCCCCTCCTACGGTTCTACATATCCTACATCTAGTAAGCTTGATATTCATTTTGATATTTGCATATGTGCCCGTTACCAATCAAGGCCAACGGAAAAGCACATTACTACTGTAAAAACGGATCTTTCGGTATCTAAAGGGAACCATGTACATGGGACCTTGTGCATCCGAAAAATTTTGGTTTCGAACTAATTGTCTATTCAATATGCAGATTATGCAGGTTGACAAATTGATTGCTAAAGTACTTCAGAGGCTGCTAAACTTCATTTATGAGAAGAGATGCTTTATTCATGGGGGAGAAGTTAATTAGCAGGTTTTCAAAGAAGCAGAATACATATCACTCTTCGATTGTTGTACACAAGTGCTACGGATGAAGATGCAATTGACGGATTATGATTCCATTATTTGCAGAAAGACACCAACAGTTCTTCGTCTGAATTTCAAATCGATTGTTAGCAGAAAGAGATGGTTCTTCGTCTGAATTCCGAATCGACGGTTAGCAGAAAGAAAGGGTTCTTCGTCTGGGTCACGGACCGATTGTTAGCAGAAAGAACATAGGTTTCTTCGTCTGAATTTCAAGTCGGGTGTTAGATGAAAGAACATGGGATTTCTTCGTCTGAATTTCAAGTTGGTTGTTAGCAGAAAGAACATGAGATTTCTTCGTCTGAATTTCAAGTCGGTTGTTAGTAGAAAGATACTAAAGGTTGTTCTTGGCTTGAATTTCAAATGGATTCGAAGAAGTTAAGTATCTTATAACACAGTACAACACCCACAGATCAAGCACATAGCAGTGAGATACCATTTCATCAATGAACAAGTAGACAGACAGAATGTGGAACTGTACTTCGTCAGAACTGACTACAAAATTGTCAACTTCATCACCAAAGCTTTGCCACAGAAAAAACTGATTATCTACGACATCGTCTAGGAATGGCAAGCAATTGTGAAAATGATGACGATAAGGTCAAAGAAGTCACTAAAGTAGCAGTCAACAATTGCACAAGTACATCTGGTAAAACAATCGGGTAATTTCATTACTCATAATGGCTGTTGATCACATCACATATCAACACCCGTGTTTTAAAATAAAGGACCCTGAACGTACGCTTCAGTGCGTCAATCCTTCAGAAAAGAAGAGAAATCTTATTTATTGTGAGCAAAATTTATACAAGTTTTTACAAAAATATTTTCTTTCAAAAACCTTTTTATAAAATTTTTTGCTCATAATACCCAAATCTCGAGCACGTTTTTCTGATTATTAATATAATCTTTTTTAGCTCGAGTAAGAATAAATTTTCAAAAACAATGCTACCCTGCTCATCAATAGGTCAAAAACATCTTAAAATCTTACACTATTTTTGAGGGGGAGAAAAATGATAAGTTTGTTTTTGAAATCAAACAATAAGTTGTTAAAAGTTGTTGGAAAACTTAAATCGTAAAATTTTGTTGCAATAAAAAAATGATGAGAAAAATGTTGTTAAAACAGTTGGGAAAATACCATCACTTCGAGGGGGAGTGATAGACTTTATTTCAACATTTTGATATAACACAAAAGTTCATTTATTTGAACTAAAATGTTTTCAAAACTTGTTAAAATAAAAAGTTAACAAAAAGAACTTTACGATAAATTTTATTTAAACATTTTTTATATAACACAAAAGTTCATTGAACTAAAATGTTTTCGAAACTTGTTGAAAAATAAAGTTAACAAAAAGGACTTTTATGATCGATTTCATTTAAACATTTTTTGATATAACAAAAACGTTCATTTACTTGAATTAAAATGTTTTCAAAAACTTTGTTAAATGTATAATGTTAACAAAAAGGTATTTGTGTGAATGTGAGCCTTAGCCAAGGGGGAGTTTTGTTTAAATTGTTAAAACTATCTTTGAACCCTCCCTTAGTCCAAAGCTCTCGTAAGAACTGGGTCAAAATTAAAAGTTCAAAATTTCAAAAGAGTTATTAACTCACCCAGTCCATTTGCGAGAAAAACACACAAACCTTTTAGACTATCACAACCCTCTCTCTCACTCACAAAATACTCCTATCGCAAAACTCTTACAAAATCAATGATTTCTTGAATCTAGTGTTTTCACTGCAAAAATGAGTTTTCAAACATCTTTAACTTGTTGTTTTATATATTTGTTATGTATTTCATACTCTGTTATGCATCACATTGATAGAAAATAACTTGTTAGGGTTGTGTTTTAGGGAATACACTATGATCAACATTGGTTTGTGATATAAGGAGTTTTGATGAAATTCTTATGGTTTAATAACTAAGAAATAATGCTGAGATCTTGTTTTTGGAAAGAAAATGGGAAATTAAACGGTCTCATTGCAAGAGCAATCTTGCAAAATTTTGTAACCCATCATTTCAAAATGTTACTTTCCCAAAATTCTCAAAAAATATTTATAAGACTTTTTAGAGTATTATACTTTATAAAAACTCCTATAAGTATTTTTCTTAATTTTGACAAAGTATTTGATCGAAACATTTTCTAAAATGTCATCACTTGTTCAGAAACTTAAATTTTTGTCAAATTCATTTCTCAAAAATATAAAAGTTTCACAATTGAGCACATTTGTAACACAAACGTGTATTTCTCAAGTTCAAAAATCATATTTTAAAATGAGAAATATCAAACTTTTTCTGAAAGGAAGATTTCAAACTTGTGAATACAAATTGCATACGATTAGTTTAATAATTGATTAGACTAGGATTGTATCTCAATATTACCTTTCAGTAGTTCGAGATGCATATGTTTAATTAAAATAATTAGACTTTTCTATGATTGCACCTTGTAAAATATACACTTTGTGAATGGCATTTCATATGTCAATAAGAATGAATGATTTTGACGGATTCAAATTTAAATTGTTTCTCGGTTGGCAATGCTATGAATTTTAAACTTAGTAACAAATTCATGCAGCCTTGAAGTGTTTTCACTCAAATCTGTTTACTCAAATGGTTTTGAGATAACTCGACATCGTCATAACCAAGAGTATCTCATCTTCAAGGTGGTTATTAGGGCTAGTTGTCATGTAAAACTGATAATGCATCCCTTTAGCCATGCAACGTAATAGAGTATTCAAGGTTTTGATATGTTTCAGGAAATCTCACTCTTATGCAACAAAAAGCTCTTTTGAGATGACTTGTACTTGATCTAACTACGAACTTCTCATCTTCAAGTTAGTTATTAGAAATAGTTATCACCTAAAAGCTGATAATGGACTCCTCTAACTAAGTAACGTAACAGAGAGTTCAAAGTTATGTCATTTGTCAAGAAATCTCACGCTCGTGCAATTAAATTATCTTTGTAAATGCTTTTCTAAAACAAGTTATCTAGTACATACTAGATTACTTAAGTTTGAAACAAAGGTTGATACTTTTTCCCAAAACTTCATAAAGGTTAGAAAAACGTATATTTTTAATGCATGAGCAATATAAAACAACGTTATCTTTAAACCTTCAAATCTTTAGAAAAAGTATCACAACAAACAAACTTTTGGTGAGGAAAAACAAAAACAGACAGAGAGAATTAAATCGCATGTGAAAAGAAAAGAGCATGCGCTTATGCTATAAAAGCAATAAAGCATAAGAAAAGAAAATGAAATGAAATATGCTCGAAAAAGAAATGCCAGAGCATATGAAAACAGACAGAGTGAAATAAATGAATTTAAATTTATCCTGGTACTTATCATATATCATATCATTTTCAAAATCACATCTCACAAAAATGGCTCAAGAACAAGAACAATCACCACAACAAATTCAGGAAGAAGTCCATTCCATATTTCCCGCAATCGTTGAAATTCTCAAGAATCGTTCCATATTTCCCGCAACCACTGACATTGTTCCCAACATTATCATATACCTTCACCAATTCTGGCACCACATCCAACTCATAGGAGACAACAAACCTACAACTCTTACAACAAAATGTGGAAACCTGCATCTTTGAATTCACAACTTCGTTGCAAAAGAAGTCGAAGAAGAAGGGAGAACCATTTGTGCTTTTCGTGAAGGTCATCAAGCTCATTGTTGCAGAGTTGATGAATAGATGTTATAACATCTCGGCAAAGACATAATGCTACAACACTTAAGCATTATCCATATTTTAAGAGTGTTATTGTATCTTGCTGCTAAAACACGAAGATAATAAAGGAGTTTGTACGGGTAGCTAGCATTTCTATGGAAAGCTCAAAACCGAGCGGACCTACCCAGGAAATGCATAGGAAAGTTGTGTCTAGCGCCAAATTAGGATAAGAAGGGGAGATATAAAATGTAAGCATATGTTGGAGACATCACAGAAATAGAAGTCATGTAATGGCTAAAGAAAATGAGCTAAAAAGAAAATGTCAAGTGAATATGCGGAGTTGGAGGAACTTATGGGTGATATCGTTTCTACGTGAGTAGAAAATCTTGAGTGCGAAATTGGATGCCTTATGGCAGGAAAAGGGGGTGAATCAAGTGAAAATGTGAACCTTTTAAAGAAGATAAGGATAGATTGTTGGATAGGAATAGAAGTGATCGTATGGATGAAAATGATGGAGATGAAAAGGGGGTCGGTGCTTAAACACTTAGAAAGAAGCTCAGGACGGAGAAGAAGTTTGGCAACAGTAGTTCTATTAGGACCTCTGAGCTAAACCAACTCATTTTATGATGCTTCTATAAATCCTTCTGTGGATTTTGGAACGGGTGTAGTGGATTCTTTTAAAGAATCTTCACGAGGATCACCCAGAAATCCAGCCAGAGTTAACATCATGCCAGCTTTGAAAGCTAGTCGAACAAGTCATGTATCATGTGTTGTTACATCGACAAGTTCGCTAACGAGTACTCTATGAGAGCTCGGTTAGTTACCGATTACCAAGGAAGAGAAGACCCCATCGCCATCATCATCAAGTACCAACACAAGAAATAACAACATCATGAACAACAACAACAACAACAACAACAACAACAACAACAACAACAACAACAACAACAACAACAACAACAACAACAATTACAACAATACCTACATCACAGGCACCATCAACTGCAAAACTCATACATCATCAACATCCACAGTAAAGACTAACAGAAAATTATCTCTCCTACTATCACTTATGCAACAACAACAACACTCATTCCAACTGCTCCAAGGAAGAAATATAGAGAACCTTTCGGTATCATTAAAGGTATCATATGTATATGAAACCTATTAAAACCCCATAGAAATAACGGACAAACAAACTTTCCGAAGCATATCTCGTCGCCTTCATCAGGATAATCCCTGTTTGGATCATCCTGAGGGGGAGAAATGGCATACGAGATTGAAATCTTCAATAGCTGCTGGTACTACAAACATGGAACAATCTACATCATCTCAACAACAATCACAAAAACTCTCATGCTTATCAAAACCTGTTGAAGATGTCGAAGAACACTCCACATAGTTAATTCCGAAAGATGTTTTTGAAGATGTTGTGCAAGAAGATGAAAGGGAAGCAGCTGAAGTATGTTAGGTTAAGTTACATGAAGGGGGAATAAGGTCAAAGTAGGAGTTGGATAAAGATGGGTCAGTTGTAGAAGATAAGGAGTTAGAGGTGTAGGATGAAAACCCAACGGTTGAAAAGCCCGAGGAAGTATCATACGCATCTGGTAAATCTGCTGCTGAAAGTAACGAGGAATATGATGAAAGGGCTTAAACATCATTACAAGATATCTTCTACAATGAATGAATGATCAAAAGATTGAAGATAAAACAATCTGCTGATAACTGATGTGTTTAATGCCTCGTCTACTTGGGAATCATGCAATCCATAAGACTTTGACCATAGTCTTATGAGAGATATCTTCAAGAATATCAAAGTTGCACCCAAACCTCCCGTTACTCACCAGAACATCCTAAATGACATTGGAAGATTTATTGGATCAGATGTTCATCAAGCAGCTAGAGATGGATGTTGAATATCAAGCATTGATAAGTAGAGTTTTGCAGATGATAAATGAAAGACCGGAACTTCGAGCATTACAAAAACACTAGAAGCAATATATTGAAGCTCGAAGATACAAAGACCGGTTGCCTTACATTGGAAGACCCGAATGATCTACCCTTTGGGGAAGAATGTTGGAACACGAAAAGTATAAATCATGATGCAGGGGCTTCCATGAAAACAAGATTAGGGAACGTTGTAATTTGTTGGAACATTGTGATACCAAGCATCTCATTGCTTATCACAAAACCACCACAAAGTGGTGTTGTGACTGAGGTCTGGTCTGAGCAGGGCACTCTCTTGCCCTGCAAGTATGTTTGGGGAAGAGTGGGGCCCAGGATAAAAATCACAAAAATATAAAGATGGTGGAAACTTAAACTAGAGCTGGTATAGTATTATCACAACAAAATTCAACTTCTAAATCCTTCTCCTAAATTCAAAACAATTCTCACTAGTTTTGGAAAAAAACTGAGAAGTGCAAAAGTTGACTTTGAGTAAAACTTGCTAGTTTGACTAAATTGAGTTTCTAAAGCTTCTAATAAGCTGTAACTGTTATAATAAGCTAATGTGAGACTATAATAAGCTATATTAATAACTTATGAGCATTTGTGATTGGTTTTGAGACCCAAATCCTTGACAGTTAACTGTCAAAGGAAATGGACTTGGATTTTGACTTTATACCTACTGAGACACTAATTTTATGGCTTACCTAGTTATCTTAGACCTATTATGACTTGATTGAACCAAAAACAACAACTACAATACCCTGGAATACTTTGAAACAGATTTTACCAAACACTCCTTTAAAATTAATATTACACTATAACTTTTATTTATTAAACTACAACTACTGATTATAACATTAAAACAGCTTAAATAAACTTAAATGAGACTATTTAAATAAGGATAACATCACAGAAACATTAAAAACTCATTAAGCTAAAAAATAAAAACTTGCTTACAATGGGAAATGGACTGAGGAATTGAAACCAATGACCAAGAACAACCTATAGCTTACCACTAAGCACTATTATACCCAAAAGCAATCCAGATTATCACTTGCTTCAGCTTCAATCCTTTCTTCACACTAATTTTTTATTTTTCCTTTATTTATTTGATTTTCTATGAATTTTTGAATCTAATTACTAAACTAAATTCTGAGCTATCTAAAAGCCTCCAAAAGCTTTGTCAGAGCTTAGATGGACTTATGAGATTAATAAATAACAACAACAAACAACATACAACTATGTGAGATTTTTGGGAAATTAAGAAATTTGCATAAACTGAGACAACCAAGGAAACTTGAAATTGACTTTGATTAAAGATTGTTATACATGAAATTAAACTGATACAAGTGTTTTTAATGGAAATTATAACTGAAATAAAAGTTTACACTACCTACGATTACAATTAAGCTAAATTACACTAATAATTCTTCTCTTTTGCTTCCTATCTCTTTTGTAGCAGTTTTCTGAGTCAAGTGGGACCCACTTGACTTTTCCCACCAATCCAGAACCGTTGATAAGGTCTATTTCATCCAGGCCGTTTAAAAGTTTCTTGGCGCCAAAGTCTTGGGGGGGTACTGTAGTTTACTTGGAGAAGGTTTAGAGCATTAAATTGGGTTTGGAGTGTTGTGGTGAGGTGGAGGATGAGGTGGTGAGAGTGGGGAGCAAGAAAAGGTGAGGTGGATGGTGGTATGGTGGAGCAGAGGTGGAGATGGTGGTTTGGGAGGGAAAGTGGTATACGGGGTGGTTTGGTTTTGTTGTTTTGACCGGGTCAACCAAAGGGATGGACTGGGCTAAGGATTGGGCTAGGAAAAGGGTGGGCTTTGGGTTTAGTTTAGTGGATTGGGTAATAGTTTGGTTTTGGGTTTTTATTAATAAGGGTGATCCGTTTGGTTAGTTTAGAAATTACAAGGACCACTTTTGTAAATTGGTGAAAGTTTAGGGGCTGTTTGTGGCATTATCCAAAGTTTATCATAAGGACTTAATTTGCCATATATGAATAGTACAAGGGTAGGTTTTGATAATTTTCACTTTTAAAATACCCGAGGACTATATTTGCCAATTCACCAAACTTCAGGGACCAATCATGTAAATTCACCAAACTTTTCACATAAGGACCAAACCTGCAAAAGATTATTAGTATAAGGACCAAAATTGAATTTCTCAAAGTTTTTACATCCCAGGGACCATTTCTGTCAATTTCCAAAGTACAGGGACTAAACTTGTAATTTTATGAAACTTTGCACCAAAGGACTAAATATGTAACTTTATGATTAAAAAGGACCTTTGGTGACATTTTCATGTTTTTAGAATAACCAGGGACTAGTTTTGCCAATTTATGAAACTTGAGGGACTGAAACTGCCAATTATGCAAACTTTGTACGTTTTTCATCTGTTTTTGCATATTTTGCATTTGAAACATATAAAACACACCTTTAAGATATTTTAAGTATTTTGATACATATTTGAGTGTTTTTGTATGTTTTGGCAGTTCAGATTAGTATAAAATGATGAGTATTTAGACACTCATCAATGTTGCACACCAAGCTTAGAGCAAACGATCAATGCCGAGGTTTATTCGGAAGAGAGAGCTTCAAGGTCATCATCAGTGTTAGTTGAAGACATCAATGTTAGCTAATCTAGACTACCTGTATTTAGGGGAGATTGTTGGAACACAGAAATACAAGTAGTTTACTAGATTAGATATTCCTCCCCCGAGACACTTGTATAGTCTCGGGGGAGGGGGGGGGGGGACTAAGAATGTTGTGGTATCACACCTTTTCCTAGGAAATGATGGGAGGTATCTCATCCTTATGGTTGTTTACTATAAATACCCTCACAAGTCTCACTTGTGAGGTGTGTGTTTCAATAATAAAGAAAAGCTTTGTCTCACCACTCTCTCTTCCTTCTCTCTACTTTCTCTCTCTAACATCAACACCACCATGGGTGTGACCGGTTACTATTCCGGTCATCCACCCGACACCACAATATCACAACCTAGACTAGATCATTGTTCCTACACACCAGCACCAGCAAACATGGTTCTGAAGAGGAAGATCTTGTAGAGACTACCCAAACAGACCTACTCAGTTAGTAAAAGTGAGAGTGGGTCTGATTGTGCAATATGTATAACTGAATATGAAGATCCGTGTTTTACTTACATGCAAACACGTGTTCCATGTCATGTGTATTGACATGTGGTTTGGGTCGCACTCGTCGTGTTCTTCGTGTCGCCAAATACTGACGACATCGACCCATGCATGACCCAACACATGGCTTTAATCAACTTAACACATGGCCACATAACTCTCATTATTCATGTGCACAAAAGTTTTTACCTCTGATGATTGCAATAATTCATGTAGTTTACAACTACTCTATACAAGTTTTCTAAAAATTATAGATATTTTGATATATAAAACCGTTTGAAATTTCAGATATCCGAAATTTCAATTTCAGATATCCGAAATGACATTAATAATCTTAATCCAGATAGGAATCTTATCATGTTCAATCTTATCAAGTGAAACATCCGCATTCCATTTTTGAATACACGGAGGTTTCCCATTGACCATCCAAGGGTTGTTTTCAATTAAAAAGTTCATACCTACCTCCTCCTTAAACTTGAAAAAACATATATCATTTTCATTCTTCCAAATGTCACTAACACCATATTTACCCCCACATTCTTCTAATATTGTATCTTAATTCAACAATAGGCATATTATATCCAACAAAATAACCACATGTAGTTAATTTCCATTTATTACATCTTATTTCAACAAAATCTTCCTCAAATACAACAACTTCATTCATATTCATATCAGTTTTAGTAGCAAAAGCAGTACATTCCAACTTTCTATCCATGTTATCAGTTCCAACAATATCAACAAAATACTTTATAGCACTAATAGCATCACCCCTATTAGCAACATTTTTATCCATTTGATTCATATCACTAGAGCAAATAGAGTTAAGACTTACATTGATCTTATTGATAGAAGCTTGCTCCTTACCACAATTCCCCACATATGCTTCTCACTTGTTCCCTTGAATTATTCTTTGAACACCACCATGTATCGATTCCTCCTAACCACCACTTTCATCACCACCACCAGAAGCTGACAACACCACCGGCGGCGACAAAATCCTAATCATCAATGCATCAGTTTGTTTCGCCATAATATTTGTGCTTTTTCTACTAGCAGTAGCACGGAGCCACCGACACCAGCAAATAGGAGGGGTCTCAAGAAGAAGATATCGAAGAGACTACCAAAAGAGACATACTCAGTTGGTGAGGGTGAGAGTGAGAGTGTGTGTCCAATATGTATAAGTCAATGTGAAGAGGGTGAGGAGATCCATGTTTTACCAACATGCAAACACGTGTTCCATGTCACGTGTATTAACATGTGGTTTGCCTCCAACTCCTCCTGTCCAACCTTCACCCCCTACTTTAAGGAAACATTTTTCTCTTATGTTATTCAAAGCATTCTTCTCTTACGTACAAGATAGACTAAAACTTAAAGCATTCTTCTTTTCTGTTATTCAAGATACAAGGAAACATACAACTACTAGTAGTAGTATCCATCTCTTTATATATATTCCACATTTTCCACACTACATCTCATACTGATATTCCAATTCACAACACTTTCACCCCCAGAAGGAAAGCGACACGAGGTTGTCTTCTCCATCAAAACCATACCGATCTTATCAGTTTCCTCCATTAATGTCTCGATTCCTCTTCAACCACCACTTGCACCACCACCACCAGAAGCTGACAACACCACCGGCAGCAACAAAATCCTAATCATCGCTGCATCAGTTTGTTTCGCTATAATATTTGTGCTTTCTCTACTAGCAGTAGCACGGAGCCACCAACATGCACTACCAGCACCAGCAAATAGGAGGGGTCTCAAGAAGAAGATATTGAAGAGACTACGAAAAGAGACCTACTCAGTTGGTGAGGGTGAGGGTGAGAGTGAGAGTGTTTGTCCAATATGTATAAGTCAATTTGAAGAGGGTGTGGAGATTCGGGTTTTAGCTACATGCAAACACGTGTTCCATGTCATGTGTATTGACATGTGGTTTGGCTTGTGGAGCCGACCCATTACAAGCTATATGGGTTTATTTTTTTTTATTAAATTTTTTTATTATTATACATTACATGTTATATATTTTTATTATTTTTCGAAAAAATATCCAACTTATTTCTAAGATTTCTTAATTTAGGTTGAAGGTGTTCAAAAAATATCTGTATTCGAGTATCCGAAAATTTGATTAGAATTTATTAAAAAGTTGGATTTTATGAGATGTCATTTTTGGAACTCATATACAAGTTTTCCAAAACACGAAACCGTAACAGCATAATCCATTGACAATGAAATTAGGGCAAAACAATGCATTCAAAATTGGGGTAAAATGAGATAAAATAATAAAATTAGGGCAAAACAATATTCAAAATTGGGGTAAAATCAGATAAAATAATAAAATTAGGGCAAAATAATACATTCAAAATCTGACAACAACAATCGAATTGATCATCATGAGTCAAATTAACTTACCAATTTGTGAAAGCTCGTCTTTTTCTTCCATTTTAGGCAAACTTATGTGGCTTACTTTTTGTCTGCCTTGGCTTTCTCGAGCTGAAGTATCTGTTGTTAACCACAATCCAAAAACATCAAAGATTATGAAAACACCTTGAAAAGCATTAAACATTAAAAAAAAAAAAAAAAAAAAAAAAAAAAAAAAAAAAAAAAAAAAAAAACGCTTCACATATATAATCAACAACCTAGAACCAAAATATTCATTCTCCAAAACCAAGCTACAAGCTGAAACACTTTTTTACTAACAAAATATTCATTCTCCGATCACCACCATGTCTCCATTCCTCCTCACCACCACCACTAGCACCAACAAACAGGGGACTCAAGAAGAAGATCTTGAAGAGACTACCTAAACAAAACTATTCAATTAATGAGGGGGAGCGTGGGTCTGACTGTGCAATATGTATAACTGAATATGAAGAGGGTGATGAGATCCGGGTTTTACCTACATGCAAACACGTGTTCCATGTCACGTGTATTGACATGTGGCACCGACCCATTACAAGCTACATGGGTTTAATTTTTTTTATTATTTTTTTATTATCTTTATATACATGTTATATAATCTTATTATTTTTTTGACAAAATATCCAACTTATTTTCTAGGATTTCTTGATTTCGGTTGTAGGTGTTCAAAAAGTGTTTGTATTCGGATATCCGAAAATTTGATTAGAAGTTATTAAAAAATTGAGTTGTATAAGATGTAAGTTTTGGAACTCATATACAAGTTTTCCAAAAATTATAGATATTTGGATATTCGGATATATGAGACCGTTATCCGAAATATATCCGAATTGAGAAAACTCATCTAAAATAATGAATGGAGCATTAGTGCTTTACAAAAAGAGAAACATTCCAAGTATACAAACTCTTAATTCCAAGACCACCCTGAATTTTTAGATGCCAAACATCGCTCCAACCAACCTTAGCTTGTCCTTGTTTAAGAGCACCATGAGACCACAAAAAAGCCCCTCATTAACTTTTCGATCTCAAGAGAAATGGCTTTAGGCAAAATAAAAGAAGACAAACAATACACTTGACTAGAATTCACCATTGACTTGATGAGCTGTAACTTCCCAACAAAAGAATGAGACTTGTTTTTTCAGTTATGCAATCACTTCTTAATCTTATCAACCAGACTACCTCGATGGTATTTATAAAGCCTAGAGGAAACAAGGGGAAGGCCAAGATACCTCATAGGAAGATTCCCAATAGAAAATGGCAAAACCTCCAAAATAGACTCTTTAAGCTGATCATGAACATTACAAAAGAAGAAAAAAAAAGAGCTTTTCTCCAAATTGAGGAGGAGTGGGTTACTGTTTATGGGTGGGTATATTCGCGTGTTATAACTTGTTTTGTTGTTGTTATGTGATGTTAAGTGTAGTTTTTAGTAATGTAGGTTGTGAACGTGGTATTTGGATAGAGATAGTAATGTGCGAGGAATATGGGTGTTTGTTTAAAGTTATTTATTAGGTTAAGTAAGCCATAAGCTTATAAGCCCAAAAATTTGAACTTATTGGATTTTCAAAAGTTCATAAGACGGACCTAGATAAGCTTAAATAAACACACCCGAATAATATACAAGCATACTATTAAAGATATTGAAGGTGAACATGGTCGTGGAACATTAGTGGGCTACATGTCTTGAAATTCGTAGACTTATTTGCTATATTGTTATCCTATGTTGTTGAGAACTTGAGATTAAGTTTGTTGAAATGTGATTTTGTGGTATGTATGGTTATTCGTTATGATTTGATATGTAAGTTTTTGCTGTTGTAGAATTTGGATATGAATGTAGTTGTAGAATATTAGTATTTGGAATTACTTGTTTTGTTATGATATGCGAGTGATATGTTTCATGTCTTTTGCTGTATGGTGGTAAAAGGAAATAGTCATTAGAATTTGATTGGAAGTTTGGAACAGAAGTAGCTTTAATTTAAATCTAGTATGTTCTGGGATAATGTAATTTATCTTTGGTAGTTTTCGCGGGCTTTCAATAAGTGGGATAACTATTAACTTGAGGCTACATGTAATGGTATACTCGAAACTACTTAGTTTATTTGAGATAAGAAAAAGTCATGTGTGATCAATTTGGTGTAGAAACAGTGGATGATTAAAGGTGATTTCTTTATTGATTATGTTTGTTGCGGTGGTTGCATTAGTTCTCACCATTTTTTATTTTGAAAAATTGTAAAAAATGGTGGTTGCAGATTGTTAAGTTGATAATCGTGTTTTTGATGTTATTTTGAATGAGAATCAGGTTAGTTTGATTGAAATTGGTGATTAAAAGTGATTAGTGTTGGTTTGAGTTTGTTACGGTGGTCGAAGTTTTTTACAGGTGATTGAAGTTTGTTGCGGAGTTTGGTGGTGATGATTGTGGTTGATCAAAACTTTAGCTCAGACACCAGATTAATTTGTAAAGAGAATGAGAATGTGCCATATTGACGGGAAAGTTAGTTAATTCTCATTAGATTGAAATGAATGATACAAATTCCTATTTATAAAAAACAAAATCATACTAAAAGTCAACAAAACTATAACTACAACTAAATTATAGTAAAACCTCCATGAATTAATAATATTGGGATCGGGATATTTTATTAATTTAGTGAGATATTATTATATCGATAAATTAATAATTTATTAATTTAAGAGGTTTTACATATGCCTTTAAATTTTCAAGTTCAATATACTAGTTACAATGTATATTAGTTAGAGATGAAAAATAAATTAGAAAAACAAGTTTGAATTAACCTTTTATGAATTCCTATTCACAAATTAATTGAATTTGTCAAGTTCATTGTTTTTGAATAAGTAAAAACTTAGTTTCGTTGTGA
This sequence comes from Artemisia argyi, assembly GCA_030686995.1. NCBI lineage: Eukaryota > Viridiplantae > Streptophyta > Magnoliopsida > Asterales > Asteraceae > Artemisia > Artemisia argyi. Next base: position 135,673,516 of record CM060680.1, read on the forward strand.
CAAGTTCTAATTACGTACGACCTTAATTGAATTAATTGAATTTGTACAAGTTCCAATTACGCATGACATCTATATATATACATGGAATTTTTTAGTAATTACTAATTTATAGTTTCGTTAGGATGAATATATATATACACTAGGGTTTCAAAAAAATTATTATCTTATTAGGACTAAGTTTGTAGATACGCAACATACTTTCTTAAAAGTACCGAAATACGTAACATACTAAAGATATTACTTATATCGCTAAGAAACTTTCAAAATTGGCACAAGATACGTAATGTTGACCGGATTTTTACCTGCTTGACCGGTTTGTAGGTAAACACTTAAAAAACATACATTATTGGTCCCTGTGGTTTGCGTCTGTTTTCACCAGTCATCCTTTAACTTTATTTCAGTTATAAAAGTTACAATAATGGTCCTTGTCGTTTGGGTTGACTTTCACCTTTAGTCCCTTGACTTTATTTTCACTTTTTTGCCCGTGTTTACACGTGTAAAGTTCGTTTTTGCACGTTTTCGTCCGTTTTTACAAGTTTTCGTCCGTTTTGGTCCGTTTTTACACGTTTTCTTCCGTTTTTTCCACTTTTTCGTCCGTGTTTACACAGTCCATCACCATCAAAAAATTTCAAAAAAACTATTTTCAAAAAAAAATTAGACAAAAAATTTTTAAAAATATTTTATAAAAAAAAATTGAATAAAATTTTTTTCGAATATTTTTTTTTCAAAAATATTTGAATAAAAATATTTTTTAGAAAAAATGTTTTTTAAAAAATATTTTTATTCAAATATTTTTCTGAATTTTTTTTTTCTAAAATTTTTTTTATAATTTTTTTTTCTAAAATTTGAAAAGAAAATATTTTTATTCAAATATTTTTCTAAATTATTTTTTTCTAAAATTTTTTTTATCTAAAATATTTTTTATAATTTTTTTTTTCTATTTTAAAAAAAATATTTTTATTCAAATATTTTTCTAAATTTTTTTTTCTAAAATATTTTTATAATTTTTTTTTCTAAATTTTTTTTTCTCTAAAATATTTTTTTAGGAAAAATGAATAAAAATAATTTTCTAAAAGAATTTTTTTTTTTAATTTTTTTCAAAAAAATATTTTTTAGAAATTCAAAAAGAAAATTAGAAAAATTTTTGAATTTTTTAAATTTTTTTTCGAAAATATGTTTTTTGAATTTTAAAATTCAAAAACATTTTTTCGAAAACCTTTTTTTTTTTAAATTTTGTCTGTTTTTTATTTATTTATTTATTTTTTGAAAATAGTTTTTTGGAAATTTTTTTGTGGTGATTGACTGTGTAAACACGGACGAAAAAGTGAAAAAACGGAAGAAAACGTGTAAAAACGGACGAAAACTTGTAAAAACGGACGAAAACGTGCAATAACGAACTTTACACGTGTAAGCACGGGCGAAAAAAGTGAAAATAAAGTCAAGAGACTAAAGGTGAAAGTCAACCCAAACGACAAGGACCATTATTGTAACTTTTATAACTGAAATAAAGTTAAAGGGTGACTGGTGAAAAGAGACGCAAACCACAGGGACCAATAATATATGTTTTTTTAAGTGTTTACCTACAAACCGGTCAACCAGGTAAAAATTCGGTCAACATTACGTATCTTGTGCCAATTTTGAAAGTTTCTTAGCGATATAAGTAATATCTTTAGTATGTTACGTATTTTGGTACTTTTGAGAAAGTATGTTGCGTATCTACAAACTTAGTCCATCTTATTATTGTCGATTAGGGTCCAAATTTATACTTGTCTCAAGTTGGGCATGGACAAATTATTAATTTTATCAAAGTTATTAATTTACCGATAATTTATAGAAATTTTAGTGCACCTACAAATTCTACTGAACTATCAAGTACAACACTACATATTACAAGTTTACAACTACACATTTACATGTAATCACAATGAACTTGAGCTCTATATTAGATCTTGAATTTGGATGGCTTCATAAGCTTGTTCTGGATGAACTTGATGTGCTGGACTTGTAGAACTTGTGTTGATGTGGCCTTCTTTACATACACACTCTTTACACACCAAATCCAACCACTGGCCAGCTCTTTGGCTCAAGCAATGGCGCAAGGTACCAGGGGTACCATGGCTCCTGCTCACCTGCTCCGAGCGATGATACATCGTGGTCTAACCATTAATATGGATCAACATTAATGTTCATAGATTAAATAACTCAACACATGGTACATAATCTGTGTACAGTAAAATATAGTCAAACAAGCATGGTCAAACGTTTCCAAATAAGATATTGAAGCAGCTAATCAAGACATCCGAACTAAATAAGAAAAGAAAATTAACCCCTATGAACAGGCCGGATCCATGTACAATACTTTGAAAAGTTTTTTATCTTTTACAAGTGATATTGTATTTATTTTAGGAACACCTTAAAAATGCATAAGTAACTACCTTAGTGAGATGGCTAAAGATTTATGGTCCTTATTGGCTAAGTGGTGGGATTTGGATATTCCGATTTGTGCAAACATCTCGGAATGGTATGATTGGCTAGATGTTGTGCGTGTTGATGCCATGGCTCGTTCGGCTCTTGAAGGCGTAGGAGGGACTCTTTTTTGGTCTATATGGAATTTTCGGAACCAATTGCTCTTCTCTTGTCCTCCCTCTAAAAAGGCTACTCTTTGGGACTTCATTATTTCTCAATTTTTTTTGTGATTTTCTTCTAGAAATCCTAAATGTAAGATTAGTTGGATAGGTTGGGTAAAAAATCCTATAGAAACTTTAGCCTCTATGTATCTCTTCTCCTAGCTTTTGCTAGTTTTAATGCAAGCCGCCGTTAAAAAAAAAAAAAAAAACCTACCTTAGTAGTTTGGGTTAATATTATAGAAGAAGCAAAATGAAAATGAATAGAAAATCTGGCCGGACATTCAGAACTAGCGAAGAAGATGAAATATGTATAGGTTTGGTCAAAGTATTTTATTGAATACGATTAAAAAAAAAAAAAAAAAAAAAAAAAAAAAAAAAAAAAAAAAAGTTGCTATTTTGGACATAGTAATTTTGCTATTTTGGATAGAGCAATTTTAAGAGCATGTGGTAAGGTGACGGTGAGTTAAAACTTAACTTACTGCCACCTCAGCGCCACGTCAGCTTTTTCCTTTTAACTTTAACTCTTGACTTTCCACTTCGGTAACATAACTCACCTATAATTCACCTTAACTCACCCCCACCCCAAATATTTTCAATTTCAACCCCAATTTTTAACAAATACTTCATTTAAATAAAACATAAACATTTATAAAACATAAATTATATAAAACATCTTAATTAAACTACGGTAATTAAACATAAAAACATCTTAATTAAACTACAATTATTAAACATATAACATCTTAACTAAAACTACGATTAATTAATTAAAACATCAAACAACGAAACGAAAATTAAAAGCTCTAAACAACGATACGACAATGATAATAAAACTACGATTCAGTAAAACGAATCATCCGAGACCCAACCCTCGTCACTCGAAGCACTCGAATCGTCGTCACTTGTTGACACACGGGGCAATCCATGTTGGATTCGCCATGCACAACGAGCGTTTCTCCGAGCCTGTTTTTCTCGTAAGTACTCCTCACGAGCTCGTGCTTCTTCCTCTTCCTTTGCTTGAACCCTTAACAATTCTCGCATATCTTGCTCATACAATTCGTCTTCAGTCAAAGGACGTGGTTGGTTTTGTGGTGGATTGTAGTGTGGTGGATTGTTTATAGGTGGAAACAGAACTTCCGGTGGAGTGTTTGGTGGTGGATTGTCATAATCGAAAACGGGAAACAAATCTTGTGGTGGATTGTTGGATTGTTGATTCGCGTATGGGAATACGGGAATAAGTTCTTCTGGTGGGGTGTTGTAATCTGAAGCGTTATCTTGTGAATTGTTGTTAGCCATTGCTTTGAGAGAATTGTTTGTAATTTGTAAGAATGGCTATTTATAGAGCCGTTTGTGTGTGAATTTGAATTTGAAATATAAACGTTTATCCCGCTCTGAATTTGAATTTATCCCGCTCTGAATTTGAATTTGGTGGTGGATTGTCATAATTTGAATTTGAATTTATCCCGCTCCGATATTGGGATTAATGGCTTTTGTATTCCTGTATCGTGTGTTGGTTTATGTTAAGTATTTCCATATGGTCTTGTATGATGTAGTACGATGTTATGTCAGTTTAAGTTTAAGTTTGAATAAAAGCATTAACGGCTAGTTTCTCCATTAAAATTATCTAACGGCTAATTTATGTATAAATACCATCTTTGCTCAACTTTGTATCAACAAACAACTCAAACTAAATTTCAACAAACACTATGGCTAACCAACCAGCTGAGGTGCAAAGAACAATCCTTACCCGATTACGTATTGAACAAGAAAATGAACTTAAGTTGATTAACAAGTTGTTTGGTGAGATCGCTCGTACTATTCAACAGAGGGAGTCTCGTGCTTCAGAGGTCGAAAGGTTACGTGAGCTGCCTCAAGACCATCCATTAATCAGGGTCGGTCTAGAAACCCTTTTAAGAAATGATGAAACTGATTTGCAGCTTCAAGTCGCCTTGAAAATGGTCAGGGAACAAGTGTTGCAAGTTTGGGAAGAAAAATCAGCACTCATCGATAATTACAAGTCTATTTAAATTGTATCGTTATTTTACGTTTCGTATTGTTTTGTATTCGATAATGAATTTTAAGTTGTGATTTGATTTTTAAATCGTAGGGGTTGAATTTGTAATTTTTTCATTTTGGTATTAAAAAAAGGAACTAATATTAGAAGGGGCAAAAGTTTTTTTTTTTTTTTTTTTTTTTTTTTTTGCCCCTTGCTAACGCACGTTAAGGGCTTAACGTGGCTCCTTAACTCACCTCTTGCCTTCCTATGCTGGTAAGGTAACTCGGTCCATTTGTGGGGTGCGTTAAAACTTAACGCAGGTGACAAAGTCAACTTAACGCAGGTGACAAAGTCAACTTACCGCATGGTCTAAGAGAAACTTTTCTTGTATATCAATTTTAGGCTTGGTTAAATATGTTTTTGGTGCCTGTAGTGTCTCTTGAAGAGTTACTTCCTCCGTCTCAAAACATAAGTACAGTTTGACTTTTTGAATCAAACTTTGATCATAAATATTTTTGTTTGTGTTATATAATACTTGATACAAAATATATAAATGGATAATGTTTTATACGTATTTTCATTTAGTATAATTTTCATCAAAAGATATATAATACAAACAAAAATATTTACGGTCAAAGTTCGATTCAAAAAGTCAAACTGGACTTATATTTTGGGACGGAGGTAGTATTTTGTTTTTTCTCAATTTTATCATAACAAGGCTAGTTTATGTTATCTGCGGGTCACGTTAGTTTTTATTCTATAACATTTTTATAACACAAAACTTGAAAAACACTCTTCCCAAATATATGTTGGTCTTGGTTATAATTTTTATTTCCAGTTTCATTAGAAATCACACATCATTAAACTAAAATTAGAAATACGATTAAAGTACAAGTTTCAACGGAAATAAAATGTTATGACAAATAAATAAAAACTAAAACAATGTAAATTAGGAATGATATTTTGTTTGGATATCTTTTTCATTTTGTCAGATCTCATCATTCATTTTTGTTGAATGTTATTGAAATTTGAAAGTGTATGTGAAGACGTATGGAGTGGTTAAAAAATTGATTGTGTTTGGTTGTATTTTTTTAGGTAAAAGTGATATATAAGTAAAAAGTTGGTTTTTTTAATTATTTGTTTGCCTTTGGAACTAGCTGTTATATTCAAGGAAAAAAAGAAAAAGAAAAACTAGTACACGAGAAACTCCCGTTATAGCCATGACGTGATACATATAATACACGTATAACATCACTACCAGTGCCGCCTGACAGCATTACAGGCACAAACAGTGGCGAAGCTAGAAAATTTTGAGTGGGAGTCGGGATCTAATTTTTTTTCCCTAACGCTATTTTTCAGGTAATATGTTCGGGTCGGTGATTCGATTCGGGTCAAGTCAAAAATTAAATACTATTATATATATATATATATATATATATATATATATATATATATATATATATATATATATATATATATATATATATATATATATATATAAAAGTTTCAATCACTAAAAAACTAAACATTTGTCCAAGACAACTAAACATTAAAAAGGAGACAAACGGTTGGTACCTGGTTTGATTCATTAAAGAAATTAGAGTTCAGCCTTTCGAACTTTAACATAGAAAACAATAAGCCTTGTGTGTTGTTGGAGAATACTCTAACCAATTAGGGAACATACCAAACCAAACAAATTTAAATCGACGAAGATTATTCTTTGGACCTCTAGGCTTATACTCTTCAAGCTTAGGTTGATTCACTCCTAATGATATATATGCTAGCCTTACTTGCTCACGTACCGCAACCGGATATTTTCACATTTCAAGTCGTTTAGCAAGGTCTCTTTCTAGGCTACTAACATCCACTTCATTGATGTTAGCTTGTGGAATTTTAGAAGGTTGTTCATTGCAAGTATCCGGACCAATAACCGGTTCGCTTGTTGAACCTTTTTGACGCATCAATTCCTTCTACTTGTTGTTCTTCATTCTTTCTTTTAAAAAATGAAATTATGGTTTTATTCTACACCATAGTCACAATCTACATAAATTGCAAAGAACTTATATTAGTGGTACACAATCTATAAATTTGTCCTAATTTATACTAAATCCCTAATTTCTACAATTCTACTAAATCCCTAATTTCTATTAAATCCCTAAATAAAAGACAAGTAGATAATAGATTTAAAGACAACAAACCTGACCAGAAGGGCCGCTGAGGTGGGGGTCGGCCGTCGAGACTGCAGGAGTGAGGAGCCAGGAGACAGGAAGGAGGGACTGTGGGAGGAGATGAGGGTCGATTGGGGGAGGGTTTGATTCAGTGCTGAGTCAAGAAAAAAAATCTAGGATGGTTCCTTTATTTAGCTACTAGAACGGTGGCGGCACGTACCTGTGACTATATTTTGCGTTATTTGGTTACACATTTAGATGTTTTTATGCTTTATAAGTAGAGATGGTAGAGATGGTTAAGTAAAATAATTTTAGTTTGAACAACCAACATGCATCGTAACAAATTTCTTAACCAACTTGTTTCCTAACCAACCAAACAATTAAAAATCACACAAAACATGGGTTGCCTCCCAAGAAGCGCTTTTTTTTTTTTTTTTTTTTTTTTTTTTTTTTTTTTTTTTTTTTTTAATGGGCTAAGTAAGTAAGTAATGGATTTTAGTTCGGGATTTGGTTTATTAATGGATTTTAGTTTTGGTAGATAGGCTTATGTAAAATGTAATTGATCAAAATTTTATTGCTTAATGTATACAAAAAAATTCACAATTAAAATGTGGGGTCGAAACCGAATATACCGAAATTTTTCTACACGAAAACTATATATCCCCTACATCGCAAAAAAAATATTCGGGGGGTCGGGCGCCCCTACATAGCTGCGCCTCTGGGCACAAATTTACCCTATAACAATCCGTTAACCGGTGCACCGTGCTCTTTAATGCAAATAACGTTTTTCCTCAATCAACTATTGAAACTATTTCACATATACTTAGGGAAAAAAATGTACGCGACATGATTATATCATATAGTTTTCTTGTTCAAATTTTGAGTCATATTGCGGCCGTCATTCCCGACAAGATATAAATAACCCGACCTATTAATTGTTTGACTTTTTGAATCGTTAATTTTTTTATTTTATTTTTTATTATTTTTTTTTCTTATCTATACTACTATATAATGTATTTGAGATTATTTTATAATTAGAAAGGCTTAAAATTCAGACTTTTACTTGCTTATTATGGAAGGATTTCAAAATTAATTGGTTAGGAAGCAAGTTGGTTAGGAAACAAGTTGGTTAAGAAATTTGTTACGATGCATGTTGGTTGTTCAAACTAAAATTATTTTACTTAACCATCTCTACTATCTCTACTTATAAAGCATAAAAACATCTAAATGTGTAACCAAATAACGCAAAATATAGTCACAGGTACGTGCCGCCACCGTTCTAGTAGCTAAATAAAGGAACCATCCTAGATTTTTTTTCTTGACTCAGCACTGAATCCATCAAACGTGTTGAATCTATTATACGGGTTTTAAAGAGTCATACGATATCATTATATTAATTTGATTGCATTTTTATTTTCAAATTATAGATGCTAAAATTCTTTTCAATTATTGGGTATTATTATGACATTTCAACCTACACAAAAATACAACAAACTTTATAGAATTATATTGGATTGTTCTATTCCCCTTAATATTATAAAATTTCGTAGATGTTCCCAAATACTTTGCAATCTTGAATGCTACAAAGGTAGGTGGATAATCATTCTAATATTCCTTCGGTTTACATAGTATACCATATGACTTTTAAATAACAAGCCAGGTCGCTAAGAGTGTTTTCAAAATCTTGTTAAGTAAATATTGGTGTTCTCCTGTTTGTGTATATACTTTATTAATTATTCCTGGTCGTTGCTAATATAATAACAATACCTATGGTAAATACCAAACAATTACGTTTTTTTTTTTGAAAATTGACTTTCATTGAGGAAATCCAAGTCCAATTTGAAACTCGATGGGGGGAAAACTTTCAACTTAAGCCGTCCGAAGGCACGACACTTAAATTGAAGTAAACTCTGCCTTCTCCAGATTCGAACCCTTGTGGGTTGAAAACCTTCATTGAAGGACTTTGAAATCGTACCGACAGGGCAGTGGTCCACAAAGGAGGACTTCCCGGTTTGGTCACCCAAACCGGTACTACTCTTCACTAGGCACGCTTAACTGAATAAGACATGTCCAGTGGATCACAAGCCCATTGGTTACCAAACAATTACGTGTTATTTATTTTTGTCATTCGTTTACTATGCAGGCGGCTATTAATTAAAACATTATTAATTGCTTGATAGTATTTTTCCAATCAATAATTATCAAGCCGTCTTCATCTTGTCTCCACCATGCATCCTCCATTTCCATGTATTATGTGTGTTATTTTCCTCTTGTAGCGGTCTGCGGTCTTATTGGCATAATACCGTATTTTGCTTAAGATTTTATGTCGTTACAACATGTATATCTAAATCAGAAAAATTGTTTTAACAAACGTTTTGGAAGATCTATCTAATATATCAAGCCTAGACGTCTTTTGCTTCAATACGCGGTAGCCATCGTATAGTAGCTAGTTGTTGCCCTAATTTATTGATCTCCTACTTATCACAATACACGGATATTGAAAGTTTGGTTATAGAGATACCTGTCTTAATCTTTATCGCTGTCATTCTTTAGTCGCTACCACAAATGTATCTATCGTATGAGAAGTTTTTACCAAAACGTAATGAGAATTCAGTTTTCTTATATTTGTCACCCTTTTATCTTTAACAATTGGTATTCTTTCGTTGTACAAGAATGCAACTTGTTAATTAAGTTTCTTTTTACTAATAAAACTTTTAGCAAAAAGATATTGAAAAAACGTACATATAAAAGAATGTAAGCATGAACTTTTTTATTATCTGTGTTTGTGTCTAAATCATGCAAGCATCTGAACTTTTTATTCCTGTCTTCTAGTCCCTTAGAAAACCGGCACTGCTTGATATTAAAAGTTGTATTGCTTTTAGGTCTGTTTTTTCTTGCTTAATGGTATCTATTAGACCATAGTATATTATTAAATTTAATTCGGCTTTCTCTTATTATAAGTAACAATGAACATACATGTCGTACCAGCTATGTTTCGTCAGATAGCACATTAATCAAATTAATCAAATCATTTATCTTATTCCACTCAATCATTTTCATACGTTGCAAGACATGTGAATATTAGTCGCATGTGATGCATAAAAACACCCTACAAGTGGAATTAGGTAGTTTGTTTTGGTACTTTTATCTAACACATGTATTTTTTTTTCTTAGGTAAAAACATCACATCTAAGCTAAAATTTTACGTATCATATTATTGATACAGGCTTGGAGCTGATTATACCGGTAAAGCCGTAAACTACTACGAAAGATCCATGTAAAAAGGTGTTTGAGAGTCTTTCTATGTGGTTTCTTAAATTAAATGAGTTATTTAGTACCTTAATCACATGTGATTGTTATAAAAATGAAACTAGCTAGGTCACACATTTTTATTTTTGAAACGGGACTTTTGTTGTTTTGTTTTGGTATCCCTAATTGGCATATAGTAATTAAACATTGGTTGGTCAACTAAAGCCAGCAATACAAGTCACCAATGAGTCTAAAATTTTACAATGCCATAGTCAAATACTAATTATAAGACGACTTTCTTAAATGGTGTATATCTATATCAAAAGTCATAATTACACGATACCAACTTCAAGACCAAAAGTGAAAGAAGAAAATTCATATCGTAAGAGATGATCGACCATCTATGGTTATCATAAGTAGATGGGCTATTTCCAAAATTATATTATCATAGGTAACCTTAGAAAAAAGAATCATGATGATAATATTGTAAATAGCATGCTTTTACATACAAACAAACCAATAACAATAGTTGATGATGTGCTCTTATTTCTTTAAGAGAAACAAATCCGTGTACCAAGTCAAGCTTGTTCGTTAGTCCCTTAACTTCTTTGCATACTTTTCTGACGTAAAGCACAATCTTCTTCACATCAATATCTACTATTCCTTGGCAATTTGCACACAAAAACACCACCTCTTCAAGTTTTACTTCATTCCCAACTAACTCTATCCCCCATTTCCTATATATTCCACTTTTATAAGCACACACATTCTTCAATAAAACTTTTAGCAAAAAGATATTGAAAAAACGTACATATAAAAGAATGTAAGCATGAACTTTTTTATTATCTGTGTTTGTGTCTAAATCATGCAAGCATCTGAACTTTTTATTCCTGTCTTCTAGTCCCTTAGAAAACCGGCACTGCTTGATATTAAAAGTTGTATTGCTTTTAGGTCTGTTTTTTCTTGCTTAATGGTATCTATTAGACCATAGTATATTATTAAATTTAATTCGGCTTTCTCTTATTATAAGTAACAATGAACATACATGTCGTACCAGCTATGTTTCGTCAGATAGCACATTAATCAAATTAATCAAATCATTTATCTTATTCCACTCAATCATTTTCATACGTTGCAAGACATGTGAATATTAGTCGCATGTGATGCATAAAAACACCCTACAAGTGGAATTAGGTAGTTTGTTTTGGTACTTTTATCTAACACATGTATTTTTTTTTCTTAGGTAAAAACATCACATCTAAGCTAAAATTTTACGTATCATATTATTGATACAGGCTTGGAGCTGATTATACCGGTAAAGCCGTAAACTACTACGAAAGATCCATGTAAAAAGGTGTTTGAGAGTCTTTCTATGTGGTTTCTTAAATTAAATGAGTTATTTAGTACCTTAATCACATGTGATTGTTATAAAAATGAAACTAGCTAGGTCACACATTTTTATTTTTGAAACGGGACTTTTGTTGTTTTGTTTTGGTATCCCTAATTGGCATATAGTAATTAAACATTGGTTGGTCAACTAAAGCCAGCAATACAAGTCACCAATGAGTCTAAAATTTTACAATGCCATAGTCAAATACTAATTATAAGACGACTTTCTTAAATGGTGTATATCTATATCAAAAGTCATAATTACACGATACCAACTTCAAGACCAAAAGTGAAAGAAGAAAATTCATATCGTAAGAGATGATCGACCATCTATGGTTATCATAAGTAGATGGGCTATTTCCAAAATTATATTATCATAGGTAACCTTAGAAAAAAGAATCATGATGATAATATTGTAAATAGCATGCTTTTACATACAAACAAACCAATAACAATAGTTGATGATGTGCTCTTATTTCTTTAAGAGAAACAAATCCGTGTACCAAGTCAAGCTTGTTCGTTAGTCCCTTAACTTCTTTGCATACTTTTCTGACGTAAAGCACAATCTTCTTCACATCAATATCTACTATTCCTTGGCAATTTGCACACAAAAACACCACCTCTTCAAGTTTTACTTCATTCCCAACTAACTCTATCCCCCATTTCCTATATATTCCACTTTTATAAGCACACACATTCTTCATTTATTTTCTATATCCTATCTTAAACCTTATAACATGAGCACCACAACCATCGATCACCCCACGCAAGGAAGTATTCCTTTCTCATGGGAAAACCGGCCCGGGGTTTGTAAAGATGGCCAGGAAAATCTGGCCATGGCAAGCAGGAGTGTCGTGGTACACGACAACTTCTACACCAAGGACGAGACAAGGGTGTCTCTACACCGCAACTCCTCCACCAAAGAAGGAAACACAAATAAGGCTATTTCTAATGATATAGGACTCCCTCTTCCTCCATGCGCTTTTCATCAACCTTCTTTGAAAAGTAGTTCAAGAAGGATCAAAGATGATGACCCTTTTCTCATGGCTTATAAAGAATGCACCAAGAGCAATAAAAAAGGTACCTTGACGAGGAAAAACTCACTTCTCGGATCATGTAAGGTGTCATGTAACGTAAGGGATGATAGTATTGTTAGGGTCTCTCATGTTCCTATGTCAAACTCCGATAGAAAAAGATCTGGTCGAGGGGTTTAACAACTTTAAGTACCAAGGTTGATTCAGGATTTGAAGGTCTTATCTAAGGTTGATTTGTCGAGTAATTAATATGTATCATATGAATTCATAAGTTAAAATTGTATCATACTATTTAGATGTGCAAAAGAACTCCGATGCAAAGAGTTAGTTCTTTAATTAAGGACTAGTTCCAAAGCATATGTGGGTTTAGTGCCAATTTAAACCGGTAAAAACTAGGTCAGATCAAGCCTACTTTTTATATGTTTGAGTTGATTTATTGTTATTTAAAAGTGTGTACACGGGGCTTTGCAGAAGTCTCACTAATGAGATTTTGACACTTATCATGATACACCAATAAGAACTATTTAAAGTTTGCTCAAAGTATTTGTCCCTTTTTATCTCGACGTCTCATTGGAGACGGAACTTGAGAAGTTCTATTAAAATAACCAAATTATATTGTATTTGTTTTGGAGGCTAGTTTACATTTTCTTTTAACATTTGTAGTAATAACACCCGGCACTACAAAGTATAAGAGTTAAAAATGTATTTATTGCTGAAAATTTTAAACCACAACCCCTCCCGATTCTCACTAAGTTCCAAACCCAATTACCACGATTACCAAAATAAGATATAATAAGTACGGTACCGTTTCAAGCCATCAAAAAACATATAAATTGAATCCATAGTCGATCAATACCTCGATAATGCTTCTGTTATATGCATCGACCAATTTCCCCACAATAAGACCTCTATGTAAATCCAAATTGATCTATTATATCTTTTATTTTCCGTATTCATAAGACCTTTGGTTGGACATAATACATAACTCTTGAGCCTAGCAACAACGCCATGCTTTGAAATTAAAAGTTCAATTGTTTTAACACAATGATCATTTTCAAAAGAGCATTATACGAAAATCAATATCGTAGTCATTTGAAATATTACAACTCATTCTAATGATTTGATACCCATATCCATAATGTAAGCTTTATTGTCATCATCACAACCATCAAACTTCTCAAGTTACTTACGTTGGACCGTATATTTACATTGAAATTGTGTGTCTTTACCTTTATTGATAACCAATATTTATAGATTACAATAAACCCTAATGTACCCTAAGCCCATAGATCGGGCTTTGGCCATTCATCAATTATATCGGCTAATACTTCCTCGCAGTCCGAGCGGTGAAATCGCGAAAGCTCGGACTGAAGATACATAAAACAATAAAGCTATAACTATTTTTGTTGACGAAGACATCCACAGCAAGCAAAAGAAAAGCAAACAAAGAAAGCGGTATTTGTCAAAGAACTTGTAAATTCACCAATGACGTGCATTAGGACATCAAAAGGTTTCACATTGATTCTTGAAGAAGTAACCTCTTGCGGCTTATTGAATGAAGCAACACCATTGATCGAGCTTTAGTCGACTTTAGGTGAAGATAGGTCGAGCTTTAGTCGACTTTAACTGAAAAGAAAAAATAAAAAATAAAAATTAACATAATTTTTTTTTCACTTCGTGAGTTATGGAAGCAAGCATGTGTGTAGATGTAGTGGAGTTATGGATAAAGTGAGCAACGGAACAACAGAAAACGCTTTAGAGTTGACTGATTGATCGAAACTTTTTTTTAAGGGTTTTGGAGGATGAAGGCAGTAGGGTATTGGAGGTGGTAGAAGGAGATCACCATTAGTCATTATGATGGTGTGGATGGGAGGAGGTCACGACAATAGGATTTGGGAGGGAAGAAGAATATGGCAGTAGGGTTGTGCGGAGAAAAGTGTGGATCATATTTATCTAGACAGTGCAAGTTTTTTGACTAAAACAAAAATATAATAACAATAAAACTTGGTGGGGATGAATGAAAGCAACAAAGTAATAATTATGGTTACTGCAAATTTGTGGAGTAGGAACAAAGTAATAATTATGTTCGGTGATGGATTTTCTGTGTAGTAAGGATGAACGAATTTTGATAATTAGGGATAAGGTTAGAAACATGGCTGTAATACCATGTTGGATCGTATATTTACATTGAAACTGTGTGTCTTTACCTTTATTGATAACCGATATTTATAGATTACAATAAATTGTGGAAAACTAGAAGGGGGGGGGGGTTGAATAGTTTTACGTCCGTTTTAAAATTTATAAAAACAAGTTTGTTTTAAAAACTTCGATTCTAGTTTATATGATCTCAATACTTGCACAATATGAACAATTATATAGTAACTAACTAACTAAGCTAATATAGTATAAGTAAGTAAGTAAGTAATGAAAAGAGTTGGAAAGATCAAACCACAACACAAGGATTTATAGTGGTTCGACTACAAGGTCATCTTCCTTGTTCCTACTTCACTCCCCGAGTCACCTACTCGAGAGTTTTCTTCACTATGTCAACAAACTCCTTTATGGCGGAGAAAACCTTACACACCAATATACACACCACAACTTCGTCACACCTTGATCACAACTTCTTCACACAAATCTACTTCACTACTTACTACTTCACACCTATCTACTTCATACCAATCTTCTTCACACCAATCTTCTTCACAACTACACTACTTCACTACTAAGCAACTTCTTCTCCCTACACAACTTCTATATCTCCTAAACTACTTATTACAAGCACAATCACAACTTTACAAATAATATACACAATATACACAACTACTCTTCAATACTTCTTGAACTTAGTTGTAGAAGGAGTATTCTTCTTTTGCACTTTGGATGAGGATGGATGAGAAGGGATTGAATCACTTGAAACAAGGATTAGTAATCTAATGATCAAAGAGTTTTGAAAGATGTTTAGAGAGTTTTAGATCTGAAATTTTTGTGCAAAAGATGGTGAAAAATTCCAGATTTAAGGTGGTATTTATAGGAGAAAATTTCTGACAGATTCTGACACAGGAGCCTGGCCGGTCCCCTTAATTTTAAGGGGACCACCCCTTATAATTAAGGGGGCCGGCCAGCTGTAACGGCCAGAAAGTCTGTCTTTTAGTGGGGAAAGTTTATTTGGTGAAAAACTAACTGATTTTGGTTAAAAATTTGAATTCATATATTTAGTATGATTAAAACATTTTTCTTTTTTACCAAAAGTGTTTTTCAAAAATATATAATATGTTTATATAATTAAATAAACTTTGTAATAATTAATTAAATACCCCTTTGATCATGAGATGTATTAAGCACTTGTTTATTCATACCTTAGTGATTAAATTGGATAAATTTATATAAACTAGCTTAATACTTGTTTACGTAGTAATCTTACGTTTGATGATTTTACATTTTGTGATCGTCAAAACATAGAGATATCGAAAAATATAAATAACGTTTTTATGCATTATTTATGTCAACAATCTCCCTCTTTTTGATGATTACAAAATCTAAACTCATTAAGCGAAAATTAGTATATATACAAGTATTATTGTGAGTTTATAGCAATTCTCCCCCTTTTTGTTAGCATAAAAAAGGTTATCCCGATTTTAATGGAGCTCCCCCTTGATGTATACTCCCCCTCGTTTTGAGGTCATAAAGAAATCGAGATATGGAATTCTTGCAAAAAAATATTTAGTGGACAAGCAACATATATATATATATATATATATATATATATATATATATATATATATATATATATATATATATATATATATATATATATATATATATATATATATATATATATATATATATATATATATATATATATATATATATATATATATATATATAGCATGCAAGAATAGAAACTAAACATAACCATAATCATTGATAGAATAAAAAAGGTTACAACAAGCATTACATCAACAAGTAGTGCAAATAAGAAAAGCCTTGAAGGCTTAAAATCATTAATAAAATAAACCAAAGCTCTAACATGAAAGTCCTCTCTAGAGCTTACCATCCAAAATGGTTTAAGACAATTTTATTTGCAAAATACCAAACATGTTTAATTGGGTGGAATTGATGGTGAACATGGAGATGGTGATGGTGGAGGAGTGTTTGTTGATGGTGGTGGAGGAGGTGTGTTTGTTGTTGGTGGTGGTGGAGTTGTAGTAGTGGTGGTTGGTAGTTGATGCAACAAGTTTTAAATGTGTGAAAACATGTATTGTATCTCATCTCTTAGTCCGAACACAATTGTTCGGTTATGGATGCAACAAAGGCAAGTGTTACCATGAGCTTCAAGTAAGCTCCATGGGACGGGGTTATAGGTTGGTGGATTGATAGGGGATGATGAGAAGTGTGCATCAAGAGGTGTTAATGGTGATAATGAGAGGGTTAATGCAAGAGTTGTGTTGTCAATGGTAGGTTGTGATGGTGGAGCTCTTGGTGGAGGAGACAAGTGGGTGTTTATGTAGTCATTTATGGATGAAGTGGATGGTATGGAAGAAGTTGAGGTTCCATTTGTTGATGGTGTTTTGGAAGGTGCATTTGGTGCACTAGGAGATGAGCATTGAGGTGGTGGTGATGGAGTGGTGTTGTCTTCATTGGTGAGATCAATGAAGAGTTGTTTTGGTGGAATAATGACAAGTTTTTGTTTCTTGGCATTGTTTGAGTATGTGGTTCTTGGTGATGACATGTTGAAAGGATGAGTTTTGATAAAGGTTGAGGATGATGGAATGTGAATTAAACATGCATGGGGATTATATAGTATGAAAACATGTTTAGAAATGGAATTTATTTGAAAATAGATGGTTAGATACCAAAAGCAGTTTAGATGTAAAGGGAAATGGTAGCTGAGACTAGCAAAAGAAGTCACAAGATGCAAACAGTAAAAAATACTGTATGGGTGGCCGGTCCCCTTAAATTTAAGGGGGCCGCCCCTTATGAATTAAGGGGACCGCCCATCTGACGACCCAGAAATCAAAAATTTTCAAAAATTTTCTAGAAAAATGTTATATTCTGTTTTGTTTTTGCAGCAAGCTCTATTTGGACATTTCACATTTGTTTTGGTCTATTAGAAAGCATACATGTCATATATATATATATATATATATATATATATATATATATATATATATATATATATATATACATAAACTAAGCATGCAAGCATACATATAGATTAAGTGATAAAGCATGCAATCATAAGCATATATAAAACATAAATAAGCAAGATACCATCCTAATCAAATATCCAAACAATTATCCAAGAGAATAACAAGTACTTCCGAATATAATTCGGAAAAATAGCACATAAATATCCACGATCAAAAGTCATAAAAAAATTGTTCAACAATCATAAACTAATCTCCATCATCTTCTTTTCTTCCCGAAGATGCCCTTCAACGTCTTCCCGATGGATTTGAAGCCACCTCTAACTTCTTCATGTAAACTCTTTTGTCGTCTAAGCACCTCGGTTGTTCGTTCATGAAGTACTTCGTCGGTTTGATCACTAGGAGATGGGGTTGAATACTCGGGATAGTCGAGATCCTCTAGATTATCAACGAACTCGGAGAACGAAGGGGTACTAGCACCATGGGTGTTTTCCTCCTCATCGTCATCGTCTTGTCGAGAAGATGAACCGTGAAAGCTATGACGACGAGATTTTCCCTTGTCACTTCGAGTTCGTCGAGTTTGTTTTTGAGCGAGAGGACGTAAAGTGGGATAGATGGACTCGTAGATGCTATTGTCAAGATCGGGGTTGTACTCGATAACATGACGATAGAGACGAGTTAGAAACATTCCATATGGAAGATTGGCTTTGGGAGTTTTTCTAGCACACTCAATCCGTTTGATAAAGAAGTAGGCCAAATAGTATGGCTTTTCAACAGCGATACAATACAACATGTGAGCAAGGCACGCCGGGAGATGGTCCCGGTGACCTCTGGTACCAAACGCATTCTCACGAATGAGTTCTTCCCAACGGTTCATGTGGGGGCCTAATTCCTTGAGGAGAAGTTGGTATGAACTATGAAGAGATTTGGACGTTTTTGGATTTTATTTTTTGGGTTGTAGTGGCACGCTCCACACCAAGGACTTGATGAATTTCGTCGGGATGAGGGATGTCGGAGAGATATGGACCAAAGGTTGGTCGACAACGATGTAGAGATTCGAGGTCCCACTCGTTTGTGAAAACGGCTTGACCTCTAAAAGGAATTTGAAGGATTTGACCGAATTGCTCGAGAGTTAAAGTGATAAATTCATTTTGGATCATGAAGGAGATGGTGATGGCACCAAGATCATTGGTTTGAACCGTGACTTGGCTATAGAAATCAACTATGAAACGAGGAACGATTGGTTCATTGATTTCAAAAAGGCAATTGAAGTTGATGCTTGTAAACAAGCGATTAATGTAGTCGGATTGAGCAAAGGCTAGATCTACTACACGTCCCTCATGAACGTTTCTATCTTCAATTTGACGATATATACGTCCAATGGAAGGAGATGTAGTAGGTAGTTGGGAAACTTTAGGAATGTAGTTTTTAGTGTGGGAAAGATCTTCGGTAGTCGCTTTTGGCATTTTCACCTAAACACAACAACAATACAAAAGACCAAAATAAATATAAAGAAGAATAAAAGTGTATATATTGTTAAGACTTATGTTGGAACTTAAACATACTTTGACTCTAAGACGATAATCTTAAGAAATAGTTTACCATGTTCCTTAATATTATTTTTAACTCGTTCTAGATATATTTTATGATGTTTAGTAAGTAGTTATGGACAAATCCAAACGCCCTTTTAAACATCTTAATATATCATGAAATTTACTAGATTTACTTTAGGTTGTAAAACTAGCCATTTCTTACGAGTTTCTTATGCATGTGATTAGTTTTCAAAAAAGATTATTTATGTTTTGACTCAAAAATGTCATTTTTCGTACTAAACCAAACGCTTCCTTAACTAGACACTTACACTACAAGTATGTCAATATATATATGAATTATATATCTTGACAAGTCCGAATTACAAGTTTTAGGTTTATAATCTTGACTATGTTTTATAAAAAATATAACGACTTAATTTCGACATTATTTGGACATAATCCAAACACCCTCTTATCGTGTACAAAAATATTTTTACTTAGTCGAAAAATATAGTTTCATGTTTTACAAGTTATAAAAATATAATGTGATTAGTTTTAACAAGTTTTTATAGCATTATCCAACAATGTGTTTACCAAATTTTTTGAAAATGAGTGTATGAAATTTTTTAAATTTTTTCGACAAGAGGGTTTATAATTATTAGTTTCTAGTGTTAATTAAGCATCCTAATCCTAAGGGAAGCATTTAGTTATGGAAATTTTAGACCTAATTCGAAAGAAATTATGAATTTGAAAAAATTATTAAAACATGCATAATCTTCAGTTTAACCAAATTAGATGGAATTAGATAAAATGTGTTATGAAAAACTTACAATATGTAATGGTGATTATGTTAGATGAATTTGCCCTTTGCGAATTAACCTGAATTATGTGATTTGGAAGTGGTTTTAGGTGTTTTGGGGTTTGGTTTTTCGTCACAGCAGTAGCAGAAGGAAGAGGTGTTGAAAAAGTGGAGTGTTTGGGAAAAGAAACAAGAGGAAAATCGTATTGGAACAATCAGATGGCCGGCCCTCTTAAACATTAGGGGGGCGGCCATTTATTTGGCTGCCGATCCCCTTAAACATTAAGGGGGCCGCCCTCCAAAAGTTGATTTTTCGAGGTTTTGGTTTCTGGAAAGAACAAAAATATATATATATATATATATATATATATATATATATATATATATATATATATATATATATATATATATATATATATATATTAGATTTATATTTAATCAAAAATACGTTGGAGAGTATTCGCACAAAAGGAATTACTTGACACTTTTACTTGACATTTCGTCAATTAAAATTTCTTGATCATTTCGGATGAAATTTATCAAGTTGTCAAGTGGACGAGCGAGTTGTGGAAGGCTTATAAGTATATATATATATATATATATATATATATATATATATATATATATATATATATATATATATAGTAAGGGCTTATAAGACGAGAATATAGGAGGGAGACGTATGCAACAGAAGACGGGAGTTTGCTTCATCCATAGATTATTCGACTCTCTACATCAACATGAGTGTTGTAGAACATTGAAGTTCACGAAGGCAAGTGGGGGGAAAGGAAAAGTTCGTAAACGAACAATTTCTAGTTCTAGAAAGTCAACAAATGAGTTTTCTAGATTATAAGATCCTAAATATAGCTAAGTATATATATATATATATATATATATATATATATATATATATATATATATATATATATATATATATATATATATATATATATAGGGTGAGGATCAGGTACGTTTTTGTCTTTTAGTGCAGATGGTACGGACGAATCTCAGCCCTCCATCTAGTCAATCATCTGAAAAAGGCGGAGTGGCAATATCGTAAATATCCCGTCTTTTTTTAAGATCATTACTATCGTATTAGCTTTTTTCTGAAAAAAATTTAAAAAAATCTAAAAAAAATTAAAAAAATAAAGAGGACAACAAATAATTAAGAATCGCTGAAAAAAATTTCAAAAAAAAAATCGTTTTCATCGTTAAAGGTATTGTGATATCAGAATCTGATTTTGACTTTTATACAAAAGTCAAGATCTGATCTTGACAAAGTCAAGATCAGATCTTGACTTTTGTAAAAAAGTCAAAATCAGATTCTGAAAACTTTTTTTTAATAAAAAATTTAATATCACAATAACTTTTTTAATATTGTAAAAACTTTTTTTTAATAAAAATTGTTAATATCGCCGTAACTATCATGCTTTCTTAATATCAAAGTTAATATCGCCGTAACTTTTTTACTATCGTAATAAAAAAAAGTCAAGATCAGGATCAGATTCTGATATCACATAAACTTTTTACTATCGTAATAAAAAAAGTCAAAATCAGATTCTGATATCACATAAACTTTTTTACTATCGTAATAAAAAAAGTAAAGATCAGGCTCATAATATTGTTAATATCACGGTACCACTCATAATATCGTTAAATATCACATTAGCACTCATAATCAAAAAAGAAAAAAGTGCTCAGAAAAATCTGAAAAAATAAAAAAAATAAAAGAACACAACTAGAGTAAGGATCGCTGAGAGGGAAAAAAATCAAAAAAATCGTTTTCATGATCAATTGGTACCGTGATATTAGCGTCAGATCTTGACTTTTTTTACAAAAAGTCAAGATCAGATCTGGAATGGGCGGTCTAGATCCATCCGCACGTCCGCACTAAAAAATTGTATCCGCACGTGATCCTCACTATATATATATATATATATATATATATATATATATATATATATATATATATATATATATATATATATATATATATATATATATATATATATATATATATGATGACGTATAGTCTATATTTGGGCCACGAGCCCAAATAATAAACATTACTAAGGCTCAAATCCACCATAAGTGGGCTATTATAACAATGACTTGGGCCGCGTTACCAAAGGGATTGGGCTCACGTAGACCCAAGCCCAACCAAACTATTTATGGTCTAGATAAGGATCTTCTATCTATAGATAAAGATCCTTGGACCGGATAAGCACCATGCGTGCGAAACGTAAGGAGCACGAAACCTACAAGGATTCTGCGCCTATATAAGGAATGACATAATTCTCATTAAAGGTACGATTCACAGACCCTAACTCTTTACGATAACCCTAAAACTGATTACTTACTCTCACGCCGGAGGATAATCGTGGGAGACAATCCCACGATAAGCCTAACGGTGTTTGTTTATTTTCTTAGTGCGCAGGTTTCGAGCATTAAGAGCTAATTGGTACGAGAGCAAGAGCCCAAACTAGGAACGCCCAACTTTTGTATCAATAGATGGCGCCATCCGTGGGACCAACACTAAGAACTAAGAACTAGAATGACGAAGAACAAAAAAACTCAAGCCAGCGGACTCCGCAGTTGGAGAAAACACGTGACCCCCAGAGGAAGAACTAACAAGATTCGACCTCTAGGCAGGCTTCTGGAACAACCAGTGCGCCTGGTCACCAAGAAACGGGACCAACCCTACCTCTCCCAGCGGTTGAATTGCCTATAAGGACTACCCAAGCCACCACGGTAGTCCCAAGCGTTGAAGAACTTCAGCGCACCCTCTTCAATACTCCCCAGCAAACGGCACCTATAGTGGACAACACTGGGACACCTGGCGCACCTAACCGAGATAGGGTGCCAAATAATTAGGCGAATATTCTTGCAGCGAATGAGGACGCACCTGACTTAACATTGAGTAATTTTGTATCCCAAAATTATGAAACCCTAACCGCCCTCATGCAAGAAGAAGCGAGGAGAAGGTCAAGTACGAGCCGGCAAACCCGACTCAACTTTGGTCCTGAACGCGAAGTATCGCCACCGCGCCACCAACGAGGAAGACGCGAAAATAACGAAAGACGTACCACTATCCATGACAGACTTGGTACGGTATCTGACTCACAATATTCAGAGGAATATGAAGATGGCGAGAGGCGCACCAATGTTCATTCCAGACTTGGTAGTCGAAGGATACAAGACAGATTAGGACCTCAACATTCACCAAGCGAAGGCTCCTCCAATTCTGGGAGCAAAAGAATTTACGACAGATTAGGGAGGAGAATATCCCCAAGTGAAAGCCCCTCAAACTCTTCCTCTGAAGGAAGCCGGCGCAAGCGCCGAAAAAGAGATTACTCTTCCTCCAGTGACTCCTCGGACAACGAGGATAAGGAAACAGGACACTGGAAATCCAGAGGAAGACGTCGCGAGGAAGAAGACGAAGACATATCTCTTCCGTGGCGTCGCCAGAAAGTTGATGCCTTTACAAGACGCATTAGCGACTACTCTGATCATAAGAAAAGGCGCATGCCCACTAATGTTAAAACATATGACGGGACGGGTGATCCTGATGATCACCTAAAAATTTTCGAATCCGCCGCTACTATCGAAAATTGGCCACAACCTGTGTGGTGCCATATGTTTAACTCCACGTTAGTTGGGAATGCGCGCACGTGGTTTAGCAAGCTTCCACGAAGGAGCATTGGCGGGTTTGAAGAGTTGCGGAAAGCATTCCGTTTAAACTTCACCCAAAGAAAGAAGAGCGCTAAAAACCCTGTTGAGCTAGCTAGAGTAAAACAGCGTCAAGGGGAATCAACCAGCGCTTATATGGAATGTTTTAAAGACGAGTGTATACACGTAAAGGCGTGTCCCTAAGTCCTAAAAATCTCAGGGTTCATGAATGGGATCAATAACCCAGAACTCATTAGGAAGTTAAACGACAAGGTTCCCCAAACCTTCGATGAACTAATGAAGCGCACAAGATCCTTCATCCAAGGAGAAGCAGCTACTACGGACAGTAAAAAAAGCTACTCAAATTATAGGCAACAAGAACAGCCTAGGAGACAATCCAATGATCAGAGCAACAACCGCAGCAAGAATTATCGCAGTGGACGAGATAATGACAAGTATACCCCTCTCACAAAGACTCCGAGGGAAATATTTGTAACAGAAGGCGCAAACTTCCCAAAACCTCCACCAATGCGTACCGCAGAGGACAAGCGCATAGGGAATGGATACTGCGAATATCATGGCCACAAGGGCCATACAACCAACGAGTGTATCCAGCTACTACAACTAATTGAAAAATTAGTAAAGGAGGGTAAAATGGATCACCTCGTAAAAAACATTAAAGAAGGGAAGGACAAGCAAAGGAATGGGGGCAAGAAAGAGCCTCCCAAAGATAAAGCGGACATCATCTACATGATACAGTCATGGCAACGCAAGACGAAGCAAAAAGTCAGTCAAAAGTTCTCTTCAGAAAAGGAGATATCCTTCCCCACTCTAGCTGCGGACAACGTAGTAATAGAGCCATTGACCATTGAGATACATACTGGGGGACATGACATCCGCCGCATGTATATCGATGGAGGAGCATCCGCAGATATTCTGTATGAACATTGCTTTAAAAGGCTACGACCTGAGATACAAAGTCTGTTGATACCAGCCACGACGTCACTGACTGGGTTCACAGGAGAAAAGATATGGCCTATGGGGCAATTGCGCTTACTTGTAGTTGTGGGCGATGAAAAACACTCTACAGCAATGTGGATAAATTTCATGATAATCTAGTCTCCTTCACCGTACAACGACATCATTAGGAGACCTGGAATATCATCCATGCGCGTTGTACCATCCACAGCACATGGGATGCTCAAATTTCCAGTAGAAGGAGGGATTGTCACCCTCTACAACACCACCGTGCCACCTAAAGAATGCAACGTAGTAACCAGTGAGGTGGAGAATATTCCAGAACAGCGCGCAGCAAAAATACCAAACTTAAAGGTCGCTATTCATCCTGATTACCCAGATCAACAAATATCGATTGGAGGATCTTTATCTGACAAAGGTAAAGCAGCTGTGTGCACACTCTTGCAAAAGAACCTGAGTATCTTTGCGTGGGAACCAAAGCACATGACCGGAGTGCCACGCTCTATTACGGAGCACAAGCTACAAATCCGACAAGGATATCCCCCAATACGACAGAAGAAGCGCGGTCAGGCCCCAGATCGCGCAAAAGCTATCCTGGAAAAAGTACATAAACTTGTAGACGCAGGCATTATGCGCAAAGTATACTATCACGAGTGGCTCTCTAACCCAGTGATGGTAAAGAAGAGTGACGGAAGTTGGAGGATGTGCGTGGACTTCACAGACCTCAATAAAGCAAGCCCACAGGACTGCTATCCACTGCCAGAGATAGACTGGAAGGTAGAATCCCTGTGCGGATATCCTTTTAAGTGCTTCCTAGACGCATACAAAGGGTACCATCAAATCCAGATGGCAGTGGAGGATGAAGAAAAAACAGCCTTCCACACAAGTCAAGGGGTCTATTGCTACACAAAAATGCCTTTTGGCCTAAAAAACCGCAGGCGCAACATACCAGCGATTGGTGGACATGGCTTTTGAAAAACAAGTAGGTCGAAACTTGGAAGTCTACGTTGATGACCTTGTCATCAAGAGCCACACAGAGGAAGAATTGGTGCACGACATCGAGGAGACGTTCCAAACATTGGGAAAAATAGACATGAAGTTAAATCCCAAGAAGTACACCTTTGGCGTGACAGAAGGCATGTTCCTTGGGTACTTAATAGAACCTGATGGTATCAAACCTTGCCCAGAAAAAACAAAAGCTGTTATCGATCTCCCCTCACCGCGCACTGATACGTGGGAATCGCACCAGGCTTTACCTCTCAAGGGATCTTGAGAAGCTTACAACCCCCACCAGGCAGTGTACCTGATCGTTGTAGTATAGTATAGTGACAAGTACTGGGGGATTGATCGTTCAGCTAGGAATAGTGTCGCTAGGATTAGAAAACCTAAATAATAGTTCTAAAGGTGAGGGATGATTCTTTTTTGTGTTTTTATATTTTTTAGAAAGCAAGTAAAAATCTCGGGTTTGAAGGATTTGGGCGGAATTAGTTGCTAATCAACTAACCCAATACTAAAGATACAATCAAAATAAAATACTAGAAATGAAAATAAACTAAATTATACTAAGGTTGTGAGCAATAAGTGGAGAAAATGTGTTTACTTAGATTTCACTACTCCCTAGACATCTTTTACACGTTAATTACTTGTTATAGTTGCATGGATGACGGATTGTATTCCTTAATACCATTCATGGGGTGGCGCACTTAACTCCCCAATCCTATGAGCTCTTATCTCCTCCTATACCATGCCCAGCACAACCATAGGGATTATAAACAGTGGCTCATGCATTAAATACAACCAGTAAGACCTAGTGTGTTGGGATTTATACTTGAGTTAATATTGACAAAATATGAAAGATGAAGGACTTATGAAGACAAAGTGAAGAATGCAAAAGACAAAGGACTTGCTTTACAAAGAAGTTATTTCAATATAGTCCTTCGTAGTATTTTGTAACCCTAGTTCTCTATTATATAAAGAGAATACAGGGAATAGGTTTATTATTCATGTCTTCCACAATGTAATATACAGAAAACGTGTGAGTGTATGTCTAGGGCTGGAAACACCTAGACTTGTGTGTATAGGTGTTTTATGGGAAACACCTAGGGTGATTAGTGTTAAGCCTCAACGATCTTAGATTGCTGTTAGAGTGTAACCGTGCTACACTTGATCACGTAGCATTGGGGCTTTAGTGTATGTTAGAGTAGAGATGATGACGAGAAACCTTGTTTATAATATTGTTCTTATTCCGCTATGTTTTATCTTATGAACATTATTATTCCTAGATTAAGACTTAACAAGTCTTGAGCCAAAACGGTCCTAGAAACTATCTTTATTGTGGCGTTCTTAGTTTCTAACATGTGGTATCAGAGCGGGGGCTCTTGATATCTGGGATTTACAAGGTTTTGTTTGTCGAAGAATGAAGAAAAGAAGAAAAATTCGACTTTGGAAAAATTTTCGTAACCTTTCTGCAGGGCTGTTTCAAACAGCGATATCTCCTTCGTTAACCGTTAGATCGGGCCAAAAATTTTACTGGAGGTTCTCACCATGTCAAGGAAGCGTTCCACCGGAGGGATCTTCGATCTGAGCTTCCAATAAAAAAGATATAAATTCTCGAAAACTGCTGCAGAGAGAGGTATATTGTTTCGAATTTTTAGGGTTTTTATGATCTCAACTTCTTTGAATTCATGATTACTTGTTTTAATTCATTATGGAAGTTGGACATAAGTTGTTTGGTGTTAATGATTCATGAAAGAATGCAGCTTTGGCGAAGCTTTTAATCTTTAGGGTTTATTGAGTTTCAAGATCTGTTCTTTTGTCTTAAAGAAACCCTAAGTAGATAAAACCCTAAGTAGACTTGCATCACTGTTGTAACGAGGTTGCTACTGATGCCAATATAAAGTAACTGATTTGGATTTAGAAGAGAATACATGGTCTACTCACATATTTGGTCTTTGTGTGATTCAATTGGCTGCTAGTATTTTTTATTGATGAATGCTTTGATTCGTACGTGCTGATATTGGAACAAATGGTGTTTAGGGTTTACCACAACCCTAATATATTATCTCGTGATCATGATTCAAGTTCTGATGTCGTGTTTCCATAGTTTCAAAGTGCACAAGAAGGTTGTTTTTCATGCTGCTCGCTATGTGATATTCGGTTTGAAGTTACTTGGTACTGTTGTTAATCATAACATGTTGCTTATTTGAACTGGTGTTACATGTTTGGAATTTATTGGTATTGGTGTTTGAATGAGGGTATATCAGATGGTGTACATTTACATCAGGATGGTGAGCACATAATTTATTCATGAAATCATGGTAACCTAGTACTTTTACATCTGCTCATACGCATACTACAAGATCATGTGTTGATGTTTTTCTTGGAGATTATGGTGAACCCTATGTGCCTGTCGAGGAATAAGGTACTACCTGTGGTCCTCACTATTTGTACTACCATGTACAGTTACATTTGTTTGCACTACCGATTGAGACAAGTCACATTGTGGACCACATGGGTTCGATGCTACGTACATAAGGGATCACTGGTTGTCGTTTTTTGGTAAAGTGAAGCTATCATCGTGGGACAGTGCTAAATTGGTATAAAAGGGTTTGTCTTTTGTGCACATGTGACTAACCTTGTACATATTTGCTTTTGTGGGGACGAATTCTGCTGCTGCCTATCGATAGTTGAAACTTTTGTTTACACTGATACTCAAAAGAACTTACCACTGCTCATTGATCTATGTTACCACTGCTAGGCTTAATTTTTACCACTGCTGCGTTATACGTTTCCACTGCAGCTTCGATGGTTACCACTGCTTATGCAAATAAGTTACCACTGCTGCCTAGCTTGTTTCCACTGCTATGCTTTTCAAGTTTGTACTACCCATATGAAACATTTGTACTGATCGTGGTTCAAATATATGTATGCAAGTGAGGGGAAGACATACTTGATCTTGGTTTAATATTCGACTAATCATGGGTAACTGAAAAGCAACAATGGAGTGCTAGTATGGTGTTCTCATGCATGTATAGGTCGATGGTCAAAAGTGTTACAAATTATTGATTGGTTATCTTTAATCGTGGGTCCGAATATAGATCATGGGACGGTGGTATACGATTATCTTATTGGAAGCATATTTATTGATCACTTGAGATTGATGTTTCCGTAAGCAGTATTTGATTGATTTATGGAGTTTAATGATTACAACTAATGGTAATTGGAAGCTGCTTGCTATGTCTTTGAATTAAATCAAAAGTTGCGGCTGTGGGGCTTATTATTAATTCAATTGTGAGAGATGTATGGTGATTTTCGACAGAAGACACACACAGGTTATTGGTAACACACACAGGAGAAGACACACACACACAAGAAGATTTTTAATTTTTGGATTATTGGTTCTTAACAGATTATAAAGGCTCATTTTTATTTGTTTTAATTGATTACGAAGAAAAGTTTTTATCACCTATTTGACGATGAAGTGGAGTTTCACAGGTTTGTGTTTTATCATACCTTTTCAGTGTGGGATAACTTGTTCGTTCGTTCAGGTGACTACGAATTGACAAACACTTGAAGGAGTTACATTATTGTGCTCAGTGTTTATTGTCAAGAGATTGTGATCTCCCTATACGTTAAGTATACTTTCGAAGTCAATTTTAGTACAAGATATAAGGCAAAAGTTTGGGTTGTTCTACTTCATCATCAAGTTGGTAATACTTAGTTTTCTTCATCAGTAATCATTACATAGAGCCTACAGAATTGAAGATTCAACTAATGGTTAACATATGGGTTTCAGGGGAAGCTTAATGTTTAAATGTTTAACCATTTACATGCTACATCGAGGTGAAGGTTTTTACAACTGCTTGTTGTTATTACTACTGCTAGTTTTGATTTCTATTGTTTCAAGTACATCTATAGATGCAGAAAACTTAATGGTGGGCGACTTAGAAACATTAGAAAGATGGATTGGACGTGTAATATTGATTCGTGGTTGTGAAGATCAAGGTTGCTTACATTTGTCCCCTATTTAATGATGACAAAAAGGGGAAGAAGAATATTTTGAAGATTGCAACTTGAAGAGCCTTGGTGATATAGCATGATTTAAGGGGAAGTTTGTTTATCTTTCATATATATTAGCTTCAGGGGAAGTTCGTGATTACTTGGTTTTGTCATATCAACTAGGGGAAGATTGTTGGGATTTATACTTGAGTTGATATTGACAAAATATGAAAGATGAAGGACTTATGAAGACAAAGTGAAGAATGCAAAAGACAAAGGACTTGCTTTACAAAGAAGTTATTTCAATATAGTCCTTCGTAGTATTTTGTAACCCTAGTTCTCTATTATATAAAGAGAATACAGGGAATAGGTTTATTATTCATGTGTGTCACAATGTAAACCTAGAAAGGTGTGTGTGTAGAGACGTTTTATGGGAAAACGTATAGGGTGATTAGTGTTAAGCCTCAACGATCTTAGATCGTTGTTAGAGTGTAACCGTGCTACACTTGATCACGTAGCATTGGAGCTTTGGTGTATGTTAGAGTAGAGATGATGACGAGAAACCTTGTTTATAATATTGTTCTTATTCGCTATGTTTTATCTTATGAACATTATTATTCCTAGATTAAGACTTAACAAGTCTTGAGCCAAAACGGTCCTAGAAACTATCTTTATTGTGGCGTTCTTAGTTTCTAACATAGTGCACGTCAGTTCATGTTTCCTAAGACGTTCAAGCATGTCACCATTTGGAAGTCTGCCAGTTTTCTTAAGCCTAACATCGAATTCATTCATCCAATACAATTATAAACAAGTAATCAACACATAATTAACATCTAGGTTTCATTAGATCCAAGCAAACACAAGATAGATCTAGCCTAGCATGATGGAATTAAGACAAGAACAAGATATAGACAACCAACACATAGACATATTGATTGAATTAAAAGAATACTTATCTCAATTACACATGAAAGGTATCAAGGGCTTAGAACCCTTGAAAAACCTGTAAAATTTGCACCAAGTTCGTACTTAGGGTTTCTCCAAAACTTCTCTCCTTTTAATGTGAAAATTAGAAAACTATATATAGGAAATAGGGTCTGACGGCGTCAAGACCAATCTTGTGACGCCGTCACCTCGCCGCCAAAATAATTCTCGGACTGCCTTGATCTACTTTTGACGCCGTCATGTATTAGCATTTTCCAGGCCGTCATGCATTTTACTCTTGACGCCCTACTTCGTGACGCCGTCAAATCTGTACTGGGTCGTCATGGAATTTACTCTTGACGCCGTCAGGGTGTTGCTCTTGACGCCGTCACCTACTGTTCCCAGCAAGGAAAATTAAGACTTTGGCGTTTTCTTCACTTTTATGCTCCAAAAATGTCCGAATTGCTTCCTTTTCCAGATTTCACTCCCAAAGTACCTAAAATCACAAAAGGAACGATTTAGGGCAATATTTGATCAAATAAATTCAATGCCGGGCTTAAATGACCCCCTAAAAGTGGTTCATTTTTCGCCTCATCACGCACACTGAAAGAAGTCCAGTCATTAAACGGGAAGGTAGCTGGGCTAAACCGTTTCTTATCTAAGTCAGCAGACAAATCACTCCCTCTTTTTGAAACACTCACGAAGCGCACAAAAAAGGGAGACTTTCGTTGGACTGAGGAAGCAGAGGAAGCCTTCCAACAGCTAAAACAACATCTGGCATCACTCCCCAAACTTGTCGCACCGCGACCAGGGGAAGAGTTAATCATGTACTTATCTGCAACCCACGGAGCAGTCACCGCAGTACTATTGACAGATAGGAACTCCGTCCGAACACCCATATACTTTGTAAGCAAGGCATTGAAGAAGACAGAGACTAACTACAGCGCCATGGAAAAGCTGGTCTTAGCTCTAGTATTCGCAGCTAAAAGACTGCGCAGATACTTTCAAGCGCACCCAATAGCTGTGATCACGGACCAGCCAATCAAACAAGTTATCTCTAAACTTGACGCATCAGGACGGCTACAAAAGTGGAGTGTGTTGTTGAGCGAGTATAATATCTCGTATAGACCACGCACTGCAATCAAGGGGCAGATATTAGCTGACTTTATTGTTGAAAAGCCAGATACCGATACTCCAACTTCAACAAGCAAGACAGATCTACCGGAACCTTGGATTCTATTCACAGACAGATCCTCATGCGTGGATGGATCAGGCGCAGGCCTTATCCTTACTAATCCAGAAGGAATGGAGTTCACCTACGCACTGCGCTTCAAATTCGCAACCACAAACAATGAGGCAGAATACAAAGCTCTACTCGCTGGACTGCGTATTGCAATTCAAATGGGTGTACGCAACCTAGAGGCAAACGTGGATTCCAGGCTAGTAGCCAACCATGTGTTAGGCGAATATGAAGCCAAGGACGAACATATGATCCAATACCTTGAAAAAACAAAGTCTTTAATTCAGAACTTTGATAGGTTCACAATCAAACAAGTACCTAGAGGAGACAACAGGAAAGCTGACGCGCTTAGCAAGATCGCATCTACAAGCTTTGCGCACCTATCAAAACAGGTATTGGTAGAAACTCTAAAAAATAAGTCAATCTTGGAGATGGAAGTATCCACAGTGATAGAAGAATAGGATCCTACGTGGATGACACCTATCACCGACTTTATTAGCAAAGGAATCTTACCACAAGATCAAAAGGATGCTCGAAGAGTACGGCGCACAGCGCAGAGATTTGAACTACGAGATGGCATCCTATATCGACGTTCTTTCCTACAACCTTGGCTCTGATGTGTAGGACCTCTTCAAGCAGATTATGTACTCCGAGAAATTCACGCTGGATCATGTAGCATGCACTCGGGACCACGGTCCGTAGTGGCGCGCGCCCTACACTCAGGATATTATTGGCCTACTATGCACCGCGACGCGTGAAATATGATAAAAAAAATGCAGTAATTGCCAAGTACACAGACCAATTCCGTGCCAACCACAACAAGAGTTAACCACCATCACCTCACCATGGCCATTCTATAAATGGGGCATCGACATCGCAGGCCCCTTCCCAGTTGCAGCGGGAGGGCTAAAATTCCTCATAGTAGCCATAAACTACTTTACGAAGTGGATTGAGGCAAAAGCAGTGGTAAGCATCACTGGAAACCAGGTAAAACGCTTCGTGTGGGACAATATTGTGTGTCGCTTTGGGCTACCTGGGGAAATCATATCAGATAATGGGAAACAATTCTGCGACAACCCATTCAAAGATTGGTGCGCGCAATTGAACATCACACAACACTTTGCTTCAGTGAAACACCCACAAACCAATGGCTTAGTTGAACGCGTGAATCGCAGCTTAGGCGAAGGGATAAAAGCGCGCCTTGACAGACACAAAGGAAAATGGGTGGGCGAGTTGTCACATGTTTTATGGGCACACCGCACCACAATCAAACCAGTACCGGAGACACACCATTTTCTCTTGTCTATGGAACAGAAGCCGTCATACCAGCTGAAATTGGAATGCCAACTATACGCACAGCAGAGATAAACGTCACAACAAATGACGAGGAGCGGCGCATAGACTTGGACTTGCTGGAAGAAAGTCGTGAACGCGCAGCTATACGCGAAGCAAAGGCTAAAGCAAAAATGAAGCAATATTATGATGCAAAAGTCAAACACACTTCTTTCAGGCCATGAGACTTTGTATACCGCGC
This sequence comes from Artemisia argyi, assembly GCA_030686995.1. Taxonomy (NCBI): domain Eukaryota; kingdom Viridiplantae; phylum Streptophyta; class Magnoliopsida; order Asterales; family Asteraceae; genus Artemisia; species Artemisia argyi. The sequence goes on from CM060680.1 coordinate 135,706,803, forward strand.
TAATGATGCAAGCCACGCAGAAGACACAGGCAAGCTTGGACCCAAATGGGAAGGACCCTATGAGGTCATGGATGCACTAGGTAATGGTGCATACAGGTTGCGCGATATGGAAGGCCACGAGCTGGCGCGCACTTGCAATATTTGCAATATCAAAAGATGCTATCTTTAGGAAAGGCTACGGCCCACAAACAGACAACTTTGCACTTTAGTATGTGCCCAATAATTGTTTGTCGTTGAACTTTCTTTTCTTTATTAGGAATTGTTTTTTATTTTCCAAAAACTTGCAAGTATTAATAAAACGTTGTGGTTTCTAGCTAACTCCATAACACACTTTACTTTATTGCGTACATTCTTATATGTTTCAATATTGTTATCTTATATTTTGCCTACATGGCGTGCATTGATTCGTTGTGTTTTGGTGTGCAAAAACAATTTATCAAAAATATCAACAAACGTGAAGTCTAATTTATCGTGAGACAAATAGACGTGAAAGTAATACGAGTAAACCATTTAGGAAAACGATTAGCTCGCAAAACTTATGAAAGTGATATTCAAATTGTGAGACCGGGAAGTGATTTCCCGGGTCGTACCCCAACGAGGTGTGAATGGAAAGTTTCGAGTGAGATCGAGATTAAAATCTTGTATGTTTGGTTGTGAAAGATTGTTTGGATTTGTGATACGTTAAATTAACGAAAATTACGAATTAACGAACGAAAATGGAATAAACGTACCCTAAATGGAAAATTAAACTAAGGAATGCTAAGTACTATTTAAAATAACCTAAAATGCTACGGGAAACATGGTTAGGTATCGGGGAATCCTAAAAAAAAATACAAATTTCACATAAACGTGACGTTTATTCTAAATAAACGTCAACGCGTAAACAAAAACGTGAATTTCTAGCTACACAAGTCCTACGGGTATACAAATAATTTTCTAATGCACTTAAAGACAAAAGAAATTTTTGAAAAAAAGAAAATCTATTTTTCAATAAAAACTCTATTTATTATGAATTAATTACTAATTAAAACAATTTAAAATAAAAGAAAATACAAATAAAGATGAGAAAAATACAAACTTAACTTTGAAAAATCTAAAATAACTTAAAATAATTATCTAAAATGCTTTTGGATTTTTTCAGGCTTTTTCTGATTTTTTTATTTATTTTTCTTAATTAAAAACTATTTAAAAATGATTAAAAATTAAAATAAATTAAGAAAAATAGCAAAACAATTCAGAAAATTATGAAAATTTCACGGAAAATCTAAAATATTATATAAATCCTAGGAAAAATTTCAAAGTTATGAAAACAAGCTGGGAAGTGCTTATGGGGCTAATAAGCAGTTTGATAAGTGCTTATTAATAAGAACTTATCACAAAAACTTATGAAACCAACAAACCAAGTTCTCAGTACTTAAATAAGCTCAAATAAACACAGATAAGGGCAAATGTCACACAGAAATATGTAAATGGACCAATAAGCAGTTTATATTAAGCTTATGAATAAGCAAATAAGCCAATGGACAAGCACAAGTCTCACAGATCATGTAAACACCTTAAGCCAACTCAGATAAGTACAAATGGGCAAGCTAAGCTCCATATGCTACCCAATTTACACTAAAGCAGAACTGTGAAGAAACTAGCAACCTAGGCCTAACCTACTAACTTTCAGTCAACAATAAACTGTCCAAATAAGCTACAAACTAAAACCTTAAGAGGGAAAAAGCAAAAATACCTAGCTGAGATTCTAAAAAACCTAAAAGCCCCATCACAATCAACCCAATTGAAGTCCAATTAGACCCAACTTCAGCATGTATTGAGACTGCATTCATGCAGAATGAACAGTACCTTTGACTCTACGATTTGCAAATATCTTTGACCAAGGTGAGTTTCTAATGATTCAAACTGTTCCTTGATGCCTATTGAACAAGTTTAAACAGTGTACATGCAATCTTGAACACTAAATTAACCTCTTGATTACAAAACCTTGGGCAGATTTACACTTACACAGACTTGAAATTGTATCCAATCTAATTTTGACTTTCTGAATTAAAATGACCAACTCTATGGTCAATAAGGACAGGTTTAAACTTAAGAACAATGGACAAGCAAAAGTTAGCAACCAACAATAACAACAACACAAATTAATCAGTTGTGCCAAACACTACTTTATAAACTGATTTGAAATATTTAGGAAGTAATAGGCCACAATAACACACAAACTTAAGTAATAACCATTAACTAAGCTAAATTAAACCTAAGTGAGCAGGTTTGAACAATGAACAACAACAAAAGACATTTAACACCAATATTATAGAAAAAGTTGATCCAAATCCTTACTTGACATCCAAGCAGTAGTAAACTGAGAACAAGAGACCCAATCATATCCTAACATCCCCCATGGGATTCTAAACCAGTCCTTAGCTCCTTTCTTCCTTCTATTTCAAGAACATGATTCATCATTTTTTTATTTTCTCTTGATTTTTTTTTTCTTTTCTTATCTGAGTTTTCTGCTTGGAATGGAAATTTATATGAACTTTTTGAAACTTTTGAAACAATAATAAGACTGAACAAGATTTGATTCTAGAAACTTAAACTTTATAGTAAAACTGAAATTTAAAACTGAACTTGAAATGGAAACTGAAAACTTGAATTAAATTGATGAAAAGTGATTACAAACTTTAACTAAGGTTACTGAATACATAAGACTTAAAGAAAAGGATGCCCTCAGGCTTACAATTGACCTCCTATTTATACTAAGCTAAAACTAGGGTTACTTCACTCCTTGTGCTTCCTCTGTGAGATGAAAACAGCTGTAAAGATACCCTTGTGACTCCATGGATTGATCCCAGCTGTTGAATTAAAGAAAAAGTGATCTGAGCTCTTGATTCATATTTTGGCGGGAAACTTTGTTGAGGTAATTTGGATTGCCAGCTTGGATATTGGGGGTAGGTAGGGATTGTAAGGGGAGTAGTGGGATTGGGGGTGGTGAGGGGTACTTTTGAGGTCTTGGGAGTATGGTGGAGTGTTGCAGGTGTGATGGAGGTGGTATATCCAGGGGTAAAATGCGGGGTGGGGAAGATGGTGTTGGTTTGACTTTTGTTTGACCGTGAATAAACGTGGGTGGGTTTTTTATGGGTTTTGGGCTTTAAGGGGAAACTGGGCCAAGCTGGGTTTTTGGTTTAGGTGGATTGGTATTAATTAGTTTAGGATCCGTTTAGTTTATATTCAAAATACCACAAGGACCATTGTTGTAATTTTCTGCCAAGTTGAGGGCTGATTTTAGCAACTTTCCAAACTTTGTGACAAGGGTCTATATTTGACAATCTTTCATTTCCTGAGGACCTCAATTGATGCATTCCATGATTTAATCACCAGGGACCAAAATTAACAATTGTTGAAACTTGAGGGACCTTAGTGTAAATTCTCCAAAATTTCATTTCAAGGACTAAATTTGACAATCTGTGAGATTCCAAGAACCAAAGTGACTTTTCCTTCAAAATATTCCACCAGGGACCAATTCTGCCATTTTTTGAGAGTACAGGGACCAATATTGCCAAACTTTGAAACTTAAGGGACCAAAGATGTAAACTTGTACATTTTTGAAAGATTTTTACCCAAAGATCATTATTTGGTAAGTTTTGATTTTTAAGAACTTGGTTTGACTTTTCTTTCAAAATAAAGGCTCAGGGACTAGTTTTGATAATTTTTGAAAGTTGGGGGACTGAAACTGCCAATTATGCAAACTTTGTTTTTCGTTTGTTTTCGATCATTTTGCATTTGAAACATATAAAACACGATCTTTGGGATATTTTTTATTATTTTGACGCATTCTTGAATGTTTTCACGCGTTTTGGCAGTTAAAATACGGTAAAAATGATGAGTATTTACACACTCATCAATCCCCCACACTTGAGTATTGCTAGTCCCTAGCAATCTTTTGTGAAAATTAATGGATTTAAGATCTCTTTACCAAAAGCCATTACTTCTGGAGAAGCCGAATGTTTTGGGGTCAAGTAAGAGTTATGGTCCATCCGATGTGTCACACCCCCAAAATCGGGTCCAGCGGAAGCATACATGTAGCTGGGGTGTAACTCAATCGGTATCACAACACAAGTACAAAAATGGTTTTCACTTTAATCATTTATAATAAAATCGTTTAATCAAAAATGTTGAATTTACATCGTTAAAAGTAGTGCGGAAGTAGGCCCTTAAAATAGCTTAAAAATGGTCCCCATATAAATAATCAGAGTCTTCTATGACTATGCCATGCCCTGCCAAAACCTCCTGTAGCGTGCCATTGATTAATACCTGAAAATACATGCTAAAGTGTCAACACGAGGTTGGTGAGTTCATAGAGTTTGTTTAACAAATAATGCCTATAGAGAAAAGATCGCCCAGCAAAGGCATTGTAAATCCACTCAGTTCCAAGTCCCGCCATAAGAGACTTGTAACCTGTGTGTTCACAACCCACTGCCAAATATGTTATAGTCTACGGAAACAAAAGTAATATGTGGACCAATAATCAAAGATAAGTGTAGTTTGACCAATACATTTGGTTACGTGACCAATTCATTTGGTTATGTTACCCGTACATTCGGATAGGTGACCCGTTCATTCGGTTAAGTGACCCGTACATTCGGATATGTGACCCGTTCATTCGGTTAAGTGACCCGTACATTCGGATATTTATGTACATAGTGGTGAAGCTGGTTCATTTGGTCAAGTGTGCATCGTAATGGAAAAGACTTGGGTCCGAAGATAAAAGATTAAGTGTGATGCAAATGAATATACACTACATTCGAATGAGTAAGAAATTCATAAATAGAGCAAGTAAATGTTTGACTAAGCATGTAGCAAAAACCAATTAAATCAAGTATACATTTAGATGGAAACGAGCATGTATTCTCCCCCAAAACCGTTATAAAACAAGTTAAAATAGTAGGGGCTATGACTCACCTGGAGCGATAGCTACGATGACAAAGTGGATACACTAAAATGAGGCACGATCTCTAACCGCAACCTAATATGAGTAATAACGATCTACTTTAGATCATGACGTGATGTAATGAATGCACATGCACATGATACCTATACCACTCGTAACTTGAAAATATTTGTTATTGTCAAAGTAAGAATTTCTATACTTAGGAAAAATAATTCCAATTTAGAAGTATAGAACTTGTCGTAATATATATCGTATAAAAATGTTAGTGTTATATTCATCGTCTTGAAAACCTTAAAATAATGTCTATTAGTCGCGTAATAAACCTTGAGTCGTACGTACTTCGTTAGTTAAAAATAAACTCCTTGAATAAGAAATCTAGAAAATATGTCATTTAGTACGTAGTTATATTATTTTCTAGTAGTGACTATATATATATAGTTTTGACGATTTTAAAACGTGTATAACTTGGTCGTTTTAAGTTCATTTTCCTCGTTCTTTATATCCACGGACTCGTTTTAGTATATACTAATATATTTTTGATAGTTCGGCTCCTCTAGGTTACGTTTAACGCCTATATTTGCCCGTCGAAAACTATCAAACAGCATGCAGTTTTTCAAAAAATAGTTTTCGTCGTTAAATTTACAAAAATCATATCTCCTTCGTTATAAGCTCGTTTTAATCCGTTCTTTCGCCAAAAGTTTCTTTTTTGAAAGCATTTTCTAAATATTTGGTCAAAAATTATCCATCACCTACTGAGTTTCCCACGTTTTAAAAATAGCAACAGTAGGTAAATATATAGTTTCAAAAACCATTTCTAGGGTTCTAATCTAGTTCCAACTTCAACCAAACCACTTTCAATCACCACAAAACTAATCTAATCCTACCATACACCTTCTTAGGGTGTCATGGGTTCCTAAACATCACAAACCAAGTGAATCAAACAAGGATCTAACTATAAACCCTTTCTAGGGTTTAAAGTTAAGTATATACAAAATGGAGTGGTATAAGCTAATATATGCATGAGTTCTTGTAAGAAAAATATATAACCATGGTAATAACTTGTAAAAATTTATGAAATGAGTTTTGTTACTTACTTGGAAGGTTTAAGGAGTTTGGATGAAGAAAACCTACTAATCCTTGAGTTTTTATTCCAAAACTCAAACAAGGATAACTATATGAACAAGATTACACTTTGATCTTTGAAAAATGATGATTTTTGCTTCTTGGATTACCCTAGGCCGAGCACCCCATGGAGAGAAAAAGAAAGAAAAGTTTTCTTGCACCTTGTATTATGAGAAGTGTATGTGTGAATCTTTGATATTTATGTTTGTATAATAATTCAAAAGACAAAAAGGACTTGTAATTAATGAAGTTAGTGAATTATTGAGAATGTGTAAGGGATTGGAATGGAGGGGGGGGGGGGCGGCAAGTCAGGGGGGAGGGATTTGGTGTAAGACTTGGAAGATTTTGTGTAGTTTGTGCATTATATTGTGTTTATTAATAGATTTAAAGGATACCGGGTACCGAGTTAATTAAAAATAAATTTTAACGGAGTTAACCGGGATATAATAGAGTCATAAAAATTATAAAAATATGTTGGGTATAATTATTGAGTGTTTGGTTAATCGTCGTTTAATTTCTATGAAAACCGTCGAAATTAAATTAGGCGTACGATACGAAATAAATAAATTTTCAAAATACCGAGTAAATTAATATTTTAATTTTTATATTATTAAAATGAATATAAAAATATATTGGGATCATAGTCGGGAGTGTCGGACGGTTTAATCACATTATTGGTCGCGTGTTAGTGTTTATTTAGAAATAATTATACGTAAAAGTTAATTATACCAAAAGTATTAATTTAATTACCCTACGAGTGGAATAGTATGCAAGTGCCATAATGATAATATGAAGACTATTTCTAGTCTGTATGAGATGTCCCAAATGATAATGCATGAATTCGCTCTTGAACCAATACGGTTACGCGAATTTGAATACTCGTAAACTAAATTTACGATGACATGAGTAATGCACATGAATAGTGGTTTTCTCTCAGAAATGAATAGTGTCAAGTGAATAGTAAAATTTCTGAACGCTTCACAGAATATCAAATTGACCTAAAAAACGATGAATAGTACAATGATGAATAGTAATCGGTGAATAGTAACTGATGAATAGTAAATTGTCGAAGTTTGGAAAATGACCTAAAATTACGAGTTGTGACACGATGACCATGTGATTTTTAGCAAACCACCAGCTTTCAACGGTTTTGATTTGTCTTTACCAGGAGCCGTTTGCTCCTGGACTAGCCAACTCTTGATGGAACAGTCAACATCTTGGTGAGTTGATTACCAATTATAATTTTTCCACTGCCTTTACCACAAGCCATAATCTTGCGGGCTAGCCAACTCATTTGCTTTTGAGGATATGGGGAGTTGAGGAACCATACAATTTTTGGCAAATTGCAAGCCGTCAACGGGTTTGAGTTATCTTTACCAAGAGCCGTTTGCTCCTGGATTAGTCAATCTTTTTTGTCGGTTAGACTTGGCGGACTGATTACCACAAAAATTTTGAAATAAAGTGAAATTTTTTTAAAAATTTTAGGCCAAAAACGGGGGTACTAGGCGGTATAGTTTGATAAAATTCGCCAGAATTTTCCCCTCCCCCACACTTAGAATTGAATATTGTCCTCAATATTCAAAGTCCCGGCTATTATGCCAAAATTTTGAACGTAAGAGGATAATATTAAAAGCTAATTGTGGGAATGTCATTTTTCATTTTTCACTTTATTTATACAACACACATTTTTTTTTTGAAGATATGTACATTGCAAACAACTGCGGGGGGTGGCCACTCCCCCACACTTAGGTGTTAGAAAGTAGAAAGAAATTAGAGACATGGGTGAAAATCCATGTTGTGCTACTGTTTTTGTTTATCGAGTCGCTAGCTTGACTCGATCCCCGAATTCATTGGTCCATGGGGAAAGTTTGGAGATCCGGAACAACCACGGGTGGTATATCCCCTCCAAAGTAATGCTTCAACCGATGCCCATTTACTTTGAAATTTGGACCGTCATCTTGAGATAACTCGACGGTACCATATGGAAAAACTTTAGCAACGGTGTAAGGCCCAGTCCAGCGGGTTTTAAGCTTACCCGAAAATATCTTCAATCTAGAATTGAAAAGAAGGACTCGGTCACCAACGTTGAAAACGCGGTTTTTGATTTTTGAGTCGTGGATCTTCTTTGTTTTCTCTTTGTAGATTAAAGAGTTTTCGTACGCTTGATCACGAAGTTTATTAAGTTCGTTGAGTTGAACCTTCCCATGATCACCTGCGGATTTGAGATCGAAATTTGCATTCTTCAAAGCCCAATAAGCCTTGTGCTCTAGCTCAATCGGTAGATGACACGCTTTTCCATACACAAGCTTATAAGGAGTACACCCGATGGGTGTTTTATAAGCCGTGCGAAAAGCCCATAAAGCGTCATCTAGCTTATCTGACCAAGAGGCACGGTTTTCGCCTACGGTTCTTTCAAGAATTCTTTTTAGCCCACGGTTTGAAACCTCCACTTGCCCACTCGTTTGTGGGTGATACGCGGTAGCAAGTCGGTGAGTGACACCATACTTGAGCATGACTTTTGCAAATTGGTCATTGCAAAAGTGAGTACCGCAATCACTAATTATAGCGCGGGGAGTTCCAAACCTAGCAAATAGAGACTTTAAAAATTTTACAACTACTCGGGCATCGTTAGTTGGGAGAGCTTTGGCTTCGACCCATTTTGACAAATAGTCAACGGCCACGAGTATGTACTTGTTCCCTCGTGAAGACGGGAACGGCCCCATAAAGTCTATGCCCCAAACGTCGAAGATTTCACAAACTTGGATGACATTTTGTGGCATCTCATCCCGTTGTGTTATCTTTCCTTGACGTTGACATGAGTCACAAAATTTGACTAAGTCATGGGCGTCTTTGTAAATGGAGGGCCAATAAAAACCCGAATCAAATACTTTTCGAGCGGTGTAGTTCGGGCCATGATGACCCTCGGTGGGTCCATTATGACAAGCCCTAAGAATTTCCATGGCTTCTTGGCCATGAACACACCTACGAATAACCTGATCCGCACAAATTTTGAATAGATAGGGATCGTCCCAAAAGTAATGATTCACATCTTTGAAAATTTTGTTCTTTTGGTGGGACGACATCCCTTTGACAACAAAATTCCCCGCATGGTAGTTTGCAAAGTCGGCAAACCATGGGGTACTAGAGTCACCACGACGAGAAATCACATTAAGTGTCTCGAGAGGAAACGTTTCATTTATTTCCTTTTTCTCGAGGACACTTTGATGAGGATTTTCCAATCGGGAAAGATGGTCAGCAGCGAGGTTCTCGGCTCCTTTCTTATCACGAATAAGGATACCAAACTCTTGTAGGAGGAGAACCCGACGGAGCAATCTCGGCTTTGCATCTTGCTTGGCAAAGATATATTTGAGAGCCGAGTGGTCCGTGTACACTATGCTTTTAGTCAAGATTAAGTATGGCCGAAACTTCTCAAACGCATACACCACGGCTAGTAATTCTTTTTCCGTTGTGGTGTAGTGAGCTTGAGCTTCGGTCAAGGTCTTGCTTGTATAATGAATCGGCTGAAAATGCTTGGTTTTTCGTTGCCCCAAGACCGCACCTATGGAAAAGTCACTTGCATCACACATAAGTTCGAAAGGTAGGTCCCAATCGGGGGCAACTAGAATTGGTGCCTCGGTAAGCTTTTTCTTAAGAGTATGAAAAGCTTCGATGCACTCATCGGAAAAAACGAACGGAGTTTCTTTTTCAAGAAGTCGGGTCATAGGCCTAGCTATCTTTGAGAAATCTTGAATGAATCTACGATAGAAGCCGGCGTGACCCAGAAAACTCCGAACACCTTTAACGGTTGTGGGAGGAGGAAGTTTAGCAATGACATCGATTTTAGCCTTGTCAACCTCAATCCCGCTCTTAGAGATTTTATGGCCAAGGACAATTCCTTCCTTGACCATGAAATGACTTTTCTCCGAATTTAGACTAAGATTGGTGTCTTCACACCTTTGAAGCATTTTTTCTAAATTGGAGAGACACGATTCAAATGAATTCCCAACGACCGAAAAATCATCCATGAAGACCTCCATTGTTTTCTCGATCATGTCGTGAAAAATGGCCATCATGCATCTTTGAAACGTGCCCGGAGCATTGCACAAACCAAAAGGCATGCGTCGATAAGCAAATGTTCCATATGGACACGTAAAAGTTGTTTTCTCTTGATCTTGAGGGTCGATGGGAATTTGGAAATAACCCGAAAAACCGTCAAGGAAACAATAGTATTCGTTTCCCGCCAATCTTTCGAGCATTTGATCCATGAAAGGTAGAGGAAAGTGGTCTTTGCGGGTGGCGTCGTTTAACTTTCGATAGTCAATACAAACACGCCAACCCGTTACCAATCGAGTAGGAATCAACTCGTTATCATCATTTTTAACTACCGTTATGCCACCCTTCTTGGGCACACAATGAATGGGACTCACCCAAGGACTATCCGAAATAGGGTAAATCAAACCGGCATCAAGAAGTTTTATGACTTCTTGCTTGATAACCTCATGTATTTTTGGATTCACCCTTCTTTGTTGTTGAATCGCCGGTTTAAAGTCATCCTCCATCAAAATCTTGTGCATACAAAATTCCGGGTTAATACCCTTGATGTCGGAAAGTCTCCAAGCAATGGCTCGCTTGTGTGACTTTAAAACCTTGAGGAGAGCGGTTTTATTTTCCTCATTCAAGTCTTTGGCAATTATGATGGGAAACTTATCGTCTCCCTCCAAAAATGCATACTCTAGATGAGGTGGAAGTTCCTTGAGTTCAACCTCGGGGAAGTCATCAGTTTTTTCAACATTTTTGACCTCCTCGATATGAAGTTCTTTTGGAGGATGAGGGGGTGAAGGATCTTCATTCAACAATTTTTCAAGCATTAGAATATCCCCCTCGGAATCAAGATAGTCACTATCAAACTCGTGTGACATTGAGCTATCTTGGGAAAGAAGAGCATCGACCTCTTCCAAAAGAAAGTCACTTCCCTCAAATGGAGTGAGAGAAGGGGAAGAGACATCGATGGTAGAATTAATTGATCCTTGCACATTCAACACTTCTTCAAAATATTCATCGCATGTAACATCGATGGCATCAAGTCGGTTAATTTCCTCTCGTTCAAGTTCGAGAAGATCTTTTGAAGTGTTTTCAATATTAATGACCAATTTTTCATCGCCAACTCTTAGAGTCATTTCACCTTCGAAGACGTCGATTAATGCACGAGCCGTTTTCAAGAATGGTCTTCCCAAAATTAGGGGAACACAAGGATCGGCATCGAAATCAACGACTACGAAGTCGGCAGGGAAATGGAACTTTCCAACCTTCACAAAGACATCTTCAGCAATACCCTTCGGAACCGTAACTGTTCGGGTTGCTAATTCAAGAGTCATTCGTGTTTGTGTAAGCTCGGGAAGTGAAAGCTTTTGCCAAATAGAGAAAGGCATGAGATTTATGCTAGCGCCAAGATCGGCCAAGGCGAAGCATTCTTCAAACTTTTGGAAATCACAAGGAATGAGAAATTTCCCGGGGTCTCCTAATTTTTCAGGAAGTTTCTTTAGAAGAACCGCCGAACAATTTTCATTCAAACGAGTTTTAGTGAGTTCAAACAATTTCTCTTTATTACTTAAAAGACTCCTGAAAGTGGAAGCAAACTTGGGCATATAGAGAAGAGCATCCGCGAAACTAATGTCGAAGTGTAACTTTTGAAATATCTCAAGAAACTTCTTCATTTGATCATTAGTTTGTTCACGGAGTTTTTGATCATTAAGCCTTGAAGGATATGGGATCGATGGCTTAGAAATGCTCTTAGGAAAAGCAAATTCGGGAATTGATGGTTGGACCTCCGTAGGTTGGACGTGTGCGGTACTTCGTGAGCTTGAGGGTTGCACCTTGTCCTTAATAACCTCGGGTTCTCGTTCCACTTCCTTCAAAGGTGGAGAAATAGGAGTCGAGGGTCCATCAATAGCTTTACCACTACGAGTGGTAATAGCTTTCAATTCACCCTTCAGGTTGGGAATGGTGTTTCCCGGAAGAGTACCCGAAGTAGAAGCTTGATTCATTTGACTCATAAGACTAGCAAACATGTTCTCAATCTTACTTTGAGATTGTTCAATCTTGTGGTTAGTATTACGAAGTTCATTTTTAAGCTCATGACCTTGTCTCGACATTGAAGATTGAAAATCATTCTTCAAAGTGTTGATTTGGTTTTGCATATTCCTCATGCTAGCTTCATTTGCCTTAATGTAATTAGCAAGTTCATTTGAAGCAACATTAGGAGCTTGGTGATTATGAGCTTGAAAACCTTGATTGAAATTACCCCTTGATTTGAAAATTGATTATTAGGGGTATGAAATTGATTTTGAACATTTTGATTTCTTTGTTGATTTTGATTGAATCGATTTGGATTATTGGGTTGAGAAAAACCGGGTGGACCACCTTGGTTGCTAGCACGATAGTTCGGGTCAACTTGAGGACGGTATTGGTTACCTCCTTGATTTGAATTACCGATTATCGCATTAACTTCAAATGGATTGCCATCAGGGGCAGTACAATTGTAATACGCTTGTGGACCACCACAAGTAACACAAACTTCAACCTTTTTTACTTCGGCAGGTTGAGAAGAAACTTTCTTATTTTTGGTGAGAACCAAAGCATGGATAGCTTCCGTGAGTTTGTCAAGCCTAGCATCGGTGCTAGATTGAGCCACGGGTGATGAAGTAGGAGGACCAACATTCACTTGGGAAACAATCGGTTTACTTCGTGGAATGCGGTCCTTAGACTTATTCTCGATGATCACTAAAGCATCTCTTGTGGTTCGATTCAAGAAATTACCTCCCGCAGAGGCATTAAGAGAGTCTTGATCAATTTGGCTCACACCATTATAGAAAGTGTCGAGTTGCATTAACTCGTAAAAACCATGATGAGGACATTTACGAAGCATATCCTTATAACGGTCCCATGCCTCACCGAATGATTCATCGAATTTCTATGTGAATTTCATGATTTCATTCTTGAGGGCCGTGGTTATCGAAGGAGGAAAGAATTCATTCACAAACTTCTTAACCAAATCTTCCCATGTTTCGATCGATCGAGGGGGTTGTTTGTCTAGCCAATTCTTGGCAGCCCCATCGAGGGAAAACGGGAAGAGAAGAAGTTTGATTGCTTCTTCAGGGACATTTTTGCATTTGATGGTGGACGTGATTTTGTTAAACCATCGAATGTGATCTTGAGGATCGTCCCTTTCGAAACCATAGAATTGACGCGAGGTGACAAGGTTTATCAACCCCGTCTTGAGCTCAAAGTTGTCAGCCACGATGGCTGGAACAACGATAGCATCTCCGTAACCCTCGATGGGTGCTTGGAGAAGCTCATTCATAGTGGGCTCGGCCGCCATGATAGGAATAGTACGAATCTCGGGTTCGACTATTGGATTGGTACGTCGTCGATTACGCCTTCTTCTTGGAATGTTGTTAAGCGATTGCAAAGGACTTGTTGACGTAGATGAACGAGTGCGCATGCACCACAAAAAATATCAATTAAAACAATAACACTTTAACGATAAGGGAACTTAAACCAATAATCAAGAACGCAAGGTCGGCTTCTAAAGAAAAACGCACAAAGGAGCGGGAGAGAAGAATGGATCTCTCACTGGGCGAAGTTCGTTGGATCGCCACATACCGTTTCGACTCCTCTTAAAGTGTGTTTCTCGTTTAAAAGTTTTCCAAAACGCAAGTGATACAAAGGCAAGTTTTGATCTTTGGTTTGGGAACTTATTATGGTCACACCCCTAGTTGGTAGGTGTTCTGCCTTGGTTTGCCGTGGTAAGATTTTAATGTTGTTATTATTAAACAAAGAAACGGGAAAATCTTTTTGTGTTTTTTTTTCTTATCTTATATAGATATAATACATATATAGAAACAAAAGAAAAATATTTTTGGTTTTTTATAAGTTCTATGAAAGCGTAACTTCTTGCGAAGGTTCTACAAGACTAATCGTCTAAACCTTATCGAGACTTTCGACACACAGCCTCCCCGGCAGCGGCGCCATTTGATTCGTTGTGTTTTGGTGTGCAAAAACAATTTATCAAAAATATCAACAAACGTGAAGTCTAATTTATCGTGAGACAAATAGACGTGAAAGTAATACGAGTAAACCGTTTAGGAAAACGATTACCTCGCAAAACTTGTGAAAGTGATATTCAAATTGTGAGACCGGGAAGTGATTTCCCGGGTCATACCCCAACGAGGTGTGAATGGAAAGTTTCGAGTGAGATCGAGATTAAAATCTTGTATGTTTGGTTGTGAAAGATTGTTTGGATTTGTGATACGTTAAATTAACGAAAATTACGAATTAACGAATGAAAATGGAATAAACGTACCCTAAATGGAAAATTAAACTAAGGAATGCTAAGTACTATTTAAAATAACCTAAAATGCTACGGGAAACATGGTTAGGTATCGGGAATCCTTAAAAAAAATACAAATTTCACATAAACCTGACGTTTATTCTAAGTAAACGTCAACGCGCAAACAAAAACGTAAATTTCTAGCTACACAAGTCCTACGGGTATACAAATAATTTTCTAACGCACTTAAAGACAAAAGAAAATTTAAAAAAAAAAGAAATCTATTTTTCAATAAAAACTCTATTTATTATGAATTAATTACTAATTAAAACAATTTAAAATAAAAGAAAATACAAATAAAGATGAGAAAAATACAAACTTAACTTTGAAAAATCTAAAATAACTTAAAATAATTATCTAAAATGTTTTTGGATTTTTTCAGGCTTTTTCTGATTTTTTTATTAATTTTTCTTAATTAAAAACTATTTAAAAATGATTAAAAATTAAAATAAATTAAGAAAAATAGCAAAACAATTCAGAAAATTATGAAAATTTCACAGAAAATCTAAAATATTATATAAATCCAAGGAAAAATTTCAAAGTTATGAAAACAAGCTGGGAAGTGCTTATGGGGCTAATAAGCAGTTTGATAAGTGCTTATTAATAAGCACTTATCACAAAAACTTATGAAACCAACAAACCAAGTTCTCAGTACTTAAATAAGCTCAAATAAACACATATAAGGCCAAATGTCACACAGAAATATGTAAATGAACCAATAAGCAGTTTATATTAAGCTTATGAATAAGCAAATAAGCCAATGGACAAGCACAAGTCTCACAGATCATGTAAACACCTTAAGCCAACTCAGATAAGTACAAATGGGTAAGCTAAGCTCCATATGCTACCCAATTTACACTAAAGCAGAACTGTGAAGAAACTAGCAACCTAGGCCTAACCTACTAACTTACAGTCAACAATAAGCTGTCCAAATAAGCTAAAAACTAAAACCTTAAGAGGGAAAAAGCAAAAATACCTAGCTGAGATTCTAAAAAACCTAAAAGCCCCATCACAATCAACCCAATTGAAGTCCAATTAGACCCAACTTCAGCATGTATTGAGACTACATTCATGCAGAATGAACAGTACCTTTGACTTTACGATTTGCAAATATCTTTGACCAAGGTGAGTTTCTAATGATTCAATCTGTTCCTTGATGCCTATTGAACAAGTTTAAACGGTGTACATGCAATCTTGAACACTAAATTAACCTCTTGATTACAAAACCTTGGGCAGATTTACACTTACACAGACTTGAAATTGTATCCAATCTAATTTTGACTTTCTGAATTAAAATGACCAACTCTATGGTCAATAAGGACAGGTTTAAACTTAAGAACAATGGACAAGCAAAAGTTAGCAACCAACAATAACAACACCACAGATTAATCAGTTGTGCCAAACACTACTTTATAAACTGATTTGAAATATTTAGGAAGTAATAGGCCACAGTAACACACAAACTTAAGTAATAACCTTTAACTAAGCTAAATTAAACCTAAGTGAGCAGGTTTGAACAATGAACAACAATAAAAGACATTTAACACCAATATTATAGAAAAAGTTGATCCAAATCCTTACTTGACATCCAAGCAATAGTAAACTGAGAACAAGAGACCCAATCATATCCTAACATCCCCCATGGGATTCTAAACCAGTCCTTAGCTCCTTTCTTCCATCTACTTCAAGAACATGATTCATCATTTTTTTATTTTCTCTTGATTTTTTTTTTCTTTTCTTATCTGAGTTTTCTGCTTGGAATGGAAATTTATATGAACTTTTTGAAACTTTTGAAACAATAATAAGACTGAACAAGATTTGATTCTAGAAACTTAAACTTTATAGTAAAACTGAAATTTAAAACTGAACTTGAAATGGAAACTGAAAACTTGAATTAAATTGATGAAAAGTGATTACAAACTTTAACTAAGGTTACTGAATACATAAGACTTAAAGAAAAGGATGCCCTCAGGCTTACAATTGACCTCCTATTTATACTAAGCTAAAACTAGGGTTACTTCACTCCTTGTGCTTCCTCTGTGAGATGAAAACAGCTGTAAAGATACCCTTGTGACTCCATGGATTGATCCCAGCTGTTGAATTAAAGAAAAAGTGATCTGAGCTCTTGATTCATATTTTGGCGGGAAACTTTGTTGAGGTAATTTAGATTGCCAGCTTGGATATTGGGGGTAGGTAGGGATTGTGAGGGGAGTAGTGGGATTGGGGGTGGTGAGGGGTACTTTTGAGGTCTTGGGAGTATGGTGGAGTGTTGCAGGTGTGATGGAGGTGGTATATCCAAGGGTAAAATGCGGGGTGGGGAAGATGGTGTTGGTTTGACTTTTGTTTGACCGTGAATAAACGTGGGTGGGTTTTTTATGGGTTTTGGGCTTTAGGGGGAAACTGGGCCAAGCTGGGTTTTTGGTTTAGGTGGATTGGTATTAATTAGTTTAGGATCTGTTTGGTTTATATTCAAAATACCACAAGGACCATTGTTGTAATTTTCTGCCAAGTTGAGGGCTGATTTTAGCAACTTTCCAAACTTTGTGACAAGGGTCTATATTTGACAATCTTTCATTTCTTGAGGACCTCAATTGATGCATTCCATGATTTAATCACCAGGGACCAAAATTGACAATTGTTGAAACTTGAGGGACCTTAGTGTAAATTCTCCAAAATTTCATTTCAAGGACTAAATTTGACAATCTGTGAGATTCCAAGAACCAAAGTGACTTTTCCTTCAAAATATTCCACCAGGGACCAATTCTGCCATTTTTTGAGAGTACAGGGACCAATATTGCCAAACTTTGAAACTTGAGGGACCAAAGATGTAAACTTGTACATTTTTGAAAGATTTTTACTCAAAGATCTTTATTTGGTAACTTTTGATTTTTAAGAACTTGGTTTGACTTTTCTTTCAAAATAAAGGCTCAGGGACTAGTTTTGATAATTTTTGAAAGTTGGGGGACTGAAACTGCCAATTATGCAAACTTTGTTTGTTTTTCGTTTGTTTTCGATCATTTTGCATTTGAAACATATAAAACACGATCTTTGGGATATTTTTATTATTTTGACGCATTCTTGAATGTTTTCACGCGTTTTGGCAGTTAAAATACGGTAAAAATGATGAGTATGTACACACTCATCATGCATGCACTAATTAAGACCCACGATGGCAGAAAGGATGAGTAAACCTACTAATTAACTCGTTGAGTAAGAGGGTTGCAAACCCATCAACATTGGATCACGCATACTTGCTAAGCGCCTTACCTTCAAGACGTTGAGGTAAGATTTCCTTGCGCATTCCACGAAGGATGCACAATGTCACGTACACTGTACAAGCTTAGCAAATTATGAGCCAAGACTCTTGGTCATTTAATAAAACTTTGCAAAAATAATGCAAGTCTATTTTCATACTTATGATTTATTTTAAGTCACGCACTTAATTTAGACATAGGTTCCAAACGAGTATCTTAATTGATCTTTTTACACAAAGGATAACAATTCAAGAACGGATACCATCAACACGCAAACAAACGATATAATTTGTTATTTATACAAGTGTTATACAAGTTACAAAAGCCAATCTCTACACACTATGACGATGCTCAGGACTATGTTCTGGGGCAGCGGAGCTTCCAGCCTCTTGGAGCTTCCTCAAAAGTAACGCATCCTTAGGCGATACGGTCGCCACGCTGACCGCAACTCCATCTGATCTGGGGATATGCGCAGCGCCTACACCACATAGGATGGCTTTTCCCTTAACACCTTTTTTCTTAGCCGCCCTCTGCGCATGAAGTTCCAAGACTTCCTTCAGGGGAACCTCCTTCTCAAGAACAAAGGGGTTCAATATATCACGCGGCTGCACAAAAACTGGAACCTGCAGCTGCGACTCGTCAGGCTTTAGAAAAAAGTCTGGCTGAGCCTCCGCATCCTCCAAGATGTGCCTCCCCAGGGTTAACCCCTCCATAATCAACCTTATAGGGTAATCCTGGTCGAGCTCCAGCCGCGCAATATGTGGAAGCTCAAGCAGCTTCATCCCCTCCATAGCCTTCACCAGCTCGTCATAAGCGTCCGCCTTATAGCCGGGCACCTCAGCCAATGCCACTGTCAGCATCTTCGCCTCATGGAGCTCCTCCATAGCTTGCGCCCTACCACGCTCCACAGCGCATTGAACAACCTTCCCAAAGGTTTCTAACACCTTCGGGGACTCTAAAGTACCTATTGCAGCCAGGCGCAAACCATGACTAATCAACCACCTACACATGCAAACAAAGGATGCGTTAGAAGCAAAGAGGAACATTAACATACATAGTAAGACAACGTTGCGGAATATACAAAACATACCTGCGCTTAGCGATTGTAGACATAAGATGAGGATATAATTCCTCATCGTATTCTATACTTAGGCCGCGCAGCTTGTCCTCCTACTCCTTCAGCATCTTCTCCATGCGAGCGCGGAATTCATCAATATGGCCAAAGTGCTCGGCCTTTTTCTCCTCCAGATACCTTACCCCCAAGTAAGGTTCGCCTTGAACTGATGCAGCTCCCCGCGCGCATGTTGCAACTCAGCCATCATGGTCAACTTTTCATCAGTGACCTTGTCAGCATGACCTTGTCAGCAGGGTAATCTCCTCGTCCTTCTGCGCGAGGCTGCTGCTCTCCCCAACATACCGCGTCTTCAACTGAGCGACCAACTCAGTCTGACGCCCAGCAGCAGCAGCTAGCTCCTCCAATAACTGTTGCGCAGACACCTCTCCAGCCACCTTCACTGTCTCCTCCACGTTTGCATTTTGAGGAGGGACCACGCTTTCCACAAATGCCGCATCACCCTCTGCAGCATGGTCACTACAATGAACAAGAAGATGGTCAGCGCATATTACGACAAGTAATAATAAAAAAATCAGCAGAAAAAAAAACATGGATATCACTTACA
The DNA here is from genome assembly GCA_030686995.1 of Artemisia argyi. Lineage (NCBI taxonomy): Eukaryota > Viridiplantae > Streptophyta > Magnoliopsida > Asterales > Asteraceae > Artemisia > Artemisia argyi. The sequence continues at coordinate 135,726,195 of CM060680.1, forward strand.
GAAGGGGAGAAGCCTTTACAGTCTCCTTATCCGCGCCAGTGGCGGATGTGTCATCTTCTGCGGATGACTCTTCATCCGTGATAAGATGGCGCCTCCTCTTGGAAGTGCCAGCGCCATCAGCCTCTCCCTTGCGCTTTATGCCCTGCGCCACAATCTCAGGCTCCAGCACCTCCACGCTGTCAGAAGACTCAGCATGTAACTCCTCCATATGAGCAGGCTCCCCAGTAGGAGGCACGCTCTGCACAGGCGTCACAAGCAAGGGAGGTGAATCTTCCAGACCAGCTTGCGCCAACACAGTCAGGTGCCCAGCAGTCGCATCTAGAAGTGGCTTCTCATTTTCCCTCAGAGGACGCACACCAACCGTCACCTGCTTCGGCTTCTCAAGTTTCACCACGACGAACAAATCCATCTATGCGCAACACATGAGCAAATAACAAAAAACAGATTAGTTATTGAAAGTACATATCCAGGAACACTTACATTATTTGAAGCGAACAAATGAAAGGGACAAGCACCCACCCCGGCCGCTCTCATCAATGAAGTGGGATAGATGGACTCGTAGATACTATTGTCAAGATCGGGGTAGTACTCGATAACATGACGATAGAGACGAGTTAGAAACATTCCATATGGAAGATTGGCTTTGGGAGTTTTTCTAGCACACTCAATCCGTTTGATAAAGAAGTAGGCCAAATTGTATGGCTTTACAACAGCGATACAATACAACATGTGAGCAAGGCACGCCGGGAGATGGTCTCGGTGACCTCTGGTACCAAACGCATTCTCACGAATGAGTTCTTCCCAACGCTTCATGTGGGGGCCTAATTCCTTGAGGAGAAGTTGGTATGAACTATGAAGAGATTTGGACGTTTTTAGATTTTATTTTTCGGGTTGTAGTGGCACGCTCCACACCAAGGACTTGACGAATTTCGTCGGGATGAGGGATGTCGGAGAGATATGGACCAAAGGTTGGTCGACAACGATGTAGAGATTCGAGGTCCCACTCGTTTGTGAAAACGGCTTGACCTCTAAAAGGAATTTAAAGGATTTGACCGAATTGCTCGAGAATTAAAGTGATAAATTCATTTTGGATCATGAAGGAGATGATGATGGCACCAAGATCATTGGTTTGAACCGTGACTTGGCTATAGAAATCAACTATGAAACAAGGAACGATTGGTTCATTGATTTCAAAAAGGCAATTGAAGTTGATGCTTGTAAACAAGCGATTAATGTAGTCGGATTGAGCAAAGGCTAGATCTGCTACACGTCCCTCATGAACGTTTCTATCTTCAATTTGACGATATATACGTCCAATGGAAGGAGATGTAGTAGGGAGTTGGGAAACTTTAGGAATGTAGTTTTTAGTGTGCGAAAGATCTTCGGTAGTCGCTTTTGGCATTTTCACCTAAACACAACAACAATACAAAAGACCAAAATAAATATAAAGAAGAATAAAAGTGTATATATTGTTAAGACTTATGTTGGAACGTAAACATACTTCGACTCTAAGACGATAATCTTAAGAAGTAGTTTACCATGGTCCTTAATATTATTTTTAACTCGTTCTAGATATATTTTACGATGTTTAGTAAGTAGTTATGGACAAATCCAAACGCCCTTTTAAACATCTTAATATATCATGAAATTTACTAGATTTACTTTAGGTTGTAAAACTAGCCATTTCTTACGAGTTTCTTATGCATGTGATTAGTTTTCGAAAAAGATTATTTATGTTTTGACTCAAAAATGTCATTTTTCGTACTAAACCAAACGCTTCCTTAACTAGACACTTACACTACAAGTATGTCAATATATATATGAATTATATATCTTGACAAGTCCGAATTACAAGTTTTAGGTTTATAATCTTGACTATGTTTTATAAAAAATATAACGACTTAATTTCGACATTATTTGGACATAATCCAAACACCCTCTTATCGTGTACAAAAATATTTTTACTTAGTCGAAAAATATAGTTTCATGTTTTACAATTTATAAAAATATAATGTGATTAGTTTTAACAAGTTTTTATAGCATTATCCAACAATGTGTTTATCAAAAAATTTGAAAAGGAGTGTATGAAATTTTTCAAAAATTTTCGACAAGAGGGTTTATAATTATTAGTTTCTAGTGTTAATTAAGCATCCTAATCCTAAGGGAAGCATTTAGTTATGGAAATTTTAGACCCAATTCGAATGAAATTATGAATTTGAAAAAATTATTAAAACATGCATAATCTTGAGTTTGACCAAATTAGATGGAATTAGATAAAATGTGTTATGAAAAACTTACAATATGTAATGGTGATTATGTTAGATGAATTTGCCCTTTGCGAATTAACCCGAATTATGTGATTTGGAAGTGGTTTTAGGTGTTTTGGGGTTTGGTTTTTCGTCACAGCAGTAGCAGAAGGAAGAGGTGTTGAAAAAGTGGAGTGTTTGGCAAAAGAAACAAGAGGAAAATCGTATTGGAACAATCAGATGGCTGGCCCCCTTAAACATTAAGGGGGCCGCCCTTTATTTGGCTGCCGGTCCCCTTAAACATTAAGGGGGCCGCCCTCCAAAAGTTGATTTTTCGAGGTTTTGGTTTCTGGAAAGAACAAAAATATTTATATATATATATATATATATATATATATATATATATATATATATTAGATTTATATTTAATCAAAAATACGTTGGAGAGTATTCGCACGAAAGGAATTACTTGACACTTTTACTTGACATTTCGTCAATTAAAATTTCTTAATCATTTCGGATGAAATTTATCAAGTTGTCAAGTGGACGAGAGAGTTGTGGAAGGCTTATAAGTATATATATATATATATATATATATATATATATATATATATATATATATATATATATATATATATATATATATATATATATATATACGTATATAGTATGGGCTTATAAGACGAGAATATAGGAGGGAGACGTATGCAACGGAAGACGGGAGTTTGCTTCATCCATAGATTATTCGAATCATTTCTCTACATCAACATGAGTGTCGTAGAACATTGAAGTTCACGAAGGCAAGTGGGGGGAAAGAAAAGGTTCGTAAACGAATAATTTCTAGTTCTAGAAAGTCAACAAATGAGTTTTCTAGGTTATAAGATCCTAAATATAGCTAAGTATATATATATATATATATATATATATATATATATATATATATATATATATATATATATATATATATATATATGATGACGTATAGTCTATATTTGGGCCACGAGCCCAAATAACAAACATTACTAAGGCCCAAATCCACCATAAGTGGGGTATTATAACAATGACTTGGGCCGCGTTACCAAAGGGATTGGGCTCACGTAGACCCAAGCCCAACCAAACTATTTATGGTCTAGATAAGGATCTTCTATCTATGGATAAAGATCCTTGGACCGGATAAGCACCATGCGTGCGAAACGTAAGGAGCACGAAACCTACAAGGATTCTGCGCCTATATAAGGAATGACATAATTCTCATTAAAGGTATGATTCACAGACCCTAACTCTTTACGATAACCCTAAAACCGATTACTTACTCTCACGTCGGAGGATAATCGTGGGAGACAATCCCACGATAAGCCTAACGGTGTTTGTTTATTTTCTTAGTGCGCAGGTTTTGAGCATTAAGAGCTAATTGGTACGAGAGCAAGAGCCCAAACTAGGAACGCCCAACTTTTGTATAAACAATATATATATATATATATATATATATATATATATATATATATATATATATATATATATATATATATATATATATATATATATATATATATATAGATAAGTATATAAATGTATAGATATAAAATCTAGAGGAAACTATAAGCCAAACAAAATCATATAAGTACTAGAGACTAAACTAAGCATGCATTTCTTGACAAGGAAATAAAAGGAAATGTGTACCTTTCGTCTTCAATGCGTTTTTCTTCAAAGTCTTCGAGGAATAGTACGAACAAGAGGTGACAACTAAAATTTCCAAGTATGAATGGCGAATATTCTACGTTGGTCCCCATTGTCTCATTTGACCAAAGTTATTTGATCCGAACATGTTTAACATTTGGCTAGGATGCATGAAGGGTGGTAGTATTCCCCAAGGATTGTATCTTTGTTGATAATTCCACATTTGATTACTAGTGTTATTGTAGTTTTGCCTATTTTGGTTTCTTCTTGGTTGAGGTGTTTTAGACCTAGGATGAAAGTTATTTGGTTTTCTAGGTGGTGGAGTTTTAGATCTTGTCTTAGGTTTAGAGGATCCTACTTCGGTTAAAGACGGTTTATAAAAATCTTTTACTTCTTCATTGTTTGCAAGAGGTATTTTTCTATCATTAATAAGTATATACATAGGATTTGATTTTAGAGGTTTTAGTTCATTAAGTTCACTTTCAAATTTGACATTTTTGATTTCGCTTGTTGAAACTTCGGTTGAGTTAAATCCTAAACCGGTTTTATCTCCGGATACTCTTTGAATACTTATTATTTTACCAAGTGATTGACTACTATTTTCAAATTTATCAAGTTTGCAAATTTCTTCCTTGAGTATTTTGTTTTCACCTTTAAGCTATTGACCTGATTTACATTCTTCAAAAATCTCCTTACCTTTTTCAAGTTGATGTATTTTAGTTTTTAGTTCTAGTACTTTATTTTTAAATTGGTTGTTTATGTATTTTAGTGATTTGTTTTTAGCCATTACTTGTTGTCCTAGTTTGCATAATCTATTATATTCACTATCTAAATCTTTTTCATCTAATGATAAATTTTCATCACTAAAGTATTCGGTTTCGGAACGTACCTCACTTGATGTCTTAGCCATGAGACACTTTTCTTCCATTGTCGTTTCTTTCTCATCTTCATCGCTATCACTCCAAGCTCCTCCAACAAACGCTCTTTGATTTTGATCTCTTGTCATCATTGGACATTTTCCAATGAGGTGATACGGATCACCACACTTGAAACACTTTCTCTCATTCTTGCTATACATGTCATCTTTATTCTTTTGGGATGCTCTCCTTTCATCGTGTGGTTGTCTAACGAATCTTCCTCGCCTTTTGAAGAATTTCTTGAAATTTCTTACGGCCATGGCATATTCTTTGTCATCACTTTTGGAAGATGAGCTATCTTCGTTGTTGGATTCCTTTCTAGCTTTCAAGGCGATTGACTTGCTTTGCTCTCGTTTTCCTTTAACCATTTCGGAGTCCTTCTTTATAATTGTTTCGTAGACTTTCAAATTTCCAATTAATTCATCAAGTTGCAATGTTGACAAATTCTTTGATTCTTCAATAGCCGTCACTTTAGCTCGTCATTTTGGGTGAAGAGCCCTAAGAAACTTCCTAACAAAATTCTTACTAGAAAAATTCTCATCAAGTGCTTTTAAACTTGTGATGATAGTGTTAAATCTAGCGAAAGCATTATCAATTGATTCCTCTTCCGGAATCGTGAATTGCTCATATTGTTGGACAAGTAAATCTATTTTATTATCTTTGACTTGATTATTACCTTGGTGAGTTATTAATAAAGAGTTCCAAATTTCTTTTGCGGTTTCACACATAAAGATCCTTTCGTACTCTTTACGTGGTAGCGCATTATAAATAACCATTTATGCTTCATTATTTTTAGCAAGTTTTCTTTTTAAATCATCATTTTGTTTTTCAAAAGGTACGATTTCATCTTTCTTTGTTTCGGGTTATTTTGAATAGGTAAAAAATCACCATTGGTAATAACATGCCAAAAATCTAGATCTTTTGATTTCACATAACTTTCGAATCGATTTTTCCAATATAAAAATCCATCACTTTCAAATAGTGGTGGTCTTTGCATAGATTGTCCTTCTAAATATTTTTCAAATTCCATAGATCGTTACAAGTTTTAAAATACAATATATTTTAAAGATCTTGCAAGACGTGGCTCCTTATACTGATGAGGCAAAAAATGAACCACTTTTAGGGGGTCATTTAAGCCCGGAATTGAATTTATTTGATCAAATATTACCTTAAATCATTCCTTTTGTGATTTTAGGTACTTTGGGAGAGAAATCTGGAAAAGGAAGCAATTCGGACGTTTTTGGAGCATAAAAGTGAAGAAAACGCCAAAGACTTAATTTTCCATGCTGGAAACAGTGTATGACGGCGTCAAGAGGAAATTCCTGACGGCGTCAAGAGTAAAAACCATGACGACCCAGAAGAAACCTGACGGCGTCACAACTAGAGCGTCAAGAGTTAAAATCATGACGGCCTGCATAAGGTGTACACATGACGGCGTCAGACCCAGATCTAGGTAGTCCGAGGAACTATTTGGCGGCGAGATGACGGCGTCAGAAATTCCTTCTTGACGCCATCACCTTCTAAAATCTATATATAGTTTTCTATTTTTCATTCATTGAGAGGAACTTGTGTGGAGAAACCCAAGGGCCGAACTTTGTGAACCCTAGCTCGTATTTTACAGTAAATTCAAGGGTTTTCACCCCTTGAATCCTTTCATGTTCTATTGAGATAAGTCTTCTCTTAATTCAATCAATATGTCAATGTGTTGGTTGTCTATATCTTGTGCTTGTCTTGATTTCAACATGCTAGGCTAGATTTATCTTGTGTTTGCTTAGATCTAATGAAACCTAGATGTTAATTATGTGTTGATTACTTGTTTATGGTTGTATTGGATGAATGATTTCAATGTTAGGCTTAAGAAAACTGGCAGATCTCCATTGTGTAACATGCTTGAACGTCTTAGGAAACATGAACAGATGTGTACTAGGTTTTATTGGTTGTATTTAATGCATGAGTAAATTCTAATAATCCCATGTTAGGAGCTTCTTAGCCGGCTCGACATAGGAGTGATGTAGGCACTCATAGGATTGGGGAAGTAAGTACGCCACCCCATGAATGGTATTAAGGAATACAATCCGTCATCCACGCAACTATAACAAGTAATTAACGTGTAAAAGATATCTAGGGAGTAGTGAAATCTAAGTAAACACATTTCTCCCACATATTGCTCACAACTTTAGTATAATATAGTTCAATTTCATTTTTAGTATTTTATTTTGATTGCATCTTAGTATTGGGTTAGTTGATTAGCAACTAATTCCGCCCAACTCCTTCAAACCCGAGATTTTTACTTGCTTTCCTAAAAACATAAAAAAAATACAAAAAGAATCATCCCTCATCTCTAGCTTAGTCTTTAGGTTTTCTAATCCTAGCGACACTATTCCTAGCTGAACGATCAATCCCCCGGTACTTGTCACTATACTATACTACATGGATCAGGTACACTGCCTGGTGGGGGTTGTAAGCTTCTCGAGAGGTAAAGCCTGATGCAATCCCCACGCATCACATACCAATTGTAGAAAACTAGAAGGGGGGGGGGGGGTTGAATAATTTTACGTCCGTTTTAAAGTTTATAAAAACAAGTTTGTTTTAAAAACTTCGATTCTAGTTTATATGATCTCAATACTTGCACAATATGAACAATTATATAGTAACTAACTAACTAAGCTAATATAGTATAAGTAAGTAAGTAAGTAATGAAAAGAGTTGGAAAGATCAAACCACAACACAAGGATTTATAGTGGTTCGGCTACAAGGTCACCTTCCTTGTTCCTACTCCACTCCCCGAGTCACCTACTCGAGAGTTTTCTTTACTATGTCAACAAACTCCCTTATGGCGGAGAAAACCTTACACACCAATATACACACCACAACTTCGTCACACCTTGATCACAACTTCTTCACACCAATCTATTACTATTTACTACTTCACACCTATCTACTTCACACTAATCTTCTTCACACCAATCCTCTTCACAACTACACTACTTCACTACTAAGCAACTTCTTCTCCCTACACAACTTGTATATCTCCTAAACTACTTATTACAAGCACAATCACAACTTTACAAATAATATACACAATATACATAACTACTCTTCAATACTTCTTGAACTTAGTTGTAGAAGGAGTATTCTTCTTTTGCACTTTGGATGATGATGGATGAGAAGGGATTGAATCACTTGAAACAAGGATTAGTAATCTAATGATCAAAGGGTTTTGAAAGATGTTTAGAGAGTTTTAGATCTGAAATTTTTGTGCAAAAGATGGTGAAAAATTTCAGATTTAAGGTGGTATTTATAGGAGAAAATTTCTGACAGATTCTGACACAGGAGCCTGGCCGGTCCTCTTAATTCATGGCCGGTCCCCTTAATTTTAAAGGGACCGCCCCTTATAATTAAGGGGGCCGCCCAGCTGTAACGGCCAGAAAGTCTGTCTTTTAGTGGGGAAAGTTTATTTGGTGAAAAATTAACTGATTTTGGTTAAAAATTTGAATTCATATATTTAGTATAATTAAAATATTTTTCTTTATTACCAAAAGTGTTTTTCAAAAATATATAATATGTTTATATAATTAAATAAACTTTGCAATAATTAATTAAATACCCCTTTGATCATGAGATGTATTAAGCACTTGTTTATTCATACCTTAGTGATTAAATTGGATAAATTGATATAAACTAGCTTAATACTTGTTTACGTAGTAATCTTACGTTTGATGATTTTACATTTTGTGATCGTCAAAACATAGAGATATCGAAAAATATAAATAACGTTTTTATGCATTATTTATGTCAACATAAACCCTAATGTACCCTAAGCCCATAGATCGGGCTTGAGCCATTCATCAATTATATCGGCTAATAACTTAATGTAGTAGAGACTCTTATCTCGAAAATGCCCAACTCCAGCACCCCTTTGTAATTAGTTGCATAAACTCAAGCAATTATAATAATTTTTTTTTTTTTGAGATGCTAAAATGGCTGTACAAATACCACTTAAACATAAGATTTAGTAACTACAAGTCTATGCAAGAAGTCAAGAACGACATACATGTTTATAACAATGTTCACATCTCCCATTTAGAAACCAAATGGGTCGTTTGTGGGTATGTTTAATTTCTAATGGCCCACACGGGTAAAATAAAAAGAGATTAGCTAACTAGTAAAAAGGTTAAACACGTCAAAAGTCGCATGTGTATTTTAAATACATAAAACCACTTGACCATTTTAGTGTAAATAACAAATTATCATTGAAATACAATTTTTATAATCATATTTGATACAATTGTTATTTAAACAGGATAAATTATAACCAATCGACCAAAAGTTATTCATGACACCCTAACTCGTTTTGATATGTTACCCAACCTGCCCATTTAACACCTTTAATGGTATAGTTTCAACATGATTGAAGAGGTAAAAGAACATCATACACGTATAAAAGGAAAGCCATTGCAAGAACATAAGCAATCAATATTAGAAGCTTTGACCACAATCCCTTATTCCATGATGTGGTACGCCTAGTTCATGACTGTAAACGATATTATCTCATGTGTTGTTAAAAAGGATTTTCCCATGTCCAAAAGCACGTTGTCAACAAATTGCATACCATATGTTGGACCGTCTTGGGAAATTCTTTGGTTTTATTTTTGGTGTATATTCCATGAAAAAAGAATGTATAAATTTAGTGTCTTTCCAATTATTGCAAGGTAAGAAAATAACGAATTAGTGGAAATTTCAAACTTACCAAAAGGATTATCTTGTGACACACCAAATGATCATGTAGTATCAATAAATGTGACGATATAAACCCATGACGGTCTGCATAATACATGGTTCTTAGAGCCTTGCGATATCTGTAAAGAAGGGAGATAAGTGATAGATTCGTTTTTACCCTTTTACAATAATAAGATATTTATCCAGACAATAAAAGATTAGAAAATAAGTTTCAGTACGCAAGTCTAAACACCTATTAGCATGATAGTTTTATCCAGTTACCCTTATAAAATCTGATTTTACGAACACTATCTCAGTTGCCAATCTTGTTGATCATAAGGCTTTTTAGCTAATCTTATCAACACTTATATCCTTGTAACATCTAATCTTACCAACATCATGAGAGTATGCTAGAATAGCCATACCAACACATCGAATCATGACCTCCATAATATATATACACCATAACACCAACATGCACAACAACTATAGGTTATACATTATATCATAAGTTAGGATCTAACATAATATATTGAGATTCAAAGTGAATTAAAAAATTAAAAGCGATTATCTGAAACTAGGGTGTTTGGAAATGCTCATTAAACTGCTAATTTTTTTGAGTAAAGGCTAAAGATGCTCTATCCACTTTCTTAGAATGACTGAAATGAATAACCAACACGAAAATGACTCATTATGAACTATGAAACCGACTGATTACCGATTATTTCCACGTGAAATTGGATATTACATATATTTAATATCTATTATATTATTTATATAATTATGTTAAATTTTTACCCGATCTAAACCATAACCCGACCAACCATCAACGGTTATATCACAAGAAAAATACCCAAATCATTTACCACCACAAAACCCCCAAAACCTAACCCTAATCCACACTAATACTTCCGAAAGACAAAATCAAAACAAGTCAAGTTCATCTTCTTCCCGTAGGTACCATCAATTACCTAAACTATGCAAATGTGGCATCCCCTTGGCCAGGCGTATGACTTGGACCAATCTCAATTCATGTCGTAGGTTTCTCAACTGTCGTAATTCAAATGTAAGTATGTTCTTGTTATACATCATTTAGACTATTTAATTCTATTTTAAAATTAGGGTTCTTGTTTGTTCAGGTCCTTCCAAAAATAGTTGTGATTCTTTCTTTTGGATTAATCAAGAGCTCCATAATCAATAGGGATGACAAAAAAATCCATACCCGACGGGGAACCCGATCCCCAAACCCGAGTTGACTAGGGAATCCCCGAGTTGACCGGGGATGGGGATAGGGACGGGGAATCCCCGAATTATGAAACAGGGGATTGGGCGGGGATGGGGATAGCATAAATCCCCGACCCCGAACCCGAACCCGAACCGAACTTTTTAATGTATAAATTATATGTATATTAATAATAAATGTACTTGTATATGTATATGGTAGTGAGTATTGACAAGTATTATACTCAAAGTATATTTGTATGTGTATGTGACATATAATGGATCAAAATCATCAAACATTTTAAAATGTTAAAGCACTAACTACGTATTATCCAACCAATATTTTGTTCGAAAACACTCATTCGATGCACTCTGTTTTTATATTATATGTGATGTTTCAATACATACAATGTTTTCAAGTTGAATGACGTTTTAATTAATCCAACTCTGTACAATGTACACTTTTGAGACATTTTATAGGTCAATTCTTTAGATTTTTGATTACTTTTGTCATTTTATGCTAAATCATAAGGGCCGAAAATCTTCGAATCCCCGTGGGGATCCCCGATGGGGATGGGGATGCAAAACAATTCTCCGATGGGGATGGAGGCGGGGATGGGGATGGGAGTGTGAAACGGGGATGAGGATGGTAAATACGATCCCCGATATTCTCCGCCCCGTTGCCATTCCTAATAATCAATGGTACAAAACTCATATTATTGAGTTGTATTTGGCTTTAATCCGGATGAAAGGTATAAGAACATGGAGCAGTTAAGGGTTTAAGAGAATTTTGAAATATTACAAGCTGAATATGATGTCTATCAAGCTGAAATGGAGTCAAAGTTGAATGCAAGTCAAAAAAGTGCAAGCTTTTGGAAGAAGTTAATGGTAGTCTGTGTTGTGATGTTTGTGATAGTGAAATTTTTTTAGATTTAGGTTGTGTTATGGTAGTGTTTGTGAAGTTGTATTCTAACGGTTGTATGAATGTAATGGTTCCTTTTGGTATGATCCATGAAATGGTAGTTTATGCAGTCAATGAAATGGTCCTTAATGATAGTGTTTTAGATGCAGTCTTACAGCTATAATTGTCTGTGTTGCGTTTGTTTATGCAGTTAATGAAATGGGTTGTTTTGTAATGTATGAATCTAATGGTTAGTTTTGGCTTATTAAATGTTGGTTATTTCATAGTTTGGTCCCAATGAAACGGTCCCCAAAAGCACCACATGCAACCTGCACTTTTTGATCCATATAAAAACATAACTATTGGGGATTATATTTGAGTTGATAAGACAAAATAATGAAAGATGAGGGACTTATGGAGACAAAGGAAGAAACTTACAAAGAAAGAAAAGATTACAACATATCTTTTATTTATTTAGTAAATATCTTTTGTAACCCTAGTATCTCTATTATATAAAGAGATACAGTGAATTGGTTTATAGGTGTGTCAAGATGTAAACACAGAAAAGTGTACGTGTATGTATAGGCGTTAAAGGGAAAATGCCTAGGGTATGGAGGTTTGTTTGTTTTACCTCAAGGATCATTGATTCCTTGTTATAGTTTAGATAACACGTCCTACACTTGATCAAGTAGGATTGGGGCTATTGGTGTTTGTATGTTAGAGTAGAGATGATGGCGAAGCCTTGTTAATAATAACAATGATAGTTTGATTATTCCGCTGTGCTCTATATATGTTTATCATTGTTATTCATGCTTATTGTTTATCCTAGATGAAGGTCTAAACAACCTGGAGTCCAAAACGGTCCAAGAACTTATAGATGGCGTGTGCATAAGTTCTATCAATAACTTTTTGACTCATTCAATTGTAGACAAGGATTAAATAATCAATAATGCAACAAACCACTTAATAGATATGAAATAGATTCTGCATTGGGTACCTAACATATGGTATAAAAATAGTTCAAGTTTACAAAAGATTGTGCAAGTTCTGCTATCATTTAATACCTAACAGACAGATTATTCATTGGCTTTACTACCATGGATACCTTATCCACTAAAGTTAACAAAATATTACACATATTTTTCAAGGTATACAACTACAGAATCTTAGAAGAACCTACTAAAACTACTCAGATCCATAAACATCAAAGGCCTTATCAGGTGTAGAACCTCTACCTCTACCATTGGCATCAAACTTGAAGTTTTTACCTTGCATCTTAGCAATCTTTTCAGATTTACGTCTGTTTTTGTAATAAATTCTCCTATAGTCTGCTGGTACTTGCTTTTTTCTCTTGGATCTTCTTTGAACTTGACTTTGTTGTGTAGGTATATTGACTGCAAGTTGTGGATCTAGAGCTTGACTCTCTTCAGTGGTGTAGTTTTCAGGAGCTTGACTCTCTTATGTGGTGTAGTTTTCAGGAACTTGACTCTGTTTTGTGGTGTAGTTTTTAGGAGATTCGTTAGCTAGTAAGTCAACACCCACTTGGTGCACATTAGTTTCAGTATCTTCAAAATGTAAAATGTCATCAAACTCAGTTGCTGCTTCCAAAGAATCTTCTTATATGCCTGGATAGTTTCCCATGCTTGCAAACTCATTAGCATAATTTTCCCAAGCTCTGTCAATTCTCTCATAATGCTCCCATATTTCTCTTATCGTTGCTTGTTCAGCTTCTTCTGCTGCAATCTCTGCTTCTACCTAAGCTAAAGCCTCCAAATCCATAACTTTCTAATAAATTTGTATGCAATGAAAGATCCAAGTATTAGTATCTTAACTTTGAAAAGTATAGCTTGTTATGTTCAAGGTTAAAACAAAAGTTACCACTTCCCTAGTACAACTAGACACTTCACTTTCTTCTCATTTTTTTTATTGGACTGCCAATCCTAATTGTTCCTCTTTCTTGCTTGCCCTAGCCATGATATTGCTATCAACCCTCTTTTTTTATGTGCCTGATACAAGTCAAATTATATATATTTATAAGTCCAAGGTATTCGAAAGAAATATGAATAACCCGAGTTCGTTTCCCGTGAAGGAGTGAATGGGATTGTGGTTAACGATTCGTGAAATCGTGTCGTGAAAAGTAAAAAAGGTGAAATTGTGATTTTAACACTAAAATAATGGTGAGAAACAAATTATAATGCTAAATGTACAAGCTACTTATGCACAAGTGTCTAAAAATGTAAAACGAATTAACAAACGCGAATTTAAAAACGTAACGTACGAATTTAAAAGTGAGATTTAATGAAAAATGAACCTAAAAATGTAAAATGATTTTCTAAAAAAAATAATTTTAAGAAAAAGAAAAATATTTTTTTGACTTTTTATTTATTTTCTATGAATTATTTTCTAATTTTGAAATATTAAAAATAATAAAAAGTAAAAGAATATGCAAAAGTAAATTGGAAAAATACAAAATAAATTTTGAAAAATCTAAAATAACTAAAAAGAATTTTCTAAAATATTTTGGAATTTTTCAAGCTTTTTCTAATTTTTTATTGATTTTTATTTATTAAAAAGTATAAAAAAATGATTATAAACTAAAATAAAATGAGAAAAATAGCAAAACTAATTCAGAAAAATATAAAAATTTTAGGAAAATTCTAAAATATTGACTGAAATCTAATAAAAATTTGAAAAGTGAAAAATAATCTAGAAAGAGTGCTTAATGAGTTTAAACAGCTTATAACAAGTGCTTATTAATAAGCACTTGTCACAAAACTTTATGAAAATTTTACAAATTGTTTCTAATACTCAAATATGCTCAGTGAAACAAGAATCAGGCCAATAGTAACACAGAAACACAACTAATGAACAAATAGCAGTTTCAATAAGCCAAGCAATAAGCAAAAGTGAGACTGAATAAGCCAGAGGCTCAGGAACAATAGAAAACACTTAGACAAATTCAAAACAACACAGAACACTCTAAAATGCTAAGGGAATAAGCATAAGCACTCAAATGCAAGTACTATGTTAATTCAGCAAATAATGGCTAAACATCCAACTTGCAGGCCTAAAATAGCAGTTCAAATAAGCTGAAAAGTAAAAGCTATGGGGAGCAAAAGCTTGTATACACTACTGAGATACTAAAAACCTAAAAATCCCCATCACAAACTGCTGATTGCTATCCCAATTTGTACCTAGATCAGATGTCAATTAGGTGCCAAAGCTGTCACAGTTGACTTTTTAGTTAACTAGCAGGTTGACTTTAATGAACTTTTGATGATTAAATCTTTTCAGAAATGTAATTTTAAGCTATCATGAAATGAAATTATGCTATATTAACTACTTTTGTACCTAAAAACAAGCTTATGCAACTAAAATTAACTAACAGCTAACACAAATGAGTGATTGAAAAGAATTGTGACTTTTAGTTAAGTAACCTACTGATTTTAAGCTAAATATGAACTAATACCCTTATGTGTCCTAGATATGCAGCTATAACTACAAATTAATTTCCACTGATCAGTAAATCAACTTGATCCAAACACCCTTAACTATGCAAATTTGCACTACAACTATGATTTCTATGCTGAAATTAACCACACAAATGATCCAAATTCAATACTTAACTGATATAGAAGCAACATGATCAGTGAACAACATCATTTAACAACTCAAACTCAGACTTTCATATCTAATGAAATCAAATAGTACAACAGCAAATATGTGATCTAGCATCCAATAACCAATCATAAACTCAAACAAAGCTATAATTCACTAACATAAGCACAATCAAAACACAGATTCAGATCTACACTATACTAAACTATGAAATTAGATTTAAAGCATGAAAAATAGAATTGAGATCTTACAAATTGCACCTCAGCTGAACAGAGGTATTACTTGAAGCTTGACCTATCTTTAGATAAGTTAAACACTTCCATTTCACTGTTCAATATATCCGTTTACCCCATGGATCATCATCTTCATGTATGGTTTGACTTTGGTTGACTGAATATGAATTTGAGATTTGGTAATGATTTAAGCCAAAACATACACTCACAGAAGCTATTAAACTAAAATGAGATGTATTACACTTCAAATAAGCTTGGATGCAAGCTGTTTAAACAATTATTTTTGTATTTTTTATTTTTCTTATTTTTTTAAAGCTTTTGATGAAATGAAAACTGAAACAAATGATGTAAATGTATAAATTGTAAATGAGATTAAAATGAACTGATCTTGAGAGAAGATAAGCTAAATAACAACAAGTAAACAATAAGATTGAATTCAAAAAGGAAAACTAAATTTTATTAAAATGTAAATGAGAGTACAATTGAAAACTGAATAAAACTAATACATTTGAGAGGAAAATTTAACAGCATAACTCTACACTTAAAACTACACACTGAATCCGTGAAATGGAGGGGGTATTTATAGCCTTGATGAGGTGAGGTGAGGTAAGCTTGAGAAGGTCCTAGAAGCTCTCAGGTGTGCTTCTTTAAATCATTGTCAGACCTTGATCATTATCCAATCATTTCCCATCAATTACGACCCTTAGATTAATTCTTACACGTCCCATCAGCCAATCATAGGCTTTAAAGCACACGGATTGCCAGCATGGAATCCTTCTGCACATGTCAGGAGTATCTAGAAGCAAGCAATTGTACCATTTTGCCCTTAATTGTGGTGATTTTGTACGGAGTAATTTCTAGGGTTCATGGTGTGAACAGTAAAATCTGGGAAAGGGGTGAATTGGGGGGCGGGTAAGTTTTTTTATTATTATTATTTGTTTGACTTGTGTGAGTGTTTTGACCGAGAGGTGAGTGTGGGCCGGGTTTAAGGGATTGGGCTTGGAGATTGTTTTGCTTGGACTTGGACTAAGCACTTGGTTTGATCTTTTAAGATTTTCAGATTTTTATGCTTAAAAATGTACAAGGACCATTTGTGTCAAATCTGAAATCATGAGGACTGAAACTGCCATCTTCTATAAATGTGATCCAAGGGTTTTAGTTGTAATATTCTAATTCATTGAGGACCAATATTGTCATTTCTGCAAAGATATCTTCAAAGGACTATTTGTGACAATTTTTAAAACTACAGGGACTGAAATTGAACATTTCTTCAAAATTCATTCAGGGACTATTCTTGAAACTTTAAGCATTCCCAAGGACTTTCATTGACTATCTGAGCTCAGCTTTGACTTTTTGACTTCATTCCATTCTCGTGCTTGTTTTTGCCGGTTTTTCATTGTTTTTTCGTCCTTTTATAAAATATCCGTACCTGCACATTCAAAATCACAAAAACACATTTTCTTTGGCAATTTGGGTTAGTTTTTGGATTATTTAGTCTAAATTTGGACAAGAAAAGGTGAGTGAATAAGCACTCACCAGTGCCAATATCAACTTATTTTCCTTTATACTTCAGTGTACACTGAGCTTTGTTTTTAGGAATCTTAGGATGTTTAGATGAAGCTGGTTTTTGTCTTATTCCTGGCATCAGAGGTGGGTTAGGTGGATTATCAGTAGTTGGAATTGGTTGTGTTGGTACTGGTTTTTAAGACCTTGAAGAAGTTGCCATGATTGGGGGTTTTGGTCTTGCTTGATTAGTACTTTTTCCTACATTGCCCTGTTTCCTAACAAATGAGATGGTGCATCACCCTACCAAGTCTACTAACAACATGGTCATCTTCTGTGGGATGTCTTATCCTTTGTTTTCTAGGTGTGCCAAGTCTTTTCCTTTTCAATGGGTGGTAATGGTTTTGGTTCATTACAAGGTTTCAAGTTTTTGGTACCAGGGACTGGTCTTATAGAGTATTGATAAACACTATTCCATCTATCTCTGTAATAAGAATCACTTACCCCCAAATCAGTGTCCATGTTCATGTGAAAGTAGGCTGCCATTGCATGGATACAAGGTATCCCACTAATTTCCGAATGCTTCTAGACATAATTTTTTGTATGCAAGTTCCCATCATATGTTTCATCTCCTCTTCTCACTTCAACCTCTCGGTATTCACTTGGTTATACAATCTAATGCATGATAATTAAAAATATGTCACTGATTAGTAAGATTATATAATACTTTAAAGCTTTTATAACTAAAATCTGAATTCAGTAATTACCTTTGAAGTTTCTTCAAGATTTCTTGTAACCCCCCCCCCCCCCATTTTGTGATTGCTGAGGGATTCAAACTGGGTGTTACTTCATGGAATAACTTATAATAATAGAAAATGAACTCAAATTGATTTGTTTTTAAAAGGATTATCATTATCATTCGAATTATATAAATAGCAAAGTTTACAAAATGTGGTCCAACTAGTTTCACGGTTTACAAATTACCCAAATAGTTTTCGAATGATAATAAAATTTATAGCCTTCTTGGGTATCCGTGCTCCTCCATGCCAGCCTCGATCATTATGGACCTGAGATAAACATGCTAGAAGTGTCAACACAAAGGTTGGTGAGTTCATAGAGTTTTAATTAATTGTTGATCATAACATTCGTAGTGTGAGTTACGTTTTTTAAATTGTAGAATAGTAATGTACTTTTCTAAGTGTCACGTTCTGGTACGTGTACTTTTTGTAAGTTGTAGAATAGGATTGTACTTTTCATAAGTGTTTCAGTTTGGTACGTCCACGTACCAAACTGGAACACTTATGGAAAATATATTACTATTCTACAACTTAAAAAAGTACACGTATTAAATTGGAACAATTATGTAAGTACATTGCTATTCTACAACTTAAAAAATGTACAAGTACCAAAACGGGACACTTGAAAAAGTACATTGCTATTCTACGACTTAATCCCTAATGTAAAAACGAAAACAATGTCAATTATTAGTATTGCAAAAACGTCGTGATTGACTTCACCATCTCAAGTCAGCATCTATATTTAACCATGTTAACAAATTGTACACAATCACTTTCTAAAATGAATCTATCATCTCTTTATGATCTTTTTATAGTAAAACAAATAACCTATAATTTAATGTGTGTAGAAACGTAGAGGGGAGGGGGGAGGGGGTGAATACGTTCCTGTTTAAAATCTTAAATGTTTCGTATCAAATTCCCGATCAAGTGTGACTAAATATGAATAGTGCTTATGTCACTCATAAAAAATATATATGTCACTCAATTACAAGTATACAAGCAATCAAATAAACATAAGCATAATACGAAATTTAAAAGTATTTAGCTATTTTTATTGCACTGGGGATGGTCCTTAATATGTATGGACGGTCCCATATATATTGGGGACCGCCACCCTAATTAAGGGACCGCCGTCAGTGGCGACCTTATCTCATGTGATTAAGTTTTCTTGTGTTTCGCATTTTTAAGTTAACTAGTTAATATCACAAGCATACACACAACAAGCCACACAAACCTAAATGTAATGCAAGTATAGAAAGGAAAGAGATAAGAAAAGAAAACGCAAATCGGACACGATGATTTATAGTGGATCGACACAAAGCATCTCTTCGTCCTACTCCACTCCCCGATGTGACAACTCGTATTTTTCGGGTCACTATTTAAACTCGAACTTTTACTATTCATTCCCGTAAAAATTACTATTCACTATTGTAGTTTTTACTATTCACTATTTTCTGAAAATTTTTGTTTTATGAGAACTAAATCACGTAACCGAGAGACCTCATTTTGTGCACCACATATGGACTAGTGTTAGTCTACTTATTGCTAAAATATTTTCAGTAATATCATTTTCATTTTTGGTCTTACATGTGTTCACATTACTATTTATTTAATTTAATTAAATAAATAAGCGTTTTTACACGATTTTTGTGCATGAACAATGTACCGAATACCCCCAACAATGGTCCCAATACATTTTTTTTTTACACTCAATACAATGTTACAATAATTCAAGTATTATTTTACCTTGTATTTTGAATTCATTTAGTATATATATTTTTAAATATATATAATTACGATACTTTAATAAATTTCAAAACAATACTTATTTTAAACACTCCAATAAGCTCGTGTCTCATCTAAAATACTAAAATTAGTTATTTTGACAACCTATGACATTTTTGAATTTTTACATTACTCGGTATTGCGTTTTACGCATTTTAAATTTACACACATGTAATACATACCCTGATACCCGTACCACCCTTACCAATACCCAAAATACTCATACACTATTAAAATAAACTCATTTCATCCTCTTGTTACAATAGAAATCAACTTTTTTTTTTTATTATGTACAAACTATCAAAAGTCTTGCAATTAATATAATAAACCTACTACGTGACACCATATCTTGAAAATATTACAATAACTAGCTAAGTCTTCAATCAAGATTTTTTTTTTCTTGCTTCTTCAACACATCACGCCATCAGCACCTTACCATTCTCCATATTTTCCATCTCATTTCAAGGATCTTGTCTCTAAATATGTCTCCAAGATATTTCTAAACCAAGTAACTAGCTCATTTCTTTTTAATATATATATATATATATATATATATATATATATATATATATATATATATATATATATATATATATATATATATATATTAGCTTCAAGGCCTGCCCGATGGGCGGCTAGCTTCAATAATTCTTTTAAAGATAAAAGTAGTTAAATGCTTGATACCATAATGTTAAACGAATATAATGTTAAAAAAAATAAGGTCATGTTCTTAATAACTGTAAAAAGGATAATGTTACAAATAGCTCTTATAACTAAAAGTGAGGAAAAAAAGTAGATGATAGGATGCTACCCACAGTATAAGAAGTGAATTCATGTCCTTTATATAGGGTTGCATATGTAAAAGGGTTCCTGTCATTTACGCCAGTGCATATATGTGCATTTGACACGAAATTTCAAGCTTTTAAGTAAAGCAATTTATTAACTAACTTAAAAAGTAAGCATAGAAGTAGAAATATTGACCCATTTACTTATGGTTGATCCATTTAAAATATGAAAATCACAAACTAAAGAAACAACTTGAAATTACCGCATTTCGTGTCCTTTTCCCAATAAAAGTGAAGCATCTACATAGACGGGAATAAATAAGAAATATAAGTAAAAACACAATAACTTAAACAAAATTACGTTTTGTCTCAAGTTACATAAGATGAGGAATAGACGAAGTCACAACAAAATCATATTTTGGACATGTTTGAATACCTTTACTTAAATGGTTAAAGCATATATAACAAAACATAGTATTTCCATGTTTCTACTTGAATCTAATATATTATAGCATTATACAACATATATAAGTTTATATATTTCATAGCATTATACAACATATCTAAGTTAATATATTACTAACACTCACCGAATTAAGTTTAAAAGATGGTTGGACGTTATGTAATCATTGGTTGTCTTTATAATTAAGTACTGATTATTTTTTAATCCCATAATCGCACATGTTTATGATCTTGATTTATCTTTCTAATGTATACAATCTATGGTCTATATATAATACCAATGGCGCAAGTTACATGCAGCAAAAAAAATATACAAACATCTAAAAACATGTGTCAAAACAGCCCTTTTTCTGCTGTAAAAAAACAACATTCACATGCTGTAAAAACAACATACAAACCTCTAAAAAAACATGTGTCGCAATAGCCCTTTTTCTGATGTTCAAACAACACACAACCCTCTAAAAACATGTGTCCAACGACCCAATTTCTGCTATCCAAACAACATATTAAAGCTGTTAAAAAATAGCATACAAACCTCTAAAACCCTGAGTCCAAAGAGGCCTATTTCTGCTACCAAACAACAAACTAAATATGTAAGAACATACCCAATGACAAACTCAAGTGTATGTGTACCGAAAGCACCTATAATTTTCTGTCAATTCACATTCTAGTTACTTATTAATGCATCTTTTGGTTTCCTTGATCAAATATATTGAGTTCTAGTGTTTCCCTTATCTTCCTAACAATATAACCATGCCACATATTCTAGTGACTCCTATAACTGATGCACTTTTTTTCCCTTGATCATATGTATCACGAATTCACGATGAAGCTCTGGTGTTTCATTTGTATATAAAAATAGCTATAGTTCACAATATATCATCAAAACATAGGAAATTTAGGATGTATCATCACATAAGTTACTATTTAGATTTGCATATTTGTGGTTCTTGGGACATACTGAATGTAGGCAAGACTTTAGCCCATTCAAGAAACTTAAACCTTCATCTTCATCTAATGCTCTAGCATATAATAAAAGCTAATTCAGATTGAAGTAGATAAACAAAGACCAGACTAAAATTTCAAAATGATGATAGGTTAATCTTCGTAGTCAATATTACATTCCATTACTATTCCTAATATTACGAAAGAATGCTTTAAATTTTTAGAGCTATAAAGCAAAACTGAGGATTTTCATATAAATTCCATTACTATTCCTACTATTACAAAACTAAGAGGACCGGTTAATTACTGAATTTCATCTAAGACAATAAAAGAAGGTTAAAAATAACAATAAGAATTATGTGAACTTCCAAATCGTTTCACCTGCTTTGCCAGTTTGGCACAGTGAGCCCATTTCATTTTTAGCTAACTTTTTAACTTTGGACCTATAGAGTTGTTGGAAGTTTATACATAGCCTAAATCAGCCCAATTTCAAGTAATTGTTACCTTTAAGTTCATATTGGCGTCCTACTAAGGAGCAATTTTGCAGCTTCGACGTGGCCACGATTAAAAGCCCAACGCATAAGGGTTCGGCCCTCACTGTCTGCAATTTAATAAATAACGGTAGATATATATCCCAATTTGAAAGTTTAAAGCATCCATTAAAACAATTTGTTATAAAAGATTTGTACACATACATTAACTTTTTTTGGACTACAAAAATCAATCACAAGCCTTGCGGGTTGAAAGGTCTGTCTAAAAATGGACACTTTCAGTGCCGGGCAGTAAAGGCCGGGTAAAACTTCTTATAGATAATTGTTATGATAGTTACGATTTAAAAAACAATACTATTACAAATATAAACTAAAAAAACTACTTTATTTATTAGTTTACGGTCTAAAGAAATAGATATTCCAAGTCAAGTATAAGAATCTAACTTTACCTAAGATATCAGGTGCTCACGCTCGGGGGAGATGCGACTAAAAGAGAATAACGGCTCCAATTTCGTGCCTCCAGTTATGACATGCTGTAAAACACAATTACACATGGAACAAATTAAAAAGAATTTAATAAATAAAATAAAATTGTGTCCACTATATAACGCACCTGCTTAAACATATTCGATACAGGATCAAGTCCATTGGGTATCTTTTAAAAGAGTCTGTACATCCTTGATAAATCATCTACCTAAACAAAAAGGAAAAGTTAGAGAAAGTGTAGCCTCTCATGTTTCTTTGTAATAGCTAGTAGCTCAATAGGCTACAATTCAGGCACAACCAACAACACATTAAATAACATATAAGACCAGTTACACATACTTAAGTACATTCGAAGGTTCTACATCTGAAGTTACTACGACAATGTCATAAGAATTAGTACATCTTATGTTAATAAGAAAAGTGCCCGTATGGTTCATTTTCCTAATGAAAAGAGGGCGAATGGTTAGGTTTTTAATTATCCAAATTCTTAAAAGAATACCTTGACATTTGAAAAATGGAAGACGAAGACCACTATAAATTATTATCCAAATGGTGAAAGGTCCTGGTCTAATATATTCATTTTCATTCTTTTATAAGACCATTTGTTTATCAAAGGTGTATTCATAATGATTGGCTTACTAATGGATTGCACATTAAGGCCTTGATTAAGAGTGTAAAGATGTATAAAATATATACATACCTGTGGAGTTGCTTGCTGGAAGCATGTAAAGGCTATTGTTCGGACTTCGATAAAAGGCATAGACTTCATCATCGATAAGATCTTTTGAATTGTTTTATATTTCAATAAGAGCCCTGCATGCTGGTATTATACTGGTTGATGACTCCATAATGCAACTACATCCTTCATTATAATAAAAATCACAATGATCAATATAATAGTATATGTATTAAATTGATATGGCGTAGAGAACCATACTTCAATGAAAACCAACTATTGAGATTAATCGTACCAGGTTTGCTCCTAGTAGAGCACTATAGATGGACTTACGTTATAATCATCGAGCATCAAACTCTTCAATCTTTTTCCAATTTTTCTTTAAAAAATCTTCAGCTTCCTTTCTTTCTGATACAACATATATATTATTTGATGTGACTTAAACAACATAATCTTTTTTTATAATATAACATATATTGTATCTAAAAAAATCAGGGGAATTTGTAACCCTAAATAGCATTCTACAAAATATCAAATCGTGTTTTTGAAAAAGGCAATCTTGAATCGATGATTCAACAATGGGGCGTTTCGTTTATCCCAAATTATAATTTATAAATTTCAATCTTTCCTACATTATCCCAAATTGAAAATTAAAAAATTGGGCGTTTCGTTTGAATCAAATTGGGCGTTTCAATTGAATCATATGATGATCAATTATTTTTACACTAAAACAGACCTGGATAATTAAACTTGAAGCCTGCAACAAAAATATGCGAAATTAGGGTTCATATGATAATCCCTAATTTGATCAAGATTAATGATTCTTCATATATTACTCCCTAATTTGATCAAAATTAATTATTTTTCCCCCAAAAATTGTGATTAAAGAAAAAAATTTGTTTTTAAAAATGTTAGCGATTATTAAGATATTATTTTGAATCAAATAAGTTGATTGTTTAAGCTTATTTGATTTCATTGTTGGTTTGGAGAAATTGAACCGAATATAGTAGATCTGTACCTTATCATTTTGTTTAAAGAAAAAACTGGATTCAGTGGATTGGATTTTGCGTTCTTGAGTTTGTAGTGAAAGATATGTAGGTGTTTTCTTGATTTCGTTGTATCAAATGAGAGGTGCCTCAAGGATGCCGCCCCATTTTTCCAAAAAGTCAATGCTTAGAAGTCGGTTTTTTTTATGGCCGTAGGATCAAAATGAATATACAGGTGTCAAGTTTTAAGGTATTTTGGGGAGAAATGATATTTTCAAAACCTTGTTTTATATATATATATATATATATATATATATATATATATATATATATATATATATATATATATATATACCATTTTCCCTACATCGTTTTACCACAACAAAAATACACCAACATCAAATCCATGTCTCTTCTCCTCATTTCCACGCCAAGCCCACTCCTCTCACTTTACCTCATTTAATTTTCATGTTTCCTTGTCTAGAGATATTTTTCATACACTTGCATTTTTTTTCTTTTATAATCTAACACTTAGCTAGTCTATTCTCATTTTACCATTCAAAAACAACACACACAATTACTTCCTTTTTTTTCTCTCTGGTCCACGTGCAGCAGCAAGAAAATGCAAGGATTATTTTAGCTTGGTCTTGGCTATTGGTTAGGGAAATATTGTTGTTATAACAAGGGTTATCAAGGGGTGTTCATATTTAGGTCACTACTTTAACTATTCTTTTGTAGAAGGGGTGTTCACACAATTCCCAAATCTTTCACTATTCTTTTGTAAGCTCCTTTAACCTCTTTTCATAGTTATAATTACTTATCTATGCATTCCATAATCGTTTTAGCACCCATATATACTTGTAATGTTGAGGAACTTTGAGATAATATAGCTAAAACCTCACAGCTTCTGTCCCAAAATTTCAGTCATATAAATTGACATGAGAACAATATCTAGACGTCACTATAGACGTTGGCAATTTTTTTGAACCTATATACATGCCTTAAGTTTATCTCTGCCAAATTTCTTAGTCATTGGAGTTGATTTGATATTTTTTAAAAATCACACGAAATGATTACTCAAAACCGACAAGCAACTGTGTAAACAGAAAGTTTGTGTAAAAATCCCTATCTTCGAAGCATTTGGTTAATTGGACCAGTTAAAACATTTGTAGAACACACTTAGACCTTTCCATAGACAGTAAAATCAAGTCTTCGCGATAAATAACGAATGAACTACGGCCCCGAGACCGTAGGACTAGTTTCCTGAATCTGTAACAGTTTTGACATCTATTTACGTTTTGGAGAATATAAAATAATTTGTGAAGAACCAAGCCTTGGTGCTGCCCTTTTTGGAAAATATACTTGAAAATGATGAACCTAGGCCCTTTGAAATAGTATGTGTTTGCTCAACAACGGTTTCGGGCGAAGTTGAACCCGAAGTTCGATCGCGGAACGCTAGATCGCGAGTTGTATTGAGCACCCGTAGCAAACACGAGAGACTACAAAGAACCGACAAGAATATTCACACGATATACCCTCGTACCAAACCTTTATTAAAAACCTAATAAAGCTATTACAACGAGGAAGAAGAATTAATAACTCGCATCCCCTCATCTCTATTTATAGAGATGAGGAGGTGGAAACCTAGCTTGCCTTGCACTCCAAACTAACTAATTCTAGTTTATGTCTAACACCTAATCTAATTACAAAAGTACACTTAAGTCCCTAATATATGTTTAAGTTACTACTAATATTTAACAATTTCCGCCTTAGGAGTAACACTTAAACATAACCGATACTCAGCACCTTTTCCTCGTGCTAGAACCTCGGACTAGGGATCACCTTGTCGACCAGGCAATGTACTTCAGTAATTTTCCATGATTAGCTTTCGTAGACTCCTTCACTTTCTTCTTTTCAGCAACATTACCCTCTGCACCCTCTTGACTAGGTACTCCGGTTACCGTAATGTTAGCCCCCACCTTTATATCAAGGTGTACCTTTTCCTGCTCCTTTACCAAGCAGTCCGTGTTTGTCTTTTCTTCAAGTTGTTTGTCCTCCAACTTTCTTTGAGCAACTACAGCATCATCGTTACTATCCTGAACAACCTCAGCTTCACGATTTTCCTGAGCTCCCTGTAGTTCCACATCAAACCAAACACGTTTATCAACCTGTACTCCATGGACTCCTGTTTTAACACCAGGGCCAAGTTGTTTAAACCCAACTTGTTTATGACCAAGTTGTTTGAAACCAACTTGTTTATGACCAAGTTGTTTGAACCCAACTTGTGTATCACCAAGTTGTTTGAATCCAACTTGTTTAGAACCTCCATGCTTTTATACACCAAAAGTCGTCACTTTTGCTTCAAGAGTATACACACAGTTCTCTTTCCTGATCCCAGTCATCATAACCCGACAACCTTTGATCACCTTGACTCTACCCATCTGCATCTTCACAGTATAACCCTCTTTTTCAAGAGTACCCAATGAAATCAAGCTTTTTCTTAACCCTGGAACATACCTGACATCTTCCAGTATAAAGCTTGAACCATCATGCAACTGTATCTTCACTTTCCCTGTCCCTCTGATAGTGCATGTCCTGTTATCACCTAACTGAACCGAACCACCATCAATATCCTTGAAGTCATACAAGAAATCCTTCCTAGGTGTCATATGATAATACCCACCTGAATCCATTACCAATTCAGTCATCTCATCATTCCCGACTACCACCAAGGCTTCTCCAAAGTAGGTGTTACCGTCGTCATCAGAAGAATCAGAATCCTGATCATGCTTACCCTTCCTGACGAAGCCACTTGACTTCTTCTTTGGACAGTTTCTCTTCAGATGACCCTCTGAATGACATATGAAGCATTTGAGTTTACCAGTTCCACCCCTTGATTTGAACCACGAACTTCCACCAGAATGAGCTTTCCTTGAATGATCTGACCCTCCCCTTACGTATAACCCGTCACCAGTTTCTTCCTTTGTGCCTTCAGTTCTTTTCTTCAACTCCCTTAAATTCAGAGTCGCCAGAACATCCTCCATTGTCAAGATTCCCTCCCATACAACAATGTCTCCACAAAGTTTTCGTAAGACGATGGCAACGACGTAAGTAACATAAGTGCCTGATTCTAATCTTCAATCTTGATATCAATATTCGCCAAATCAAGTATCAACTTATTAAACTCATCTATATGATCACCCAGTTTCGTACCTGGACTCATATAGTACGTGTACAACTTCTTCTTCAGATACAGTCTATTTGCTAAGGACTTAGTCATATAAAGACTAGTCAGTTTTGTCCAAATTCCTACAGCAGATGTTTCCTTGGTAACTTCCCGTAAAACTCAGTCTCCCAAGTATAGAATCAAGGTACTGTATGCCTTCTTCATCAAAGTAGCCTTTTCACCTGCTTCCATGTCCGCGGCTAATATCTCTAATGCAGCATCACATCCCAGTTGTACCATTAAAGCACGCATCTTTATTTGCCATAACCCGAAGTCATTCTTCCCATCGAATTTCTCGATGTCAAACCTAGTTATAGAACTAGCCATTCTTCTTATACCTTGCTAAAAACCTTGTCAAGTTGTTTCCTAACCAACTTTACCGACAAGCCTCACAAGCCGTGTGCAATATTCCCCTTGTTGCTATAAACCCTACTTGCAAATCGAATTAATTAGAATAACCCTAAACCCTCGATTTCAGACTAGCAAACCCGATCGTAAACTTGAAACCCAAGCAAACCACGATCAAAACTTGAACCACAAGAAAAATAATTTAACCCCGCAACAAGAAACCTTTACTTCGATCGTTTTTTAAAAACTAAAAACTATATCTTGCATATCAATTATAGAAAATTGATATTCGTGTAATTACAAAACTACCATTAATTAATGTGTAATATTCTATAGAACCTTGTAATTACGAAATATCTTTGCCAACTTGTATTCTTTTCACGTGGGAGATAAAACATGGAAAAGGAAACCCCACCACGTACCCTTCTTTTACTGCCGTTCTTCTCGTTTTGTCGACTCGATTGCTACTTCTCGAAACTTGAAACCGATCCTCGAACCCTTGAATGAACTCGAAACCTTGATCTAACACTCGAACTTCGATGACCACAATAACCGCGGTTCTTGATACCACTTGTTGGATAAATACCTCGACAACAACCCGAAGTTCGATCGTGGAACGCTAGATCGCGAGTTGTATTGAGCACCCGTAGCAAACACGAGAGACTACAAAGAACCGACAAGAATATGCACACGATATACCCTCATACCAAACCTTTATTAAAAACTTAATAAAGCTATTACAACGAGGAAGAAGAATGAATAACTAGCATCCCCCTCATCTCTATTTATAGAGATGAGGAGGTGGAAACCTAGCTTGCCTTGCACTCCAAGCTAACTAATTATAGTTTATGTCTAACACCTAATCTAATTACAAAAGTACACTTAAGTCCCTAATATATGTTTAAGTTACTACTAATATTTAACAAAATATGTGAGCAATAACCTGATTAAGAGAGATTTTCTGAAAACATAGTTCACCGCTGTCCAAGTTTTGTTTTAATGAAAACCGACACATAAAACTTATTTTCTCGAACCGAAACATTGAAATAATGAAAATAGACACGTTCATCCACATTTAGAGAGTTTAACAAAGAAAAACGGACTTAAAACGAGTTAGATACTTGCTTTCGAAGATGGGTTAAACAAGACTAATATCACCTAAACTTTCTAGGGCTTCAAGTTAATGAAAACGCGTTTTGAATATATTTATTAAATGACCGACTTGCGTAACACGCTAAAACCTCACTACAAGTATATATAGGTGCTAAATATCATAAAATTTATATACATATTGCACATGTTGCATTTTTCCTAAAACGACTTATATCTCTAGGCCGCGTTTAGGATTCACAGTTATTACACTACACTACACTTTTCCGCGTACACTCACTACTTGAGGTGAGTATTCACGAACCCCCTTTTTCTTACTATTTTAATCGCTTTGGGGTGGATGCATGAATTATACTTGAACTAAATTGATTATTATTTTGAACTTTTGTTTCACTACTTATGGTAGTGAGAAATTAATCATATTTGACTAAATTGACTATTCTTTGATGAACACTATCATTTGAACCTTTGACTATTTTAACCTTGTTGGACTTGATTTTGAACCAGTTAACTTATCTTGAACCATTGACTTGATTTTAAACCCTTTAACTATTTTGAACTCTTTTGACTTGTATTGACCTTATAACTTGATTTGAACTCTTAAACTTATTTTGAACCTTTAAACTTGACTTTGAAATCTTAAACTTGATCTGGACCCTTAAACTCAAAAATTTTATGCTTCTGTGCAACGCTATACTTTTTATAGTTTTTAGACATGATGTGTGACTTTATTACGATATGTGGCTTAATGTGTTAAAATATTCTATACGTTATATTCCTTAACCACTGTTTAACTCCTGGATGGAGCCAATGGAGAGGTATTGATAGTACTATCGGGTTGACGCCCCCACCCTTGGTCAGCAATTCTTGGCCTTGGGTGAATATAATCCAGCATTCTTGTGAAACATACTTATACTTGTCATGAGGTTCAGTAGGCTATTATTCTTTACATTAAGTACTTGCATATATCGTATGCACACATGTCTTATTCATACTATGCTTTAGCAGTGGGTTGTAAACACACAGGTTGCAAGTTTTGTATGGGCGGGATTTGCAACTGAGTGGATTTACAATGCCTTTGCTGTGGAAACATTCTTTTAAGCACACATGTCTTACTCATACTATATTTTAGCAGTGGGTTGTGAACACGTAGGTTGCAAGTTTTATATGGGCTGAACTTGCAACTGAATGGATTGACAACGCCTTTGCCTTGTGGACTATTCTCGAAGACCAAAAACTTAGACTCTCTCTCTTAAAAGTTTCCATATTATATATAACGTGTGTACTCACCAGCTATTTTCATAGTTGACCCGTTTTCTCTCATGCATTTCAGGTGATCGTCAATAAGTGTTTCCATAAAGGTCATTAGAGGTCTTCACATGTCATTTCCGTTGTGGTCATATTACAAGATTTTATCTTTTGGAAAACTAAGTCTTTTGTTTTATTATCGTTGTTGCTATAAAAACAAAGTTGTAATAATGTATTTTTCCTTAAATTTTAATTTTGGTATTGTACTATATCTCTTTTGCGATGTATATTGATTTCGTCGCACCTAGCGTTTCCGCCTTCGGTGGGGTGTGCCACCCGAGTACCATACTCGAGAGTTACTTCACTAGTCAACACGCTCCCTTTAGGCGGAACAAACATACACAAAGCTTACACCAAGTTTAACGACACTAAGCTGAATGTCGAGTCCTAATCCTAGCTATAACCAATATATACCAAGGCCCATGTGGCCACACGAACAATCACTCTTGTCCCACTTAGATCGACACACAATCTAAGTCTTCACATGGACGATCACCTCGTCTAATCCTTCACACGAACGAGCACTCCCGTTCACTTAAATCTTCCTTCGATTCAAGCCTTCACACATGGACTTCACTAAGTACCAATCTTCACACTAGAACTACACTAAGTCCTAGTCTTCACTTCTTGGACTCACACCAAGTCCAAATCTTCACAAACCTAGACACCAACTTATACAAAGTCCTAGTCTAGATACACCACTCACAGACTTACACGTTGTCCGTTTTTTAACTAACAAACCTAACCACAACTCACACATAAGTCGGATCTATTAATATACAAGAATAGAGTTTAGAGGAAGAAGAGAATCGTAACACTAGTTACGTTGTGGACTAAATAACACTTCGATTCTTGACAAATTTGAGTGTTCTTCTCTTGCACTTGAGATAGAGGATGACGGGATCACTTATAAACACATACCAAAGAGTTATAGTGATCAAAGAAGAGAAAGGAAAGAACAGGAAATTTTTATGCAAAGAAGATTAATTTTTTGAAAGGAACAGTTCCGTATTTATAGCCACCAGGAGGAGCGGGGTGACGGTTCCTTAAACCTTGGACGGTTCTTTATCAATAAGGGACCGTCACATAGACAAGGGACCTCCCCGATAGTTTTTGTCCTTTAGTGGTGAAATGTTATCTGGTGAAATTTTATCTGATTTGGGCGGGAAATCAGGCCATTTTTCGTATTTGAAATTTGAATTTAATTTCTTTAATAAAACATTTTCTTTTAAATTACAAAAATACTTTTGTAAAATTGTTGTGTCACATAAAATGTGAAGTTTAGAAAAATAAATTCTTTGATCACTTTAACTAAGTTGGTATGGTGTGTTTGTACATACCTGAAGTGATGTGGACTTGAGTCGTCGAGAGACGTTGATGTGTGAACGAGTAACTTGTGCACTTTACATTATGTATTACAAGTTACGTGTTTGTCATCATTAAAACATGAAGACACTGTATAGATAAAACATCGTAACGTTTGCACTAACAATCTTACCCTTTTTGATGATGACAAATATGTAAACCGTAACTCATAGTATAGTATGGAAGTTACAAGTTTACACTCCCTCTCTCCCCCTTTTGTCGAAGTAAAAAGATGCTGCCAATGTAGAAGTAGAAAGAAGATCAGCATGAGCTTGAGAGGTAGACTTGAGAAGATGACCCAAGAAGAGGACGACTTGAGAGGACAACTTGAGAAGAACACTTGAATGAGACTCGAGCATAAGACTTGAGATGATAACTTGAGCATATAAATGAAAACTTGAGAAAGAGTCTTGAGAGGAAGACTTGAGAAGGCAACTTGAGAGGATAGCTTGAGATGACAACTTGAGCATATAGGATGAAAGATGATCCCCGAATGTATTAGACTATCCCGACTCCCGTCATTAAAAGAATTGAGCGTGCATCATCCTAGTGAAGCGTTGTTCCTATCGCCATGGTTTAACCAACTCCGAACTATATACCCAACTACTTCCGAGCTCCCCCTAGCTTATTGCATCCCCATTGACTTTAGCATATCCATGAATCAAATATGTTGCAAATGCTTAACCTGCATCAAGGGTTAGTTTCAAGCAACAAAGCATGTAGTTGCGTCAATGATTTACAACCGAGTTTGACACTTGCAAATGCTCCCCCTTGGTGTATGCTCAAAACTAATTTTGGCTACCAAAGAATCGAGTGATGAAGTAATGATACAAAACAAAGTTAGTAGACAAGTGCATATATATAATAATGATGATATATATAGGAAGACATTATCATAGATTAATACATGCATGACTCAAATATGATTATTCTAAAGCATGACATGAGAGGATTGAAGCTAAACACATATAATCATTGATTAACACACCATTCTCTAACTTCTTCCAAGATAAGTGTCTAGTGTCTAGGAGATATAGGGTGAGGATGATATGCTCCTAGATGAGAATGAAGATGACTCTCTAAAGTGGAGAAGTGGGAAAGGATGGACCGAAATAAAGAGAGGATGTTTTGAGCCAAAGTTTGGCAAGGATGGTGTGAAGATGAGAAGAAATGAGGAAGATGTTAAACTTCATATTTGAAGTTGGTGGTTCAATTTAGGCTTATGTTGAAGAGAACGAGAATAGATATGTGTGGGGAGATAATGAAAGGACCGTTTGCAGTTACAATGAATGAGGATGAAAAGAGGTGAGGAAGATGGGAGACTTCAAAGAAGCTATATACTATCCTAGTTTTGTTGGGTACTTTATCAAGAAAAGGTGAATGTGATAAAAATAGAAGAATGATACGATTGACTATGGTCTAGAGAGTAAAGAGGAAGAAGGAGTTTTTGAAGGAATTCTCATTGGTGGTACCAATTGTATGAATAGGACCAAGAAAAAAAAGAATGAAGGATATGATGAAGATGTAAAAGATTTGGATTTGTCATTAGAGGTGGATATGTTGGTGACAATGAATGATCTTGAGGATTGAGGTTAGGAGACTCTTTGTGAATGGATGGAGACTCATTTTGGGATTGTGAAGTAACGAAGGAAAATGATGAGGAAGATGCTTCTTTGTGAGTTTTTGACAAGGCATGGTGTAGGATGGTTCAAAGTATTTCATAAGAAGGAAAACAGTGAACCAGTTCGTGACACCTCTACTTGGGATGATCCTTTAAATAGGAGACGGTCCCATATATATAAGGGAACACCAATATATTTTGGGGACAGTCGTCAGTGAGGTGCAGAGTCTCTCCCTGCTTTTCTCAGATGAAAGGATAGGAATAATTAAAGGATTGATTATGTGAAAATCATTTTACCATTAAAATAGAAAAGAATTGGGTAATAATGATTAAGGAATGATTTAGGGATTTGGTAAGAATGTTTATGGAAACGTTGGAATTATATGAAAAGTTATAATCATTTGTTTGGATTGGGAGAATTAACAAATGATTGGAGGAGAAGTATAGAAAGAATGTAGAGAAGTGTGGGAGTAATCTTTCCTAGACAAAAGAGTGGATTATTTGGAAGAAGGCGAGACTGTAGCAATAGAAACCCTAAAGGAAGATTATAATCTAGTGTGAGGAGGAATAAGTCTAGTTGCATAATAATCAGAGACTTAAGTATATAAGTCATTTAAGCATGCATCACATAATAATCAAGGATATTAGCATGTAAGACTATATGACATCTAAGAGGTTATCATGATAGGCATACCTAGTCCAACATTGTTTAGGTACACAAATAACACGTAAGTCATGTAAATAGATGCATACAAAACATGATTACTACGAATACAAGCATTAAGTAAAACATGTTGACATATAGCACATAAGAGCATGTATCATGGACATATATCAAGAAATATGACACTAGAAAAGCTAATTTAAAGCAAGATCTTTCTAATGAACATGCATCAAGAAATATGACATTAGAAAAAGCTAATTTAAAGCAACATCTTATATACTAAAAACTTAAGTTGTCTTATAAATGCAAAGTGCTAACAATAAATGTTTCATGAATTACAAGTGAAATGTGGAGGCTTCATGTGTTAGTACATTGATTTAATAGTCATACATAAGGGTAAGTACATAAGATTAGTGATTCGAGTAATTGAAAAAATTTGTACGGTACAAGGTAGTTTAAGCAACATCAAAAGTATATCAATTACACAATATTTGGTGACTTAATTTAATGTGCAAGAGGATTTGTGCACAAATTGTAGTACGATACAAGGTAGTTTAAGCAACATGAAAAGTATATATCTTCTATACTATCTAAAGATTTGAGTGCTTAATTTAATGCGCATGAGGCATTGTGCACAAAAATTTGTATGGTACAATATGTTTTGCATGAGGAATCATGCACAAAAGTTTGTACAGTACAACATGTTTCAAGCCATCTCTAAACCTCAAAGAATACAAACCAAAAATGTCATGAATGCATAAA
Source organism: Artemisia argyi (assembly GCA_030686995.1). Lineage (NCBI taxonomy): Eukaryota > Viridiplantae > Streptophyta > Magnoliopsida > Asterales > Asteraceae > Artemisia > Artemisia argyi. The sequence goes on from CM060680.1 coordinate 135,761,047, forward strand.
ATAAACACACCAATTAGTGGTTAGTATTTTTATCTTCCCGTCCATGAGTTACAAATATTTTATGAACTATATAATGTGTCAAACATTACACACAACAAACCACAACTTTCTCGACACCGAGTGCACATTGTGCTACAACTTATTATGGTGGTAAAGTAAGCATCATATCGTCTAACTTATTTAGCATATTGATTTATATTATTTTATGTAAATTTCACGTGTGTTTTGTGTGTGTAACAATGTAGGACATAAAGATGGTGCTTAGGAGGTTTGGTAGTAACATCATCTTCTCTAATGGTTTAAGAGATCCTACACAACGTTGTCTTATCAATTAAGGGGAACATGCACGAACATTTTTACTTTGATCAAAAATGCAATATATTGATTAACTGTATTTAAGTTACTAATGATCAACTATATCTAATTGTTTTTTGTAGCGCGTCAAGAAGCATTAAAGAAAGAGATCGAGAAGTCACAAAAATTGTATCAAGAACAAAACATGCAAAAGGCTAATGAACAACAACGACAACAACAACAACAACAACGCCACGGCCACATGTGGGATGAATACTTAGCATTCATATTAATAGTACGTTACAAATTAAACATGCAATATTTTACTTCATGTAATACCGCTAAACGGGCTAATACTATTGATTCGTTAGCAAGTAAGTTTATTGAAAATAATGTGACGAGCATTCAATTTTTAATCAATAATTATTACTACACTTTGTTGGTGCATTTTAATACTTTTGCTCTTAATATAGTTTTTTGTCTTGGGGTGTGTTAATCTCACTTTCTTAATTAAACGTATTGGAATATTGCGTGACTTTGATATTTGATATGACTCTGTAAATTATGTCGATGTTACATATGAAAATGGTAGTATATAATAAAAATATCTTCACACTATCATCTTAAAAATAAGAATCTTCTAAATCGAAGAAGTATATAAAGGAGAAGAAAATTGTATTTCAAATGTTATCCTACACCTATCACGAGGTAAGCATTATTCATTTGAGTTTGAGATCATGTGATTCATGTCGTCATACTGTAAATACTTAGAGTGAGTTACTAATGAATGCTCCAAATTCGATATTATAGTTTATGGAAAAATGTTGTAATAATGCATTAATTAAAAAATAATTTATATAACTTACTCATATTAAAAGATTACATATGAAAAACCTCATTTAAATATAACATTTTGCAAAAAACCTCTTCACATTAAAGAAAGAGATCGAGAAGTCACGAAAATTTTATCAAGAACAAAACATGCAAATTGCCAGTGAACAACAACGAAAAAGACAACAACAAGAAGAACAACAGCAAGAACAATGGCATGGCCACCGGTGTCAATATAGATGAATACTTAACATTCATATTAATAGTACGTTACAAATTAAACATGCAATATTTTACTATACGAATTATAATTTATTATACGAATTATAATTTATACTCTTGAAGATACTAATTACTTTAATGTTTTATGTTTTTTTTATAGTTTTGTTAAAAAGAAAATTTGTGTTATAGTTCGCTTTTAATAATGTAATTTATTTGAACAACAAATTCCGTCTTTCACAAAAAATGAGAGTTTCAAACATGAACTAAAAATTAGTCCCGAACATTATGAAAAAAAAAATTAGATCCAACCTGTGTGCATCGCATGGGTCCTGAGGTAGTCCAAACCTGTGTGCATCGCTTGGGGATGAATATAAAAGGTCTCCAACATTAATGTCATCGCTTTATATTTAAAATAATTTATGTAACTTATACATATTAAAATATTACATGTGAAGAGACTCTTTTCAATGTAACATCTTGAAAAAAAAATCTCTTCACACATACTCTTTTAATGTCAATAAACTATTTTAAATGTGTGTCATGCTTGGAAATGTGATACCATCACAACTTAGGTATATAATGACGAAAATAAGTGCCGAAGATTACGCTATAAAAACTTATATACAGCCCATGTGCAACTCAATAAAGTATTTTAAATACGTATAAAGCTTAGCAAATGTGTGACATCATACAACTTAAATATAAAATGACGAAAACAAATGCCGAATATTACGCTATGAAAACTTCTATACAGCTCATGTGCATCGCACGGGCATTGTTAACTATCATAAGAAATAGTTATAACTTAGCCGGATGTATTAATATTAGTTAGTTACAATAAAAAACGATAGAGTCAATACCAAAATAAATAGATAAAAAATATTACGTATAAAATATATCTTAAAAGATTACATGTAAATAAACTATTTTAAATACGTATCATGCTTACAAAATGTATGCTACCATGACAACTTATATATATAATAACAAAAATACGTCTCGAATATAAAATGACGAAAATAAAAGACGAATATTAGACTTTGAAAACTTCTATACAGCCCATGTGCATCGCACGATAAAAATTAGTTTTTGACAATACTAAGAGTTAGAATTTCTAATGGTAAACAAAAACAATGCATCGCATAGGTAAGTGAGTTTTAGTACATCCGATTTGAATAGATAAATTAAAAAAAGTTTGATAAAATAACAAAATACAGCATATTAAAAATATCATATTGAATAATGAATAGAAAAGAAAAATTACATAATCTTGGCTCACAGTCATTTATAAATTATAATAACAAATAAAAAAGCTGTGTGCATCGCACGGGTCATGAGGTAGCCCGAGTTATATATTGTATTTTGAGTGTTTGACTCGACCTCAATTAAAAGTAACAAAATAACGGCATCAACATGTTTCATGTAATGCTAACAAACACAACTTACAAACTTTTTGACCAAAAAAATCCATCCATGACCAAAATGATGAAAATTAGTGCTGAATAGGGATGAGCATTGGTACCGAAAAATGGTACGGTACCGGAACCGTACCAGTACCGACCCGCACCGGTACCGGTTTAATATACACGGTACATTACCGGTACTAGGAAACAAGCGGAGAAAAAAACGGTACCATTGAAAATCGGTACGGGGAAAAAACGGGAAGTCCCGGTTCCGGTTCCGGTACCGGAATATAATAGGCCATTCTTTTGAGTTAGAGTGCCGATCCAAACACTCGTGATCCTTCTCATAATAAGTCAAAATTAAGATGGAGCTAGCAACTAGACACCAAGAACATATTATTAGCAAATCAAAACTAATTATAGAAGGTGCAACAACCATTAATTTAAGGCTAAAAAAACCTCACAGTGAGTTTGATGAGTGTCTAAATACTCATCATTTTATACTAATCTGAACTGCCAAAACATACAAAAACACTCAAATATGTATCAAAATACTTAAAATATCTTAAAGGTGTGTTTTATATGTTTCAAATGCAAAATATGCAAAAACAGATGAAAAACGTACAAAGTTTGCATAATTGGCAGTTTCAGTCCCTCAAGTTTCATAAATTGGCAAAACTAGTCCCTGGTTATTCTAAAAACATGAAAATGTCACCAAAGGTCCTTTTTAATCATAAAGTTACATATTTAGTCCTTTGGTGCAAAGTTTCATAAAATTACAAGTTTAGTCCCTGTACTTTGGAAATTGACAGAAATGGTCCCTGGGATGTAAAAACTTTGAGAAATTCAATTTTGGTCCTTATACTAATAATCTTTTGCAGGTTTGGTCCTTATGTGAAAAGTTTGGTGAATTTACATGATTGGTCCCTGAAGTTTGGTGAATTGGCAAATATAGTCCTCGGGTATTTTAAAAGTGAAAATTATCAAAACCTACCCTTGTACTATTCATATATGGCAAATTAAGTCCTTATGATAAACTTTGGATAATGCCACAAACAGCCCCTAAACTTTCACCAATTTACAAAAGTGGTCCTTGTAATTTCTAAACTAACCAAACGGATCACCCTTATTAATAAAAACCCAAAACCAAACTATTACCCAATCCACTAAACTAAACCCAAAGCCCACCCTTTTCCTAGCCCAATCCTTAGCCCAGTCCATCCCTTTGGTTGACCCGGTCAAAACAACAAAACCAAACCACCCCGTATACCACTTTCCCTCCCAAACCACCATCTCCACCTCTGCTCCACCATACCACCATCCACCTCACCTTTTCTTGCTCCCCACTCTCACCACCTCATCCTCCACCTCACCACAACACTCCAAACCCAATTTAATGCTCTAAACCTTCTCCAAGTAAACTACAGTACCCCCCCAAGACTTTGGCGCCAAGAAACTTTTAAACGGCCTGGATGAAATAGACCTTATCAACGGTTCTGGATTGGTGGGAAAAGTCAAGTGGGTCCCACTTGACTCAGAAAACTGCTACAAAAGAGATAGGAAGCAAAAGAGAAGAATTATTAGTGTAATTTAGCTTAATTGTAATCGTAGGTAGTGTAAACTTTTATTTCAGTTATAATTTCCATTAAAAACACTTGTATCAGTTTAATTTCATGTATAACAATCTTTAATCAAAGTCAATTTCAAGTTTCCTTGGTTGTCTCAGTTTATGCAAATTTCTTAATTTCCCAAAAATCTCACATAGTTGTATGTTGTTTGTTGTTGTTATTTATTAATCTCATAAGTCCATCTAAGCTCTGACAAAGCTTTTGGAGGCTTTTAGATAGCTCAGAATTTAGTTTAGTAATTAGATTCAAAAATTCATAGAAAATCAAATAAATAAAGGAAAAATAAAAAATTAGTGTGAAGAAAGGATTGAAGCTGAAGCAAGTGATAATCTGGATTGCTTTTGGGTATAATAGTGCTTAGTGGTAAGCTATAGGTTGTTCTTGGTCATTGGTTTCAATTCCTCAGTCCATTTCCCATTGTAAGCAAGTTTTTATTTTTTAGCTTAATGAGTTTTTAATGTTTCTGTGATGTTATCCTTATTTAAATAGTCTCATTTAAGTTTATTTAAGCTGTTTTAATGTTATAATCAGTAGTTGTAGTTTAATAAATAAAAGTTATAGTGTAATATTAATTTTAAAGGAGTGTTTGGTAAAATCTGTTTCAAAGTATTCCAGGGTATTGTAGTTGTTGTTTTTGGTTCAATCAAGTCATAATAGGTCTAAGATAACTAGGTAAGCCATAAAATTAGTGTCTCAGTAGGTATAAAGTCAAAATCCAAGTCCATTTCCTTTGACAGTTAACTGTCAAGGATTTGGGTCTCAAAACCAATCACAAATGCTCATAAGTTATTAATATAGCTTATTATAGTCTCACATTAGCTTATTATAACAGTTACAGCTTATTAGAAGCTTTAGAAACTCAATTTAGTCAAACTAGCAAGTTTTACTCAAAGTCAACTTTTGCACTTCTCAGTTTTTTTCCAAAACTAGTGAGAATTGTTTTGAATTTAGGAGAAGGATTTAGAAGTTGAATTTTGTTGTGATAATACTATACCAGCTCTAGTTTAAGTTTCCACCATCTTTATATTTTTGTGATTTTTATCCTGGGCCCCACTCTTCCCCAAACATACTTGCAGGGCAAGAGAGTGCCCTGCTCAGACCAGACCTCAGTCACAACACCACTTTGTGGTGGTTTTGTGACCATCTCAGTGGGTCCCACACCTAGACTTTAGGTTCCCCCAACCCCCCTCCTAGTAGGCTATAAGTATTGACTCTTGGTTTGACTTGAATCCAAGTGGACCCCACATAAATAAGCCCATAAATCTTGTCCCCATTTCTGTGTTCAAAACAGGTTTTGGATTAGCTTATTGTAGCTTATTAGCTTATCTACTGAGCTTATTTAGCTAAATTAAGCTTAGACAAGTCTAACATACCTATTAGAACCAGAATAAGCCTTAGTGGGTCCCACATAAGCTCACTTGAGCTTATTTACCTTTTCAGTCAAACTTGGTCAACTGTGGAAGGAATAAGCTTCCACAGTGCTTATTAATAAGCTATAAAAATATTGTTTTTACAAAAGTTACTTGTTTTTATGTATAATATAGGTTGGAAAAAGAAAATTCAAGAAAAACAAATATAATAGTAAGTGATAGTTTCTATTTAATTTAATTAAATTTTAATTTTCATTTTTATATTTTTATTAAGTAATCTGTGTTTTTATATTTTTATTAATTTCCTTATATATTAAAGTATTTTTCATAATTTTCTTAGATTTTTATATTGTCATTTGGTATTAATTAGAATTAAAAATAGTTTTATTAGTAATTAATAAATAAATAAGTTATAATTAGCATAATTAGTTTTTATAGTAATACCTATATTTTATATTTTTCCTAGATTTTATAAGTCATAATATAATTTTAGTAATTTTTCTAGAATTTTTACTGTTCATTTAATAGTTTTTATAATTTAAATAGTTTAAATAGTAATTAAATAATAAATAGAATAATAAATAGTAAACTAGTTTAAAAATACATAAAATAAAGTTTTTATAATTTTTTAGGATTCCTATAATGGTTAATTAGATTTATAAAAATTTTCATAATTTTCTAAGTTAGTTTAATATTATTTGTAATTTGTAATAGTTTAATTAGTATAATTAATATAAATAGTTTTTAATTAATAAGAAATCTATAAAAAGACAAAAAGATTTATTTTTATTTTTTTTATACTTTCTTCAAGTTCTAATTTAAGTTTAAAAATTATTTTTATAAGTTTTTAGTTTAATTTGTAGTATTTATAATTTTCTAATTAAATAGTTAAATAGTTTTTAATTAAATAATTAATAATAATTAATAAAATAATCTTAAAAATATTTTTCTTTTTAATTTAATTTTATTTTAAGTTTAAGTTTATAGAATTTTCATTTTTAACCCTTGTAGTTTATTTTTCTTAAAACTCACCTTTTTCTCAGTACGCAGTCGCGTCTGATTTTAAATTGGTGTACGTTTATACGTTTTAGATACCTAGGTTTTACGTAATCGTTTTAATAGTTTATTTAAGTTATTTTAAGTTATTAAACCATAGTTTAACACACACACACACTTTTATACCATTCCCTGTTCAGATTCACTAATCACAGATTCGTTTATAATATCACATCGCACACCTCGTTGGGACTTACGACCCGGGAAAACACTGTATTCCTCGGAAGCATTTGCCTCAGCTGTTTGACTATTACAGTTGGCCATTCACAAGTGGCTGATCAATAATTATCTGACCGTTTGAGGCGAATCAAAATTTGGCGCCGCTGCCGGGGAGGTTGTGCGCTTATTCTAACGATTTTGCGTATTAGTAAGTTTGGATATACATCCATTGTATATTTACCATCTTTTATCTATATTTTTATATAAACAAAACACAAAAATATTCACCTTTACACCCTTACCTATTTGATTCTTCATTTCTCATCCCCAAAACCCTTTGATTCTACCTTCTTCCACTTATCTCATAATTGATTCTAATGGCATCTCTCGATGACGATTTCTTTAAACAAAGGGCCTTTAAAAGCGAAGTTGAAAAACTTATGGCCTTGTCAAAAATGTCGAGATGTCATGTTGATTATGATAGACCTTTGATTCCTATTCCCTCTCCGGTGAGGGAAAGAGATCATGAAACCGAGGTGACAAAGGACCTTGTACTTTCCTCTGACGATGGAGGTGCTAAATACGTCCAAACCACGGTTGTCCAAAAACCTGAGCTCACAAATGCTCCTAAACCTTCAAGAATCAATCCTGATCTTTCACGGTTTACGGTTAAAAGTTTGTCAAGCAAACGTACAGAGCTTAGGGCAGCAACTGAAAAGAACGACTTACCTAACCTTCACGTTTATCAAGAACCAAAACCCGAGACCATAATGGAAGTGGTGGAAATTCCTAGCTCTAAGAGCACACCACTTGTCCCACCTCCATATTTTGTTCCTTGTGACGGTTGTGGTGAGCCTCTTTTCGGTTTTCCATGTCGTTGGTGTACATGTGTACAATGTGGTAATGATATTCAAAACGGGAGTTGTTTGTTTTGTGGGTCGAGTAATTCATTTACTTATGATCCTAATCAAAACTCATTCAACAACTCCTCAAATTTTTCTAACTACCCGTCACATTCATACGAGCAAGAATCATATTATCCAAATATCAATGATGCTTCGTATCAAAATACACCAAGCCAGACTCAACAGTTTAACTGTTGTGAGTACTGTGGAGGTCCACACTTTAGCTCTGATTGTCAAACAAGGAATCCATTTCCTTGTAACAATTACGACTATTCGTTTCAAGACCCACCTCCACAGTACCAAATGAACCAAGCAACTCCTCAAAACCAGCAAGATCCTTATTTAGAGGTTCTTGAAAAACTTAAAAACATTAGGGAGGAGTTAGCTAATATGTCGCTTCGCCATGATCCAAGTTCTTCTTGTGTATATTGTGGGGGTCCTCATAATGATGATCAATGTCAACCTTCCGGTTTTGACACATCCACACCTCCACAATTTCCACTCATTCAAAATTCTCGTGATAAATCTATCGCAGAATTACTTGCTGAAGAACGAGATTCTGGGAAAAGCATGGAAGATTTAATTGCTGAGCAAAGAGTAGCCAAAATACGTGCAAATATTCGCTATGCTGCTTTTTCTGAGTACGATGATGACAGTGATGATGATGATAACATTGTTATCATTCAAAAAGATTCATCGAGTTCATCAGTTGAGACTCCTTCCATGGATATGCAGGGAGAAAAGAATATAACTGAATCACCAGCAGTAGAAATAATGGAACTTGTAGACTCCATTACTGCTAGTCCTTCTCAGCTCCCTCTGTATACTGTTATCACACCCGAGGTTCCCACTCACTCTCTGAACATGGGGGACGAGCATCTTGACACTGTTCCTGCAAAGGAATCGGACGAATTCATAAAGTCTAGTGTTGAGAACCTTGTTCCAATCCCAAGTGAGTCACAGGGAATTCTTGATCATATGTGTGATATCCCTCCTCCTCTTTTCTTTTCTAAAGATCATTCTGAAACTTCTTCCGATTCTAAATGTACATATCATGGAGAAGTTGAGTATGTTGAGGTTTCATTTCCTCATTCTGATGTTGACCCTCTTCTTGAGGAGTTCACTGATGAGCTTGCTCACATTGATTCACTTCCATCAGGAAGTGATGATGATCTTTATGACTCTGAAACCGATGTGGTAGAAATTAAAAATCTTATAAACTCTAATCCCAGCATCGAGCTTAGTGATTCACATACTGATGACCATTCTTTATCTTTTGAAGACATCAGTTATGTGGACGAATTTCCTTCTGAACTTGTCAACTCAGAAGAAGAGAATGATGAAGTTATTGACACTGAAATTAAAGATGAAGCACTACGTGCAACATTATTAAAAGTCAGTCTTCTCATTTCTAAAATCGAGGCTCTTAATGAAAAGCCTATTTCATCTCCTATCCCCGTCAAGGATAGTGAGGTTTTGATTAATGATTCTATTCCGGAATTGCAAACGTTCCATTTTGATCAAACGGAAGAGAAGATAAGTGCTATCACCACTTCTCATTCTTATAATTCTCTTCCCGTTTATGAATCATTTACTTTTGAGGAGTTCCCCAATGAACTCACTAAATTCAATCCCGAATACGAATCATTCACCTTTGAGGAGTTCTCCGATGAACTTACTCATATCATATCTCTACCGGAGTATGATAAATTCTATTTTGATCTAGATATACCCATAATATGTCTTGATCAAACGAGCTTAAACGAGGAGATTCATGAAACAATGAATTCTCCTATTGAGGAAGAAGAGTTAATCATGATTTTCATCATGACTTTCTTTCTTTTCTTCATATATTCTGTTCCTTATCCTGTTCTTCACTCTTTCGGGAGTGAGGACATTATCTTTGATCCCGGCATTATCATTTATAAATTATGAGCCGGTTACTTGTCTCATCGGTGTGGAACTTTCACGTGCTTCAAATGTTTATCCAAAACATCTTGAATGAAAGTCCGATTGAGATTGTCTCTTCCACTTGCTCCCCCATGGACAAATAAATTCGGGGTCGAGTCAAGTTAGTGACTCGGTAATCAAAAACGATAGCATGTACATAGGTTTTCACCCATGTTTCACCCTAAGTGTGGGGGAGATATCCCACATGTTATATATATATATATATTTTCAAAAAAAAAATAAAAAATAAAAAAATAAAAAATAAAATAAAAATGTACATATAGTGATAGCTTCTATTTAAGAAGTTTTATCTAAAAAAATAATTGTATGTATATACATCTTAAATAAAGGCTATGGAATATTTTCTTACGTTCTAAGTTCGGTTTAACACCCGGTACTTTGAATATTGAGGACAATATTCAGTTCTAAGTGTGGGGGGAGATTCGTTATTCTAACGAATTTAAAACACATGTTCCATCAAGAACCCCCATTTTAGCCCAAATTTTAAAATTTTTTCTCACTTAGAACGCAATAAATGGTATCAATCCTCCATGTCTAACCCACAACAGGATTGGCTAATCCAGGAGCAAACGGTTCTTGGTAAAGATAACTCAAACCCGTTTATGGCTTGCAATTTGCCAAAAATTGTATGGTTCCTCAACTCCCCATTATCCTCAAAAGCTAATGAGTTGGCTAGCCCGCAAGATTATGGCTTGTGGTAAAGGCCGTGGAAAAACCATAATTGGTAATCAGCTCACCAAGATGTTGACTATTCCATCAAGAGCTGGCTAGTCCAGAAGCAAACGGCTTTTGGTAAAGACTAATCAAATCCGTTGACAGCTGGTGGTTTGCTCAAAATCACACGGTTATCAGGTGTGCCACAGTTCTTACACCTGGCTACTCCAGAAGTGATGGCTTTTGGTAAAGAGTTTTTCAAATCCATTAAGTTTTTCTCAATAGATTGCTAGGGACTAGCAATAGTTTAGTGTGGGGGATTGATGAGTGTCTAAATACTCATCATTTTATACTAATCTGAACTGCCAAAACATACAAAAACACTCAAATATGTATCAAAATACTTAAAATATCTTAAAGGTGTGTTTTATATGTTTCAAATGCAAAATATGCAAAAACAGATGAAAAACGTACAAAGTTTGCATAATTGGCAGTTTCAGTCCCTCAAGTTTCATAAATTGGCAAAACTAGTCCCTGGTTATTCTAAAAACATGAAAATGTCACCAAAGGTCCTTTTTAATCATAAAGTTACATATTTAGTCCTTTGGTGCAAAGTTTCATAAAATTACAAGTTTAGTCCCTGTACTTTGGAAATTGACAGAAATGGTCCCTGGGATGTAAAAACTTTGAGAAATTCAATTTTGGTCCTTATACTAATAATCTTTTGCAGGTTTGGTCCTTATGTGAAAAGTTTGGTGAATTTACATGATTGGTCCCTGAAGTTTGGTGAATTGGCAAATATAGTCCTCGGGTATTTTAAAAGTGAAAATTATCAAAACCTACCCTTGTACTATTCATATATGGCAAATTAAGTCCTTATGATAAACTTTGGATAATGCCACAAACAGCCCCTAAACTTTCACCAATTTACAAAAGTGGTCCTTGTAATTTCTAAACTAACCAAACGGATCACCCTTATTAATAAAAACCCAAAACCAAACTATTACCCAATCCACTAAACTAAACCCAAAGCCCACCCTTTTCCTAGCCCAATCCTTAGCCCAGTCCATCCCTTTGGTTGACCCGGTCAAAACAACAAAACCAAACCACCCCGTATACCACTTTCCCTCCCAAACCACCATCTCCACCTCTGCTCCACCATACCACCATCCACCTCACCTTTTCTTGCTCCCCACTCTCACCACCTCATCCTCCACCTCACCACAACACTCCAAACCCAATTTAATGCTCTAAACCTTCTCCAAGTAAACTACAGTACCCCCCCAAGACTTTGGCGCCAAGAAACTTTTAAACGGCCTGGATGAAATAGACCTTATCAACGGTTCTGGATTGGTGGGAAAAGTCAAGTGGGTCCCACTTGACTCAGAAAACTGCTACAAAAGAGATAGGAAGCAAAAGAGAAGAATTATTAGTGTAATTTAGCTTAATTGTAATCGTAGGTAGTGTAAACTTTTATTTCAGTTATAATTTCCATTAAAAACACTTGTATCAGTTTAATTTCATGTATAACAATCTTTAATCAAAGTCAATTTCAAGTTTCCTTGGTTGTCTCAGTTTATGCAAATTTCTTAATTTCCCAAAAATCTCACATAGTTGTATGTTGTTTGTTGTTGTTATTTATTAATCTCATAAGTCCATCTAAGCTCTGACAAAGCTTTTGGAGGCTTTTAGATAGCTCAGAATTTAGTTTAGTAATTAGATTCAAAAATTCATAGAAAATCAAATAAATAAAGGAAAAATAAAAAATTAGTGTGAAGAAAGGATTGAAGCTGAAGCAAGTGATAATCTGGATTGCTTTTGGGTATAATAGTGCTTAGTGGTAAGCTATAGGTTGTTCTTGGTCATTGGTTTCAATTCCTCAGTCCATTTCCCATTGTAAGCAAGTTTTTATTTTTTAGCTTAATGAGTTTTTAATGTTTCTGTGATGTTATCCTTATTTAAATAGTCTCATTTAAGTTTATTTAAGCTGTTTTAATGTTATAATCAGTAGTTGTAGTTTAATAAATAAAAGTTATAGTGTAATATTAATTTTAAAGGAGTGTTTGGTAAAATCTGTTTCAAAGTATTCCAGGGTATTGTAGTTGTTGTTTTTGGTTCAATCAAGTCATAATAGGTCTAAGATAACTAGGTAAGCCATAAAATTAGTGTCTCAGTAGGTATAAAGTCAAAATCCAAGTCCATTTCCTTTGACAGTTAACTGTCAAGGATTTGGGTCTCAAAACCAATCACAAATGCTCATAAGTTATTAATATAGCTTATTATAGTCTCACATTAGCTTATTATAACAGTTACAGCTTATTAGAAGCTTTAGAAACTCAATTTAGTCAAACTAGCAAGTTTTACTCAAAGTCAACTTTTGCACTTCTCAGTTTTTTTCCAAAACTAGTGAGAATTGTTTTGAATTTAGGAGAAGGATTTAGAAGTTGAATTTTGTTGTGATAATACTATACCAGCTCTAGTTTAAGTTTCCACCATCTTTATATTTTTGTGATTTTTATCCTGGGCCCCACTCTTCCCCAAACATACTTGCAGGGCAAGAGAGTGCCCTGCTCAGACCAGACCTCAGTCACAACACCACTTTGTGGTGGTTTTGTGACCATCTCAGTGGGTCCCACACCTAGACTTTAGGTTCCCCCAACCCCCCTCCTAGTAGGCTATAAGTATTGACTCTTGGTTTGACTTGAATCCAAGTGGACCCCACATAAATAAGCCCATAAATCTTGTCCCCATTTCTGTGTTCAAAACAGGTTTTGGATTAGCTTATTGTAGCTTATTAGCTTATCTACTGAGCTTATTTAGCTAAATTAAGCTTAGAAAAGTCTAACATACCTATTAGAACCAGAATAAGCCTTAGTGGGTCCCACATAAGCTCACTTGAGCTTATTTACCTTTTCAGTCAAACTTGGTCAACTGTGGAAGGAATAAGCTTCCACAGTGCTTATTAATAAGCTATAAAAATATTGTTTTTACAAAAGTTACTTGTTTTTATGTATAATATAGGTTGGAAAAAGAAAATTCAAGAAAAACAAATATAATAGTAAGTGATAGTTTCTATTTAATTTAATTAAATTTTAATTTTCATTTTTATATTTTTATTAAGTAATCTGTGTTTTTATATTTTTATTAATTTCCTTATATATTAAAGTATTTTTCATAATTTTCTTAGATTTTTATATTGTCATTTGGTATTAATTAGAATTAAAAATAGTTTTATTAGTAATTAATAAATAAATAAGTTATAATTAGCATAATTAGTTTTTATAGTAATACCTATATTTTATATTTTTCCTAGCTTTTATAAGTCATAATATAATTTTAGTAATTTTTCTAGAATTTTTACTGTTCATTTAATAGTTTTTATAATTTAAATAGTTTAAATAGTAATTAAATAATAAATAGAATAATAAATAGTAAACTAGTTTAAAAATACATAAAATAAAGTTTTTATAATTTTTTAGGATTCCTATAATGGTTAATTAGATTTATAAAAAATTTCATAATTTTCTAAGTTAGTTTAATATTATTTGTAATTTGTAATAGTTTAATTAGTATAATTAATATAAATAGTTTTTAATTAATAAGAAATCTATAAAAAGACAAAAAGATTTATTTTTATTTTTTTTATACTTTCTTCAAGTTCTAATTTAAGTTTAGAAATTATTTTTATAAGTTTTTAGTTTAATTTGTAGTATTTATAATTTTCTAATTAAATAGTTAAATAGTTTTTAATTAAATAATTAATAATAATTAATAAAATAATCTTAAAAATATTTTTCTTTTTAATTTAATTTTATTTTAAGTTTAAGTTTATAGAATTTTCATTTTTAACCCTTGTAGTTTATTTTTCTTAAAACTCACCTTTTTCTCAGTACGCAGTCGCGTCTGATTTTAAATTGGTGTACGTTTATACGTTTTAGATACCTAGGTTTTACGTAATCGTTTTAATAGTTTATTTAAGTTATTTTAAGTTATTAAACCATAGTTTAACACACACACACACTTTTATACCATTCCCTGTTCAGATTCACTAATCACAGATTCGTTTATAATATCACATCGCACACCTCGTTGGGACTTACGACCCGGGAAAACACTGTATTCCTCGGAAGCATTTGCCTCAGCTGTTTGACTATTACAGTTGGCCATTCACAAGTGGCTGATCAATAATTATCTGACCGTTTGAGGCGAATCAAAATTTGGCGCCGCTGCCGGGGAGGTTGTGCGCTTATTCTAACGATTTTGCGTATTAGTAAGTTTGGATATACATCCATTGTATATTTACCATCTTTTATCTATATTTTTATATAAACAAAACACAAAAATATTCACCTTTACACCCTTACCTATTTGATTCTTCATTTCTCATCCCCAAAACCCTTTGATTCTACCTTCTTCCACTTATCTCATAATTGATTCTAATGGCATCTCTCGATGACGATTTCTTTAAACAAAGGGCCTTTAAAAGCGAAGTTGAAAAACTTATGGCCTTGTCAAAAATGTCGAGATGTCATGTTGATTATGATAGACCTTTGATTCCTATTCCCTCTCCGGTGAGGGAAAGAGATCATGAAACCGAGGTGACAAAGGACCTTGTACTTTCCTCTGACGATGGAGGTGCTAAATACGTCCAAACCACGGTTGTCCAAAAACCTGAGCTCACAAATGCTCCTAAACCTTCAAGAATCAATCCTGATCTTTCACGGTTTACGGTTAAAAGTTTGTCAAGCAAACGTACAGAGCTTAGGGCAGCAACTGAAAAGAACGACTTACCTAACCTTCACGTTTATCAAGAACCAAAACCCGAGACCATAATGGAAGTGGTGGAAATTCCTAGCTCTAAGAGCACACCACTTGTCCCACCTCCATATTTTGTTCCTTGTGACGGTTGTGGTGAGCCTCTTTTCGGTTTTCCATGTCGTTGGTGTACATGTGTACAATGTGGTAATGATATTCAAAACGGGAGTTGTTTGTTTTGTGGGTCGAGTAATTCATTTACTTATGATCCTAATCAAAACTCATTCAACAACTCCTCAAATTTTTCTAACTACCCGTCACATTCATACGAGCAAGAATCATATTATCCAAATATCAATGATGCTTCGTATCAAAATACACCAAGCCAGACTCAACAGTTTAACTGTTGTGAGTACTGTGGAGGTCCACACTTTAGCTCTGATTGTCAAACAAGGAATCCATTTCCTTGTAACAATTACGACTATTCGTTTCAAGACCCACCTCCACAGTACCAAATGAACCAAGCAACTCCTCAAAACCAGCAAGATCCTTATTTAGAGGTTCTTGAAAAACTTAAAAACATTAGGGAGGAGTTAGCTAATATGTCGCTTCGCCATGATCCAAGTTCTTCTTGTGTATATTGTGGGGGTCCTCATAATGATGATCAATGTCAACCTTCCGGTTTTGACACATCCACACCTCCACAATTTCCACTCATTCAAAATTCTCGTGATAAATCTATCGCAGAATTACTTGCTGAAGAACGAGATTCTGGGAAAAGCATGGAAGATTTAATTGCTGAGCAAAGAGTAGCCAAAATACGTGCAAATATTCGCTATGCTGCTTTTTCTGAGTACGATGATGACAGTGATGATGATGATAACATTGTTATCATTCAAAAAGATTCATCGAGTTCATCAGTTGAGACTCCTTCCATGGATATGCAGGGAGAAAAGAATATAACTGAATCACCAGCAGTAGAAATAATGGAACTTGTAGACTCCATTACTGCTAGTCCTTCTCAGCTCCCTCTGTATACTGTTATCACACCCGAGGTTCCCACTCACTCTCTGAACATGGGGGACGAGCATCTTGACACTGTTCCTGCAAAGGAATCGGACGAATTCATAAAGTCTAGTGTTGAGAACCTTGTTCCAATCCCAAGTGAGTCACAGGGAATTCTTGATCATATGTGTGATATCCCTCCTCCTCTTTTCTTTTCTAAAGATCATTCTGAAACTTCTTCCGATTCTAAATGTACATATCATGGAGAAGTTGAGTATGTTGAGGTTTCATTTCCTCATTCTGATGTTGACCCTCTTCTTGAGGAGTTCACTGATGAGCTTGCTCACATTGATTCACTTCCATCAGGAAGTGATGATGATCTTTATGACTCTGAAACCGATGTGGTAGAAATTAAAAATCTTATAAACTCTAATCCCAGCATCGAGCTTAGTGATTCACATACTGATGACCATTCTTTATCTTTTGAAGACATCAGTTATGTGGACGAATTTCCTTCTGAACTTGTCAACTCAGAAGAAGAGAATGATGAAGTTATTGACACTGAAATTAAAGATGAAGCACTACGTGCAACATTATTAAAAGTCAGTCTTCTCATTTCTAAAATCGAGGCTCTTAATGAAAAGCCTATTTCATCTCCTATCCCCGTCAAGGATAGTGAGGTTTTGATTAATGATTCTATTCCGGAATTGCAAACGTTCCATTTTGATCAAACGGAAGAGAAGATAAGTGGTATCACCACTTCTCATTCTTATAATTCTCTTCCCGTTTATGAATCATTTACTTTTGAGGAGTTCCCCAATGAACTCACTAAATTCAATCCCGAATACGAATCATTCACCTTTGAGGAGTTCTCCGATGAACTTACTCATATCATATCTCTACCGGAGTATGATAAATTCTATTTTGATCTAGATATACCCATAATATGTCTTGATCAAACGAGCTTAAACGAGGAGATTCATGAAACAATGAATTCTCCTATTGAGGAAGAAGAGTTAATCATGATTTTCATCATGACTTTCTTTCTTTTCTTCATATATTCTGTTCCTTATCCTGTTCTTCACTCTTTCGGGAGTGAAGACATTATCTTTGATCCCGGCATTATCATTTATAAATTATGAGCCGGTTACTTGTCTCATCGGTGTGGAACTTTCACGTGCTTCAAATGTTTATCCAAAACATCTTGAATGAAAGTCCGATTGAGATTGTCTCTTCCACTTGCTCCCCCATGGACAAATAAATTCGGGGTCGAGTCAAGTTAGTGACTCGGTAATCAAAAACGATAGCATGTACATAGGTTTTCACCCATGTTTCACCCTAAGTGTGGGGGAGATATCCCACATGTTACATATATATATATTTTCAAAAAAAAAAAAAATAAAATAAAAAAATAAAAAATAAAATAAAAATGTACATATAGTGATAGCTTCTATTTAAGAAGTTTTATCTAAAAAAATAATTGTATGTATATACATCTTAAATAAAGGCTATGGAATATTTTCTTACGTTCTAAGTTCGGTTTAACACCCGGTACTTTGAATATTGAGGACAATATTCAGTTCTAAGTGTGGGGGGAGATTCGTTATTCTAACGAATTTAAAACACATGTTCCATCAAGAACCCCCATTTTAGCCCAAATTTTAAAATTTTTTCTCACTTAGAACGCAATAAATGGTATCAATCCTCCATGTCTAACCCACAACAGGATTGGCTAATCCAGGAGCAAACGGTTCTTGGTAAAGATAACTCAAACCCGTTTATGGCTTGCAATTTGCCAAAAATTGTATGGTTCCTCAACTCCCCATTATCCTCAAAAGCTAATGAGTTGGCTAGCCCGCAAGATTATGGCTTGTGGTAAAGGCCGTGGAAAAACCATAATTGGTAATCAGCTCACCAAGATGTTGACTATTCCATCAAGAGCTGGCTAGTCCAGAAGCAAACGGCTTTTGGTAAAGACTAATCAAATCCGTTGACAGCTGGTGGTTTGCTCAAAATCACACGGTTATCAGGTGTGCCACAGTTCTTACACCTGGCTACTCCAGAAGTGATGGCTTTTGGTAAAGAGTTTTTCAAATCCATTAAGTTTTTCTCAATAGATTGCTAGGGACTAGCAATAGTTTAGTGTGGGGGATTGATGAGTGTCTAAATACTCATCATTTTATACTAATCTGAACTGCCAAAACATACAAAAACACTCAAATATGTATCAAAATACTTAAAATATCTTAAAGGTGTGTTTTATATGTTTCAAATGCAAAATATGCAAAAACAGATGAAAAACGTACAAAGTTTGCATAATTGGCAGTTTCAGTCCCTCAAGTTTCATAAATTGGCAAAACTAGTCCCTGGTTATTCTAAAAACATGAAAATGTCACCAAAGGTCCTTTTTAATCATAAAGTTACATATTTAGTCCTTTGGTGCAAAGTTTCATAAAATTACAAGTTTAGTCCCTGTACTTTGGAAATTGACAGAAATGGTCCCTGGGATGTAAAAACTTTGAGAAATTCAATTTTGGTCCTTATACTAATAATCTTTTGCAGGTTTGGTCCTTATGTGAAAAGTTTGGTGAATTTACATGATTGGTCCCTGAAGTTTGGTGAATTGGCAAATATAGTCCTCGGGTATTTTAAAAGTGAAAATTATCAAAACCTACCCTTGTACTATTCATATATGGCAAATTAAGTCCTTATGATAAACTTTGGATAATGCCACAAACAGCCCCTAAACTTTCACCAATTTACAAAAGTGGTCCTTGTAATTTCTAAACTAACCAAACGGATCACCCTTATTAATAAAAACCCAAAACCAAACTATTACCCAATCCACTAAACTAAACCCAAAGCCCACCCTTTTCCTAGCCCAATCCTTAGCCCAGTCCATCCCTTTGGTTGACCCGGTCAAAACAACAAAACCAAACCACCCCGTATACCACTTTCCCTCCCAAACCACCATCTCCACCTCTGCTCCACCATACCACCATCCACCTCACCTTTTCTTGCTCCCCACTCTCACCACCTCATCCTCCACCTCACCACAACACTCCAAACCCAATTTAATGCTCTAAACCTTCTCCAAGTAAACTACAGTACCCCCCCAAGACTTTGGCGCCAAGAAACTTTTAAACGGCCTGGATGAAATAGACCTTATCAACGGTTCTGGATTGGTGGGAAAAGTCAAGTGGGTCCCACTTGACTCAGAAAACTGCTACAAAAGAGATAGGAAGCAAAAGAGAAGAATTATTAGTGTAATTTAGCTTAATTGTAATCGTAGGTAGTGTAAACTTTTATTTCAGTTATAATTTCCATTAAAAACACTTGTATCAGTTTAATTTCATGTATAACAATCTTTAATCAAAGTCAATTTCAAGTTTCCTTGGTTGTCTCAGTTTATGCAAATTTCTTAATTTCCCAAAAATCTCACATAGTTGTATGTTGTTTGTTGTTGTTATTTATTAATCTCATAAGTCCATCTAAGCTCTGACAAAGCTTTTGGAGGCTTTTAGATAGCTCAGAATTTAGTTTAGTAATTAGATTCAAAAATTCATAGAAAATCAAATAAATAAAGGAAAAATAAAAAATTAGTGTGAAGAAAGGATTGAAGCTGAAGCAAGTGATAATCTGGATTGCTTTTGGGTATAATAGTGCTTAGTGGTAAGCTATAGGTTGTTCTTGGTCATTGGTTTCAATTCCTCAGTCCATTTCCCATTGTAAGCAAGTTTTTATTTTTTAGCTTAATGAGTTTTTAATGTTTCTGTGATGTTATCCTTATTTAAATAGTCTCATTTAAGTTTATTTAAGCTGTTTTAATGTTATAATCAGTAGTTGTAGTTTAATAAATAAAAGTTATAGTGTAATATTAATTTTAAAGGAGTGTTTGGTAAAATCTGTTTCAAAGTATTCCAGGGTATTGTAGTTGTTGTTTTTGGTTCAATCAAGTCATAATAGGTCTAAGATAACTAGGTAAGCCATAAAATTAGTGTCTCAGTAGGTATAAAGTCAAAATCCAAGTCCATTTCCTTTGACAGTTAACTGTCAAGGATTTGGGTCTCAAAACCAATCACAAATGCTCATAAGTTATTAATATAGCTTATTATAGTCTCACATTAGCTTATTATAACAGTTACAGCTTATTAGAAGCTTTAGAAACTCAATTTAGTCAAACTAGCAAGTTTTACTCAAAGTCAACTTTTGCACTTCTCAGTTTTTTTCCAAAACTAGTGAGAATTGTTTTGAATTTAGGAGAAGGATTTAGAAGTTGAATTTTGTTGTGATAATACTATACCAGCTCTAGTTTAAGTTTCCACCATCTTTATATTTTTGTGATTTTTATCCTGGGCCCCACTCTTCCCCAAACATACTTGCAGGGCAAGAGAGTGCCCTGCTCAGACCAGACCTCAGTCACAACACCACTTTGTGGTGGTTTTGTGACCATCTCAGTGGGTCCCACACCTAGACTTTAGGTTCCCCCAACCCCCCTCCTAGTAGGCTATAAGTATTGACTCTTGGTTTGACTTGAATCCAAGTGGACCCCACATAAATAAGCCCATAAATCTTGTCCCCATTTCTGTGTTCAAAACAGGTTTTGGATTAGCTTATTGTAGCTTATTAGCTTATCTACTGAGCTTATTTAGCTAAATTAAGCTTAGACAAGTCTAACATACCTATTAGAACCAGAATAAGCCTTAGTGGGTCCCACATAAGCTCACTTGAGCTTATTTACCTTTTCAGTCAAACTTGGTCAACTGTGGAAGGAATAAGCTTCCACAGTGCTTATTAATAAGCTACAAAAATATTGTTTTTACAAAAGTTACTTGTTTTTATGTATAATATAGGTTGGAAAAAGAAAATTCAAGAAAAACAAATATAATAGTAAGTGATAGTTTCTATTTAATTTAATTAAATTTTAATTTTCATTTTTATATTTTTATTAAGTAATCTGTGTTTTTATATTTTTATTAATTTCCTTATATATTAAAGTATTTTTCATAATTTTCTTAGATTTTTATATTGTCATTTGGTATTAATTAGAATTAAAAATAGTTTTATTAGTAATTAATAAATAAATAAGTTATAATTAGCATAATTAGTTTTTATAGTAATACCTATATTTTATATTTTTCCTAGCTTTTATAAGTCATAATATAATTTTAGTAATTTTTCTAGAATTTTTACTGTTCATTTAATAGTTTTTATAATTTAAATAGTTTAAATAGTAATTAAATAATAAATAGAATAATAAATAGTAAACTAGTTTAAAA
This sequence comes from Artemisia argyi, assembly GCA_030686995.1. NCBI lineage: Eukaryota > Viridiplantae > Streptophyta > Magnoliopsida > Asterales > Asteraceae > Artemisia > Artemisia argyi. Next base: position 135,782,579 of record CM060680.1, read on the forward strand.
ATACATAAAATAAAGTTTTTATAATTTTTTAGGATTCCTATAATGGTTAATTAGATTTATAAAAATTTTCATAATTTTCTAAGTTAGTTTAATATTATTTGTAATTTGTAATAGTTTAATTAGTATAATTAATATAAATAGTTTTTAATTAATAAGAAATCTATAAAAAGACAAAAAGATTTATTTTTATTTTTTTTATACTTTCTTCAAGTTCTAATTTAAGTTTAGAAATTATTTTTATAAGTTTTTAGTTTAATTTGTAGTATTTATAATTTTCTAATTAAATAGTTAAATAGTTTTTAATTAAATAATTAATAATAATTAATAAAATAATCTTAAAAATATTTTTCTTTTTAATTTAATTTTATTTTAAGTTTAAGTTTATAGAATTTTCATTTTTAACCCTTGTAGTTTATTTTTCTTAAAACTCACCTTTTTCTCAGTACGCAGTCGCGTCTGATTTTAAATTGGTGTACGTTTATACGTTTTAGATACCTAGGTTTTACGTAATCGTTTTAATAGTTTATTTAAGTTATTTTAAGTTATTAAACCATAGTTTAACACACACACACACTTTTATACCATTCCCTGTTCAGATTCACTAATCACAGATTCGTTTATAATATCACATCGCACACCTCGTTGGGACTTACGACCCGGGAAAACACTGTATTCCTCGGAAGCATTTGCCTCAGCTGTTTGACTATTACAGTTGGCCATTCACAAGTGGCTGATCAATAATTATCTGACCGTTTGAGGCGAATCAGAGTTCCATTAAACAATGAGACCAAATCTGTGTATAACTTAAAACTTTAAAAGTATATATGCATCTTCCTCCATGTACAATGATACAAGCTACATAATTAATTCTCACCCAAGTCTTTTAGCTTTGTTATGTCTATATTTAAGACGTCTTTTACACTTTTACTCAAACATCGAAATAGACTTTACCGCCTCTTTATTTTAAGTTAGAATCAAAATAAGTGTAGAGCTTTTATCATCCTCGTAACTAGATGTCCATTTAGTTAAACACACTTCATTGTGACTATTCTTTTCTATGTTAGAATCATAATAACATTAGAAAAAAATTATCCTCATAAAATCCTTTTAAAGTGGATATGGTCATGTCCAGTTGTCTATTTTATCTAAATATACAAATTCCCAGAACATATATAGATAAACATACGCAATGATCAACCATATACCAGTTCAAATATCAAACATGGATGATCATCATAACGTTGTAGAATGAAACAATTATCTTAATGAAAAAACGGTGCTCAACACGGTATGGTACCGAATACCCGGTACCGGTACCGGTACTGGCATATCAATCGGTTCCGGGAACGGGACTACCGCTTTTGGTCGGGAAAAAATCCGGTACCTCAAAAACGGTGCCGGTACGGTACCAAATTGGTACCGTGCTCATCCCTAGTGCTGAACAATACACTATGAACATTTAGATCGAGCCCGTATGCATCGCACATGTCTGAATGACTATCTTTCTAATGAACATGCATTCAATAATCAAGCAAGAGGGCACTGAGCATTTAAGGAGGCATGAAGACATTTAATCATATTATACAAGAGCAAGTTGTTGTTTACAAATATTAAACACATATGTGCAAGTAATTTAGGTTTGTAAAGGAAAATCCTAATTACTACTTGTTTAAAGTTCAATCCTGACGGGAGACAAAGATCATCGATGTAAAATGCCTTTAGTCAAATGTAGGAATGTAAATTTTTCATGTTAGAGAATGGATATGAGACTATTACTAGCGGTGCTCAATTAAGGCTAAACCCATCTTCTATCTTGGAAGCAATTCAACCGTTAGGTCAAATTGAATTTCTAGTGCAATAGATTCTCCAGTAGCCATTCTCATATTAGAAAAATTGGAATTCCTATATTTTTTCCCAACGAAGTTTTCTAAAGATCGATGATATTAGCCGATTCCGCTAATACATGTCCTAACCATATTTTAAAGGCCGGTTAATGAAGACAACTTAACTTACACAAAATCCTTACAAAAGCAAACACAATATTTTAAATTTGTGTTTGAGATTTGGAGGTTGTTTGGTTTCGATGGTGTATTACATGACCTTATTGATGACATCTTTGTTTGTTGAGTTGGTATTTTAACATGTTTTGGTTTCAAGAATACTCCATAGTAAATCTTGAGAAAGAGAGTATAATTAAAGTTACTTGCCTTAATAGATCTTGCAATGTTTTATGATGTGTCATTGATATAAGACATATTTTATTTTACAACAAATATGATTATCTAAAAAGACAAAGTTATTACTCTTAGGTAAACAAGTATTTTAGTGTAAAATATGATGAATGAATTTTACTTGTTTATACAATGACATACGTTGTATTCGATTACTTTCAAAATCTAATATGCTATATTTTTTAAACATATTATAATGTATTTTCTTGTAACATAACCATTCATGTTACATAGGAAGTGGAATGCATAGGATACAAATTATCCTTTTGAAATGTATGTTATCTTCTTGAGATTAATGATGTATTATGTGTGTCATTTTTACTTGACATGTGATTTTGAGTCTTAACTTGTTCATGAGCAAAGTCTACATATGTTGTATGTTTGCTCATGTTTGGTTTCTCGGAAATGACACATTTACAAATTGCATTGCAATGTAAATTGCTTGAATATTTCGGATGAAACATCCAAGTCGTCATTCCTACTTCGTTGTGTATTTTAAGCATCTTTTAAACATATTAGTTTAATGTTTGGAACACAAACATTGGATAAGAAGACTCAATATAACATCATCAACACAAGTTTGAGTTATGATCCGATGCATATTTTTTTGTCTCGAGAAGGATGTCATTATTTTCATAACAATCGAGTGTGATTGAGTATGTAGGTTCAAGATGATATGTTTTGTTATATCTTGAAGCTAAACAAATAATGACTTCAATTTCATGTCCACACTCAACATCTTGTCAATTAGACTCGATAATTATATCAATCATAATTTGAATAATAAATCGATATAAGCTCGAAATCTTTATTTACCCTCACAACCACTCTTTTTAATAAACAAAATATTTATAGAATGTGCTCCATCAAATTTGATACTTGTATGTGTGAGGTTTTTTAACAATGACATGTTAACTTAATGATTCAAGATTGTCATTTATTTTTGTGTGCGAAAACCATTCACAGTTTTTGACATTTCATATGTATGTGTTCACAACTTATATAAAACTAGTTTATGACTACATGTTTGAATATGTGTTCAAATATATGCAAGGTTCAAGAACACATTTTCTTTTACATAAATACTAATATATTGTTATAAACCTTTATCTTGATTAGACAACCTATGGCAAACCAAGATAAGTGCATGCAATATTTTAGAAATCATGTTGAAGAAGTGTTAAATATTTTAAGGTGACACATTTTATCACTTGAACCTTTGAAAAGATAATTCTGTAAGACAATTGTTTTCGACAAACATGATTAATCAACTTAGTTTACATATATAAGTGAGTTACTAAAACATTATAAGACAAGTAAGCTATCAAAAACACATAAACAAGTAAGGTGATCTATAACTAATGCAAGAACAATTTAGCATAACACATAAAGATATTCGTTATCGCTTTGTGTGTTAGATATAACAATGTATACATAGCTTGATTGTTTTAAACCAAAATAGTTTCCTCCCCATTTAAAAATTAGTTAAGATTGATATTTTGAAAAGATGAAGACTCCATTTTTCAAAGATTCATTGACTAGAAGTGTCCGACTCGAAAGAAAGAGTAAAATGCAAGTTTTACGTTAAAACGTAACACAAGGTTTTGACCACTATGTAGTACTTTGAATTAAAGATTTAATTAAGTTTGGAATCAATACTTAGAAGTATTTTTAGATGAAAGTAGACTCAATTAACTTTAAAACGGCGGGTGACACGACTCCTACAGACTTACGATTGATTTTATTTGAATTTTCAAAGTTGACAATATTCTGGTGGAGGTCCCTTAAATATCCGACGGTCCCTTAGTGATAAAGGACCGTCCAGAGATAAGAGACCGCCATCAGTAAGCCAAAACACATTTTTCGTGTAAAAATTCATTTTCTTCAAGCTAGTACATGAAGTGCATTTAACCAGCAAAACTAGTACGAATTAAGCAACAAAGCATTTTAGCACAACTTTAGCAACTAAACACTTTTCATATTTAATCCCTCTTAACGAGAAATTTGATACGCGGACCGTACTCTATTTTAAAAACCATTTGTTTTGAAAACTAGAGCGACGTGTCTCTGATAACAATTGTAGAAACGTAGAGGGGGTGAATACGTTCTTGCTTAAAATCTTAAATGTTTCGTATCAAATTCCCGATCAAGTGTGACTAAATATGAATAGTGGTTATGTCACTCATAACAAATATATATATCACTCAATTACATGTATACAAGCAATCACATAAATATAAGCATAATACGAAATTTAAAAGTATTTAGCTATTTTTGATTGCACTGGGGACGGTCCTTAATATATATGGACGGTCCCATATATATTGGGGACCGCCACCCTAATTAAGGGACCGCCGTCAGTGCCGACCTTATTTAATGTGATTAAGTTTTATTGTGTTTTGCGTTTTTAAGTTAACTAGTTAATATCACAATTATACACATAACAAGCCACACAAACCTAATTGTAATGCAATTATAGAAAGGAAAGAGATGAGAAGAGAAAACGCAAACCGGACACGATGATTTATAGTGGTTCGGCACGAATCACCTCTTCGTCCTACTCCACACCCCGAGTACCACACTCGAGAGTTACTTCACTAGTCAACACGCTCCCTTTAGGCGGAACAAACCATACACAAAGCTTACACTAAATTTAACTACACTAAGCGGAATGTCGAGTCCTAATCCTAGCTAGAACCAATCTATATCAAGGCCCACGTGGCCACACGAACAAGCACTCTTTTCCCACTTAGATCGACACACAATCTAAGTCTTCATACGGACAATCACCTCGTCTAATCCTTCACACGAACGAGCACTCCCGTTCACTTGAATCTTCCCTCATTCAAGCATTCACACACGGACTTCACTAAGTCCCAATCTTCACATTAGAACTACACTAAGTCCTAGTTTTCACTTCTTGTACTCACACCAAGTCCAAGTCTTCACGCACCTAGACACCAACTTATACAAAGTCCTAGTCTAGATACAACACTTCACGGACTTACACGTTGTCCGTTTTTAACCTAACAAACCTAACCACGACTCACACACAAGTCGGATATATTAATATACAAGAATAGAGTTTAGAGGAAGAAGAGAATCGTAACACTAGTTACGTTTGTGTGTGGACTAAATAACACTTCGATTAGTGACAACTTCGAGTGTTCTTCTCTTGCACTTGAGATAGAGGATGACGGGATCACTTATAAACACATAGCAAAGAGTTATAGTGATCAAAGAAGAGAAGAGAAAAGAAAGAACAGGAAATTTTTGTGCAAAGAGGATTAATTTTTTGAAAGGAACAGTTTAGTATTTATAGCCACCAGGAGGAGCGGGGCGATGGTCCCTTAAACCTTGGATGGTCCTTTATCAATAAGGGACCTCCCCGACAGTTTTTGTCCTTTAGTGGTGAAATGTTATCTCATGAAATTTTATCTGATTTGGGCGGGAAATCAGGCTGTCACACCTCGCCAAGGCGGAAACGCGTGGGTGTAACTTCATGGATATCATCACAACACATGGTGTTTATATAGAGAATAACTAAATGCAATAAAAATGACAAAGTATAGACACAAAGTGTCATAACAATACCCGAAAGATAACAACATGATAAACTCCAAACGCGCAGATAAACCACTTCCAATGCAACTAAGGTCTTTGTCTAATCACATCCTTCTATCTTATCCTTAGAAAGCTCACCTGAAAATGATGCTTAAAACGTCAACATAATGTTGGTGAAATTCATAGGTTTAAGACACACGTACACTCTCAAGGCAACCAGTTCACTGTGATTATAAAAACATAGCTGGACAAATAATTTATAGTTATCATATAAGCTACATGTATTTGCAAATCAATAATCACACACAAAGGCAACATCTGGACGGCTCGTGTCCTCCGATCCCAATAATCACACACAAAAAGGCAACAATTGGACGGCTCGTGTCCTCCGATCCCAATAGACATCAATTAGGTCGCATGCGCGAGCAACAGGATAAGCATCCTCCTAATCGAATCACATATATATATCCACACAAGCAAATCATCACACATAGCATACATACGATAACATTATAAGTCCAAGCTCTTTGACACACACATAATCACAGTAACTCAAACATTTAAGACAAGCATCATTCCCATCCCAAGTTTAAAACAAAGTAAAAATATGGGACTATGAACTCACCTCAAACCTTGCAGCTTCCACAAAAACAAATCACAATCTATAACACTCAAAAAAATAAATCCCCGTTACACATGGTCAAGCTAAAAGCTACAACCCATGTAATACTCATATGATGGATGTCTAAGACTCATATGACCCACCATGGATCTCCTAGACACCATACTAACCATTACCATAACCTAACACTCACTAAATCCCTTGCACTTTTAAAATCAGAAAACGCATAATTTTAGGGTACATTCGCCCACATGAAATCACAACAGTTAAAGCTCAACAACTCACACCAAAAATTCACCATGGTCTCTCATAAGCATACAAGCTAATCCCAGAAGGCCATGGACTAATAACACACGCAAATACTCAAAAGAAAATCAAACTTGTCAACTATTCAAATTCGGATCTGAACGCACACCAAAAAGTTTTAATTAGAATAAAATACTTCTACAACTTTTTATCGCGAATCCTTTTCGTGGTAGTCTAAGATAACATAAAACTCAACTATTCAAGAAGGGCTAACTTAAATACCACTTTTTCACCCACAATTCACTATCAAACTTTTAACCAAATTCTGTCCCGGTTTAACAGCTTTGACACCTTAACAAAGAAAAATCAAAAGACTAACTTCCCGACCGTGAAATCAATCGTGGTTGGACTTTTTGGAAAGCTCTTTCATTAAACTTCAATTTAGACTAAAAATTCGTGATCTAACTCATAACCATATGTTAAATACATTCGAATCTTTATAGCACTATTTTTCTGTCCAAACCCTAACTCAATAACTAGCACATTTTACGCTCAATTCTCTTCACCAGTCATTATAATATAATCATTAATTGGTCCCAACATGTTTTATAACATTAATTTACAAACCCTAGATCCATCATACTTAATATTACATGAATACCAATAATTAATCAATTATATGAACATATGGTTTAAGAATTTTACCTTGATTCTTGATTATTGCTTCCAAATTACAAACCCTAAATTTTTCTCCTTCTTTTTCTCTCTTGATCGATCATAATTGGCAGAAAATAGGGGGTTTGAGTCGTTTGTGGGGTGATATGGGTTGGAGGTTGGGCTTGTTTGGGTTGGGCTAGGATTCCTTATTGCTAAGAATGGTATTTGGGCTCAAATTGGGTTTCCTTTTCCCCTTTTTCTCCCTTCTAGCCGATTTCCATATATATATATATATATATATATATATATATATATATATATATATATATATATATATATATATATTATTAAATTAATTTATTACACTCAAAACCTCCTACTTTTCATATTTTATAAACACCCGTAGCTAATCCTAACGTCTTTCGCGATAAACCTTAACTTTTACGACAACCGGAAAACAATCATTTTCACAACAAAGTTTCCAAAAATAGATTTTCACCCTTTATAAATGTATAACACATAAAAACAAACTCCTCGTAACTTGCTAACGCTCAAATACTTGAACGAAGACTCGTTACGCAAAATCACAAAAACACCAAAACTACACAAGTCATTTTTACACCACAAAGGTGATCAAAATGAACTTTCCCAAATTCCAAAATTTTCAAATTACAATAAAACCATTTACGCAAAGGGATTTAGTGCTAAAATTCACCTATATCACTTAAATCACCTAAGACACACCAAACAAACATCAACCGAGTCAAGACTATCATTCAAAATGACCTGCTAAAACCACGGTTGTTATATCATCCCCCACTTAGTGAAATCGCGTCCCAAGATTTCAACTACTCTAGTCACCACTCACAATAGCAAAAGAAAATTTATGGATATTTAAGCGGAAAAAAATACCACTCCATAAAATCACAAAGAAAGAAGCACAAAAATGTGAATCGACTAAATACCCGAGTTCACACGATAGAAAACATTCCACCACTCCAACGATACACGCAAATAGATACACTCCCCGATCAATAACACCAATGATCAAAACGACTTCTCAGAGGTAGGTACGATACCACCGAACCAAATGAAAATCCAAATGGTAACCGCAAGAAGCACACACATGTAACAGATACCCATAAAACAAAACATTACTTAAAACATTTATGAACACCCCACATCTAACATCCGCCAAACACTTCTTTCAATTAGATACGTGAAACGTATCATGTACACCACTCAATTCCTCAGCTAACTTCAGCCGGTATACCACAAATCCAATCCTTTCCAAAATCTCAAATGGTTCAACACATCTCGGTGCTAACCTGCCTTTCTTACCGAAATGCACAATACCTTTTCAAGGAGATACTTTTAACCTCACAATATCACCAACACCAAACTCTAAGGGCTTACGGCAATATTCCGCATAACTCTTTTGGCGATCTCTTGCTGCCTTAAGTCTTTCCTTAGTCAGAAAACCTTATTCGTAGCCTCTCGTTCTAGTTCAGGACCAATTAGTTGGCTTGTTCCAACCTTTGCCCACCGAACAGGTGACCTACATTACCTTCCATACAACTTTTCACACGACACACACTCAATACTAGAATGATAATTGTTGCTATAGGAGAACTCAGCTAAGGGTAAATGCATACCCCAGCTTCCTCCAAAATCAAACACACTCATGCTTTCAACATACCGTCCAACACCTGATATGTATGCTTACGTAGTTCATTCATTAGAGAATATTAAGTTGTACTCATCTACATACGCGTACTCCAAAACTCTATAAAATGTTTACCACCATCGCAAAGTAAGTATTCCATCACTTTCTTTGATGATCACGCGACACTCCATGTCTCACTACCAACTCATCAAATGAAAAGTCTCACCAATTCCTCCTCAACAAAATCTCCAAGTATCTCTGACCGTTGCATCACCCTAATAATCGTTGACATCAACACTCACCTTCAAGCGTATCAACCACTTACTAAGGTATAATACATCTTATCCATTCTCGGATGTATCAAATACCTTGCATGATTGATGTCCTTACGCTTCCTCTCAATGAAACCAATAGCTGGTCCGCAAAGTACATTCCTCCATCTTCGTTCCTTTCCATTTACTGGTCAAACCAAGTAATCATTCTTCTTACATGTTCTCATCCTTGAACCTCTCTCTCTCTAGGCTGTCAATATCGTCCTCTTAACTTCGATCTGAATTATCAGAATCATTGCTCACAAACATCTAAATTTCACTCTTTCACTCCCGCTCAGCGCTTTTACCACGATGTTCACTCTTCCTAGAGGGTAAGGAATCTGACAATCGTAGTCACTGAGAAATTTCACACCCAACTTCTCTTTGACATATATTAACTACATTGTCAAATATATGCTAAAGATTCTTATAATCTGTGTAGATAACACTCTTTGCTCCGTACCACAATCGTCTCCAAGTCTTACTCCCAACTCTAAGTCATGTATCACATAGTTCCCCTTATGGATCTTCTACCTCTTCGATGCCCACACAATCTATAAAAAGAATTCGAAATGAATCGTCAATAGTACCTCCCAATCCTAAGGACAATCGTCTCTTAGATGGTGTCTTAGGTACTTTCTACGCTTCACTACTTTTATCTTACTAGTGTCCACGAAAACTCACCATCGTTGACCACATACCTGAAGAACGTACATCTTGAATCTGAACCTCTCACTTGGACAACTTAGCAACCATCCTCTTCTTCTTCAACAAACACGATGATAACCAAAACGATAATCTATCCTAAGGAAACGACGCGAACCCATGAAACCAATCGAACTAAAACGTATATCAACGAACTCAAAAGGGGTACGAATTACCGACTAGCGAAGTAACGAACATCAAAATCAAAGCTAGAAAAACACAATGAGAAATTTTCCCCCAATAAAAGTAGACACGGATAAAATGTTCATGAAAACCCATACAAAGAAAATATAAAATACACGTACCCATAAAACATCCACAAGCGTACCTCAACGAAAGAAACACTCGATGAACCAAATACATAACAAGTTTGGTAAATGAGAACCATAGACAGTTCTTATTCTCGTACTCAACCTTCCTAAAAACAAATGAACACCGTTTTTCACAAGACATATCTTAAACTTATACATTTTTTTTATAAAATATATATAAACCATTTTATGTAAGACATCAACATAACCATTTTTTTTCCACACTTCATTTTCACCATAAAAATAATAGTTTCCAACAAATAACCTTGAAATACCCAAAACGAATTTTAAAATACCATAAGGACTTTAACATAACCCCTTTATTGGATGCGAAAAACACAGAAGAATCACATAATCAAAATAATCATCAAACGAATCTCATACCAGTGAACACTCAAGCAAATACATTGCAAACCAAACGATTAATTTACAGACTCATTCGTACAATGATCAAACCAAAATCATAGAAAAACACCGATACTAACATGTCACAAAACATGTCACGAACTTCAATTGGTGTGTGTATATGAGGGATTAAATATCCGCACCAACTCGTCACAAACCAACAATACTCGAAGAACAATATAATATTCATTCGCGGAATGAATGCAAGGAGTAACCAAAGAAACGAACAAGTATCCAACAAAAACGAATTCGATTACCCAACACCTATCACGACGTCAAATAGAAAGAATATGGCATCTGTACCATCATGGTACGAATAGGAATGCCAACCAAAGAATTAGGTATACAAACGGAGCGTCTAGCAAACGAATCAACTTAAATACCACAACATAAGTACCCACCGATAATTGAGGTATCAACATATGATAGGTAGGATGGAATCTTACCACCTACACACCCCAACGTATAACGACTGCCCAAACGGTTAAGAGAATACTTCTCTAACCATACAACCATCACCAACATGATATCACATACCATCTACCACAACATATAACAACAAACATTAATCAATGCAATAATGGTCACAAGTCCACATGTGTGATACCCTTATAATTATTTTCGCGACCATAGTTATAAGCCTATTCCACATGCATACTTACTTTCAAAACCACACATCTCAATGATAACGCACATATACCACATAACACCTAATACACCATGCAATCCATGCCATCATACTTGCAAGTCCACTTGTGTTGTGACGCATGTATAATTATGTTAGCCACCATAATTATCTATGCCCCCTTTCACAAGTGTACTCCCTCCTATAACAACACATCATGCAAACAATCATGCAAACAAAAACAAAAGACGTCGCAAACAATCATCTCACATGGAACAATTCCAACGATCACGTAAACTCTATAATCAAAATCACTTGGATAAGGTCGATCCAATATCCAAGAGTAATCACGCTCCAACATGGCTCCATACGGCGAAAGACAATATACGAATTCCAAAACATAACACAAAACAAAAGACGTCGCACAATGGCTCAAATTCCACTCTCGAACTTGCCTCCCCACTCAGATCAATTCGACTTACTACTCGCTGTGGACTCTAGATCCGAATCCACATTATTCCATCCTAACTCCCCTTTCATCTTTACTCAACCACTCATTCCTATTTCCTATACGTTGAGGAAATCGACAACATACAAAACCATCTCTATTCTTTTCTTCCAATTCCACACGATCCACAAGTGCATACGAATTATGAGGTTTGGACTGAACCACTTTTTCTTCACCTGAAGAGTGAGGAAACTTTCCAGGGTACTCGGTAATGGCTCCATCTCTAGAAGTCGTCGTGGTTATGAACCTCTCCACTTCTTCTCTACCAACATATTCTATAAACATCCTCTCCTTGTTTGAACATGGATACATGCTAGCGGGAACTCGGATTCTGTGGTTAGTCCGCTTCATCCTACCACTTCTCTCGCATCCGATAGTGACAACGGTAGTCCAACGAAGCATCTTACGCACGGAAGACGATACAATAAAGTCGATATATACAATACTACGTATAGGGGATAGAATAGACGTCCGAAACTCAATAAAACATCTCATAAATATAGGAAAATAGACATATAAAATACTATACTCACACATAGATCCTAAATGCAACTATATGAAAGACTCCTAGGTTATAGTCTAGGTTCAACCACCTACTTCTCTATAACCAAGGCTCTGATACCAATTTGTCACACCTTGCCAAGGCAGAAACGCGAGGGTGTAACTTCAATTTAGACTAAAAGTTCGTGATCTAACTCATCACCATCTGTTAAATACATTCGAATTTTTACAGCACTACTTTTCTATCCAAACCCTAACTCAATAACTAGCACGTTTTACGCTCAATTCTCTTCACCAATCATTATAATATAATCATTAATTGATCCCAACATGTTTTATAACATTAATTTACAGAAGTTTACAAGCCCTAGATCCATCATACTTAATATTACATGAATACAAATAATTAATCAATTATATGAACATAGGGTTTAAGGATTTTACTTTGATTCTTGATTATTGCTTCCAAATTACAAACCCTAAATTTTTCTCCTTCTTTTTCTCTCTTGATCGATCATAATTTGCAGAAAATAGGGGGTTGAGTCGTTTGTGGGGTGATATGGGTTGGAGGTTGGGATTGTTTGGGTTGGGCTAGGATTCCTTATTGCTAGGAATGGTATTTGGGCTCAAATTGGGTTTCCTTTTCCCCTTTTTCTCCCTTCTAGCCGATTTCCATATACATATATATTTTATTATTATTTTTTTATTAAATTAATTTATTACACTCAAAACCTCATACTTTTGATATTTTATAAACACCCGTAGCTAATCCTAACGTCTTTCGCGAGAAACCTTAACTTTTACGACAACCGGAAAAACAATCATTTTCACAACAAAGTTTCCAAAAATAGATTTTCACTATTTATAAATGTATAACACATAAAAACAAACTCCTCGTAAATTGCTAACGCTCAAATACTTGAACGAAGACTCGTTACGCAAAATCACAAAAACACCAAAACTACACAAGTCATTTCTACCCCACAAAGGTGATCAAAATGAACTTTCCCAAATTCCAAACTTTCCAAATCACAATAAAACCATTTACGCAAAGGGATTTAGTGCTAAAACTCACCTATATCACTTAAATCACCTAAGACACACCAAACAAATATCAACTGAGTCAAGACTATCAGTCAAACTGACCTGCTAAAACCACGGTTGTTACACAGACCGTTTTTCATATTGGAAATTTGAATTTAATTTCTTTAATAAAACATTTTCTTTTAATTACAAATTTCTTTTAAGATAAAAAAATAATAGATTTTAAGTAATACGCATATTATTGCTTGTTGTACAATTTAAGAGAACACACAAAAAAAATAATAGTTCAATATATACAACAATATTTTCATTTACGACTTTAATCTCAATATAAATATTAACACATAAATTCAATTTGTTTATATAGAGATCAAGGGTATTATACATGTATTATCTTACAAAGCATATATTTAGTTTGCCATGCTAAGCTAAAAAACTATAGAATTTTTTTACATATTAACTGAAAAGTATGTAGTATCAACTTGTAGTTGATGATTCATCTAGCAAACAATATCAAAATTCAAAACCCTTTAGATTTTACGAAAACCAACAATAAACTAACAAGACAATAAACAACTTCACTGAAAAAAAGCTAAAAAAGTATAGACCTATAATATAAATATTTGGATCGAAATAACTATATGTCGTATGTTTGTGTATAGTGATTGACTCTCGGTGGTTATAAGGTTTCAGATTAAAGTGGTGGTTATAGGGTGGTATATGTTATGGCGAGCGGTGGCATCGTGACTTGTGGTGACTAACGACTAGACTTATAAATAGATAAATGTAATGTTTTGTGATTGTGTGTAAAAAAAATTGTCAAAGCTTTTTTTGGTCGTGTATTTATTTACTTGAGATATTGGGCCTTCAACAAATTTAGTCATAACCTAGTTAAAATTCAACTGAATTTTTCAGTTTTAACTTAAACTATATCATCTGATATATATAAAGTTTCTACCATTTAAATATAGAAAACATAAGTAATAAGTTCTATGTTTTTAACGGCAAAACTGTTAAATAATGTGACTAACATGTAAAAGAAAAAGAGTTAGAGTATTAAAACAAAATATCGCATGCGATTAGGATGTGCATATTATTATTTTATTTTATTTTTTAATCACATGTAAGTATAATAAAATAACACTATATTTTATCTATTCTCGACATACTTTGGCTGCATGCCTCAATATTATTACCTATTACCACTTTTAGGGGTGAGCATCGGGTCAAACCCAGAACGGACCAAAAAAATCTGTTAGCCCAAAACCATGGACCGAAGACCGGACCGATTGTGTTCGAGTTGGTCCGGTCCGGTTCTTCGATCGGTCTGATCCGAGAAGTCAACATAAGATCGAATCGGAGCGAAGACAGAACATATAAGTTAAAGTGTGAATCAAGGACCTCCGTTTTGCTCACCTCTAACCACCTTTACATTGCTCCAACATCGTGCGAGTACTTTACAATTTTTATGCGAATTAGTTTTATTTGTTGTGCATATGCGCGGATAGATACCGCTAGTTTATGAAACAAAGCTCGAGTTTCTACTTAAAGTCGAGTTTAAACCAAACTCAAATCCTCCTCAATCTCCTTCTTCGATCCTAGCTAAAGCCTAAAAACCAAACACCCCTACAATATCGTAACAAACAGGGTCTGCCAATTAACCAACGGCTAATTGTTTAATTACTCAGAATTAGGGTTTATTGTTAACTGCTTATGCTTTTCTTCAACACCAATTATAATGGATAATAATAACCCTCAGAATCAGGTATTCCTATCTCATCAAACCAAACCCTAGTTTCATATTAATGTTTTCTGTACGGATAGATTAGATACAGGGTTGCCTTATGTTTATTGTGTTTTCTTGTTGAGTTGTTTATGTTTCGAATCCGTTATTGTGAGCTGTAATAAGTAAATCTGCTTAAAATTAGATAAGCAAATCAAGTTTCGCGTAGTTTGTAAAAAGACAATGTTATATGTTCGTAACTGGCAATGCTGACGTTTAGTCAAATGTTTAAAAGATACTTTTAACCGAGCGTTCTAGTCTAGGTCATTTAGTTGCGGAATTTGTAGAACATGCTACTTACTTTCGAGTACCTGCGTTTATAGTTACTCTAATTTATAAACTAATTAAAGTTAAGTTGTTTTTTATATTCTTGTGCGTTTTATGCCGCTTTGAAACTTTGAAAGCTAATCTTATAATTGAGGATGTTTCACAGATTTACTAAAATAAGGTTATAGTACATGATGGAAATTCTAATTTAGCAAACTGATTTTGTTACTTATTTGATTCGGTTTATTCCAATTTTGTTGTTGCTTACTTTTAGTCACTGCGGCCACCTGCAATTGGATCCCAAGGTTTTGGAACAAACTATTCAATGCAGGTATACTTATCTTTCCTTGGTTTGGTGATTCTTTTCTATAGATACTTCCCTTTTTTGGGTAAAGGGTTACCCTGGTAAATATTATAGATAGTTCTGTTTCTGTAGTGGTAAATAGTACATTCAAATTGTGTTGTTACAGTTCCGGCCAGGGGTTCCAGCACAACCGGGTCATCCGTATATGCAGCCAGCTTCAGGCGCTCAGCAATATCGTCCAATGGGTCAGCCCGGCCAGTTTTCCCAACCAATGCAACAGATGCCTGCAAGACCAGGTCAGCCTGCTCCTTCTTCACAACCAATGCCCATGTCTTATATGCAGCAGCCACCACAGTATCAGAACCCTGCGGCTGGTCCTGGAGTACCTCATTCTTCATATGCTGTAAGGCCCACGTTACCTTTACCGGTTAATGTTTTTGAGTGTGTTTTCTCTTTGGAATATGTGTAATTATTTTCTTGTCTCAGTTCACTGCACCGCCATTTGGGCAACCAACAAATGTGTCTTCTCAGTTTCATGCTGTCTCACAGATGCACACACCTGTTGCCCCAACTGGCGGACAACCATGGATGCCTTCTGGAAATCAAGGTCCGGGTAATGTTACTCCGGTGTCACAACCTGGACAGCAGCCTACAACTACCACCCCCGCAAATCAGGTATGTATCTGTTATTCATTTTCTGGCTGCTTCCTTTATTTGATTATCCATGGTAGTGAATTAAGGCACTATAGCATAGACCCTAGTGACGTTATATTCTTAAATTGTTCTGGTGGCGTTTTGTAGCACATTAGGATAATTGTCAATGTATTGCCTAGGAGATGTCTTTGGTCAAAACTGTTGTGTCAGAGTCCATGTTGTGTTGGTTGAGAAGTTACTTTGTCTTGCCAAGAAGAGCAATCTCTTTCTGTACTCACTTCTCACTTTCTCAGTGACACCTGTTTCATCTAAAGTTCGTTTTATACTTTTTAGTTTTGGATGGTGGCTGTCAAAGGTGTTTTGCATGACTTTCTAGACGCTAGGAGAGCTTCAGTTTCATGCTTTCTCTATGGTTTTTGTGGATGATTTTGTGTTAGACAACTCTAATGCGAGCTCTGATGACAATCGATGCTAGGTCCTTTGGCACATCTAGGTTAAGATACCTGGTTTACAGATGCACACAATAAGTAACCTACTTGGGTATTACTACTTTACAATGGAATACTAATGCATTGTTAGGTTTGAGGGAATTGTGAAAGCAATTGAATGGTGCTTCCTTCTTTCCAAATACAAGGGCCGTCTTCTCCATTCCATTAAGAATCGAAAGAAAAGTCTCAAACTCTCAATATAACATGCTTTTGTTTTTTTGGTCTTTAATAACCCCACACCCTATCATATATTCATATTTCTAGTACTTCCTTTACACTGTTTCATTATTTTGTAAATGTAACTAAAAGAAATTATATTGTGAACTTATATGATAGTTTCTTGATACCAAAAAACATACCTAAACGGTCATTCCATTCCTCTAAATTTCTAACTCGTGGTGATGTAATAACTCATTCAATATTCAAAGTGTGGAAGGGTTTCTCCAAAGTGGTTTTAAGTATTTCTTGTTCTCCCTTGTTGTTATGGCACCTTGGCTTTGTGAGGCAATTGTTCATGTAACAGATAGCAACAAATATGAATAGCAGTTCCCGTTGACTAATGAACTAGGCAACTTCTGAACCTGTAATGTGATAAGCTATATGTGATTGGCTCTCAATTTCGAAAGTGCAAGCCTGTTTCTGTGTCTAGTAACTGTGTTTATTAGTTTTAAGAATTTTCTTTAGCCTTATCTGGATGCACGGTTTGAAAAATAAATAAATGTTGGTTGCCTGATGTGTGGTTCAAAATATTATTTTGGTGCAAAGGTGAATTATATTAATAACCAAATTTACATCAACAAGAGAATAACCATAAACTGTTTGGGCATATCCCAGAACAAATGCAACAACCAACTGAATACAATCTAAAGACTAAGTACTATATCTGATAACACCTACAAACAAAGACCAAGAACTGCAGGTTTTATTCATCTAAAAACCCATTCTCTTGTTTCAAATTCACCTTTATTTACACCTACCATCTAGCTACATTTCCATCACTCCAATCCACTAAGCCCACTCAACCTGCCACCACAGTAGACTAGGTGGATATGGAGGATGGCATCACTAGGCACCCATAACCCATCCATGGGGGGCTCTGCCATACAACCTACATTTCCTTCTCAAAGAAAGGCTTCAGTTGCATAGGAACACACTCCCTCCATGATGACCAACCATTACCTCCTGTGGGAATGTAAAGCATGGACCATGAAGTGTCATCTTTCATCACTCTCAATTCCATACTACTTACACTCCCCTCCAAGACCATTTACCCTTCACAAAGGCTAACCCTACTTTATGGTACATCATAACTGAATTAGACCTCTCACAGTCCAAGACATACCTTGATCAGATTCCTCCCAAGGCCAACCTAATCAAGCATATATGTTGGACCAATGAGTACAGTCACACCAGTTTAGACTCCAAGTTACAAGGTATTAGCACATTGAATGGCCTGATATGGTTACAATAGGACAGTAACCTAAACACATAGAAATACTTAGTTATCAACATTCCCAAACACCCCTTAAGGCAATAGAGGAAATACTATAACCCTTCATATCACTTCCAACCACCCTTCAATACCCCATCCACATCAGATATACTTACACCTTCATACTCTAATCAGTCATTTAACTTTTTGTAGTCTTTTTAAATCCCACATTCCAGTCTTCCTGAGCTTTTAAACTGCCACAGACATTTTAGCTTTCAAGCTCATTAGTCTCAATCTAACATTTTCCACAATGACTTCATATACATCCTCCCACCTTCTATACTCATCTCTAAATATTCTTTGGTTCCTTTCCTGCCAAATCATGTAAACACTTGCAGCTAAGCATAGTTAAAAGTTGTACTCCTAGCTTAACTTTGGCAGGATAAAAGCAATCCACCCTAGCTGAAGTTAAAAGTTGTTTAACAAAACACGAACATCAAATGCTATCACAAAATTCAAGGTTCATTTTGGTGTTGTGTTTGTTAGAACTCCTAGTAATAATAAGGGTACATGTCACTCTTGGGCGCTCGCCCCAGCCAGTCTCACAGCCAAGATGGGGGATATAAATCACAATGTCCTGATGCCTAGGCTTGAACTTGAGACCTTTCTAATGGATTGCCCACCTTCTTACCTATATCCTTGTGGTTGTAACCTGGGAAGCTCGGACTCGGCTAACATCCCCGGCATACCGGTGTCGACCCGGTGCGACGCGGGTACCGGTGCGGAATCCGGACGGGACGCGGGGAGGTGAAAGTGGACGCGGCTGTTCCCCGAAGATGAGTTAACATGGATACCATTTTCATCTTTACTCATTTTTATTCGACAATACACAAAAAGAGGAGATGTTGGAGGTTTGATTTGTGGGCGCGTGTGGTATCTCAAACGAAAGAGGAGATGGTGGAGGTTTGATTTGTGGTGGCGGTGTAGTGGTAAGAGTGGCGGTGTAGTGGTAAGAGTGGCGGTGATGGTGATGGCATGGCAGGTGTGCCGGCGGCGGATGTCAAAGAGAGGGAGAGAGAGAGAGAGAGTTGGTTTTTAGGGTTTGGTTAAATGAAAATGGGGAAGAGATAGAGGTGTAGGGTTAAAGTATTGTTTAATTTTCAGAAATTGCAAATGAGTCCTTATTGTGTTATCTATTTTGATGTTTGTCCTTGTAGTGTTTGTTGTGTTAAAGTATTATTTAATTTTCAGAAATTGCAAATGAGTCCTTGTTGTGTTACCCATTTATATTGAGTTCCCCGTGTCCCCGAGTCCATATTCAAAATTTGAACTCTTTCAAAACAAGTCCACGGATCCTTGAAATCATATCTTGAAAGGTCCGACCCTTGGACACGTACCCGAGTCCGACACCCGTACCCGAGTCCGAGCATCCTAGGTTGTAACTGCCATCTTATGAGTCATGAGGGCATGCATGCCAATATATGAATGATCATATTTTTATTTGCTTCAGCTTTTGGATTTTCAATATGTGGATAGGAATTTGTCTACATAAGTTAAGCATGATGTTTAAACATTTGCCTAGTTATGTTAAAAATTAAGTTGTATGCGATAGAATAAGTAACTGGATGGATGAGGTAGCTTGCTGCTTGCTTAATATTATGTATGTTAGGAGACCTTTCAGCTAGTTGCTGATTGCACTGATCCTGCAATTTATGATGGGTTATGGTAAAGCAGCAATATGCTTGATCTGAATCAGAAAAATGCTAATGGCTTAATCAATCTTTGATACCTAACCTATTAGAAATTTTAATTCGTCTAACATAAATACTTTTGTTTGTTCCTATAGCAGGCATCAAGTACGGGTCAAGAGGCATCAGCAGCTGATTGGCAAGAGTTTACAGCTGCTGATGGGAGAAGGTAAATGTTTCACATACATTCTTATAATATATAAATGTTCTTAACCATGCCAATTGTTCAAATCTTTGTTTTTGTATTTCTATGCAGATATTATTATAACAAGAGAACAAAGCAATCTTCCTGGGAGAAGCCTATGGAGTTGATGACACCTCTGGAGGTGAGTCATGCAATTGACAGTGTTGTTATTTTATATAGATGTCTCTTTTTACTAGCAAATGATGCCTTCATTTGGTCTGCAAGTTGCTCTTTCTTGGGGACTTCAAATTGTTGCCAGATAAAGTTTTGAGTTATTTGTATATTTCCTTTTCCTTGCATGTTTCACTTATTTGTAGATTTCATGGAAATTTGAAGCATAGTGCTCTATGTCCTCACATTGAGGACGCTTTCGCTTATTCAAGGCATGGAACAACTTGTGATTCTACATTTGTACTACGTATAGGACCATTGCCCACATAATTTAGTTATTTATTAATGCTATAGTTACTTGACATGGATTAAAAAAGTCTCATAGATTATATTGTTGAGGGGATATTCGAATGTCTTTTCGTATTGATTATAGAGACTCGAATAATCATAATTTGATAATCAGTGATTGAAGTTAGGTATGGATATGTATGTTACTTTTACCTAATCAGTTTTACCAGAAATTCTCGGCTCTCCCAAGTAAATTCAGAATCATTTTTGGCCAACACGTTCTGCAAGAATCAATATTTTATTTATTTGCAAACTCATGGTTGCATTTGGATTTTGTGAATTTACCTGATGTTGCAGTACTACTTGTTTACTTGACAATTAGATATCCTGTTTTTCTTAATGAGCATGGTCATATGAAATTAATGTGCTCATTCTTTTTTACTGTGTCAGAGGGCCGATGCATCTACTGTTTGGAAAGAGTTCACAACCGCCGAGGGTAAAAAGTACGCTATTCGTGCTCTTAACTTGATATCCAACTGGGTTGTTACATTTTATTTGTATTTGTTAATCTGCTATATTCATACTTTTGCAGATACTATTACAACAAGGATACAAAGCAATCTAAATGGACAATACCTGAGGAATTGAAGGTATTAGTCATGGCTTATTACCTTGCCGTTCTTTACTCTCCATGGGAATAAAACTGGTTCAGCTCTAATATTTTTTTTCTGTGTGTTTAGCTGGCTCGTGAGCAGGCTGAGAAAGAAGCTTCTAGAGGGACTCAGTCTCCAGCCACTTTAACCCCGTCTGCAATTGATCAACCTTCAGCTTCTGCCAGCTCAGCTAATGGTGTTTCTTCAAGCCCTGTAGCAGTTATACCTGTCATCCCGGTTGGCAGTGCTCCCCCTAGTGTGGTATCTGAGTCATCATCTTTAGCAAGCCCTCTTATTCCAGCAGTTGGTGGTTCATCTATGGTTTCTGCCAACATGCATTCTTCTCCATTGTAATCCTTTTCATCCCTATTAGAATGATGAATGATATTTTTCGTTGTTTTGTTAAATGCTGAAAGATGTAATAATTTAGGGGCAAAACGGAAAAATCGTCTCATGGTACTCCAGAAGCCTTAGGCGGAGTCTCAGTGCAGGACACCGAGGTTTGCTTAGCTGACGTCGTTTCTGTCCTTTTATTCTTTATCTGAGAAATTGTTTAAACTTGATTTGATGGTGATGTGGCAGGAAGCAAAGAAAGGCATGGCAGCTGCTGGAAAAGTCAACACAACACCATCAGAAGAGAAAGCTGTGGATGGTGAAACTTTTATATTTGCGACTAAGCAGGTAAAATGCTACTGTATTATATATCTATAAGCATGTTCATGTACTAGTTCCTAGTTTTGCATTTTTTGATTTTTGTTAATCCTTTTATTTCAGGAGGCAAAAGCTGCATTTAAATCTCTATTGGAGGATTCAAATGTCAGGGCTGATTGGAACTGGGAGCAGGTATTGTTGCTAGCAGTCTCTACCTTTGTTTTGATTTAATAAGTGCTTGTTATTTATGATGAATACACATATCAGGCAATGAGAGTGATCATAAATGATAAAAGATACGGCGCATTGAAGGCACTAGGTGAACGGAAACAGGCGTTTAATGAGGTAAAACTTTGATTGGTATCACTTGTGCAGAAACGTATCTTTAAGTGATCGCTATATTTTTCTGATCCTTCTTTGTGATATGTTATCCTAGTACCTAATGCAAAGAAAGAAGTTGGAGGCCGAGGAAAGGCGTTTGAAGCAGAGAAAAGCAAAAGAAGAGTTTACAAAGATGTTGGAAGTATGTTCTATTATCTTGTATGTTATAGTTAGCAAATATGCTTTTGTGCTGGACCCTTGTAGTCTAAATGAAACAATTGTGCTTTCAGGAGTCCAAGGAATTGACATCATCCATGAGATGGAAGTAAGCTTCTCATTGTTATTATTATTTTTTTGATGTTAGTTAGGTATGTGATTTTGATTCACGCATAAAATTTTCAATTATGTGTTTGTTATTCAGCAAAGCGATTGCACTGTTTGAAGATGATGACCGGTATAAGGCTGTTGATCGATCTTCTGATCGTGAAGATCTTTTCGAAAGCTACCTCGTTGACCTACAGAAGAAAGTAAGTTTGACTCAGCGCAGTCTTGCAGTTGCTTTATATATTATCATGCTCATTCCTCATTGTAATTCAGGAGAGAGCAAAAGCTCAAGAAGAGCAACGGCAATACAGATTAGAATACAGGCAATTTCTGGAAACTTGTGGCTTGATTAAGGTGAGTCAGCAGTGTGTCTCTAATTTTAATTTATTTACTGGATGATATTTACATAATTTCTTGTATTCAGGTGGATACTCAGTGGCGGAAAGTTCAAGATCGGTTGGAAGATGATGAAAGATGTTCTCGCCTTGAAAAATTTGATCGTTTAGAGATTTTCCAAGAATATATCCGTGACCTGGAGAAGGAAGAAGATGAACAGAGGAAAATTAAAAAGGTGCTCTTAAAAATTATGATTGTTAAAATCTTTTCATTATATCCTTGAAGGAACATATAAATTCATTTATTTAATTTTACCATTGTAGTCGAGTATACTGTCATTGTTATTAAATTCATCTTTTATAATTCTTGAAGGAACGTATAAAAAGGGTGGAGCGCAAAAACCGTGATGAGTTCCGCAAGATGTTGGATGAACATGTAGTCTCTGGTACACTCAATGCTAAAACTCAATGGCGTGACTACTGTCCGAAGGTAGTATATTAACTTGGATGTTTTGAGTTTACGATCTAGTGTATTTCTGCTAGTTCTGAGTTCATGTATATTTAACAGGTAAAGGAGTCTGTGGCTTATCAGGCTGTTGCTACGAATACCTCTGGCTCAACCCCAAAAGATCTATTTGAGGATGTAGTTGAGGAGTTGGAGAGAAAGGTATTTGCTAGCAGTTTCTCTTGACCCGAAGTGTTACAAATTTGTCTTATTTCCAAGTGTTTTTGCTGTTGTTATGCCTAATGATGTTAATGCTAAATGTTCCTTTTTGGTTTACTGGACAGTACCATGAAGATAAATCTCGTGTAAAAGATGCTTTGAAATTGAAAAAGGTAGGACACGTTGTATGTTATTTGTTAAAGACAGAGTATGAATATATGATGCTTATCATTCACATTTTGTTCTCATGTACCTCTGTATAGGTCGCTGTTTTGCCAACATGGACATTCGAAGATTTTAAGGCTGCTAGTGAGGAGGATATCATTTCATCTTTATCAGAAATTAATCTGCAGGTAAAGGCACTTGAAAGTTGAAACACGTGTTTTTCCATTAACTTAATGAGTTCTTTAAACAGTATCATACTTGTTTCCAGCTTGTGTTTGAAGACTTGATTGAGAGGGCAAAGGAGAAAGAGGAGAAGGAGCTTAAGAAGCGTCAGCGTCTTGTTAAAGATTTCACTGACTTATTATACGATATGAAGGTATGCAAATAAGTAAATATATTGCATGTCCGATAGAAGGTATCTTACCTTGGTGCTTGTTTTTAGGAAATTACTGCGTCTTCTACATGGGAGGAGTGCCATAAACTCTTTGAGGAAAGCTCCGAATACAGGTATATTATATGATAGAAGGGGGGATGGGTAGATTGACCCTATTTTTTTTTGGGTCAAAGACATCTAATATTAACTAATACGGAGTAATAAGTAACTGTCAAATATGATACCAAGATTAATTTACTTTCAGAAATAACTTGCAATAAATTGATACTCGGTGTTTTTGGCACCCCGTAAAAATATGCTATACGTTAGACCCATTTTTTAGTAGCTAACTTTTCGTGTCAAAGATTAACCACAATGAACTCTACTGTTCATTAGTAAATGAGTCGAAATTGCCTCCACTTGTATTTGATGGGACATTCCCATGATATCTGAGACCAATGTCCTAAAAAATTGTCTGATTCATTATCATGTAATCAGAGCTATCAGTGATGAGAGCATTGCTCGTGAGGCCTTTGAGGAATATGTTGCTCGTCTGGTGGAGAAGGCAAAGGAGAAGGAACGGAAACGGGAGGAGGAGAAGGTAGTGACCTACTTTTTGTTTCTATTTTTGTTTTTTGATTTTACTTGAACTTGTCTTGAGCACTTTCTCATTCTCTAATGTTTGGGTAATTTACAGGCTAGAAAGGAGGAAAAAGAGAAGAGGAAGGAGAAAGAAAGGAAGGAAAGAGAGAAAGAAAAGGAGAAAGAGAAAGAAAAAGAACGATCAAAGAAGGATGATTCTGATAGTGAGAATATAGATACTGTTTCGGAACACAAGGAGGACAAAAAAAGAGAGAAAGATAAAGACCGAAAACATAGGAAGCGCCATCAAGACGATGTGTCTTCTGACAAGGATGAAAGGGATGACTCTAAGAAGTCTCGTCGTCATGGCAGTGATCGTAAAAAGTCAAGAAAGGTACATTTAATTTTAGATATATCTTGACCGTCAATGTCATATCTACCAGATATGATGAACACGGGTTCGGGTGTCATTTTTAGTTTGGGGAAAAAAGGGCAGGGAACCGTAGGTTTGACTAACAAGCATTCTTTCCTCCTTTTTAGTGGTTTTTTACAATATTTAATTTGCTAATAATGCTTACAAAAACAGTATTGTTTCGATAATAATCTAAACATATTTGGGTGAAACAATAGATCATTTGACCAATTTGAGCGGTTCCTCTTATAGCTAAAGAATCAATTCTACCAATTTCACATAATTTATCTCATTAATTAGAAATTGAGGCTAAGTTGTCATATCTAATACCATCTATACATGATATAGAGGCCTTCATAACTTGTTTAACATATTACATTGTAATGTGCAGCACACATATTCACCTGAATCTGACAGCGAAAGCAAGCATAAGAAACACAAGAAAGATTCTCGTAGTAAAAATGGTGATGGTGATGTTGATGGTCAGGAGGAGCTTGAAGATGGAGAGCTTGGCGAGGATGGAGAAATTCAATAGGATACCCTCTTTCGCTGCTAAAGCGTAGACATGTATTTTTTATGAACTCTTGACTTGTAGTGATATCTTGTGGTTAACTGGAGTAATTGGTGGTTAACTGGAGTAATTGTACAATCGCTAAGGGTTACAGGATAAATAGTCATAGAAGCTTTGCAGGTCTTCAAAATGATTTTATCACCTGTTTTACAATAGTATTACGCAACAATTTTGGCAATCTCTTTAGTTGGCATCATGTTTGTCTTCAATTAACCTATTTATTCGTTTAAGCTACCATCTATACTACTATACTAGAAAGGTGCCCGCGCGATGCGGGGGCGGATTGTTGGGGTGAAGAGGAGGGAGGTGGGGTGGTGGAAAGTGGTTGTTGGGGTGGTTATAAATTGTTGGGGTGTTTGTTGAGGTTGTTATAAATTGTTGGGGGTGGTGGTTGAAGTGGTTATAAATTGTTGGGGGTGATTGTTAGGCGTAGTTGTTTCTATAATTAGTAAGTAAAAGTCTGAATTTTTAAGCTTTTCTAATTATAGAATAGTCTCAAATACATTATATAGTACTAGAAAGGTGTCCGCGCGATGCCGGGGCGGATTGTTGGGGGTGAAGAGGAGGGAGGTGGGGTGGTGGAAAGTGGTTGTTGGGGTGGTTATAAATTGTTGGGGTTGGTTGTTGAGGTGGTTATAAGTTATTGGGGGTGATTGTTAGGGGTGGTTGTTTCCATAATTAGTAACTAAAAGTCTGAATTTTTAAGCCTTTCTAATTATAGAATAGTCCCAAATACATTATATAGTAGTATAGATTATAGATAATGTATTTGGGGACTATTTTATAATTAGAAAGGCTTAAAAATTCAGACTTTTACTTACTAATTATATAAACAATCACCCCTAACAATTACCCCCAATAATTTATAACCACTTCAACAACCACCCCCAACAATTTATAACCACCTCAACAACCACCTCCAACAATTTATAACCACCTCAACAACCACCCCAACAACCACTTTCCACCACCCCACCTCGCTCCTCTTCACCCCAACAATCCGCCCCGCATCGCGCGGGCACCTTTCTAGTAACTTAAAATGTGTGTATGTAGCTACTCAGTCACATGTGTGCACGCACAAGCAAAAAGTACGAATCTAACATAGCAATACTTAATTGTATATGCTTGATTGACACATTATCAAGGCAATTATTGACTAGAATCGACAATGTCCATGCTTTATAATTTTAAAATATGATCTAAAGGTAAACTTTGTAAGGTGAGATCGCTTTAAGCATGTACCACAAAAGAAAGTTACACTCACAAAGAACATGGCCGTCTTATGATTTTCGGAAAGAAAATTGCATATAAACTTGAATTATACGGCTCATATATATTTAATATTATACGAATTTATAAGCAAAATTAATAAAAATGTGGCATTTTTAAGTGGAGGCCTTGTGACGGCACTTATTACACACCTCTCCGAGAGTGTATAAAGTGGTATTTAGATACGGATACTTTATGGGGCTTGCTTAATCACTAAGAATCTGCACCAGAATCAGAAACTCATCAGGGTTTATGTTTATGGTGTTTGGCCCCTCAACGTGGGTTAGGGGGTCATCAACTCAAGTCAATACTTGCCATTATGGCATTGTGTATTTTATTATCGAACTATGTTTATGGGATTCCATATATCTACGTGTTTGTTTTTCGTTCTTTTATTGAGTGTTTGTGACAGCTCATAACTAAGGGACTTCTACTAATAATTGGTTAGAAATCAAATACCACATGTTAGTGAAGAAAAAAATATCTTTGATGTCCTCATTCTAAGTGTTGTGTAATAAGATCACGTATGTGACGAAGTGTGTAGTTTTAAAAATAAGATTGCGAGAAAGACATGACGGTCACTAGAGGTGGTAAAACGGGCGGGCCGGACGGGCGCGAGCACGGGCTAGAACGGGCATGGGCCAAACGGGCACGTGCCAAACGAGCACGTGTTATACAAATCGCTTTATATAAAACTAAAAATGACGAAATAAATTCCTTAAATGTTATACTTTATTTATATTTAAAAAATTATGTATATATATATATATATATATATATATATATATTCTTTAAAAACAATTATAATTTTCTCTAATTAAGAGAAAATATGTGCCCGTTAGTATTCATTTACCTTTTCAATGGGCTAAATATGTACATTAAATAAAGGAGGAACGTGCCCAAGTCTTTTAAAAAGGAACCAAAATTAGCTCATTTTTTTTTTTTTTTTTTTTCATTTTAGACACAATTTGGCACCTCTATTCACTATCAATCGATGCATATTGGATATCTCTGTGTACGAACTATTTTAATGAAACATTCTGATTGTATTGATCAATTGCAACTTTTAGTGTTAGGTGGTCACAAATACGGAGTAAATGATTAGTGAAAAGAAAGAATATAGAGATAGACACAAAGTTGAGGTATTGATAGCTAATTCCAAGAGTGAGATCATAAAGATTGGACTGATAGAGTGATAGAGTGATAGATTGATACTTTTATCATGTTGGTCCAAAAGAAGTTCATTTATATATAATGGCAATGGCTACATAAATTGCATAATGCATGCCACTTAGACATCCTTATCCTAAGTTATCCATTAAATCCAATTTGAATGCAATGCAATTATGATTATTAAGATCTCGATCCTAATTTTAGATTTTACGATTTTATAATATTACATAGCAAAAATAATCTTACGTGAATTTTAGCAAGATTAAGATCTTATAAGATCCTGATACTGATCATACGATCTTAAAATCTAATCTGATCTGATCTTACTTTTCTCGAACTCTTAATTAAAAAACTACAAAGTTATTGATTTTGTTTTATAAAACTGAAAAAACATGTTAATCTTTTTAAACATTCTACATTCATAATTTAAGACAACATTTGCGTGAAATATTTATATATTTTTGTGTTTATGATATACAATAATTTGTAGATTTGAATAACATTATAAAGACTATAAAAAAAATCACATTATAGTAGGATCCTAGGATTTTGATCCGATCTTATGATCTCAATATTGCAAAAACAAATACGATTATGAATACGATCCCGATCTTGAATACTTGGTTGCAACAAATTAAGCTTACATCAAATTATATCAAATTTACATTATTAAATGGTTTAGTCAAATTGGCAATAAATTTATTTCCAATGGGCTAATAATATATGCAAGAAGCATCCTTTGCAATCTTTCTTTGGATCCTATAATAATTAGTGATTTTTAAAGGTGAAAGAAGGGAGTAAAATAAGCAAACAACATGATAACCCAGGACAAAATCATACACAAGCATGCAAAAAGTTGCTGGCTTTAATTTGTTTGAATAAAGTAAAGCATGATCCCTTCATACCCGTTTAATTACCGTTCTACTTACTATGCTTTTCACTGTATTTACAAAGCAAAAGCTGTAAGCACACGTATGACTTATGGGTATTGTTATACATATTCTATGGTTTGACTTCATCTTTTCTGGCTCATATTTTACTCTCTCTATTAATTTTATTAACAGTGTAAGACACTTTTTTTTATCAATTTTTTTTTTGTATTTTTTTTTTGGTTTTTCTATCAGTTTATGTCTCGTATTTTTGTCAAATTTTATATTTTTTATTCTATACTTTATGTTTCGTAGTTTTACAATAAAAACAAAATTATAAAAATAAAATAATAAAAAAGACGGGAGAGGGTATTAGAATTAATGGGATATATATATCCTAGAGATTTAATATGTAAACATAAGCCATGTTATTTATTATTATTATTATTATTATTATTATTATTATTATTTTCTTTCTTTTATATATATTCTTTTCGCTTTCATACGTTTTCGTCCGTTTTCTTACGTTTTGACCCGTTTACGTCCGTTTTCATACGTTTTCGTCTGTCTTCTTACGTTTTCGCCCATTTTTATACGTTTTCGTCCGTTTTCATACGTTTTTGTTCGTTTTCATACGTTTTCGTCCGTTTTCATTCGCTTTCTTCCATTTTTCATATGTTTTTGTAGGTTTTCAGATGTGTTTTTACGCTTTCATACGTTTTCGTCCGTTTTCGTAAGTTTTCTTACATTTTCATCCGTTTTCTTATATTTTCGCCTGTTTTCTTATGTTTTCGCCTATTTTCGACCGTTTTCGTCCGTTTTCTTAGGTTTTCGTTCGTTTACATACATCTTCAACCGTTTTCTTTTGATTTCGTCCAATTTTAGACGTGTTTTTATGCTTTCATACATTTTTGTCCGTTTTCATAAGCATTCATCCGTTTTCTTATGTTTTCGTCAATTTTCATCCATTTTCATCCATTTTCATATGTTTCTAAGTATCACAAGTGATATTCAGTGATATTCAAAATATCATTTGTGATTTTCTGAATATCGCTTGTGATTTTCTGAATAGCGCTTGTGATATTCTGAATATCACTTGTGATTTTCTTACGTTTTCGTCTGTTTTCATACGTATTAGTTCGTTTTCTTACGTTTTCGTTTGTTTTCATACGTTTATGAATATTGCAAGTGATATTCAGAATATCACTTGTGATTTTCTAAATATCACTTATGATATTCTGAATATCTATCACTTGTGATTTTCTGAATATTTATCACTTGTGATTTTAATGTTACAAAACATCAGTTGAAAATCACTTGTGCTATTCAGAAAATCACTTGTGATATTTAGAATATCATTTATGATATTTCAAAAACGTATGAAAACGTCTGAAAGTGGCCAAAAACATATGAAAATGTATGAAAGCGTAAAAACACGTATGAAAACGGGCGCAAACATATGAAAAATGGACGAAAATGAAAGAAAACGGATGAAAACGAACGAAAACGTGAGAATACGGACGAAAAGTATGAAAATGGACGAAAATTGGTGAAAACGTAAGAAAACAGACGAAAATGTAAGAAAACGGACTAAAACGTAAGAAAACGGACGAAAACGTATGTAAGCGTAAAAGCACGTCTGAAAACGGACGAAAATGTATGAAAAATAAACGAAAACAAAAGAAAACGAACGAAAACGTAAGAAAACAGACGAAAGTAGTGAGCAATAGCAGTAAGCTGTGAGTAGTAAGTTGTGAGTAGTAGCTATGAGCAGTTGCCACAACTAACAGCTCACCGATCACCTCTTCTGAAAGAAGCATTGAATTTTCAATGAGCTTTCTTAAAAAATAGCAAATGGGCAGTTTGGTTGCCACATTTTGCCCTTATGGAATGGAGTGATAGTTTGAACTTAAAGTACTATAATAAGGGAATAAAGTAATGCATTTGATTCATAGATCTATTCCACTGCATTAGAGCATGTGGTAAGTTGCCTGCAGGTTAAAACTTAACTCACTGCCACGTCAGCGCCACATCAGCTTTTACCTTTTAACCTTAACTCTTCACTTTCCGCCATGGTAGCATAACTCACCTATAACTCACCTTAACTCACCTCCACCTCAATTATTTTCAATTTCAACCCCAAATTTTAACAAATACTTCATTTAAAACTAACATAAACATTTATAAAACACAAATTACATTAACTAGTATACTTAAATACAAATTATATTAACTATGATAACTAAACATAAAACATCTTAATTAAACTATGATAATTAAACATAAAACATCTAAATTAAACTACGATAATCAAGAACTTCAAGTGGAGTGTTTTGTGGTGGAGTGTCCTATGGGAATACGGGAAACAGATCTTGTGGTGGATTGTTTTGTGGTTGATTGTCGTATGGGAATACGGGGAAAAGATCTTTCGGTGGTGTGTTGTAAACCGATTCATTATCTGGTGATGTGTTGTGTGACATTGTTTCGTATGAATTGTTTGTGAATTATGTATGATTTGTGTGTGAATTGTTGGTGTAAAGTGAGCATCTGAGAATGGATATTTATAGGACCGAGTTTGTGAATTTGAATTTTAAATATATACCGCTCTTTTTTTAAAATTCGAATTTTAAACGTTTGTCAGCCTTTTTTTGAATTTTAATTTTAAAGTTTTTACCGCACGTTTTTTTTTTGTTTTAATTTGAATTTTAAACGTTTATGCACACGTTTTATTTTTATTTTTATTTTTTTTATTTTTTTTATTTGAATTTTAAAGGTTTAACTGCCCATTTTTTGAATTCGAAATTTACACATACCCGCTCAGTTTTTGAAATTTGAATTTCTAAATACCCCTATATATTAAATACCATAACTACTATTTTGCATACACTTCACTTTCTAAACAATTTTATAATGGCTAATTGTTGGTCTGTTGAAGAAGTAAACTTGCTAGCCGACATGTGGCTAATCGTTCACGAATTCCATAGCGAATCCGATTTTTGGAATGAGGTTACAGAAAGGTTCAACAACCAATCTGATGGCCCGTTTCGTAACATAAACCAAATAACAGCTAAGTGGGCAAGACTTTCATGTGAATGTCAAAAATTCAATGATATTTACTTGAGCGTGCAGCGTACTGATGAGTCCAATGATCGTCTTCACACTACAATGAACATTTTCAGAGAACGCTTTGGTGGGTAAGGCTTCAAATATCTTAATGTGTGGTTCATTTTGAGAAACAACCCCATATGGAACATATATAGGGAGTAACGGCTTTTGTATTTCCGTATCGTTTGTGTTTGTACTTCAGTAATGTACTTTAAGTTTGAATTTGAATAAAAGGCTTAACGGCTAGTTTCTCCAAAAAAATCCTCTAACGGCTAGTTTACCCTATAAATGCCATCTTTACTCAACTTCGTATTGTCACACAATTATTACTAAAATTCACACAAACACTATGGCTAACGAACCAACTGAGGTACAAAGAACAATTCTTGCTTGATTACGCAATGAACAAGAAAAAGAGCTCAGACTGATTAACAATTTGCTAGGTGAGATAACTCAAATCATGCTTGATTGGTCCCGAAACGGTCAGATATTATTGACCAAGGTCAATAAGTCAAAGACAGCCTCGTTCCAATTCTCCGGTGATAGTACAGTGTGTCCCCGGGTCGTTAAGTCTCAGCGAGATTGAAATGGTGCTTTGGAAATCGTTTTTGGGAATGAGTGGCACTGAGGACAGTAGCCAAGATGATATGGAATTCATTTTGCTACTGATATTTTGGTATTTGTACAATGAGATAATATTCACAAATAACAGATATACAGGTTTATGCACAAATTCACAAATAGGGATCAGGTAACAGACAGGAAAAGTGAGTTTTGAACAATTACAAACAACAGGGGGTGCAAGTGAAACTTTTGAAACTTAATATTTAAAAGAAAATTTAAAATGAAAATAAAATTATACAAAATGATTATTTTACTATTTAAATATTACTTAATTAATAAAACTATTTTAAAATCTAATTTAAATCTAATTTAAATTAACCAAAAATTACAAAGATTACAAATTAAACTAAAAACATGCAAAAACAATTTCTAAACTTAAAAATGAACTTGAAGAAAGTATAAAAAATAAAAATAAATATTTTTGTCTTTTTATGAGTTTTTTATTAATTAAAAACTATTTATATTAATTAAACTAATTAAACTATTTTAATTTACTATTAATACTAAATTAACTTAGAAAATTATGTAAACTATTTAACCATCACAGGAATCCTACAAAATTACAAAAACTTCTAAAAATTATATTTTAGGCTATTTCACTAATTAATTACCTTTTACTTAATTTAAATCTAATTTAAATATTTAAAATAAGAAAAATGGAAAATTAACAGTAGAAACTAAAAATATATTTTCTAAAAATCTATTATATTATATTATATTAGAGCTAGGAAAAATATAAAAACTAGGTTTTGCTTTATAAAAACTAAATATGCTATTTAATACTTAATATTAATTAATAATTAAGAAAACTAATATTAAATCTAATAAATACTAAATGACAAAATAAAAATCTGAGAAAATTACTAAAATTACTTTAATATATAAGGTAATTAATAAAAATATAAAAAAACTAAGTGCATAACAAAAATTTAAAAATGAAAATTAAAATTTAAATTACATTAAATAGAAACTATCACTAATTATTAAATTGGATTTTTTGGATTTTTCTTTCTGAAAACTATTTTACACCTAAAAACAAACAACTTTTGTGAAATCATCTTTTTTATAACTTAAAAATAAGCTCTGTGGAAGCTTATTAGCTCCACAGTTGACTTTTGTTGACCAAGACAAGAATTAAGCTAAATTGGACTTAAGTGGGACCCACTATGATTAATTCTGGTTCACATAAGTTATTTGAACAAGTTTAAGCTAGAAAAAGCCAATGGGGATCACAGAATAAGCTAATAAGTCACATTAAGCACTTGTATTTCTTATACTTAACTAAAAAATGGGACAGAATTCACGGCTATATCTAAGTGGGGTCCACAGTGATTGAGGTCAAAACAATGGTCAAATCTTAAAGCCTACTAGGAGGGGGGTTGAAAGAGACCAATTGGTGGTTGTGAGGCCCACTGAGGTGGCCAGAAAACCACCACCAAGTGGTGGTGTTGCTGATGTCTGCTAGTGCAGCAGGGGAGGGCTCAGCCCTGCAGCTGACTTTGGGAGGGTGTGGGGCCCAGTACAAAAATCCTAAAAATGAAAGGAAGGTGGGAAATTGGAGAAGAGGTGGGAGACTACATATCCTAATAAGCACAAGGCATAACTCTCAACACAAAATTCTACATAAATCCTTGAAATTTTGAGATTTTCTTAAAAAGTGTAATTTGACTTTTTAAGATCTATTGCTACTTTGACTTTGGTGAGGTTTAAACTGATTCTAATGACTAGATATGTAATAATAAGTGATACTAAGACTAAAATAAGCAATTACAACAACTTGTGGACTAGTATGAAAAGTTTTGGAACCTACTGTTCCAACAATTAAGATTTGAGGGGGGTTTGAAGTGATTTTTGACTTTTTGCTATGTAAGACCTAGTTTTTATGTTGTAACTAGCCTATGTGATCCTAAGGAATGTTGTCTAGCCCAAACTCAAATATTGAAACACCATGGGTCACTAAGAACCCTACTGAACCAAACACCCCTTTAGTGTTGTATGTTTTCATATAACACTAAAAACCATGGATTTTAATATTAATTCTACTGATTTTATTATTGAAACAGTTCACCTAATTATTAATAAAGCTAATTGAGCTTGAGGAAACCACTGATAACAACAAGAGCATAAAAATACATAATATGCTATTTATGTCAGTTAGATTTAAAACCAAAACAACAAAGGATTTCTATGAACAAATCCAACTTATTAAGCTATAAATAGGCTAAAGAACATTAAATAAGCATAAGAAAAACAATAATAAGCATTATAAAGCTAAGCTACAGTAAACGTGCAAAAATATAGAAATTAGCTTACTAAGGAATTCCAAGCACAGTTGAATAACCCAAAGACCAATAACCAATCTATCACCTCCCTTGAGGTACTAAACCAAATTCCATCCAAGGTACACCCTGCTTCAAACTTCTTCTTCCATTTTTCTTGATTTCTAATTTTTCATCTATTTATTTGTATTTTTGTGATTTTTGCATTTTTTTTACTAAGAACTGGATAGAAAGCTTAGGAAACTTTTAAAAACTTATCAGTGACTTAATTTGAGCTTATGGAATAAGAAACAACAACATTAACAAGTTTCAAGTGAATTTGTCAAATTCACTTGAAATCTGAAAATCTGAATTTAGTAATTAGAACTTGAAATTAACTTGAAATAAAGTTTGAAATACATGAAATTAACTGGATACAAGATATTTTAATTGAAAGTACAACTGAATGAGTAAATTAAGTTACCTACGTTACACTACTCTACAACTAAAACTAACACCCTTCCACTTCTGCTTCTTCCTCAATTTATAGCCTCAAATTGTATCTTGTGGGTCCCACAAAGCATTTCCCAGCACCATTGGATGATAAATTTTTGATCTTGGCCGTTGGTGAAATTTGGCGCCAAAATGGTATTCGGCCATTTGCTCTGAGATATTGCCAGGGGGCATTAAATGTGGCCTTGGGGTGTGTAATTGGAGGGATAAGGGAGGTGGGATGTGATGGTGGCAAGTGGTGATGAAACAGGTGGTATGGATGGGGTGGTATTGCAGGGGTGAGGGTGGTTTTGGTGGGAAGGGGGTGGTTTGGTCAAACGGGTTTGACCCCGTAAATATACCAGGGTGGTTTTGGTTGTTATTTTGGGCCTAGGTGTTGGGCTGGACAAAAGGGTGGGCAGGTTTAGTGTTTGGATTGGATTTTAGGTTTAGATAATAATAGGGTCCATTTGGTTTTATTAAATATCACAAGGACTCATTTTGTAATTTCTGATTTCTTGAGGGGCTGATGTTGTGATTTTTCCAAAGTTGTCACAAGGGTGTAAATTGCCAAATTTGAATAATACAAGGTCCTATTTTGATATTTTTCCACTTTTGAATTTCCAGGGACCAAAACTGCCAACTTGTGAAACTTCAGGGACCAATCATGTAATTTCTTCAAACTTTCTCACCAAGGACCAAACCTGCCATAAAAGATTAGTATAAGGACATAATTTGTTTTTCTCAAAGTTTTAATATCCCAGGGACCATTTTTGACAATTTTCCAAACTTCAGGGACTAAACTTGACATTTTGTGAAACTTTGCACCAAAGGACTATTTTTGTAACTTTATGATTTAAAAGGACCTTTGGTGACTTTTTCAAGTTTTTAGAACAACCAGGGACTAGATTTGATAATTTTTAAAAGTTGAGGGACTGAAACTGCCAATTTTGCAAACTTTGTGCGTTTTTCATCTGTTTTTGATTATTTTGCATTTGAAACATATAAAACACATTCCTGGGATATTTTCACTATTTTGATGCAATATTGAATGTTTTTAGATGTTTTGGCAGCTCAGAAAAAGGTAAAAATGATGAGTATTTACACACTCATCAATCCCCCACACTAAAACATTGCTAGTCCCTAGCAATCTTTTGAGAAAAACTTGATAGATTTGAAAATCTCTTTACCAAAAGCCATCTCTTCTGGAGTAGCCAGGTGTGAGAACTGTGGTACACCTGATAACCGTGTGATTTTGAGCAAACCACCAGCTGTCAACGGATTTGATTAGTCTTTACCAAAAGCCGTTTGCTTCAGGACTAGCCAACTTTTGATGGACTAAGTCAACATCTTGGTGAGCTGATTACTGATTGACGCTAAACCGTCAACTTAAATTGACCAAGGAATGGTCAACAAAGTCAAATAGCCTAGACCAATGCTCCGGGTAATATAAGGTATCACCAGGTCGTTAAATCCCGACGAGGTGTGAATTGTGACAGAGCGTGCTTTGTGATCGGGTGATTATTCACAAAAAAGGTTTGTTGTGAGAATTATTTGGAGATTATTAACAGAAATAGCTTAGGAAAGCTATGTGATTGATTACTGGAACTTAGGTTGAGAAGAAGTTACTTAAAACCTAAAAACCGTACGTTTGCTGAAAACGTGAACAAACGTACGAAAAAGTGAATAAGGTGATCTGAAGAGGCTACTGGTATAAAAATGGTATTTTTACAAACCAAATGATTAAAGAAAATTTTTGGAAATTTAAAACTAATTTTTACACTAATTTTATAATTACTATTAATTAAATACTAATTTTCTAATTCTTTTTAATTAACTAAATTAACCTAAATTACAAATAAATATGAAATTAACTTGGAAAAATAAAAATTAAACTTAGAAAAATCTAAAATACTATAAAACTAATTTTAGAAGTGAAAATATATTTTTAAGACTATTTAACTAATTATTACTAATTATTAACTAATTATTAATTACTTTTTAATTATTTAAATTAACCTAGATTCTAATTAATTATTAAATTACACTAGAAAATTGAAAATAAAATTTGGAAAAATAAAAAATAACTAAAAACTAATTTTAAAATTTAATTTATATTTTTCTGATTTTCTAATTAATTATTATTAATTATTAACTATCTAATATTTATTAAAAACTAGTTTAAATTAAGAAAAATACTAAATGATGCAAGAAAAATCTGAAAAAATTACAGAAATTATTTTTATATACCAGAAGCCTAGGAAAATTATAAAAATGGGAATTGCTTATTAATAAGCTGAAGAATAAGCCAATTGGCTTAAATAGAAGCTATCACTTCTATTAAGTTGGGCTTATTTGGAATTTTCTTTTTCAAAACTGCTTATTAGATGTTTTCAAGCAACTTTTGTGAAATGGGTTTGACTGAGACCAAGTGAATAAGCACTTGAAGTGCTTAATACTTAGGCAGTTGACTTTCTTTGACTTGGAAGAGAAATAAGTACAAATGGCCAAGTGTGGGGCCCACAATGGTGAAAACTTATTCAAATAAGTTATATGAACAAGTTTAAGCAAGTGTTACACAAATAAGCTAACTGAATAAGCTAAAACACCACAATAAGCACTTTGCTTATTTGGTTCTGAGACAGAAGTTGGGACAATCTTTTGGGACAATTCCAGGTGGGGTCCACAGGTCAAATGGTCAAACAAATGGTCAAAACACCAACCTTGGTAGGAGGGGGGTTGAATGGGCCAATTTTTGGTCAGTGGGACCCACTAGGGTGGTCACAATGAACCACCAAAGTGGTGGTTGTGACTGAGTCAACTGGTGCACAGGGCAACACCTTGCCCTGCAAGTGACTTCCAGGGGTAAAATAGTCCAACAGAAAAAATCATAAAAATCAAACAATGGTGTGAATCAAGAGTTCTACTGGTAGAATTTAATCATAACAAGTTTCAAGACCTAAAACAATCCACAAAAATCACAATAATTCAAGCTATTTTTGGTTTTTCTAATATGGTGCACTTTTGACTTTTTAGAAAACTTTGAGATTTGACTTAATTGAACTTCAAACACAGATTTGATGGTTGATTTATGTTTGTAAACCCTAAGTAAAGCTGTCTCAAGTGATATTATCTAGTTTTAAGTTAACTACAAGAGATTGAGACTTTAAAACACCCACAGTTGGATTGTGGGTACAATTTGTTGTAATTTTGACTTTCACCCAAAGGGTAACTTGATTTTAAGGTCCTTTATCCTAATTAACTCTAATGTGGTATGACTGAACCAGAAATGACAACCAAACTCTCCTGAGTCTTCTTGAAAGGCTTATGCCAAACACCCCTTTTGGTGACTGATGTGAGGATTTTCAATATGTAAAGGTGTTTTAGCTTATAAACTCAGTTGATGCTTATCTAATATGGCAAATTAGATCTCTTTAAACATACATCTGTTCCTAGTGACAACTTTAAACCAGAAATCATTACTTGCACTTGTTTATCAGTTGAGTTGAAAATATGATGAGAAGTGATCACAACCAATAACCAACAACTAAATCCTATCTATTAAGCTATATTAAGTTTAAATAAACACAAACAAACTACAATTAGCAACTACACTACAAATGACAGATTAAAACAGTAAAGGTAAAATGGAAGCCAAAAACTCACAGTGTGCTCTCCAAGCAAACAACTGAGATCAAGAACCACAAGAACCAATCCTATTGCTTACCAATAAGCACTAACCAACTGCCATCCCATATACACAGTGCTCCAAGCTTACCTCCTTCTTTTTCACAAATATTTATTTTATTTTTGTTTTCCTATTATTTTTTATTTTTCTGAAACTTAGGAACAAACCATGCCACAAACTTTGAAAACTTGTTTAAAACAGATACATTGACCTTACATGAGTTTGTAAACAACTATATATTATTGATGAACTTTAAACAAGCAGTTAAGATATTGAACCAAACTTGAAAAATGCAAAATAGAGTTAAACTAAAATTTAGACTTTCATTCAATTGAAAAAGTTTACAACAGGTTGAAATAACACTAAAACTATCTAAAAATACAATCTACACCCTTTCTAAGGCTTCCATGAGCTTAATATATAATACGACATAAAAATAAGACCTCCCTCTTCCCACATGGCTTCCTGGTCCAATTTGAGAGTCCCAAAGTGCTTCATGTTGACTCTTGACCAAATCCCATCCATCAATTTAAGCTTTGATCAATCTTGACCCTTAATTGTATTTTCCCGCCAAATATGAAACGGCCAAATATTAGTGGGACGGGTGAGAGTTGTTGTGGTGAATTTATTGTGGTGGGATAGGTTGGTGGGGCGTATTAATTGGGGTGGATCTTGGTTGGAAAAAGGTGAGGAGGGGGGGGGGGGACATGGAACCTGGAAAACGGGGGAAAAAGGGGTAGGGGATGGAGTTGACTGGGTGTTTGACCCATGTTGACTGTTTGACCCTGGTTGGATTTATTATAAAAAGGGATGGGCTGGGATGGTTTGGGCCTGGGTGGTTTTTTTGGGTTGAATTTGGTTTTGGGTAAAATAATAAGAAAGGGTCCGGTTGGTTTATTAAGTAACAAGGACCAATTTTGTAATTTTACCAATTGTGAGGGCTGATTTTGTAATTTTCCCATATTGCTTCAAAGGACGAAAAATGCCAATTACCAACAAACCAAGAACCAATTTTGCCATTTTTCATTTTTCAAAATTTCCCAGGGACCTATTTTGCCATTTTTGAATTCTCAGGGACTAAACATGTAATTTTGGAAAACTTATGACCCAAGTGTAATGTTTTGTGATTTTTGACTTTTAAAAACCTTGGGTTGACTTTTCCTTTCAAAATAAATGCATAGGGACTAATTTTGACAAGTTTTAAAACTTGGGGGACTGAAACTGCCAATGTTGCAAACTTTGATCGTTTTTCATTTGTTTTTGCTCATTTTGCTTTTAAAACATATAAAACACAATCCTTGGGATAATTTAAGTATTTTGATAACTTTTTTGATTGTTTTTGTATGTTTTGGCAGTTTAAATACGTCAAAAATGATGAGTGTTTGAGTACTCATCAATCCCCCACACTAAACTATTGCTAGTCCCTAGCAATCTTTTTAGAAAACTTGATGGATTTTAAACTCTTTACCAAAAGCCATCACTTCTGGAGTAGCCAGGTGTAAGAACTGTGGCACACCTGATAGCTGTGTGATTTTGAGCAAACCACCAGCTGTCAACAGATTTGATTAGTCTTTACCAGAAGCCGTTTGCTTCTGGACTAGCCAACTCTTGATGGACCTAGTCAACATCTTGGTGAGCTGATTACCAATTATGGATTTTCCACTGCCTTTACCACAAGTCATAATCTTGCGGGCTAGCCAACTCATTCGCTTTATGGGATATGGGGAGTTGAGGAACCATACAATTTTGGGCAAATTGCAAGCCATAAACGGATTTGAGTTATCTTTACCAAGAGCCGTTTGCTCCTGGATTAGCCAATCCCTTTGTCGGTTAGACCTGGCGGACTGACTACCACAAAAATTTTGAAATAAAGTGAAAAAATTTTGGCCAAAAACGGGGGTACTAGAAGATATATTTTGATAAAAATTCGCTAGAATTCCCCCCCACACTTAGAAATGAATATTGTCCTCAATATTCAAAGTCCTGGCTATTATGCCGATTCTTTGAACGTAAAAAGCCAAGATTCGAATCTAACCGTGGAAACACCAAATTTCACTTTATTTCTATATATACACTTTTTTTTGAACTTATATACATATATACATTTTTCAAACAGCGGGGGGTTGGCCATTCCCCCATACTAGGTGGTAGAAAATAGAAAGAATCAGAGATACGGGTGAAAACCCGTATTGTGCTATTGTTTTTGTTCATCGAGTCGCTTGCTTGACTCGATCCCTGAATTCAATTGTCCTTGGGAAAAGTTTGGAGATCCGGGACAACCATGGATGGTATGTCCTCTCCAAAATAGTGTTTCAACCGATGTCCATTCACTTTGAAATTTGGACCGTCATTTTGAGATAATTCGACGGTGCCATAAGGAAAAACCTTAGCGATAGTGAATGGACCAGTCCATCGGGTTTTAAGCTTTCCCGAGAAGATCTTGAGTCTAGAGTTAAAAAGAAGGACTCGATCACCAACGTTGAAAATGCGGTTCTTGATTTTTGAGTCATGAATCTTCTTTGTCTTTTCCTTATAGATCAAAGAGTTCTCGTAAGCTTGATCACGAAGTTCATTTAATTCATTCAGTTGAACTTTCCTGTGATGACCCGCAGTTTTGAGGTCAAAATTGGCATGCTTGATAGCCCAATAGGCTTTGTGCTCAAGCTCGATCGGAAGATGGCACGCTTTCCCGTACACAAGTTTATAAGGCGTACACCCAATGGGTGTTTTGTAAGCCGTACGGAAAGCCCAAAGTGCATCATCTAATTTATCCGACCACGATGCACGATTTTCACCTGCGGTTCTTTCTAAAATTCTTTTAATGCCCCGATTGGAAACTTCGACTTGTCCACTCGTTTGAGGGTGATACGCAGTGGAAAGACGGTGAGTTACACCGTACTTTTGCATGACTTTGTCGAATTTGTCATTACAGAAGTGTGTACCACGATCACTAATAATAGCACGTGGAGTTCCGAATCGGGCAAAAAGAGATTTTAAAAATTTCACAACTACTCGGGCATCATTTGTGGGTAAAGCTTTCGCTTCAACCCATTTTGACAAGTAGT
This sequence comes from Artemisia argyi, assembly GCA_030686995.1. NCBI lineage: Eukaryota > Viridiplantae > Streptophyta > Magnoliopsida > Asterales > Asteraceae > Artemisia > Artemisia argyi. The sequence goes on from CM060680.1 coordinate 135,824,828, forward strand.
CAACTGCCACGAGTATGTATTTATTTCCATGAGAGGACGGAAATGGCCCCATAAAGTCGATGCCTCAGATATCAAAGATTTCACAAACTTGAATTGCATTCTGAGGCATTTCATTCTTTTGTGAAATGTTCCCGTGACGTTGACAAGCGTCACAGGAGTTGACCAGTTCTTGGGCATCCTTGTAGATCGAGGGCCAATAAAAGCCGGAATCAAACACCTTTTTGGCGGTGTAGTTGGGATTGTGGTGGCCCCCCGTGGGACCAGCATGGCAAGCCTTTAAAATTTCCGTGGCTTCCTGACCATATACACACCGCCGGATGACTTGATCCGCGCAAATTTTGAACAGGTAGGGGTCGTCCCAGAAGTAATGTTTTACATCTTTGAAAAATTTATTTTTTTGTTGGGACGACATCCCTTTCACAACAAAGTTACCCGCAAGATAGTTTGCAAAGTCGGAAAACCATGGGGTAATCGAGTCTCCACGAAATGAAACCGCATTGAGGGTTTCGAGAGGAAATGTTTCATTTATTTCCTTTTTCTCGAAAGCATCTTGGTGAGGGTTTTCAAGACGGGAGAGATGATCAGCAGCTAGGTTTTCAACTCCTTTTTTATCACGAATAATGATATCAAATTCTTGTAGGAGGAGAACCCAACAGAGGAGTCTCGGCTTTGCATCTTGTTTTGCAAAGAGGTACTTCAAAGCCGAGTGATCCGTATACACTATGCTCTTGGTCAGTATCAAGTATGGCCGGAATTTTTCGAAAGCATACACCACAGCTAATAATTCTTTTTCAGTGGTGGTGTAATGACTTTGAGCCTCGGTCATAGTTTTGCTGGCATAGTGTATAGGCTGAAAATGTTTTGTTTTGCGTTGCCCCAAGACTGCCCCTATCGCATAATCACTAGCATCACACATGAGCTCGAAGGGCAAGTCCCAATCGGGGGCAACAAGAATCGGTGCCTCGGTAAGCCTTTTCTTTAATGTTTCAAAGGCTTCGATGCACTCGGGGGAGAAGATAAAAGGAGCATCCTTTTCGAGGAGATGGGTCATAGGCCGGGCGATTTTAGAAAAATCTTGAATAAACCTACGATAGAAACCGGCGTGACCCAAAAAGCTCCTAACACCTTTTACGGTTGTGGGATGAGGCAATTTTGCAATGACGTCCACTTTGGCTCTGTCAACCTCAATCCCGTTTTTTGAAATTTTATGGCCGAGGACAATGCCCTCTTTGACCATAAAGTGACTCTTCTCCCAATTTAGACATAACTTTGTGTCTTCACAACGTTTTAGCATGTCGTCTAAATGGGAGAGGCATGATTGAAACGAATCCCCAATGACCGAAAAATCGTCCATGAAGACCTCCATAGTTTTCCCGATCATGTCGGAAAATATGGCCATCATACATCTTTGAAACGTGCCCGGAGCATTACATAAGCCAAATGGCATACGTTTATATGCAAAAGTTCCATAGGGGCACGTAAAAGTGGTCTTTTCCTGATCTTGCGGATCAATGGGAATCTGAAAGTAACCCGAGAAACCATCTAGGAAGTAATAGTACTCATTCCCCGCTAATCTCTCGAGAATCTGATCCATAAAGGGCAGAGGAAAATGATCTTTACGGGTGGCGTCATTTAACTTACGATAGTCAATGCAGACACGCCATCCCGTAACCAAACGAGTTGGAATTAACTCATTTTCCTCGTTTGTGACAACAGTAATGCCACCCTTTTTTGGAACACAATGACTTGGGTTGACCCAAGGACTGTCCGAGATAGGGTAAATCAATCCGGCATCAAGAAGTTTTAAAACCTCTTGTTTGATAACCTCGTGAATTTTTGGATTCACCCTTCTTTGATGTTGGACTGCAGGTTTGAAGTCATCCTCCATTAATATCTTGTGAGTACAAAACTCAGGGTCGATGTCCTTGATGTCAGAGAGACGCCAAGCAATTGCTTGTTTATGAGACTTCAAAACCTTTATAAGAGCAGCCTTTTCCTCAACACTTAAGTCTTTAGCAATTATGACGGGTAATTTATCATCACCCTCCAGAAATGCATATTCAAGATGAGGCGACAAGTCCTTAAGTTCAACCGCGGGAAAGTCATCAGTTTTCTCAACATTTTTGACTTCCTCCTTATGAAGTGTTTGTGGTAGAACAGGAAGAGGAGAGGGATCTTTGTTTAATAACTTCTCAAGCATGAGAACATCCCCCTCGGGGTCAATCTCTTGGTTATCGATTCGATCGGGAATCTAATCACTTTTGAGAAAGGCCTCAATTTCTTCTAAGATGAAGTCACTTCCCTCAAACGGAGTGAGGTAAGGAGAAGAATTGGCAATAATGGGGTGAGAAGATGGAGTGAAATTTTCACTCGGAGAATCATCGACAAAACCTAAAACCTCTTGAGCGTACTCCTCGGACGCAACATCAATTCGGTTAACCGTTTCGGCGTCATAACTAGAGGAGTACCTCGAAGTTTGATCGAGGTTAAACGTTACTGCTTCATTACCAACATGAAGAGTTATTTCCTCTTCGTGCACATCAATTAACGCACGACCCGTCCTTAAGAATCCTCTCCCAAGAATGAGAGGAACTCGTGGGTCAGCATCGAAATCAACAACCACAAAATCTGCCGGAAAGTGGAAGTTTCCCACCTTCACAAATACATCCTCAGCAATGCCGAGGGGACGAGATGTTGAGCGGTCTGCAAGCTCGAGAGTCATGCAGGTGGTGGTGAGTTCTGGAAGAGAGAGCTTTTTCCATATTGAATAAGGCATCAAGTTGATGCTTGCACCTAGATCAGCCAAGGCGAAGCACTCAACCATTCCGGGAAAAACACATGGAATGAGAAATTTTCCCGGATCTCCTAGCTTCTCGGGAAGCTGTTTCAAAAGAACTGCGGAGCAGTTTTCATTGAGTGGAGTTCGAGCCATTTCGAATAGTTTCTCTTTATTGTTTAACAGATTTTTGATTGTCGATGCGAATTTAGGCATCAACAGGAGAGCATCCGCGAAACTGATATCAAAATGAATATCTCGGAAGATTTGAAAAAACTTTTCCATTTGATGATTTACTTTTTTGCGGAGCTTCTGGTCTTGTAACCTAGATGGATATGGTAGTGAAGGTTTTGATTTAGGGTTCTCTACAGGAGTTGTTGGTGGCTCAAATACAACTCTTGGTTTTGGTACAATTCCTGGTACAACCTGAGGATGGACGTGTGCGGTACTTCGTGGGCTAGTAGATTGCACCTTGTCCGTGGTTGCCTCAGGCTCAATTTCCACTACCTCGGGAAAAGGAGGAGGATGAGGAGGAATGGAAATTGGTGGTTCTTCATAAGCTTTACCACTGCGTGTAGTAATAGCTTTGAGTTCACCCTTGGGTTGACAACTGTATTAGCAGGGAGACCTCCCGAGGTAGAGGGTGGAGTGAGATGACTCATAAGACTGGCAAACATATTCTCAATCTTGTTTTGAGATTGATCAATTTTGTTGTTTGTTGCCATCAACTCACTCTTCAGCTCATGACCCTGTTTGGCTATTGATGACTGGAAATCATTCTTCAAATTTGAGATTTGATTTTGCATTGCCCTCATTTTGGTCTCATTAACCTTGATGTAGTTATTGAGCTCGTTTGGGAGGGGTTCTTGATAATTGGGAGCTGAATACCCTTGATTACCCCTTTGGGGTGGGTACTGATTGACAGGGGCAGGATTTTGATTTTGCATATTAGGCCCCTTTGGTGGATTAGGATTAAACCTATTTGGATTTTGAGGTGGAGGAAACCCGGGTGGTCCACCCTGGTTGTTAGCCCGGTAATTTGGTTCCACTTGAGGATGGCATTGGTTACCTCCTTGGTTGGAATTGCCGGCTATTGCATTTACTTCGAATGGATTGCCTTCGGTGGCAGTGCAATTGTAATATGAGTATGGGCCACCACAAGTGACGCAAACTTCTATCTTTTTGATTTCAGCTTGTGGGGAAGAATAAGGAGAAGAAACTTTCTGACTTTGAGTGAGAACTGAGTTTTGGGTGAGAACCAATGCATGAATAGCTTCCGTGAGTTTGTCAAGTCTAGCATCGGTGCTAGATTGAGCCACGGGCAATGAGGTAGAAGGAACAACATTCCCTTGGGAAACAACCAGTTTGCTTCGTGGAATGCGGACCTTAGATTTATTCTCAATGATCGCTAAAGCATCCTTTGTGGTACGATTCAAGAAATTACCTCCAGCGGAGGCATTGAGAGAGTCTTGATCGGATTGGCTCACACCGTTGTAGAAAGTATCAAGTTGCATGAGATCGGAGAAACCGTGGTGAGGACATTTTCGGAGCAATTCCTTGTAACGATCCCATGCCTCACTAAAGGATTCATCAAATTTCTGCGTGAATTTCATGATCTCATTCTCAAAACGTTTCAATTGATTGAGGGGGTTGTTTATCAAGCCAAATCCGGGCAGCCCCATCGATAGAAAAAGGGAAGAGAAGAAGTTTGAATGCCTCTTCAGGGACATTTTTGCATTTGATGGTGGATGTGATTTTATTAAACCATCGAATGTGATCTTGAGGATCGTCCCTCTCAAAACCGTAGAATTGACGTGAGGTGGCCAGGTTTATCAACCCGGTTTTAAGCTCAAAATTATCGGCCACGATTGCCGGAACAACGATAGCATCTCCGTAACCCTCGACGGGTGCTTGGAGAAGCTCATTCATAGTGGGTTCAGCCGCCATGATGACAGCTGAAGGTGCAACAGTTCGGATCTCAGATCCGACTGTTGGTGCAGAACGTCTACGAGGTCTTCGAGGTTTCCGGACAAGCTCACGTAATGGGCTAGTGGACCTTGAAGAACGAGTGCGCATGCACTAGGGATAAAAACTTTTTGGACAATATTTTTGGTATCGTCTCGTAATCTAAATTCGCCTTTCTTTAAGAATCACCTTAAAAGAAAACCGAATCAGAAAACGTTACGATATGTTTTGTTGTTTTTAATTTTTTTTTGGTGTTTTAACACTTTAGGAAAAGTGTTAATGACTTTTTTGTGTTTTGATTTTGAAAATTTACAAAAGTTGTGGAATTTGTACAGTGATTGAGGTGAGATAACACTAATCTCGAAAGACGCTGCAGAAATGCGCACACCTCCCCGGCAGCGGCGCCAAAATTTGATTGACGCTAAACCGTCAACTTAAATTGACCAAGGAATGGTCAACAAAGTCAAATAGCCTAGACCAATGCTCCGGGTAATATAAGGTATCAACAGGTCGTTAAATCCCGACGAGGTGTGAATTGTGACTGAGCGTGCTTTGTGATCAGGTGATTATTCACAGAAAAGGTTTGTTGTGAGAATTATTTGGAGATTATTAACAGAAATAGCTTAGGAAAGCTATGTGATTGATTACTGGAACTTAGGTTGAGAAGAAGTTACTTAAAACCTAAAAACCGTACGTTTGCTGAAAACGTGAACAAACGTACGAAAAAGTGAATAAGGTGATCTGAAGAGGCTACTGGTATAAAAATGGTATTTTTACAAACCTAATGATTAAAGAAAATTTTTGGAAATTTAAAACTAATTTTTACACTAATTTTATAATTACTATTAATTAAATACTAATTTTCTAATTATTTTTTTTAACTAAATTAACCTAAATTACAAATAAATATGAAATTAACTTGGAAAAATAAAAATTATAACTTAGAAAAATCTAAAATACTATAAAACTAATTTTAGAAGTGAAAATATATTTTTAAGACTATTTAACTAATTATTACTAATTATTAACTAATTATTAATTACTTTTTAATTATTTAAATTAACCTAGATTCTAATTAATTATTAAATTACACTAGAAAATTGAAAATAAAATTTGGAAAAATCAAAAATAACTAAAAACTAATTTTAAAATTTAATGTATATTTTTCTGATTTTCTAATTAATTATTAACTATCTAATATTTATTAAAAACTAGTTTAAATTAAGAAAAATACTAAATGATGCAAGAAAAATCTGAAAAAATTACAGAAATTATTTTTATATACCAGAAGCCTAGGAAAATTATAAAAATTGGAATTGCTTATTAATAAGCTGAAGAATAAGCCAATTGGCTTAAATAGAAGCTATCACTTCTATTAAGTTGGGCTTATTTGTAATTTTCTTTTTCAAAATTGCTTATTAGATGTTTTCAAGCAACTTTTGTGAAATGGGTTTGACTGAGACCAAGTGAATAAGCACTTGAAGTGCTTAATACTTAGGCAGTTGACTTTCTTTGACTTGGAAGAGAAATAAGTACAAATGGCCAAATGTGGGGCCCACAATGGTGAAAACTGATTCAAATAAGTTATATGAACAAGTTTAAGCAAGTGTTACACAAATAAGCTAACTGAATAAGCTAAAACACCACAATAAGCACTTTGCTTATTTGGTTCTGAGACAGAAGTTGGGACAATCTTTTGGGACAATTCCAGGCGGGGTCCACAGGTCAAATGGTCAAAAAAATGGTCAAAACACCAACCCTGGTATGAGGCGGTTGAATGGTTCAAGTTTTGGTCAGTGGGACCCACTAGGGTGGTCACAATGAACCACCAAAGTGGTGGTTGTGACTGAGTCAACTGGTGCAGCAAGTGACTTCCAGGGGTAAAATAGTCCAACAGAAAAAATCATAAAAATCAAACAATGGTGTGAATCAAGAGTTCTTCTGGTAGACTTTAATCACAACAAGTTTCAAGACCTAAAACAATCCACAAAAATCACAATAATTCAAGCTATTTTTGGTTTTTCTAAGATGGTGCACTTTTGACTTTTTAGAAACTTTGAGATTTGACTTAATTGAACTTCAAACACAGATTTGATGGTTGATTTATGTTTGTAAACCCTAAGTAAAGCTGTCTCAAGTGATATTATCTAGTTTTAAGTTAACTACAAGAGATTGAGACTTTAAAACACCCACAGTTGGACTGTGGGTACAATTTGTTGTAATTTTGACTTTCACCCAAAGGGTAACTTGATTTTAAGGTTCCTTTATCCTAATTAACTCTAATGTGGTATGACTGAACCAGAAATGACAACCAAACTCTCCTGAGTCTTCTTGAAAGGCTTATGCCAAACACCCCTTTTGGTGACTGATGTGAGGATTTTCAATATGTAAAGGTGTTTTAGCTTATAAACTCAGTTGATGCTTATCTAATATGGCAAATTAGATCTCTTTAAACATACATCTGTTCCTAGAGTTAAACTAAAATTCAGACTTTCATTCAATTGAAAAAGTTTACAACAGGTTGAAATAACACTAAAACTATCTAAAAATACAATCTACACCCTTTCTAAGGCTTCCATGAGCTTAATATATAATACGACATAAAAATAAGACCTCCCTCTTCCCACATGGCTTCCTGGTCCAATTTGAGAGTCCCAAAGTGCTTCATGTTGACTCTTGACCAAATCCCATCCATCAATTTAAGCTTTGATCAATCTTGACCCTTGATTGTATTTTCCCGCCAAATATGAAACGGCCAAATATTAGTGGGACGGGTGAGAGTTGTTGTGGTGAATTTATTGTGGTGGGATAGGTTGGTGGGGCATATTAATTGGGGTGGCTCTTGGTTGGAAAAAGGTGAGGAGGGGGGGGGGGACATGGAACCTGGAAAACGGGGGAAAAAGGGGTAGGGGATGGAGTTGACTGGGTGTTTGACCCATGTTGACTATTTGACCCTGGTTAGATTTATTATAAAATGGGATGGGCTGGGATGGTTTGGGCCTGGGTGTTTTTTTTTGGGTTGGATTTGGTTTTGGGTAAAATAATAAGAAAGGGTCCGGTTGGTTTATTAAGTAACAAGGACCAATTTTGTAATTTTCCCAATTGTGAGGGCTGATTTTGTAATTTTCCCATATTGCTTCAAAGGACCAAAAATGCCAATTACCAACAAACCAAGAACCAATTTTGCCATTTTTCATATTTCAAAATTTCCCAGGGACCTATTTTGCCATTTTTGAATTCTCAGGGACTAAACATGTAATTTTGGAAAACTTATGACCCAAGTGTAATGTTTTGTGATTTTTGACTTTTAAAAACCTTGGGTTGACTTTTCCTTTCAAAATAAATGCATAGGGACTAATTTTGACAAGTTTTGAAACTTGGGGGACTGAAACTGCCAATGTTGCAAACTTTGATCGTTTTTCATTTGTTTTTGCTCATTTTGCTTTTAAAACATATAAAACACAATCCCTGTGATAATTTAAGTATTCTGATAACTTTTTTGATTGTTTTTGTATGTTTTGGCAGTTTAAATACGTCAAAAATGATGAGTGTTTGAGCACTCATCAATTACCAATTATGGATTTTCCACGGCCTTTACCACAAGCCATAATCTTGTCGGCTAGCCAACTCATTTGCTTTATGGGATATGGCGAGTTGATTTACCATACAATTTTTGGCAAATTGCAAGCCATCAACGGGTTTGAGATGTCTTTACCAAGAGCCGTTTGCTCCTGGACTAGCCAATCCATTTGTCATTTAGACTTTGGCGGACTGATTACCACAAAAATTTTGAGCTTTAGTGAAAAATTTTTAAAAATTTTGGTCAAAAACGGGTGTATTATATAGTAAAATGTGATAAAATTCGCTAGAATAGCGAAATACCCCCCACACTTAGAATGAATATTGTCCTCAATATTCAAAGTCCCGGCTATTATGCCGATTCCTTGAACGTAAAAGGGGAACATTACAAGCTAAATGTGGAAACATCATTTTGTTTTTCACTTTATTTGTAACCACAATAGGGGTAATTCCCCCACACTTAGGGTGAAAACCCTAAGTACATGCTACTGTTTTTGTTTACCGAGTCGCTAGCTTGACTCGACCCCGAATTCATTTGTCCTTGGGGAAGCATGATGTGCAAGAGACAATCACCATCGGCCTTTCATTCAAGATGTTTGGACAAACATTTGAAGCACGTGAAAGTTCCACACCGATGAGATATACAGACCCTGGCTCAAAAGAATGATACATGGAAATGCCGGGATCAAATATAGTGTCTTCATTCCCGAAGGAGTGAAGAACAGGAGAAGTCACCCTGTAGGTGAAGAAAAGGAAGAAAACCATGATGAAAATCATGATAAGATCTTCTTCCTCTAAAGCAGGCTCATTAGCCTGATTTTGGATTTCAAAGGTTAAACTCGTTTGGTTTGAAAACATCCCGGGAGGGTGGGTGGGATTTTGTAAATTTTCATGATTTAGTGCATTTCCCCCCGGGCTATCATACTCTGGAGGAGTCATGATATGAGTAAGTTCACAGGAGAACTCATCGAAAGTGAATGAATCATATTCGGAACTGATGTGCGTGAGTTCACAGGAGAACTCATTGAAGGTAAATGATTCATAATCGGGGAGAGAATTATGAGAATGAGAATTGGTACTGCCACTAATTTTCTCTCCCATAGGATCAATAGTAAAGGCTTCAAACTCCGGAATAGGATCATCGGAGAAAATGTTACTATCCTTAATGGGGATAGGAGATGAAATAGGTTTCTTTTTGAAAGCCTCGATTTTAGAAATGAGGAGATTGACTTTCACTAATGTTGTACGAAGTGCTTCATCCTTGATTTCAGTGTCAATCTCATCATTCTCTTCTTCTAAGCTAACTAGCTGAGAAGGTAATTCTTCCACATAACTGATGTCTCCACAAGATAACGAATCGTCATCATTTGAATCAGAGAACATCTCAACATCATCATTCGGGAAGACAAGAGGAGGAGGGATATCACACATATGATCAAAAGTTCCCTGTGACTCTCCTGGGATTGGGACAAGGTTCTCAGCACTAGACTTTATGAATTCGTCCGATTCCTTTTGAGGAATAGTGCTAAGATGCTCATCTCCCATGATCAGAGAGTGAGTGTGAACTTCGGGTGTGATAACAGCATACTGAGGGAGTTGAGAAGGACTAGCAGTCATGGTTTCTACAAGTTCCATGATTTCTACTGCTAGTGATTCAATCATATTCTTTTCACCCTGTATTTCTACTGCAGCAGTTTCAACTAAAGTTGAATCAAAAGGTTTCTCAGATACCTTTGGGATTGGAACAAGGTCATCAAATTCCTCAAGAGGATTGATTTTGACTTCCTTATCCCCCATTGGCAAGATATCTAGAGTTTCCTTAGGGTTTACCTCTTCAAATGGTTCATCCTCATCACTTTCATCCTCAAGATAAAATGAGTTAACAAGAGTCTTTTGTTTTCTAAGAATCAAATCCTTAAGACAGTTTATACTATCTTGAATGGTCTTGTTGACTTGATTTTGATTCATAATCATTTTAGTAATCAATTCAGCTCTAGCCAACTCGTCCTGAGGCGGTGGGTGAGGGTTTGTGTATTGTGAGGGCTGGTTAAAACCAAATTCATGATTGTTACAAGGAACCTGTTCATAGACAAACTGATTCCTAATTTGACAATCAGAGCTGTAGTGTGGGCCACCACAGTACTCACAACAGAAAAACTGTTGAGTCTGACTTGGTGTATTTTGATACGAAGCATTGTTAAGATTTGGATAATATGATTCTTGCTCGTATGAATGTGATGGGTAGTTGGAAAAATTTGAGGAGTTGTTGAATGAGTTCTGATTAGGATCATAAGCAAATGAATTCCTCGACCCACAAAACAAACAACTCCCGTCTCGAATATCATTACCACATTGTTCACATGTACACCAACGACATGGAAAACCGAAAAGCGGCTCACCACAACCAACACAAGGAACAAAATCAGGAGGTGGGACAAGTGGTGTGCTCTGAGAGCTAGGAATTTCCACCACTTCCGTTATGGTCTCGGGTTTTTGAATGTGAAGATTAGGCAAGTCGTTATTTTCAGTCACAGCTCTAAGCTCTTGGTTTTTGCTTATAACCGTATATCGTGAAAGGTTGGGAGCAATTGTGAGCTTAGACTTTTGGACAACCGAAGGTTGGACGTATTTAGCACTTCCATAGTCAGAGGAAAGTACAGGGTCCTTTGTCACCCCGGTTTCTCGGTCCATTTTCCTTATCGGAGATGGGATGGGAATCGATGGTCCATCATAATCAACACGACATCTCGACATTTTTGACAAGGCCTGAAGTTTTTCAATGTTGATCTCAAAGGCCTTTTGTTCAAAGAAATCGTCATCGAGAGATGCCATTAATTACAGGACAAGTGAAAGAAGTTAGAATCTAAAGGATAGAGGGTAAAAGGATGAAGAATCAAAAAGGTGAGAGGGTAAAGGTGAATATTTTTGGTATTTTTGAGAAACATGCTTAGTGCACATGCACTAAAAACAATTTTTCAAAACAAATTCGAGGCAAAACCACAGTGAACTTAAACCAATAATCACAAGTGAATGACTTCTTTGAAAAAGGTACACCACTCACAGGGATACAAAGGCAAGTTTTAATCTTTTGTTTGGGAACTTATTATGTCCACACCCCAGCTGGTAGGTGTTCAGCCTTGGTTTGCGGTGGTAAGATTTTATGTATTTATTAATTTGAAAAACTGTTTTAGGCTTATGGGTGTGTGTGCAGAAAACTTTGAGAAATATTTTTGGAACAGATTCGTTAACCGAAATCGTTCTTTTAAGATTACTCGCAGGCTGTCGGGAGGAAGTAAATAGGTTTCCTCTTCAGTTTGCAATTTAATGTCAGAACTTACCTTAAACCAACTGTTTCAGGTTGTAATCTTAAAGAAAACGAAGTAATTTAACTTCACAGTTTATTTTGTTGTGTTTTTTTTTTGGGTGTTTTTAACACTTTAGGAAAAGTGTTAATGAACTTTTTTGATATGATTGAATTTTTACAAAAAACTTTTTACAAATTGTGTGAAATTTGTACAGGGAGGGTTTTGAAAACCACTAAACTTAAAACGATTTTAAAAACACGCAACAACCTCCCCGGCAGCGGCGCCAAATTTTGATTGGTCCCGAAACGGTCAGATATTATTGACCAAGGTCAATAAGCCAAAGACAGCCTCGTTCCAATTCTCCGGTGATAGTACAGTGTGTCCCCGGGTCGTTAAGTCCCAGCGAGATTGAAATGGTGCTTTGGAAATCATTTTTGGGAATGAGTGGCACTGAGGACAGTAGCCAAGATGATATGGAATTGATTTTGCTACTGATATTTTGGTATTTGTACAATGAGATAATATTCACAAATAACAGATATACAGGTTTATGCACAAATTCACAAATAGGGATCAGGTAACAGACAGGAAAAGTGAGTTTTGAACAATTACAAACAACAGGGGGTGCAAGTGAAACTTTTGAAACTTAATATTTAAAATGAAAATGAAATTATAAAAATGATTATTTTACTATTTAAATATTACTTAATTAATAAAACTATTTTAAAATCAAATTTAAATTAACCAAAAATTACAAAGATTACAAATTAAACTAAAAACTTGCAAAAACAATTTCTAAACTTAAAAATGAACTTGAAGAAAGTATAAAAAATAAAAATAAATATTTTTGTCTTTTTATGAGTTTTTAATTAATTAAAAGCTATTTATATTAATTAAACTAATTAAACTATTTTAATTTACTATTAATACTAAATTAACTTAGAAAATTATGTAAACTATTTAACTATCACAGGAATCCTAAAAAATTACAAAAACTTCTAAAAATTATATTTTAGGCTATTTCACTAATTAATTACCTTTTACTTAATTTAAATCAAATTTAAATATTTAAAATAAGAAAAATGGAAAATGAACAGTAGAAACTGAAAATATATTTTCTAAAACTCTATTATATTATATTAGAGCTAGGAAAAATATAAAAACTAGGTTTCTCTTTATAAAAACTAAATATGCTATTTAATACTTAATATTAATTAATAATCAAGAAAATTAATATTAAATCTAATAAATACTAAATGACAAAATAAAAATCTGAGGAAATTACTAAAATTACTTTAATATATAAGGTAACTAATAAAAATATAAAAAAACTAAGTGCTTAAAAAACTTTAAAAATGAAAATTAAAATTTAAATTACATTAAATAGAAACTATCACTTATTATTAAATTGGATTTTTTGGATTTTTCTTTTTGAAAACTATTTTACACCTAAAAACAAACAACTTTTGTGAAATCAACTTTTTTATAACTTAAAAATAAGCTCTGTGGAAGCTTATTAGCTCCACAGTTGACTTTTGTTGACCAAGACAAGAATTAAGCTAAATTGGACTTAAGTGTGACCCACTATGATTAATTCTGGTTCACATAAGTTATTTGAACAAGTTTAAGCTAGAAAAAGCCAATGGGGATCACAGAATAAGCCAATAAGTCACATTAAGCACTTGGATTTCTTATACTTAACTGAAAAATGGGACAGAATTCAAGGCTATATCTAAGTGGGGTCCACAGTGATTGAGGTCAAAACAATGGTCAAATCTTAAAGCCTACTAGGATGGGGGTTGAAAGAGACCAATTGGTGGTTATGGGGCCCACTGAGGTGGCCAGAAAACCACCACCAAGTGGTGGTGTTGCTGATGTCTGCTGGTGCAGCAGGGGAGGGCTCAGCCCTGCAGCTGACTTTGGGAGGGTGTGGGGCCCAATACAAAAATCCTAAAAATGAAAGGAAGGTGGGAAATTGGAGAAGAGGTGGGAGACTAAATATCCTAATAAGCACAAGGCATGACTCTCAACACAAAATTCTACATAAATCCTTGAAATTTTGAGATTTTCTTAAAAAGTGTAATTTGACTTTTTAAGATCTATTGCTACTTTGACTTTGGTGAGGTTTAAACTGATTCTAATGACTAGATATGTAATAATAAGTGATACTAAGACTAAAATAAGCAATTACAACAACTTGTGGACTAGTATGAAAAGTTTTGGAACCTACTGTTCCAACAATTAAGATTTGAGGGGGGTTTGAAGTGATTTTTGACTTTTTGCTATGTAAGACCTAGTTTTTATGTTGTAACTAGCCTATGTGATCCTAAGGAATGTTGTCTAGCCCAAACTCAAATATTGAAACACCATGGGTCACTAAGAACCCTACTGAACCAAACACCCCTTTAGTGTTGTATGTTTTCATATAACACTAAAAACCATGGATTTTAATATTAATTCTACTGATTTTATTATTGAAACAGTTCACCTAATTATTAATAAAGCTAATTGAGCTTGAGGAAACCACTGATAACAACAAGAGCATAAAAATACATAATATGCTATTTATGTCAGTTAGATTTAAAACCAAAACAACAAAGGATTTCTATGAACAAATCCAACTTATTAAGCTATAAATAGGCTAAAGAACATTAAATAAGCATAAGAAAAATGTTAGGAATTAAATAAGCACAAGAATCAGAAGATTCAGCATAAAGGTTTAATGGAAATACGACAAGTATGATTCTGCTGATAAAGCACAAAGCGAGTTTCCACTGAAGGAGATTCTGCTGAAGACTATTTCCACTGAAGGTGATTCTGCTGCTGAATCCTACTGCTGATGAATACTGCTGCTTGATTCTGCTGCTGCTATGACTCTGCAGCTATGACTCATAACAAACAGCTGTGTAGATAAGAATGACTTATTCAACACTTGCATAATAAGATAATATCTTAGTTCTAGTCATCAAATTGAACACTCCAAGTGAGTTGTTTATCCTAGATACATAATGTATCTTGTATGACTAAGCTAGAATAGTGATTAGTCATAAGCTAGTTATTTGTTGAGTCATGTAGTTTGTAAAAGATATTTCCTTGGACTATAAAAGGAAAATCTTAGATATGTAGATAGAGAGTGACAATGCCATACACAACTCTCATATACAGACAATAGAAAGAACAAACATAAGATTCAAGGTCTTTGTAACCCTAGTGATAAGCTAAAGATCACTCGTATTATTTTGTTTTGAATAATATTGAATCGTTTGGTGTTAACTATTCCATTTCCATAACAATAAACATAAATCTTCTAAGTGTGGTTAAGTAGATTCCGCATACTTAATCATATTCACACAAACATATCTCATACACAAAGAACGAAGGTTTAACCACCTTACCGTGTAATCGACCCTCAACAAGTGGTATCAGAGATACAGGTTGATATTTTTGTTTTAGAAGAAGAAGTTAGAAATGGATGTTGAGTCTATTCAAACAAATGTTGCTGCTAAGTTACCAATGCTCAAACAGAATGAGTTTGAGATGTGGAGGTTAAGAATAGAACAATATTTTCAAGTGCAAGATTATGCACTGTGGGAAATCATTGAAGATGGAGATTCTTACAAGCCTACAACCACTACATCAACAATTGATGGTAAGGAAGTTGATAAGCTACAAACCAAGCCACAAACTGCAGAAGACAGAATTAAGAAGAAGAATGACCTAAAGGCCAGAAGCATGCTGATGATGACCATTCCAAATGATCAACTTATAAACTTCAGCAAATTCAAAGATGCAAAGTCACTATTTGAGGCCATTATTGCAAGGTATGGTGGGAATGAAGCCACCAAGAAGACCCAGAAGACTCTTCTTAAGCAACAGTTTGAAAATTTCACATCAACCAACCATGAATCTTTAGACCATATGTTCAACAGGCTACAGAATATTGTGAGTCAACTTGCTATTCTTGGAGTTGAAATACCTCAAGAAGATTTAAACTCAAAATTTCTGAGAAGCTTACCTGAAGAATGGGCTATGCATGTTGTTGTCTGGAAAAACAAGTCAGACATTGACACCATGGATCTTATGGATCTGTATAGCAACTTTAAGATTGTTGAGCAAGATTTGAAGAAAACTGGAGGTACTAGTTCAAGCACTGGGAACATGGCATTTATGTCATCTCCTAGTAATTCAGTTCCAGTTACTAATGAAAAAGTTCATGATGTTGCAAGTGCTGCAAGTTCATCAAGCAGTACTTTTGGAATTTTGGATGAGAAAACATGTTGTGCTTTTTTCACAAGCAAACATAATGGATCCATGTTAACTCATGAAGACCTTCAAGAGATCAATGATGATGATCTGGAGGAAATGGATCTAAAATGGCAAATTTCTCTTCTTAGCATGAGAGCTAAGAAATTCTATCAAAAGACGGGGAAGAAGATCACAATCAGTAGCAATGATCCTGCTGGTTATGACAAGTCAAAGATAGAATGCTACAACTGTCACAAGATGGGACACTTCTCAAGAGAATGTAGAAGGCCAAGACAGCAAGATAGCAGAAATAGAGATGTTGGAAGAAAATCCAATACAGGGGAGATGTCTGAACCAAAAGCTATGGTAGCAATTGATGGGTTAGGTTTTGATTGGAGCTTCATGGATGATGAAGAAATGGGTTCTTCACAGATGGCTCTTATGGCATTTACTGCACCTGAGGTACATGATCATAAAACCTGTTCAAATACTTGTACTGCTCTTAAAGACTTAAAAATCTTAATTAAACAGTATGATGACCAAAAGGTTCGATACGCCAAATCTGATCTAGATTGTTTCAATTATAAAAGTGGTTTAGAATCTGCAGAGAGGCAAATCCTACACTATAAAAGGAATGAACTTACCTTTACTGATGCTAAAACTTTACTTGAAAATGATAATCAATTTAAAGATCAAATCATTGAGGCTTTAAAAGAAGCATTGGATAGGGTTAAGACTGAAAAAGAAAACATTCAATTGACTAAAGAGAAGCTTGAACATGCTTCTAAAAATGTAAACAAAATAATAGACAGTCAAGTGAATAATAAAGTTAAGTCAGGATTAGGATATAATGCAGCCCCACCCCCTTATAGAGGTATCCCAAAACCCCCAGGGATAGACCTAGAGCATTCAGGATTACCTGAATTTCAGCTACCTGAGTTACAATATGGAGTTCAACCAAACTCTAACATAGTAGCTGATGAGCCTAAGAAAGAAAGTAAATGTTCATGTAAAACATTACTTTTTCAGGACAAGGTGTCCTTTGTAAATAAACAGGTTATGTCTAAACCTGAAGTGGTTAAGAAAGCAAGAACAAGAGTTTCTAAGATAGTCAAACACAATACTGATAGGCCTAAAACCAATGAAAAATATGTTAGGCAACCAGTTAGATATTGTGAACAATATAGAGTCATAAACAAGCCCAGAGGAAACCAAAGAAATTGGAATAACCTCAAGTCTTACCAACTAGGTGATGACTTTGCTTTTCACAATAAAGCTTGTTTCATTTGTGGTAGTTTTGACCATCTTGCAGCTTTCTGTAACCAATGGGTATCTGGGTATGAAAGTAATAGAGTGAACTACAAAAGGCAAACACCTAAATCTAATTTTCACTCTAATTCTAAAAGATCAAAACCCAAATCAGTCACAAAAACTGTTCCTGCTGAAAGGAAAATGGTTTCTGCTGAAAAACCATATATGATTGTTTACCCAAAATCAACAATTAAGGGTGCAAAAACAACTTTCAAACATGCATCTAATATTGTTCAAAGGCCCATTCAATCAAAAGCAGTGGTCCAAAAACAAGTTTGGAGACCAAAGGGTACAACTACAAAGCTAGCAGTTTCTTCTGCTAAGCATACTGCTGCTAAGGGTAACAGGGCAAATGCTGTTAAGGCCTCAGCATGTTGGATTCTTAAATCCAATGTTGCATCAACAGTCCTCAAGAGATTACATTTCATTGATGCAAGAGGCAGATCCAAGTCAGTGTTGGCTTGGATCCCCAAAGAAAACTAATTCTTTTAATTTGTGCAGGGACATTCACCAACAGATCATAAAGATCAAGGATATTCAGATAGTGGGTGTTCAAGGCACATGACAGGCAACATGTCTTATCTTTCCAACTTTCAATCAATTGATGGTGGATATGTTACCTTTGGAGGAGGAATTGGTGGAAAGATTACTGGTAAAGGTACTATCAAAACCAGTAAATTAGATTTTGAAGATGTGTTTTATGTGCAAGAGCTTAAGTATAATCTCTTTAGTGTCTCACAAATGTGTGACAGAAAGAATAATGTTCTTTTTACTGAGACTGAATGTCTTGTACTTTCTCCTGATTTTAAGATGCCTGATGAAAGTCAAGTACTTCTTAAAATTCCTAGGAAGGGCAATATGTACAGTGTTGATATGAATAACATTGTTTCTAAAGATGCTTTAACTTGCCTTGTTGCAAAAGCCACATTAGATGAATCTATGTTATGGCATAGGAGACTTGGTCATATTAACTTCAAAACCATAAATAAGATTGTTAAGAATGGTTTGGTAAGAGGTTTACCTCAAAAACGTTTTGAAAATGATCAAACATGCATTGCTTGTCTTAAAGGCAAACAACACAAAGTCGCTTGTAAGCCCAAGATTTTTAACTCTATCAATCAATCATTGTTTATGCTTCATATGGACTTATTTGGACATGTTTCAGTAAGTAGTATAATGCATAAGAGATTTTGTCTAGTTGTTACTGATGACTATAGTAGATTTACATGGGTATTCTTTTTAGGTACTAAGGATGAGACATCAAACATCCTTAAGACTTTCATTCCAGAGATAGAAAACCTAGTAAGCAAAAGAGTAAAAGTCATTAGATGTGATAATGGAACAGAATTCAAAAATAGAGTTATGGATGATTTCTGCAAAGAAAAAGGTATTAAGAGAGAATTTAGTGTTGCTAGAACTCCTCAACAGAATGGAGTAGCTGAAAGAAAGAATAGAACACTAATAGAAGCTGCTAGAACTATGTTAGCTGATTCAAAGTTGCCTATAACTTTTTGGGCCGAAGCAGTCAACACTGCTTGTTATGTTCAGAACAGAGTTTTAATAGTACAGCCTCACAATAAGACATCATATGAACTTTTTAGAGGTAGAACTCCTGCAATAGGATTTCTTAGACCTTTTGGATGTCATGTGACAATTCTGAATACCTTAGACCATTTGAGAAAATTTGATGGTAAAGCAGATGAAGGTTTCTTTGTTGGATATTCTCTCAATAGCAAAGCTTTTAGAGTATACAACATAAGAACTAAGAGAGTAGAAGAGAGTCTACATATAGAGTTCTTAGAGAACAAGTCTAATGTAGAAGGTCAAGGACCAAAATGGCTATTTGATCTTGAAACTCTAACCCATTCAATGAATTATGTGCCTGTTGTTGCAGAAACTAATGATTTTTCAGGTTCTCAAGCAACAGATGAGGCAAGGTTAGACAAGAAGACACATCAAGATTATGTGATGATGCCAATATGGTCAAATATAAGTGTGGAATCAACTTCAACAAATGGTGAATCTTCTTCTGGCAAAGCTAAAGAAGATGTTGAAGATAAAATCAGAGAAGGAAGAACAGAAGAACAGCAAAATGTTCCTGCTGATGAGCAAAATGTTCCTGCTGATGAGCAAAATGTTCCCGCTGATGATCAAACAATTCCTGCTGATAAGCAAATTGTCTCTGCTGATAGTCCTTCAGAAGAAACAAAATCAGACTTTTCAGAAGATGAGGTGGATTTGTGCAATATTCCATCTGATTATCAAGTTCCTTCCACTCCACAAACACGAATTCACAAAGTCCACTCCCTAGAAAATGTGATTGGAGATGTACAATCTGGTGTGAAGACAAGACAACAATTGATGTCTTCAGATCAAAAAGGGATTCTTGATGCCCTTTATGCTTCAAAGCAACATGAGTTTTCAAACTCTTGTTTGTTTGTATGTTTTCTCTCACAAGAAGAACCAAAGAATATTCATAAAGCCCTAGAGAATTCAAGCTGGTTAGAGGCTATGCAAGAGGAGCTTCTTCAGTTCAAGATTCAAAAGGTCTGGGTGCTAGTTGATTTACCTAGTGGTGTAAGGGTAATTGGCACTAGATGGGTTTTTAGAAATAAAAGGGATGAAAGAGGCATAGTGATTAAGAATAAGGCTAGATTAGTAGCACAAGGGTACACACAAGAAGAAGGGATAGACTATGATGAGGTTTATGCTCCAGTAGCTCGAATTGAGGCAATTAGGCTTTTCTTAGCTTATGCTTCATTTATGAACTTCACAGTTTACCAAATGGATGTCAAGAGTGCATTTTTATATGGTTCAATTAAAGAAGAAGTGTATGTTACACAACCTCCAGACTTCACTGATCCTGACCATCCAGACAAAGTGTACAAGGTAGTTAAAGCTCTATATGGCCTACATCAGGCACCAAGAGCTTGGTATGCAACACTAGCTTCCTATTTATTAGAGAATGGATTTCAAAGAGGAAAGATTGATCAGACACTTTTCATCAAACAGCACAAGAAAGATCTTTTGTTAGTACAGGTGTATGTGGATGACATTATCTTTGGATCTACAAGGAAGGAGATGTGTTTAGACTTTGAAAAACTTATGAAAGATAAGTTTCAGATGAGTTCTATGGGAGAACTTACATTCTTTTTGGGTCTGCAAGTTAAGCAATCATCTGAAGGCATATTTATTAGTCAAGACAAATATGTTGCAGAGATTCTTAGAAAATTTCAATTTGCTGATTCAAAAATAACAAGCACACCAATGGATCTTGAGAAGCCACTTCTTAAAGATGCAGATGGAGAAAATGTGGATGTACATACATACAGATCTATGATAGGTTCTTTGATGTATCTTACATCATCAAGACCTGATATCATGTTCTCTGTTTGTGCCTGTGCAAGATTTCAAGTAACTCCAAAGGTTTCTCATTTAACAGCAGTCAAAAGAATTTTTAGATATCTAAAAGGTCAACCAAGGTTGGGTTTATGGTACTCTAGAGAATCACCATTTGACTTGATAGCATTCTCAGACAGTGACTATGCTGGTGCTAGCTTGGACAGAAAGTCAACAACCGGAGGATGTCAATTCCTTGGATGCAGACTTATCTCATGGCAGTGTAAGAAGCAAACAATTGTGGCAAATTCAACAACTGAAGCTGAATATGTAGCTGCTGCAAGTTGCTGTGGTCAAGTTCTATGGCTTCAAAACCAACTTCTTGATTATGGGTACAATTTCTTACATACCATTATACATATTGATAATAGTAGTACAATTTGCATTATTAAAAATCCAGTGCAACATTCTAAAACAAAACACATTGAAATAAGACATCATTTTATAAGAGATTGCAATGAGAAAAGGTTAATTCAAGTAATGAAAATTGCTTCAGATCAAAACTTTGCAGATCTTCTTACCAAAGCTTTTGATGTTGGAAGATTTCAGTACTTGGTAGCAAGTATTGGAATGCTTAATCTTTAAATTTTTCAATATAATGTGTTTTTGTATATAGATTTTGTTAATGCATCTAACTTTGTTATCTAAATCTACTATTAACAATATTTGAAGTTATTCATACAGTTAGTTCTATGATTATTCTAATTCAAGACAAGTACTTTGTACTTTGTTTATTTGGTTTTAGACTAACAGTTTCAGGTATGAATGTTTGAGCTGAAAAGCTATTTCAAGTGAAATCTGCTGATCAAAGCTGCTGATCATTGCTGCTGATATAATAGGTCCATGATAGAAAAAGTTTGGGACTTCAAAACTCCTTAAAACTTCTTTCTTGAAATCTGATTATGATGTTTCACATTGAATTGATAAATTAGTTGATCAGTTAATAACTGATACAACTCACTTTCTATCATTTTATACTCTCAAGTATAATGTGACTAATCTACGGATATCTGATAGAAAGAACAGCGAGCAACAGTGAATCTAACACTTGTGTTAGAGGTAACAAATGCCACGAGCTGGAAACCCTGTAAAGAAAGCCTTTTGAATAGGTTTATCTATACACAGGCGGTTATTTATAACTGAAAACATTGGTTCTCACACAACCAGAGGTTGCTTTAAACCGAAATTAGGTTGCTTTAAACCGAAATTTTGATTGAGTGTCTGTTACACACTTAATCCTTTCAAAATGGTTGTAAGCAGTATGATTTTTCATAATAAAATCATATACATACTGCTAAGGCAAAAGTTTCTTAAAAGGATTTTCAAAAGATGACTTTAAAAACCATCAAATGATGGACCATAAGTCAAAAATGTCCATTGAATCACCTCTCATAGGAGTTAACACACCTAGAAGTGATGAGGACAGAATCTTAAACTCTTAAGGAATTGATGGCTTCATGTACAAATTGTCTGAAAACATGGAAAAATGCTAGATCAGATGATGATGTTATGATTGTGAGAAAATCTTTCAAACAAGGGGAGGATATCAATATAAGATGATATTTGAATCTCAGGAGAGGAAATTCAAGCCCAGTTTAAGGAAGATTAACCAAAAGAAAAGACAAGATCATACAAGATGATGACATAGAGGTTGAAAATGACAAGAACATTCTTAAATGTTGTATTCAGAAAGGATGAAGCATTTCAAAGGAGAAAGTTCTATCTAGGTCAAAAAGTTGAAAAGATTCAATTTCAGTTCACTACGTTTGTTCATCACTTGTTGAAAGATCAGAAAGCAGATAAGTTCCAGAGAAAGATAAGTTCATTCACTCAGAAGAGAAGAAAGTTCAGATCAACCAAATCTGACAATGAAATGTTTGAAAGATCTTCACAAAGTCCTCATTTAATTCAGAAAAACATGTTTGAATGTGATTCACATGTTTAGGGGAGGATTGTTAGGAATTAAATAAGCACAAGAATCAGAAGATTCAGCATAAAGGTTTAATGGAAATACGACAAGTATGATTCTGCTGATAAAGCACAAAGCGAGTTTCCACTGAAGGAGATTCTGCTGAAGACTATTTCCACTGAAGGTGATTCTGCTGCTGAATCCTACTGCTGATGAATACTGCTGCTTGATTCTGCTGCTGCTATGACTCATAACAAATAGCTGTGTAGATAAGAATGACTTATTCAACACTTGCATAATAAGATAATATCTTAGTTCTAGTCATCAAATTGAACACTCCAAGTGAGTTGTTTATCCTAGATACATGATGTATCTTGTATGACTAAGCTAGAATAGTGATTAGTCATAAGCTAGTTATTTGTTGAGTCATGTAGTTTGTAAAAGATATTTCCTTGGACTATGAAAGGAAAATCTTAGATATGTAGATAGAGAGTGACAATGCCATACACAACTCTCATATACAGACAATAGAAAGAACAAACATAAGATTCAAGGTCTTTGTAACCCTAGTGATAAGCTAAAGATCACTCGTATTATTTTGTTTTGAATAATATTGAATCGTTTGGTGTTAACTATTCCATTTCCATAACAATAAACATAAATCTTCTAAGTGTGGTTAAGTAGATTCCGCATACTTAATCATATTCACACAAACATATCTCATACACAAAGAACGAAGGTTTAACCACCTTACCGTGTAATCGACTCTCAACAAAAAACAATAATAAGCATTATAAAGCTAAGCTACAGTAAACGTGCAAAAATATAGAAATTAGCTTACTAAGGAATTCCAAGCACAGTTGAATAACCCGAGGACCAATAACCAATCTATCACCTCCCTTGAGGTACTAAACCAAATTCCATCCAAGGTACACCCTGCTTCAAACTTCTTCTTCCATTTTTCTTGATTTCTAATTTTTTATCTATTTATTTGTATTTTTGTGATTTTTGCATTTTTTTTTACTAAGAACTGAATAGAAAGCTTAGGAAACTTTTAAAAACTTATCAGTGACTTAATTTGAGCTTATGGAATAAGAAACAACAACATTAACAAGTTTCAAGTGAATTTGTCAAATTCACTTGAAATCTGAAAATCTGAATTTAGTAATTAGAACTTGAAATTAACTTGAAATAAAGTTTGAAATACATGTAATTAACTGGATACAAGCTATTTTAATTGAAAGTACAACTGAATGAGTAAATTAAGTTACCTACGTTACACTACTCTACAACTAAAACTAACACCCTTCCACTTCTGCTTCTTCCTCAATTTATAGCCTTAAATTGTATCTTGTGGGTCCCACAAAGCATTTCCCAGCACCATTGGATGATAAATTTTTGATCTTGGTCGTTGGTGAAATTTGGCGCCAAAATGGTATTCGGCCATTTGCTCTGAGATATTGCCAAGGGGGCATTAAATGTGGCCTTGGGGTGTGTAATTGGAGGGATAAGGGAGGTGGGATGTGATGGTGGCAAGTGGTGATGAAACAGGTGGTATGGATGGGGTGGTATTACAAGGGTGAGGGTGGTTTTGGTGGGAAGGGGGTGGTTTGGTCAAACGGGTTTGACCCCGTAAATATACCAGGGTGGTTTGGTTGTTATTTTGGGCCTAGGTGTTGGGCTGGACAAAAGGGTGGGCAGGTTTAGTGTTTGGATTGGATTTTAGGTTTAGATAATAATAGGGTCCATTTGGTTTTATTAAATATCACAAGGACTCATTTTGTAATTTCTGATTTCTTGAGGGGCTGATGTTGTGATTTTTCCAAAGTTGTCACAAGGGTGTAAATTGCCAAATTTGAATAATACAAGGTCCTATTTTGATATTTTTCCACTTTTGAATTTCCAGTGACCAAAACTGCCAACTTGTGAAACTTCAGGGACCAATCATGTAATTTCTCCAAACTTTCTCACCAAGGACCAAACCTGCCATAAAAGATTAGTATAAGGACAAAATTTGTTTTTCTCAAAGTTTTAATATCCCAGGGACCATTTTTGACAATTTTCCAAACTTCAGGGACTAAACTTGACATTTTGTGAAACTTTGCACCAAAGGACTATTTTTGTAACTTTATGATTTAAAAGGACCTTTGGTGACTTTTTCAAGTTTTTAGAACAACCAGGGACTAGATTTGACAATTTTTAAAAGTTGAGGGACTGAAACTACCAATTTTGCAAACTTTGTGCGTTTTTTATTTGTTTTTGATTATTTTGCATTTGAAACACATAAAACACATTCCTGGGATATTTTCACTATTTTGATGCAATATTGAGTGTTTTTAGATGCTTTGGCAGCTCAGAAAAGGTAAAAATGATAAGTATTTACACACTCATCAATGCTACAGAAGCATGATCGTGCTCCAGAGATCGAAAGGTTGCGTGCGATGCCTCAAGACCATCCAGCTATCACAGTCGGTCTATAAACTCTAATAAGCAACGATGAAGCAGATCTGCAACTTCATGTCGCCTTGAAGATGGTTAGGGAACAAGTGTTGTAGGTGTGGGAGGAGAAGTCAGATTTCATCGACAATTACCAGTCTATATAAAAGCTTCATGGCTATCGTTGCATGCTCTATGTATTCGTATTGTTTTGTATTCAATAATGATTTTTAAGTAATGGTTATATTTTTAAAATATAAGGGGTGTTTTGTTAATTTTGCATTTTGGAATTCAAAAAAGTAACTAATATTACAAGGGCCAAAAGTGTATTTTTTTTAATAGAACGCAGCTTAACGCTGCGTTAAAACCTTAACTCACCACGTTAACAATGTATTGCCTTTCATATCCGGTAAGGTATAACGCAGTCAAAATGAGGGTGCGTTAAGTTTTAACGCAGGGGAAGGGCAACTTACCATTTGCTCTAAGGGTGGGTTTTGAATGAATCTATGACAAATTGAGCTATCTTACATTTTCGGCCACAAATGACATCTTATCTCTCTCATATTTTTTCCAAATAACAATGTTAAATTCATTGTTAATTTTTAAATTATATAAACTTTTAATTATTTATTCATTTTTTCTCTTCTTAATTTCTATCAAACCATTCCTAAACCTAGATCCGATTCTAAACCCATCCGCAAACCAAACGCACCCTAAGAAATAGCCAAACTCCAGCAGAAAAATATTCTTTTTAAACAAAAACGACAAGTCATTAAGTCAACAACCTTTGTTGCAACTTGTAAGTTGGTTCACAATTATGATGAAAACTAATAATGTTTGCACATGTACAACTACAATTTTTTTAGCTTTTTTTTTTGAACGGTTACTTTCTTTCAAGGGAAATCCATGTCCAATTTGAAACCCGATGGGGGGAAAACCTTCAACTTAAGCCGCCTGAAGGCACGACACTTAAATTGAAGTAAACCCTGCCTTCTCCAGATTCGAACCCTGGTGGGTTGAAACCTTCATTGAAGGACTTTGAAATCGTACCGACAGGGCAGTGGTCCACAAGGGAGGACTTCCCGGTTTAGTCACCCAATCCGGTACTACTCTCCACTAGACACGCTTAACTGAATAAGACATGCCCAGTGGACCTATATTGATTTTGCAACTAGTTTGGTGCTCCGTGCTAAGTCAAAACTATATTATACATACCCGCATGTATGATTACATATGTATGAATCATTCATATAGCCTAGTTCATATATTTTACATTCAAGTAGTTAGCATTATGTAGTTAAATAATACATGTACGCCCATAACCTGATTGAAAGCATGAAAACTGATGAGTATCCGGTCACACAACCTTGACAATGAGATGAAACCCGCCCAAACTTCAAAAACAGTGCTCGGCCACGCAAACAAACCTAGTTAGCATTATGTTAAATAGGTTGACGAAGGAAGAACTCTTCAACCTTAAGTAATTACGGAGTATCATAATTAAGTTACTATACGCACGAGCTGTTGTTTTTTCCTATACGGACTACAAAATAGATGCATGCTTCTATTATGATATCAATTTCATTGCAAAGTTAGAAGTGAATATACGATTTAAAACATTATAGTGCATCGATCATACTGATGATATCTATGCAATAATGCATATTTAATAAATTTAGATGATACAATTGAAAAGAGCTAGAGCGGAATATTTAGTTATATCACATGATCAATAAACATTTCCATGATGAACAAAAACACAGCTCACATTTGTTGTAGCCTTTGCCACTTTTCATTGGTATTTCCAAAAAGATAGATTCAAAAAACCATCATATTTCAAGATGATCTCAACTTACCAAGAGAATTACACATGAAATAAACCTTATTTTTAATATAATCTTTACTTGATTCATTATATTAATCTTCAGCAAAAGTACTCATGCCTTTCTTTCCTTTGTTTCTTTTCCTTCGGCTGCTACTATAGCAACCACTCGAAGCCACAGCATCATTTCCATGATCGTTTCGCAGATTTCCATCGTTAAAAATTAGTGGCAAGTCGTTAAGGTCTTCGTGATCATCCACGGTGGCTATACGAATACATGAACATCTTTGTAAGGACGCGAAAAATGCATTAGCAACACCATTCACGAGCCACATAGCCACCCCATCTAACTTTGCACACCCATGGTTCGATGTTGATCGAACGCTTGGCTCTACTTGGCCCGGTCTAGTGTGGAAAAAGGTGGTAGTAGTTGCCATATGTAATACTATACACAAAGACACACACAAGAGAGAGTTGTGGATCAATGTGAGAGAGTATATAAAGAAATAAGCGTGTTTGACAGGTTTTAACAAGTTGTTTGGTGCATTTCCTTTAGATAAAAATAATATTAATATAGTTCTATTATACTTTCGTTAGTGTTAATGATGATTATTTTAGGAGGCTGGTCATTTAGGTAATTATCATAATCATTTGACAAGGAGAAAGTGAAACATAAATAGGTAAAATGAACAAGTCATGATGATGAAGGTAATTTGATTAATACTACTATTTTTTATTTGACTTTATATGCATGTGACACTAAAGGTAGGTTTGCGGCCGGAGCTGGAGCTTACATTATACATTGGAAGTTGGGGCTTATGTTGAATTGTTTGACGAATTAGTTAGATCTGAACCTTATTAATGTAAAATCTCATAAGAATACATTTAAATTAGATTCAGATGTATTCCTAGCTTTTACGTGATCATCTAATATATTTTGAAAAATATTTAAGCAATTTGACTAACTAAAAACTCCAATAAGCTCGTTTCAACTGGGTTATACTGAAGCTTATGGCTTACAAATCCTTAGTAATATTTCTTGTATTCTTTTATAGAAGAGAAAATTCCGTCCACGTCGTGGACATGGCAAAACTTCAAATTTACGTTAATATTTTTTGCAAAAAGTCACCATCATTCTCAAACTTTTTAATATTGATATAGCGCAACAAAAAAGTTTTCAAGTTGTAGTTACTGATTTTGTTTGTTTTCAAAATTTTTCCCCTTTTTTTTTTGTGCGTGTGTCTTCTATATCAATCCGAATGCATTATTTTGTTCCTATGTATTCCAGATATCCAACACATCCATGATCAAGATAGCTTTTTTTCTTTTGCTATCACTCAATTATATATCTCAGATCTTTCAATTTCTATAAATCAATAAAGTACCACTCCGTAAGGTTAACATGATTAAAACCTTTCATAGTCGTCATACATATCGATCATCAACCGAATGTCGACTTATATGTTAGAGTTTGACAATCAATATAGCACATACGCGGAAGCAAGGATCAATTATAACACGTATAAAGATAACTAAAACATAAATAAGAACATACCCGATGCACTTCAATAAACCTTGAACTTGTGTAAAATAGATCAATGATAAACCCCTTACCGTTTTGTTTATCGATCTCTTAATAATTACTAAAGTAAGTAATTACCTCGTTTTTGTACACACAAACTCCCAACTAATAAAGGTTTGATGCAAGTAAACAAAACACTATTTTGGTTTAACCAAAATCGACCCAAACACCCTAGGAGGGGGGGGGGGGGGTGGACGATCGGCCAAGAAAGAAAACAAGGAGAAAAGGTTTTAGGGTTTTGTGTGTGTGCACAAAAGATATGAAACCCTAACCCTTAGCCTTGTATATATACTAGAGTAAACTTGGAGGACAAGTTGGATGTGGGTTAGGCTTCCTCTCCCCTTGCTCGACCGGCCTAGGCACCCCATGGGGTGTTCTAGATCCTTCTTAACTCCCAAATTACATTCTAGTCCTTATCTTTCGTTACTAATGATAGTTAGTCCATACGGTTAATAACTAACGACCATTTAGTCCATTAAGTGTTTATAAATATATATATACGATACATTTAATATATATATATTTATTATACATTATTCTTGTTTGTAAAGTGTGCAATCCCGAGGTCTCGGGTTCGATACTAGACATTTACATATTAATGTTTATACGTAACATTTAACATTATATAGCAGGGATTGACCGATGCCAATGTTTGCGCTAGCTCACAGACACATCTTACCTTTTTGTTATTGGTTTAAATTAATATTGGAAATTACTATTACATTATAGTTAGGAAAATGAAATAACGATAAAATATAATGTATAAGAAAGGAAAGTATATTACGAAAGGGGGAGTTTATACGGACCTTCTCATAGGGGCGGGGTTTCGTGAGGCCTTGTGCATTGCGGGTTTGTACGGTATGTATCTATTGAAATAATATCTTTTAGCAAGCTTCTGATACTTCAGGGACTATTATGGAAATATTTTTAGCCTATTGGTTACTAATGCTAACTTTTATCCAAGTTTGTTAATGTTCTATTTGTGCAGGGTTCATTGTGTAAATTGGTGGGCTATATTAGCTGGGTTCCAAGCTACGGTTTCTCATTCAGTTGGTTTTTATCTCTCAAAGTTATCACGCAGTATTCTCTCATATTGTTCTGGGTTTATATTGGGTTTCTGGATAGTTTGTGTATCTCAGTTTATTAAGATCATCTTGATCTTTAGTTTTAGGTTTGGTTTATTGTTTCAGTGATATTAGTGTGTGAGTATTGTATAGATAGCACTCGATAGGAGGACTATCTTGTTTCTCTTTGTATTGTAAGGCAAGCACTCGTTTGAGGACTTGTCAACTGTGTTTATAGTTATAATAAAAGTAATCACCATGGGGTGGTTGGTTGGGTGATTAAGATCTGTGTTTTGATACCATTTTTACATGGTATCAGAGCCCTAGGTTCTAATCTGGTTTGGGTTCTGAGTGATTCTTGATTTTATCAATTTTAGGGTTTTCTCTTGAAACCCTAATTTTGGGGGGTTTTTGGTTCTTGGATTAATTGGAAGCAATTGGTGGTGGTTTCTTGGAGAATCAACTTTCTATTGTTGATTCTTGGGTTTGATTTTACAAAACCCTAATTCAGAATTTGGGGGTTTTTTGAAATCTTGTTGGTTGATTGATTCTGGGTTGATTCTTGGATCAATTACTCTAGACTAAGTGAATCTAGAGTGGTTGATTGGTTCTCCGCTGCATTTTCCGTATAGCACTGTAAGTTCTGGTTTCTTCTCTTAAGAATAACCAGGTTTTAGTTAAGTGGGTGCAAACGAGTTGATTAACATCTTGATCTGCCATCATAGAGTGGTACGAATACCTGCTCTGGTCAACTCCAGTTCACTTGACTAGGCCTAAGTCTGTTCTTGGGTGTGTGTTTAGTTTAGAAGTTGTTTGGTTGGTTTCTTGGTATTTCTTGTTTCTTTTTGATTACTTGTTTTTTGGTTATCTGTTTGGTTGCTGTTTTTGGTTATTTACTGTTTCTGTTTGGTTATTTGTTGCTGGTTTTGTTTATCTGTTTACTATGGCTATTATGATTAGTAGTTTGGATCAGAGTAATCCTATGCATCTACATCCTAATGATTCTAATTGTGCTTCTATTGTTAGCATTAAATTGTCTGGTGTTGAAAATTATAGAGTTTGGTCTTGTGCCATTAAACTAGCTATGCAGATTAAGAATAAGATGAGATTTCTTGATGGTAGTTGTTCTAGAACTGATTATGCTGCTAGTCCTTTGTTAGAATCTCAATGGGATAGGTGTAATGCTGTTGTTCTTAATTGGATTCTTAGTTCTTTGTCTCAAGATGTGTATCTTGGTCATGTTTTCTCTGATAATGCTTCTACTGTGTGGAAAGAATTGAAGGATACTTATGATAGAATTGATGGTTCTGTTGTGTTTAATCTTTTACAGAAAATTAATACTTTTAAACAAGGTGGTTTACCTGTTTCTGAATATTTTCATAAGTTGAGCTCTCTTTGGAGAGAATTTGATATTCTTACTAAATTGCCTGATTGTACTTGTGAGGCTAGAATAGAGTTGAATGATCATGCTAAGTTGTTAAAACTTATGCAATTCTTAATGGGCCTTGATGACATTTATCAGCCTATTAGGAGTGGTATTTTGACCAGGGAAATTCTTCCTGAGGTTAAAGATGCCTTTGTCATCATCTCTAGGGAGGAATCCCATAGAGGGATTCCTACCACTTCTGCTAAAACTAATAAACCTCAAATTTCTGCTTTTGTGTCCAGACCCAATGGTAATAATGTTAATAGAAGAAGTTCTAATAATTGGTCTGGGAACAATTCTAATAACAATAATAGAGGAAATTATGATAGTTTGTTGTGCAAACACTGTGGTTTGAAAGGACATACTATTGAGAGGTGTTTTGAGCTTATTGGTTATCCTCCTGGTTTTAAAAAGAATCCTAATCTTAAGCCTGTTACTGGTTTTAATAAAAATAATAATGCTGAGATTAAAGGTTCTTCTAATGGTAATGGAGATGGCAAAACTGGTAGTACTGTGTCTTTCACTAATGAACAGGTTTTGAAGCTTATGAGTCTTTTGAATGATAAGGCTGGTACTTCTGCACATACCACTATGGCAGGTAGTGCCTCATGTTCCTTTTTTAACTGTAATGTGTTTTTTAATCAAAACTTCGACAAGTTTTTTTGTGCCAATGTTAAAATTGGAAATGTCAATTATCATTTGGGTTGGATAATTGATTCAGGAGCTAATCAGCATATGACTAATAGTACAAATAAAATGTTCTGTGTTGTTGATGTTTCTGAATTACATCTCACTATTGGTCATCCTAATGGTACTATGGCTAAAATTACACATGTTGGAAATTTAAGATTGAATGACAAAGTGGTTTTGTTTGATGTTTTAGTTGTTCCTGAATATTCTGTCAGTTTGTTATCTGTTCATAAGTTGATTAAAGATAATAAACTTACTGTTGGTTTTGATGAGACTACTTGTTATATTCAGGATTTAAAAAAGGAGAGTGTTCTGGGGACTGGTAGTGAATTTGGTGGTCTATATATCTTTGATAACATGTCTACTTGTCTTGCTGTATCTAATCAGAGTGAGTTTCTTGTGTGTCATGTGTCTAAGGAAGTTTGGCATAATAGGTTGGGACACCCTGCTAATCAGGTTCTTAAATTGTTAAAAGGTTCTCTTAATTTGACTAATATTAATCATGAGAGTCCATGTGAAATTTGCCATAAGGCTAAACAGAGCAGATAGTCTTTTCCTCTCAGTGAACATAAGTCAACTATTTTTGGTCAACTTATACATCTTGATGTATGGGGACCTTATAAAGTGATTAGCAGGGAAGGGTTTAGATATTTTCTAACCATTGTTAATGACTATAGTAGGTCTGTGTGGGTGTATATGCTTAAAACCAAAGATGAGGTTTTCTCAATGTTTGTGAATTTTTATAATTTGGTTTTAACACAGTTTGATAAGAAAATTAAGGTCATAAGATCTGATAATGGTACTAAATTTGTAAATCATAAAATGACTGATTTTCTTAATTCCATGGGTATTGTTCATCAAACTACTTGTGCATATACTCCACAACAGAATGGTATTGCTAAAAGGAAACATAGACACCTTTTGAATGTTGCTAGAAGTCTTATGTTTCAGGGAAGGATTCCTCTTATTTTTTGGCCTGAGTGTATTTTAACTGCCACCTATTTGATTAACAGGCTTCCTTCCTCTGTTTTGAATGGAAAGTCACCCTTTCTTTTAGTATATGGTAAGGAACCTAATCTGTCTCACCTAAGGAGTTTTGGATGTTTGTGTTTTGCTGCAATTTTGAAAGGAAACGATAAATTTTCTGAAAAATCTGAAAAATGTGTTTTATTAGGTTATGCTAGTGGAAAAAAGGCTTATAAATTGCTGAGTCTTGAAAATAGGTCTGTTTTGTATAGTAGAGATGTTAAGTTTTATGAAACAGTTTTTCCTTTTAAAATGAGTCAAAATCTTTTTTCTGAAACAATATCTGAAATAAATAGTTTAAACTTTTTTGATCATTTTGATGAAGAGTCTAAAAACACATTTGAAACTCCAGTCCCAACTCCCAATGATGATACTTATGAAGGAAGTACATCTGATGGTAGAGAAGGTAGACCTCATCAACCAGAAAGGGTTGTGAGTTCTCTTGAATCTGAAAATATTGAACAGATACAACAATTAGATTCTGAGAGTATACCACAGCAATCTGGACATGATGTTGAGTTTGCAACTCCTTTAGATGAAAATGTTATATCTGAGGGAAATAATGGTTCTAGTCATAGGGTTCCAAGCCATACAGAGGATGTGAATATTAGAAAGTCTAGTAGAATTTCTAAGTTGCCTGCTAAACTTAATGATTTTGTGCTTAATACTAGTAGTAGGTATGGTTTGAATAAGTATGTGAATCATTATTTGTTAAACTCTGATAATTGTTGTTTTGTTTCTAATTTGAATAAAACTGTTGAGCCTACTTCTTTTGAAGAGGCAAGTAAGAATGTTAATTGGAAATATGCTATGAATGATGAAATATATGCTTTAAATGAAAATGATACTTGGGAAGAGTTTGAATTACCTCCTGGAAGGACTGCTATAGGCAGTAAATGGGTTTGAAAAATTAAATATAAATCTACTGGTGAAGTGGAAAGGTATAAGGCTAGATTAGTAGCTAAGGGGTATGGTCAAAAAGAAGGTGCTGATTATGAGGAGACATTCAGTCCTGTTGTTAAAATGGGGACTGTTAGATGTCTTATAAGTTTAGCTGTTCAAAAAGAGTGGAAAATTTTTCAAATGGATGTTAATAATGCTTTTTTATAAGGGGATCTTAAGGAAGAAGTTTATATGCTTCCTCCACCTGGGTATTTTGAAAAGGGAAGTAACACAGTTTGTAAGTTGAAAAAGTCTTTGTATGGGCTTAAATAAGCTCCTAGACAGTGGAATCAAAAACTGTCAGAAGCTTTGTTTGAAGCTGGTTTTGAGCAGTCTAAAAATGATCACTCTTTGTTCATAAAGAAAAAGGATAATACTGTTTTATTCTTATTGGTTTATGTGGATGATCTTGTTATTACTGGTAACTGTGAAAAAGAAATTGATCTGTTTAAAACTTTTTTGAAGAATAAATTTAAGATCAAAGATTTAGGAGAATTAAAATTTTTCCTTGGTATTGAAGTTCTTAAAACTAAAACTGATCTTTGCTTGAATAAAAGGAAATACTGTCTTGAGTTGTTGCATGAGTTTGGGTTGCTTGCTTGTAGGCCTGTGCTGACACCTTTGCCTGAGAATATTGTGCTAGCTCATAAAGAAACTGATAATGATAAGTATTTAAAGAATTTTACTGCTTATCAAAAGTTAGTTGGTAAATTGATCTATCTTACTATGACTAGACCTGATATTTCTTATGCTGTTCATTGTCTTAGCCAACATATGCATGCTCCTTTGCAATCTCACTATGATTTTGGTCTAAGAGTTCTTAGATATTTGAAACTTGCTCCTTGTAGTGGTATTGGTTTTAATAAAACTCAGGATAGTTTTAAAGTTACTGCTTACTCTGATTCTGATTGGGCAAAATGTCCAGTTACCAGAAAGTCTGTTTCAGGTTATTGTGTGTTTGTTAATGGTAATTTGGTATCTTGGAAGAGTAAAAAGCAAGCTACTTTTTCTAAGTCATCTGCTGAGGCTGAGTATAGATGCATGGCATCTGCTACATGTGAGATAATGTGGATTTTGAAAATTCTGACTGATTTTGGTGAAACTGGATTAATTCCTGTTGAGTTGTTTTGTGATAATAGATCAGCTGTACAAATTGCAGCTAATCCTATTATGCATGAAAAAACTAAACATTTTGATATTGATGTACATTTGGTCAGAGAGAAAGTTGCTTCTGGGCTGATTAAAACTGTTAATGTTGATTCTAAAGAGCAAACTGCTGACATATTAACAAAAGCTCTTGGGTCAATACAACATAGTTATTTGGTTAAAAAGCTTGGCATGATAAATCTGTTTGTGTCATAAGCTTGAGGGAGGGTATTGAAATAATATCTTTTAGCAAGCTTCTGATACTTCAGGGACTATTATGGAAATATTTTTAGCCTATTGGTTACTAATGCTAACTTTTATCCAAGTTTGTTAATGTTCTATTTGTGCAGGGTTCATTGTGTAAATTGGTGGGCTATATTAGCTGGGTTCCAAGCTACGGTTTCTCATTCAGTTGGTTTTTATCTCTCAAAGTTATCACGCAGTATTCTCTCATATTGTTCTGGGTTTATATTGGGTTTCTGGATAGTTTGTGTATCTCAGTTTATTAAGATCATCTTGATCTTTAGTTTTAGGTTTGGTTTATTGTTTCAGTGATATTAGTGTGTGAGTATTGTATAGATAGCACTCGATAGGAGGACTATCTTGTTTCTCTTTGTATTGTAATGCAAGCACTCGTATGATGACTTGTCAACTGTATTTATAGTTATAATAAAAGTAATCACCGTGGGGTGGTTGGTTGGGTGATTAAGATCTGTGTTTTGATACCATTTTTACAGTATCGCGGTTTGTACATTTTGACCAAAACCTCTTATCGTCACATAGGTGGGTCTTAATAACATAACCCAATATGAAAATACTCAACCAGTATAGGAATAGGACTAAATATGGAGTTTTTTAGTATACCATAGTAATTTTAAAATTTATTTAACAAAAGATAGTACTTTAAAATTTATTTAACAAAAGATAATACTTTTACATAAAACACTTTTATTTTACTTATCATCTTTCATTAACATGGTGTGTGCGTGGGTGATTTTTTTTTAAAGAAAAAAAGAATGGAGCAGCAACTTAATAGAGAAGAGATGCTAATCAACGCATTGCTATAATATCAGCTTACTTAAATCGTTTTTTAATACATCTCAATCAATTTTATTTGTAGTTGTATTTTTATTATTATAGTTATGATCACTCTAAGGTGATATTTTGATCAGTTAACTAAGTTGTAGTTACCATGTATGTATTCTTTAGAATTTAGATTCTGGAAAAAGTTTTCATCAGTACATAAAACTTATTACGAAACTCTACGCCATGGCTAGACAAAAATTTGATCGATCACGGATACGTTTTTATGAAGCCCCGAGAGTATCGATCATATATACATTTGTTTTCGAAGCAAAAATGTTATCAATCATGTATACGTTTTTATGAAGCCCCGAGGATCCGTATACGTGATCGATCATGTTTTTGCTTCGATGAAATTTTTATTGATCACGTATAAAAATTTGCAACGCAATAACGTATAAAAATTTGCAGCACAATAAAGTAAAAATTTGGCCCCAGTTGCAAATTTTTATCGATCACGTTTATGTATCCTTTATGGAGCCCCGATTATCCGTATATGTGATTGATCATGTTTTTGCTTCGATGAATTTTTATCGATCACGTATACATTTTTATACGTGATCGATAAAAAGTTGCAACTGAGTCCACATTTTTATACGTGATCGAATTGCTAATTTTTATACGCGATCGATAAAATTTGCAACTCGAGCCAAATTTTTATACGTTATTGAGTTGCAAATTTTTAGATGTGATCGATATATAAATGTGGCCTAGTTGCAAATTTTTATACGTGATCGACTAAAATTACATCGAAGCAAAAACGTGATCGATATACGGATCCTCGGGGCTTCATAAAAATTTCATCGAAGCAAAAACGTGATCGATCACGTATACGGATCCTCGGGTCTTCATAAAAACGTATACGTGATTGATCACGTTTTTGCTTTGAAAAAAATGTATACATGATCGATACTCTCAGGGCTTCATAAAAACGTATCCGTAACCGATCAAAATTTTGTCTAGCCATGGCGTACAGTTTGGTAATAAATTTTATGTACTGATCAAAACTTTTTCCAGAATCTAAATTCTAAAGAATACATAAACGGTAACTATAACTTAGTTAACTGGTCAAACTTATAACACCTAATAAAAATACAATTACAAATAAAATTGATTGAGATGTCTTAAAAAAACGATTTAAGTGAGCTGATATTCAAGCGATGCGTTGATTAGCATCTCTTCCTCTATTAAGTTGCAGCTCCATTTAAAAAAAAGAAAAAAAAGAAAAACACCATGTTAATGAAAGATGATGATAAATAAAATAAATGTGTTTTACGTAAAAATACCATATTTTGTTAATTAAATTTTAAAGTACTATCTTTGTTAAATAAATTTTAAAAGTTATATCAAAGGGTTAGTGCACATAATCAAAACAAGTATAGATCTTGAAGCGAGTCAACTCTCACTCATTAAAAAATCATGAATTCCATTCAATTCCTTTGCACATTCATCTTCTTTCACATTAACTCATAAAAGAATTAATCATGGCTAAAGTTCCCACCCTAACCCTCATGCTAACACATGCTGCTCGTACTTCTCAGCAATTCATGTTAGTTTCTTTTTAGCTAATTGCATGAAAACGCAAATTTTTTTTTTTTTTTTTTTTTTTTTAAATTTCATGTAGTCATCTACTCATCTATTTTTTTAGAGCTAATTACATAAATCATCTAGGTGGTTGACACACAGTTGCATCTTTCGTCTTTAACTCTCATTAAGTACACTGGTCATCATGTTGTTGTCCATTTTGCATGACCGGTCCTTTGATCAAACGAACGTTAGTTTTTTTCGTTAAATATGGTCATGTGTTGGGCATGTCAGGACATTATCGTCCTTTTACATCCATACTAAACCACAAGCACGGTTTATGCAACTGGAACTTATTATTATTATTATTATTAGGGGCAGTTATCCTCACCTTCTTTAATTTTTTTATCCCCACCCTCTAATTTTTTATTATTATTTTATTTTTTTTATTATTTTTTTATTTTTATAATTTTGCTAATATAAAAAAACTATAAACTTGAAAATACGGAACATAAAATATAAAGTTTAATATGTCAAACACTTGAAACTGTCAAAAATACGGAACAGAAACTGAAAAAAAACTGTGCTGTACTGAAGACATGGAGGGGATAGAAGGAATATTCCCCCACTAGAGGGGTATGGTTAATATAACCATTATTATTATTATTATTATTATTATTATTATTATTATTTCATTTAATTTTCTTTTTTATTAAGTAAAAAGGCATAGTATATGTAACTTATTATTATTATTTTATTTAATTTTCTTTTTGTGATTAACTAAAAAGGCATAGTAGAGCTCGAACTCAGGTCACTTATCTTAAAAACCAACACCTCAATCACTGGATTAAGCATGATGTTAAATATATCAACTCAATTTGGTTTTATCCATTTTCTAGCCGGGTTTATAGCAAATAAAGCGGTTTAAGCTTGGGCCGACCGGTACATGACGAATCGGGTCGGTTCTTGGATCGGGGCCAAATCCGTTGGACTCGTTTTTTCATGCTCTTTCTTCCGGTATCCTCGGGGATTCATTTTGACTCCGATAAAATGTATATGTGATCGATACTCGTCCGAAATTTCATGTTTTTGCTCCGTTTTTAATTATTCGAACCTACAAAGTAAAATAACGACTTTTCGGGCGAGTATTTTACTTTGAAGGTACGAAGAATTAAAACAGAGCAAAAACGTGAAATTTCGGACAAGTATCGATTATGTATACATTTTATCGAAGTCCAAATGAAGCCCTGAGGATACTGGAAGAAAGAGCACGAAAAACGAGTCCAACGGATCCATAGGGCTTCATTTGGACTTTATTCGGACTTCGATAAAAATGTATGCTTGATCTACACTCGTCTGAAATTTCACTTTTTTGCCTCGTTTTCAATTCTTCGTACCTACAAAGTAAAATAACGACTTTTCAGACAAGTATTTGACTTTGTAGGTACGAAGACTTGAAAACGGAGCAAAAACATAAAATTTCGGACAAGTATCGATCACGTAAATTTTTATCGAAGTCCAAATGAAGCCTCAAGGATATCAAAGAAAGAGCACAAAAAACGAGCCCATTGAATCTGTCACCGACCTAAGAACCTGCCTAGTTCACCTTGAACTGGCCGGCCCAAGCTTAAACATTTTTATTTGCTATAAACCCGACCAGGATAAAACCAAATTGAGTTGATATATTAACATCACTGGATGCTATCTAGTGGTTGAGGTGTTGGTTTGTGAGAGAAGAGACCCGAGTTCAAGCTTGCTATGCCTTTTTAGTTAGTTACAAGAAAAAAAAATAAAAAGAAAAAAATTTAAGTTCTAGTTACATAAATCATCCCTGTGGTTTAGTATGGATGTAAAAGAACGATAATGCCCTCACGTGCCCAACAGATGACCAGATTTAACGAAAAAAATAAAGCTTGTTTGGTCAAAGGACCGGTCAATGCAAAATGGACAACCACAAGGACGACTGGTGTACTTATTGAGAGTTAAGGATGAAATGTGTAACTGTGTGTCAACCACAAGGATGATTTATGTAATTGACTCCTTTTCTTTTCTATGTAGAATAATTTTGAATTTGATTTTTTTTGTTATATCGTGTGACCAGTTGTGTGACGATATTAAAAAGGAAAATGAAATTTAAAAGCATGCTACGTAATAAAGAGAGTAAAGTGCTTAAGATATGAAATTTGTAAAGGGTTTCATTCAAGTATTTCATTCATTTCGTTTAGAGCCAGGCATTCCTCATTTCCTTTATTTGCTTGCATCAAAAGATTTTGTTTAAAAAGAGAATACAGAGCTGTACCATACATATAGCTAACAAAGAAATGTGCCAATTGGTGTCCAATAACTTCGGCGAAAATACCTTGAATGCTTTTGATGCAATATATACAACCAATGTTTTGAAAACCGGGTTCAAAATCGACCCGGTCGAATCACCGGGGACCGGGTCAACAGGTTCGACCGCCAGGTCAACCCGGTTTTGAATTTATTACTTTTTTATTTTTTTGACCGGGTCAACCGGTTCGACCACCGGGTCAACCGGTTCGACCGCCGGGTCAACCCGGGTTTTTATTAAAAAATTTTGAAAAAACGAAACCCGACCGGGTTTCAAGAACCGGGTTGACCCGGGTCACTCAAAACCCGCCGGGTCACACCGGTTAACCCGGTTTTAGAAACCCGGGTTTTTCTGACCCGTTTTTTTGGCCGGAACCGGTTAACCCGGCCGGGTCGACCCGGGTTTCAAAACATTGACATACAACAATGACGCCTTGTTGATATATAATATCGTGATCCTATATATGATCATGAATTTGCAATACCATAAGTCCATAACGCTATTTTCTTACATTGCCATATCCAAAAAGCATACATACTGTATATGGTTGTCAGAAATGAGAACATCCAACACAATTTATGGCTTTAATTAGTTGACAACCAGTCTGATGATATCCACAGGAGCATACTTTGTCATACGTCAACGCCTTTTGTCACTAGATGAGGCATGTTCAATTGTTCATTATTGTTTTCAGCATTCTTACTACTATTTTAGCAACATGTTTTCTCAACCTCCTGATTTAAACAACAAAACATACAGCAATGAATATATTAGAAATATATAAATTTGGATAAAGGTATAACTATAAGGCTAGTTGCAGTAAGCAAATGCGATCGATATATGTGATCGAGTATATGTCGATCTCATTATTGTGGCACAAATCGATTCCTCCTATTTCTTTGTGTGTATTTAATTAATTAAAAGAGGTATTTTTGTGGAGTATGTTTTTTGTAGTGTAGGTCGCCTTACTATAGCACCCAATCGCCTGAAGGTTGCTGGAGAGAGAAAACTAACTTGGTGTTTGATATTAGAGTGAATATGTGATTGATTGAATGACTAGCAAGCGTACATGATACATCAATATATACATCTATACCGAATAATCTAGATGTCGGGCTGAGGCCCGTTACAATGATACAAGCTAAACAATGGGCTAGGCTAACACTCCCCCGCAGTCACAGCGGGAGGACATCGCACGCTGAGGCTGGAGCGAAATTCTTCAAACAAAGAAGATGGCAATCCTTTCGTGAAAATATCTGCGTACTGGTAACGTGAGGGAACATGAAGAACTCGAACCTGACCAGTAGCAACCAAGTCTCTAACAAAATGTATATCAATCTCTATGTGCTTTGTACGCTGGTGTTGAACTGGATTACAAGATAAGTAGACAGCACTCACGTTATCGCAGTACACAAGAGTAGCAGAAGACAAAGGCGTATGGAGCTCGCGAAGTAAATTCCGTAACCAACAAGTTTCAGCAACAGCATTGGCAACCCCACGATATTCTGCCTCTGCACTGGAACGAGAAAGTGTTGGTTGACGCTTAGAGGACCATGAGAGCAGGTTGTTGCCAAGAAAAACACAATACCCAGACGTCGATCTTCGTGTAGTGGGGCAACCAGCCCAATCAGCATCAGAGTATGCAACCAAGTCTGTGGTAGAGGAAGAAAACAACTGCAAGCCATAGTCCAGAGTACCCTGAATGTACCTCAATATCCTCTTAAGGGCGGATAGGTGCGGCTCCCGAGGATCATGCATATGTAGACAGACCTGCTGAACTGCATAAGATATATCAGGCCTGGTAAAAGTGAGATACTGAAGAGAACCTGCAAGACTCCGATATAAGGTCGGATCGGATACCGGATCACCATCCTCCCCTAGTTTGGATTCAGTATCAACAGGAGTCCGGCAAGGATTACAAGAAACCATATGAGCTCTCTCTAAAACTTCCATAGCATACTTTTTCTGAGAGAGAAACAACCCTGAAGAATCTCGGGTGACTGAAATGCCCAAGAAATAATTGAGAGGACCCAAATCTGTCATAGAGAACTCCTGATGCAAGGAATGAATTATCTTCTGTAACAAAGTCTCAGAAGAAGCAGTGAGTACAATATCGTCAACATATAGCAAAAGGTAAGCAATATCTGTCCCCTGTCTAAAAATGAATAATGATGAGTCAC
Organism: Artemisia argyi; assembly: GCA_030686995.1. Classification (NCBI taxonomy): domain Eukaryota; kingdom Viridiplantae; phylum Streptophyta; class Magnoliopsida; order Asterales; family Asteraceae; genus Artemisia; species Artemisia argyi. The sequence continues at coordinate 135,866,570 of CM060680.1, forward strand.
AACGGCTATGACAAAACCCAATCCGAGTAATGTAAGAAGCAAAACGCTGAAACCATGCTCTAGGGGCTTGCTTGAGCCCGTACAGAGACCTCTGTAATAAACATACATAATCCGGATGTACAGGATCCCGAAACCCGGGGGGTTGATGCATATAAACAGTTTCTGATAAGTCACCATGCAAGAAAGCATTCTTGACATCAAGTTGATGGATCGGCCAATGTCGAGAAGTAGCTAAGCTCAGTACAGTCCTGATAGTGCCCGGTTTAACCACCGGACTGAAAGTTTCATCTACATCAACCCCTTCTAATTGATTACTACCATTTGCCACAAGACGAGCCTTATAGCGACTAAGGGTGCCATCGGCCAAATACTTATGGCGAAATAGCCACATAGAGCGAATGATGTTGGTCTCTTTAGGTTTAGGTACAAGAATCCAAGTTCCGTTTTTAATAAGAGCAGTGTATTCATCACGCATAGCATTTTGCCAATTGGGATTAGTGAAAGCTTGACGATAGGTTTTTGGTAATGGTGAGATTGAGGAAACGTGCATGTTGAGACGCTGAGTGGGACGATTAGTCCCGACACGAAATCGTGTGACCATGGGATGGATCGAGGCAGGATTTGGGTTTTGAGGGGGGTCTGGGATAATATGTGGATGTTCGTTTGCGGGTGGTGATGGTTCTTGGGCAATGGGAGATGTTAGGTCATGAGGTGTGTCATGTTGGGTTGTATTGGGACTAGTGGGAATAGGTGTTGTTGGCTCATTTGTGGGGTGAGGGATAGTGGGTGGCACAACGTATTTGGATGGAATAAATGGAGGATTTATATCGGGTGAATCATCCAAAAAATTGTATGCGGGTGCTGATGCTGGTTTAGAAGTGCCAAATGGGAAAACAGTTTCATCAAATGTTACATGGCGAGAAATGATGATTTTTTCGGTGTTTAATTCAAGGCAGCGATATCCACGGTGATTTGAGGCTTGTCCCAAATAGATAGAGGGTGTGGCACGGGGTTCAAGTTTATGGTTAGGATATAGGTGGGGGTAACATAAGCAGCCAAACGTGCGCAAGAGGCTGTAGTCAGGGTTTTGGCCAAACAGACGGGTATAAGGGATTTCGTTGGAAATAGCTGTGGAGGGTAAGAGGTTGAGTAAGTGAACTGCCATATTGAGAGCCTCAACCCAGTATGTTGGGGGAAGGTTGGCTTGGAAAAGCAGGGTTCGAATAAGATTGTTGATGGTGCGGATCATCCGTTCAGATTTGCCGTTTTGTTGTGATGTTTTGGGGCAGGAAAAGCGAAACTGAATGCCATTGTCGGCAAAGAGTTTATGGAGGTTGTGGTTGTCAAATTCACCGCCATGGTCACACTGAAAAGACCTGATTTCACACTTGAATTGAGTGTTAACATATTTACGAAATAGAACAAATTTAGACAAAACGTCAGATTTGTTTAGTAATGGATAAACCCAAACAAAATGTGAAAAATGATCCAAGAATAATACATAATATTTAAACCCTGAAAGACTCGGAACTGGTGAAGTCCACACATCCGAGTGAATGATGTCAAAACATGCATTAACGACAGTATTTGAACTGGTAAATGGAAGTCGGACGTGTTTGCCAAGCTGGCAGGCATGACAAAGCACGGGAGGCTTCTCTTTATTATAAGAAATTAAATTATTTGAAACTAAACGACGTAACACTTCGCTTCCTGGATGTCCAAGACGTTGGTGCCACGTATGTTGACTGACAAGAAGAGCTTGTGGAATTGGAGACGGAGCCGTGACTGGATAGAGATCCCCGGTGCTATCACATCAGAGAAGGACCCGCCGCGTCATGAAATCCTTAACGGAAAAACCAAAAGGATCAAATTCAACAGTACAGTTATTATCACATACAAATTGACGAACATAAATTAAATTTTTTTGACTATATTGGGTGTAACAAGGACATTATTTAAGTGAAGTGGTCGAGTGGGAGTTGGCAAGATGCTATGACCCGTATTGATGACAGGAATAGAGTGCCCGTCACCAACCGAGACGGACGGATACATGCGCGTATTAAAAACATTGCTAAGACTATTGACAGAAGAATTAAGATGTAGGCTCGCACCTGTATCCATATTCCAGCCACCGGTTGTGGGGTCATGAAGAGTTCCGGCGGTGAAAGCATGAGGGATAGTAGTCTCGTATCCCGTAGATTGAGATGATAGGCTTGCAGATGCGATGGGTTGCTGATGAACAGTAGCTGGTGTGTGTTGGCCTGTTGGACCGATTTGAGATAAGTGGGTCGGATGAACAGTATGCAGGTGAGGTTGATGTTGTGTTATATATGGTGCGGTTGGGTAAGTTATAGGTGCTGGTCCGTATGTTGTTGGATGGGTTGTAGGGTGTAAGGTGTGTTGGGCCTGTTGAAAAGTTGGGTAGCCGAAACCAGGGGGTGGTTGGAGGGAATGGATTGGGCTTGGTGGGTGGGCTGGCAAATTAGGTTGGGTTGGGGCTGATGGAGTATAGGAGGTGAGATAAGCTGTTGGTCCAGCAACCGGTGGTGTTGTACGAGAGGTGGACACAGATTGGGTATTTGTTTGACCCGTAATTCCCAATTTTCCCAATAGTTTTAAGACTATTTCTTCAGTACTGGTATTATCCCTATTTTCAATATGTCGACCAACAGGTTTACTGTTAGGGTCATGAACGAACTTGCATCCCATTCCATAACGACATGCGCCTCTAGCAAAATTAATACACGGGTTTCGCGACTTTACTTGAGGATTAGAGGGGTTACGTGTTATACCTTTGTTCTTCATGAGCACTAACGGAGAGGAGGAAGTGGAATCCACGGGAAGTGCAAGTGACCTATTTTTCAACCGCATTTCTTCGGTTATCAACATGGAACGAGCCGTTTTGAAATCCGGAAAGGTCTCCCGATGGTGCATAATACCACAAACCTGGTCATATTTATCCGAAAGTCCCTCGAGAGCATAGTGAACGAGATCATCATTATTTATTGGTGAATCGAGGCTAGCAAGAATCGTGGCAATCGATTCTATTTTGCCTAGATATGACTCCATGCTCGAGTTACCTTGTTTTATAGACCGCAACTCCGCCTTTAACGCATTGGTTCTTGACCTTTGTTATCTTTAACAATGTCGGTGATGATGGTCCATGCCTCCTTTGCAGATTTTGGCCGTAGGACCACTAACCGAGCCTGAAGGGCATCAGAAAGGGTGGTGAAAATCCATGATAGAACAATCTTGTCCACTTTCGTCTCCTCAGGGGTGAGGGGAGTTGGTGTACTTGTTTCGTTGTTTGTAGCAGTCCCATGAAGATAGTGACTGACATCGTAACTATAACACAATTGCTCAAAGAAAAATTCCCATGATCCAAAGTTCCAGTTATCGAGGTCAAGCTTGACGGGAACGCGTGTGAGAAGAATGTGGTGAGTCACAGTTGATAGTTTTTCGGATAGAGGGACAGTAGGCAGGTCTGTTGAGCCAGGCATAGTAACAGTGTATATGAAGGGTTTGGTACGTGAGATATGTAGGGGATGGAAGGTTTGTATGTTGATGTAACAGTGAAGATGTATACAAAATAAAGTAGAAAACTTTGTATGCAAAAAGACTTGTGACCTTTGCACAAGTAACAATAATGTATGTGCGGATTGTGACCTAGCACGAATCACCAACACACACTAACAATGATTATTAACAATGGGAATCGGTGAGTTTGAGTTGCTTCTGGGTTTAACGCCAGTAATTTTGGGAGAGGAGCGTGGTGTTGAATAAGGAAAGGAGAAATTTTGGGAGAGGAGCGGGGTGGTGAATAAGGAAAGAAGCGTGGTAATTGATTACAGAATATCCTCTGATACCATGTTTGATATTAGAGTGAATATGTGATTGATTGAATGACTAGCAAGCGTACATGATACATCAATATATACATCTATACCGAATAATCTAGATGTCGGGCTGAGGCCCGTTACAATGATACAAGCTAAACAATGGGCTAGGCTAACACTTGGTAGAGAAAAAGAGAAGGATTGAGTTGTCTTTCTGTGGCCAGCCTAATAGACATAACAAACTATGATAAAAGGTGTTTAGTTATGTTCGATTGAAGATCCCAGTTTTTCTGTTGCAAAATTATTCTATTTTACATACATTGGGCCTGGTTCTTGTTTTAGTATTAAACCTATTATTAATGAAACGGATTGTTTAAGGATTCTAATGGATCCTCAAATGGATGGGCCTAATTCTAGTTTTGGTTCGAGCCAAAAAATCACACGTTGAACTAGGGGCGTTCATCGGTTCAGTTCTCGGGTAATCGGTTTATTCGATTCGGGTTGTTCGGTTAAAATTTTTTTTTGGGTCATAACCGAAAACCGAACCGAACCGAATATATCTATGACCGAACCGAACCGAGAACCGAACCAAATAACCGAAAACCGAACCCCTATAACCGAAAACCGAACCGAATAAACCGCATTACATAATTTTAATTATTTTCAATTTAATTATATATGTTTTTAGCACAAAATTTTTTCTTCAAGCTTAAATAATGATATATTTATAAAAAAAAGAGTTCTAGTAATTTTTTTTTTCATAAAAAATGCTATATTTATACTAAAAAAGAGTTTTAGTAAAAAAAAATTCATATAAATACATAGAAAAAATATATATTTATAAGAATTCGGTTTTCGGTTCGGTTCTCGGTTTTAATTGCCAAACCCATATCCAAACCGATAACCGAATATTTAGTTCGGTTCGGTTATGACCAATTCGGTTCGGGTTTTTTCAGTTCGGTTCGGTTTTGGTTTTCGGTTACTGTGGATATTACCCGATCCATGAACACCCCTACGTTGAACTTCCAGAGGCAGTAAAGTTTAGCATAAATGGAGATTTATAGTTCTTTTTTTGGGTAGAGGTGTTAAGAGTTAGGGCTGATTCATAAGCTTAGGGTGTTTTTGTTTTTACCAAAAATAACCACCTCTGACACCTTAACACCTTAACTAGTCAAACGCAGTCAGACATGAGTTTAGTTATAAGTATTTGTTGGGCTAGACATTTTGGGTAGTGGGACTGCGTTTGTTTAGTTGTGAGAAATATTAGGGCATAAGATAGGCATCTTTTATATCTTGGGTTATTTTTAGGTTTAGGTTTAGTTATAAGAATTTGTTAGGCTAGACATTTTGGGTAGTTGGTTGGGCCAGGTCAAATACACATCCAAAATTGTCAAATTTTGTGTGTTATAAATTTGTTTTGCGAGCTGAAATTGTTATATTAACTTTGATATTATAATATCGACTACAAATAGTGTTGGGCACTTGGGCTGAATTTTTCGGTTTCGTTGGATTAGAGACCGAGCTAGTTTTCGTGAAACCGATGAATTGAAGTGATAACCGTAACACATTTGTTGACAAGGTGAATCGAAACAGCGTGTTTGTGAATTTCAAGATTGAAATATTTTTCCAAATATTCATCTTCAAAGATACATTCAAGCTACTTATTCACTGTATTGCTATGGTTTAATATATACTTAAAAAAAGGACAATTATACATAAAAAAGAAAAAGAAAACAACATTATTTTATTCAATTAAGAGTTTATAGTCACTTCTTAATAGTAAGACGTGGTAATTAGATTCGGATTCAAACATTTTAATTTTAATGAAACAAACACACCCTTAGTCTCCCTTTTCTTTATACCTTGACTAAGTGACTTCGTAACCAAAAGTTCAAACTTTTTTTTTTCCTCCTCTTCTTACTATAGGATAGGCCTTTGTCGCTTCAAATGGGAAGAGGAGCCTAGTTCAATTCACTGGATGCGACGACAAAGTGATATTTCATTTTGCAATCTAGGTTTATCTTAAAACCAGGGGTGGACTTGGACTCTACATTTGCTTAAAACTTTTACGAGTTATATCTAAGTTAACTAAACATAGATATGTAAAAAAATAAATGTATCAGGAGAGATTTTTACGAACTTTTCACAGAATTTCACACTGTGAGAAAGAATCAACGTGCACGTAGTACCGAGGAACTCCCCTCGGTCTGTCATTGCTTAGGAGATTATGAAGTACATCAACAATCAAGTACGAGTTTGTAGTTAATGGGTAGATGAATATTTAAGGTTTGTAATTACCTTTTCAGCTATGTGGTTTAGGTGATATAAAATAAGAAAATTATGTAAATCAAATACTCAATACACTACGACTTCATTCATTTGCACATTCACCCACCAAAGCAATTAAAGCCCCTCTAACAAATCAGTTTAAACATCATCATCATCATCATCATCATCATCATCATCATCATCATTATTATTATTATTATTATTATTATTATTATTATTATTATTATTATTATTATTATCAGTGTATTCCATGTAGAGTTTGGATTCCATATCATCTTTGTTCAATTGAGTGTCTTCCATAAGGAGATGAACATGTTCCCACATAGCTTTGGCTGTTATCTGAGCATCGACACTTCGATAAATTGGATTAGGTATACCTTGAAGTATATAAGCCATTGCATACTCATCAGCTTCACGATGTAATTTCTGTTCTTCTGTGAGTTGAGATTCTGGAAGAGGTCTATCACCAGGAGGATGCAGAGGATCAGCAGTTGGATCACCAATTTCAAATATTGTTGGCCACTCAAATGGTCCTTCAAGTATCACTTGTTTCAAGAATTTCCCATGAGGTTTCTTTAGTTCAAGAAATCGTAAGAATCGACTTGACCATTGAACATAGTTCCCCGGTATTAGAATTGGAGGTGTTTCAAGTGATCCTGCCTCATGTCTGGATTGTTGAGTTGTAATAACTTCACACATTCTATCAAACCAGTAAGGTTGTTTGGAGGAATACTGATTGTTTTGTTGTGACATTTGATATGGTTGTTGTTGAGGAATGATTTGATGTTGTTGCATCATGAGATATTGTGGTTGTGGATTAAACGGTTGTTGTTGAAAGTGTGATTGTGAAGGTTGTTGATATGATTGTTGCTGATGGTATTGTTGTTGCTGATACTGCTGATGTTGTTGCTGAGGATTAGAGAAGTAGTAATGTGGTGGTTGAGACATCTTTGAACACTTGTGTAGTAATGGATCTTTGTAGAAGATTGAAATGCACGTTCCTTTGGTTAAGTTCAAAATCCCTGGGGTAAGTTGAATTCTTACGCTTAACAATAATCTTACGCGTAAACTTTAGGTTATGCATAAAGAGTTGTTTATGCATAAACAATGAGTTTATGCGTAAGTTTCCTCTTTACGCGTAAGCTTTGGCTTATGCGTAAGTTTAGACTTATGCGTAAGGTTAAACAACCAAACAAATCTTCCAAACTTATCCAAGCTTGAAAGATATCCGAAGTCGAAGTATTCCACTAACTTATCCAAGCTAGGGAAGTACTGAGTCACCGTAACACAAGGAGAAGACCTTTGATGAAACTTAAGCGTAGATTCTGGCAATTTACGCGTAAGATTCACTCTTATGCGTAGGATTGATCTTTTGCATAGAAAAGGCAACTTCTGCGTAGGACTTAGGCGTAGGAAATAGACTTATGCGTAGGATATAGGCGTAGACTTCCAAGTTAAGCGTAGAAACAGGGTTTTGACTCTAGTTACGCGTAGGAAAAGGGTTTTGACCAAATCTTATGCGTAGAAGGGACAAAAAGTACTGTAGACAGCTTTTTAATCGTACTGTTCACGTAACTTACGCGTAAAGAGGTCAGAAACTTGAAAAATCTCAAATTTTTGAAGAAAAATGCTTAGAAATAAGGTACTTTTGATCAAATAACTTAACCAATACTTAGAAAACACTAACTATTGAAGAATTTGAGTAGAAAGAACCTTAAAAATCAAAAACTTTATGCAAAATCTAAGCTTCTAAACACTATATTAACCTTAAAACTTATCCAAGCTTCAAGATTTGAGTGTAAGAAACAAAGAAAGAAGCAAAAAAGAAGCAAACCAACACCTTAACCCCACGTTAAATCCAAGAAACACACTTCAATCTCTATTAGGCGAATGATACCACTTGTTAGGTCACCATTTTGTAAACACAAGTATGAGAAATAAGATGAGAATGAGAGATGGTTGATTATAAGATTATGAAGATTGTAAGAACAAGAGTTTCACTAAGATATTCAAATAACCAACAAATAAAATGTTTACATAAGCTTGGTATTTATAAGGGGAGGAGTAGGGCAACACTCCCTTCCTCCCTCCTTCCTTTTGGACGTGGGCTTTCAAGCCCATTGGACTTATATACTTAAGCCTTGTAACATAAACATAGTAAAATAAATAACTAAGCAACCTATTACAAAAGGTAATGACCGAGACTTGACTAAAATACAAAAGTATGATCCCAACAAGGTTACCTATCAAATGCCCTACAAAATTGAGCAATACCGCCTCCTCTCTAATATAGAGAAAGAACACAAGCAAGCGGCTTATTATAGGAATGAGGAGGATAGACGTAGAGGAGTTGAGTATGTGAAGAGTAGGATGCTTGGTTTCTACAAATAATGCTTACAACTAGGTCCGGAATACAAAACTGGTTTAGAAGACGACCTAGAGAGTGAAACCAACGATGAGGTCACGTAGTAATCCATGACCTTGAGTCTAGCTACAAGACTCGTAAATAAAGAAAAGCGCTTCTTGGGAGGCAACCCATGTTTTGTGTGATTTTATTTTTGTTTGTTTGTTATTTGCTTCTGTATGCATGCTTTATTTTTATTGTTGGTAAATCATGTTTCTCAATTAAATAGTGGAAATACTTTACTTTGTTGTTTTGGCCTAGTCTTAACTCCACCTAAAAGTATTTTTGCAAAAGATAAGTGTAAGGGGAAACCCCAAATATGTTTTTAAGAAACAAGTCGATCATGATTCTTCGCAATATTAAGTGAACATGTATATTCGTATTTGTTAGAGTCAAATGCTTGTATTGAGTCATAATGAAGTTTTGCAGGATTTTCCAGGAAGTAGGACCAAGTTTTTCCAGAAATTTTCCGAAAACTTAACATAAGAATTTCTGCAGATCACTTCTGACGGCGTCACGAGTTAACTCTTGACGGCGTCACGTGTAAAAATCTGGAAATTTTACCGGTTTTATTTTTCTAACGGAGTCTTATGGTTTTTGTGAATTATTAAGTTTTATAATCTCCAGGAAATCTGCAAACTTCATTCCACAAGCATTATATCTTACTTTGTTTTCTAGGATTTAGTAACATATATAGGATGCCACCGATTTTATGCGAGGTTGTCTTGTCTATTTTCTCAGGATTTACAGGTTATGTATGACAAGAAGATGATTTATATTCTGGAAGGGAAGCTTTGATTGTTCATTTTCCTGGAGGAAGATTTAACCTAGCCACCTTATTATCCATACCGAGCGAATCAGGGGAGTATTTGATTTCATTCTTTTTACTTTTTCACTTTTACATTCTTTACTTGAACATTGGAGACAATGTTCATCTTAAGTGTAAGGGGAGGGTAAAATGATGATACCTTACATATATGCACTTTCGCTTGAGTTTGTTTTGTTTAATGGTAGATGTGTAATAAAACTATGAGAAATACTTGTTAGTGCAATTTTAGCGCCAAATTTAAAATTTTTTACAACATTTAGGAGTGAAACTTTAGCCATAGCAAGCGTCTCATGGATAGGAGATTGTATGACTATCACAAAACCGTATCATTCAGAAAAATTTTCCACCCAAATATGTGAGGTTTGCCTTTAGATTTGATAGGAAAAGCATTTACTATTAGTGCTTATGAGTGTACCGGTAGCATTTAGATTCTAGAACTTACGTTAGTGATGCATCCCGAGACCGCTAGTGAGACTACATTCGTGTAGTAGGATTTACTACATGATAAGAGGCATTAGGATCACCCTTGTGTTAAAGCCGTATCATGATTACTTGACCATTTAAGTCATATTACTTAGCTAGTTAAGTCAACTAATTTTTCCCACACCCTTAGCGTTGTACTCATTTTTAGTACACGAAACCCCTAGTACACCCCTCCGAGCCTATTTTTTCGTTTCTAACTTTAAGCATTTTACTTAAAGGAAGAATTTGTTACACCCCACTTAAATGTACAACCAAATCGCCTTAGCCTTCCGTGTATGCGCTTATTTTTAGTGCATTATTGTTATTTGTTACACGTTAAGTTAACTATCTAATTGATTACATGGTTGCTAAGTCGAGTCATATCCTTGTACATATTGTTTTGGGACGATTGGGACTCATGGGTAAAGTACTTATTTTATGGAGTAATGGGGAAGAACATCATTTATTACCCCCATATGTGCGTTAATCTTAAAAGTGCTCCAAGTGTTTTGATTTTCTTAATTCGAGTCATTAGATTAGTTTATTATAAAGTATGTAAAAATTCAAGTGTAAGGGGAATGTTTATCCCCTATGATGTATTATTTTGGATGGTAGGGTAAGAGTGTATGCAAAAAAAAAAAAAAAAAAAAAAAAAAAAAAAAAAAAAAAAAAAAAACGGACTACCATCCCTTTTTATTCTATGTTCATTTTATGTTTTTGTTATTTTTTATTTATTAGCTTAAGTCGAGTCTAGTCTTGGCTTAGCAACGCCATATTGTACATGTAATTAACCAAGATTGTTAACTCGCCACCAGTAAAAACTTCCTTCATCCAACAAAAGCGTGTATTTCATATCCTTACACCTAACGTTACAACCCTTTAAAAGACCTCTTTGATAGTTTATCCTAGGTGCTTACGCCATGTGGTGGAGGTTTGATCCTTTCCCAAGTCTATGGTAATCTATTTTGCTATGACAGGTACTGAGAGATATCTTCCGTTTCCATATTGTAATTTATACTTTATTACACCCGAGAGATGTGAGTATCTAAACACTATTTGTGAGGTGCTAGTGTATGACCTCCGTGCTTGTCTTTGGTCTTTAGTGGAACGATTATTTGTTGTAATTACTTTTATATTAGTGTTAAATGACCCCTAACTTGTATTTTGACTAGAATAAAAGCGCATTTGCTTGAGGACAAGCAAATCTCAAGTGTAAGGGTATATGATGAGGCGAAAAATGAACCACTTTTAGGGGGTCATTTAAGCCCGGAATTGAATTTATTTGATCAAATATTGCCCTAAATCGTTCCTTTTGTGATTTTAGGTACTTTGGGAGAGAAATTTGGAAAAGGAAGCAATTCAGACGTTTTTAGAGCATAAAAGTGAAGAAAACGCCAAAGTCTTAATTTTCCTTGCTGGGAACAGTAGGTGACGGCGTCAAGAAGGAATTTCTGACGGCGTCAAGAGTAATTTCCATGACGACCCAGTACAGAATTGACGGCGTCACAAGATAGGGCGTCAAGAGTAAAATGCATGACGGCCTGGAAACACGTAACACATGACGGCGTCAAAAGTAGATCAAGGCAGTCCGAGAAGTATTTTGGCGGCAAGATGACGGCGTCACAAATTTGTTCTTGACGTCGTCAGACCCTATTTCCTATATATAGTTTTCTAATTTTCACATTAAAAAGGAGAGAAGTTTTGGAGAAACCCTAAGTACAAACTTGGTACGAATTTTACAGGTTTTTCAAAGGTTCTTAGCCCTTGATCCCTTTCATGTGTAATTGAGATAAGTATTCTTTTAATTCAATCAATATGTCTATGTGTTGGTTGTCTATATCTTGTTCTTGTCTTAATTCTACCATGCTAGGCTAGATCTATCTTGTGTTTGCTTGGATCTAATGAAACCTAGATGTTAATTATGTGTTGATTACTTGTTTATGGTTGTATTGGATGAATGAATTCGATGTTAGGCTTAAGAAAACTGGCAGATCTCCAAATGGTAACATGCTTGAACGTCTTAGGAAACATGAACTGACGTGCACTAGGTTTTATTGGTTGTATTTAATGCATGAGTAAATTCTAATGATCCCATGTTAGGAGCTTCTTAGCCGGCTCGACATAGGAGTGAAGTAGGCACTCATAGGATTGGGGAATTAAGTGCGCCACCCCATGAATGGTATTAAGGAATACAATCCGTCATCCACGCAACTATAACAAGTAATTAACGTGTAAAAGATATCTAGGGAGTAGTGAAATCTAAGTAAACACATTTTCTCCACTTATTGCTCACAACCTTAGTATAATTTAGTTTATTTTCATTTTTAGTATTTTCTTTTGATTGCATCTTTAGTATTGGGTTAGTTGACTAGCAACTAATTCCGCTCAAATCTTTCAAACCCGAGATTTTTACTTGCTTTCTAAAAAATATAAAAATACAAAAATAATCATCTCTCATCTTTAGAACTAGTATTTAGGTTTTCTAATCCTAGCGACACTATTCCTAGCTGAACGATCAATCCCCCGGTACTTGTCACTATACTATACTACAACGATCAGGTACACTGCCTGGTGGGGGTTGTAAGCTTCTCAAGGTCCCTTGAGAGGTAAAGCCTGGTGCAATTCCCACGTATCAAAGATTTGGACTTGGAGCCAAAGATCTATGCCATGATGAGGGAATTTTTGGAGTAAGTCCTTGAAACGAGTCCATGCTTCATAGAGAGTTTCACCTTAACGTTGTTGGAACATCAAGATGTCATTTCTAAGCTTAGTAGTTCTCCCTGGTGGGAAAAATTGAGCAAGGAAACGAGAAATGAAATCATCCCAAGAGGTGATGGATCCCGCGGGTAAACATTCAAGCCATTGACTAGCTTGGTCACGTAGAGAGAATTGGAATAGACGTAATCGGTTCGTCTCTCTAGTTGCAACATCAAGGTCTATGGAATCTACGATTTTTAGGAAATCCTTGAGATGTTGATTAGGATCTTCGGAACGAAGTCCATGGAATGCACATCTACTTTGCACCAACCAGATGGTGTCGGATCGCAAGGGAGACACATTGGCTCCTTGAGTGAGCTCAATGGTGTTTCGATAGCCTTGGTGGCTAGGACGGGAATACTCTCCTAAAGTTCGGGGTCTAGGAGGTTGGTTTGGTTGTGGTGGGTTTTGTGGGTGGTTTTGTTCTGGTGGGTTGATGGGTTCAAGGATATTACCACCTTCCATGATGTCGGATGGTAATGGTTACGAACAAAGGAACAAAGAAATGAGATAGACTAAAGAAAACCTAAAAATAAAAATAAAAATCTTACTAGAAAGGAATCTAGCAAGTAGACCTAATAAAAAGAAATTCTAACCTAGACAATAACTATTCCCGGGCTGCGGCGCCTAAAACTTGATACGCGGGATTGTGCCCTCGCAACAGGTTTTACCTCTCAAGGGATCTTGAGATGCTTGCAATCCCCGCCAGGCAGTGTACCTGATCGTTGTAGTATAGTATAGTGACAAGTACCGGGGGATTGATTGTTCAACTCAGGAATAGTGTCGCTAGGATTAGAAAGCCTAGTAAACTAGGTCTAGAGGTGAGGGATGATTCTTTTTGTTTTTTTTTTATATTTTATGAAAGCAAGTAATAACTCGGGTTTTGAAGGAGTGGGCGGAATTAGTTGCTAGCCAACTAACCCAATTAACTACAGATGCAATCAAAATAAAATAAAAATAAATGAAATTAAACTAATGTGGTGGAAACAATAATGAGAAAATATGTGTTTACTTAGATTTCATTACTCTCTAGATATCTTTTTACCGGTTGATTAGCTTATTACAATTGCATAGATGACGGGTTATATTCCTTAATACTAGTCGTAGGGCCGTGTACAATATTCCCTAACTCTATAAGCTCCTACTTCAATCCTATGTCGAGCCGACTAAAAGCTCCTAACATGGGATCATTAGAATTCGCTTATGCATTAAATATAACCAAAAATCGTAGTACACCTCCGATCATGTTTCTTAAGACGTTCAAGCAAGTTACCAATGGAGCCAATATACTCTGGTATTGCCTAGATCCAGTCTTGACGCCTTCATGGGTAAATATACTCTGGGCCGTCACTTGTGTTTTGACCATGACGACCTTGGTGACGCCGTCAGGTCAAATAGCCTTGAAGATGCTCTGGGCCGTCACGTATATTTTTCACATCCACCTCTTTTGCCAAGCTTGACGCCGTCATGTGTGAAGCCTTGACGTCGTCAAGTACTGTTCCCAGCAAGGATTTTGAGACTTTGCTATTTTCTTCACTTTTATGCTCCAAAAACGTCCAAAATGCTTCCTTTTCCAGATTTCTCCTCAAAAGTACATAAAATGACAAAAGGAACGATTTAGCGTAGTAATTGATCAAATAATCATGAATTCGGGCTTAAATGACCCATTAAAAGTAGTACACTTTTCGCGTTATCAGGCCTCAAAACTCTATCTAAAGAGAGTATGTTGTCATTTGGATGACCAGGAGAAGATTATCCACTAAGAAAACACAATAACCAGATGTAGAAATCTTGATAGGAGGGCATCCAGCCTAGTCCACATCAGAATAAGGCACAAGAGAACCAATAAAAGAAGCATAAAGTTGGAGCCCAAAGTCTAATGTACCACAAACGTAATAAAGAACTTGCTTGAGAGTTGCATAGTAAGGATCTTGAGGATCACCCATATGAAGACACACCTGCTACACTGCATAAGAGATATATGGACGAGTAAATGTTAGATACTGCAAACCACTGACGAGACTATGATATAGAGTAGGATAAAAAACAGGACCCCGTCATAAGCATTTTGAATCAACACGATTCTGAGGGAGTCCGAGTGGGATTACATGTAGCCATGGGTGCCCCATTTAAAATTTAATATACTTATAATCTTATCTTGTATGGTTTTTGTGTTTATGATTGAATTAAATGGAGGAAAACTAGAGAGAGATAGAGAAGTTGGGAGGATTTCCTAGAGAGAGAAAGTGAAGAAAAAAAATGAGAAATTAGATTAAGTGAAAGGAAGCTCCAACCCTCTCCCTTGCGTGGGAGAGGGTATTTATACAAATACTAAGTGCCTCATGAAACAGGCTATAGAGTGAGTACAGTGGGTGAAGACCCAACTCACTCCACGAATACTATTTACATATTAACTAACTAAATCTACTAACTAATATGATAAATACTACGAGCTACTTAATGCTAAACTATACTCGGGGTGACCGAGTCTTTTAAGTGAATAAACGTATTCCTAACAATCTCCCCCTAAGGGAGGTCACCCCGGAAATTACAGCTTGAATTCTAGCATTCCAATCTTTGAAGATGTCTTTGTAGCTCGTAGTCTCTGATTCTTCATTGTTGCAAGCTTTGTGCTTTCAGCAGTAGATTTGAGATGGCTTGTTCAAGGCGTTGGATGACCGTTGACATGACTTCGTGTTTATCATCCAAAAGAATAGCTTCAAGTCATCTTAGTGTGGTAATGACTCCATGTGATGTAGATATCTTAGCATTGGCATGCTCACACCTTTTTAGAAACATGATCTTCAGAATCAGAGTTGTGGAAGCATTGTTGAGGCCCATCAATTGATCATGATTTCATAAGTTGTTATGTTGAGGTGTGTGCATGAGGTGATGGATCAACATCTTTTCTGCAATCAGCAACATTCGCCAAGTATCCTTGCATAAGACAGTTAGCAATAATACGTCCGGTACTTACAGGTTCGGACTTAGAGATTGTTAACAGCATAGTGTGAAAACTTTCTCTAAACCTTACCAAGGCCGTTCCTCAATCGGATACCCTCGAAAGGGCTTACGAGACCTACCGAAGTAGATCAACGATTAGATGAGTTGTTCGAGATCACTCCACGACTGTAGACCATTTTGAAACCGCCGCGATCACTAAGCATAACCCACAAGGGATTACCGAAGTGACCTGCTTTTCGGGCTGTTTGATGTTGACCCTGGAAGGAATTTCCATTCAATCACTGGGAGTCACATTAGTAACTTCCCTCATAAATGTTCTTGGCAGATTGCTAAGATCTGTGTAGGACTCATAAAATTACCACTGGTGTCCTTAATGTTGACCAACCAGGGTAGAATTAGCACGTGTTCCTATGAGATCTTTTAATGCGTCTCGTGGCTCTAGACTCAATAAGTGCATTATTTGGTCGTCAGAGACTGGAGCGGTGTCTCCTATTTCAATATCAACATAGCTCGTAATGAGAGGTCGATAGATTATGCAGGATTCCCCGTGAGAATGAAACAAGCTCTTTTGAGAGAACTTGTGTGGTTAGAAGGTTTAGTGCAGTGCGTCACTGGGTCCATGACGTCTTGTCTTCAATACCGATGTTACCTTAGTAACAATCAGTCGCATATGAATTGAACCCGGTTTCTGCCCTAAGGTTGAATAATGGGAGGGCTATTTCTTTTCACCCTTTCTCATTTCATTTCTTTTTAATTCTTCAACCCCTTCTTTCTCCTTTCTCATTTATCTTCTTTTTTTTCATAGTTATACCTAAGGACTTTCTAATACTATCTATTCGATATTGTCCTTGGGTAGATGCCTCCGGCTCTGGCGGATCATAGGACGGTTTTCCTAACCTTAGCCACCTTATAACTTCATGACTATCCTATGTTGCGGTCAACCCAATCTTTGAAAATTCTCTCAAAGTGTTTATGATTAAGAAATACATTTTTGCTAACACTTTGAGGGTTTTATGATTTTCAAATGATCCCCCTTAACATGTGCTCATAGGTTTTTGATAGAAATTTGCACGTGTCGGGGTGACTTGCACTTTTGAATTGATCCACTCTTAATAGACATATACTTGAGGGACACGTTTATGTTGCTTAGTTAAAGAGATCCATTATCAACTTTTAGGTGATAACTAGCTCTAATAACTAACTTGAAGTTGTTAACATTCTTTAATAAGGAAGTTAGACCCGTCAAAGTACACATCTAAGAAGAGTTTCTCGAAACGGTACATTCTACTTGGATAAATCCTTTCGAATACTGACATTTGTGTTTCGTCATTTCGATTGTTAAGTCTGAGTCACGCTCACAAATTTCAAGTCAATTGAGATTTTGTGATCCCAATTGATTTAAATAAGTTAAAAACAAGTTTGGGAGAAAAATGTGGACTGTTTATAGCATATACTGAAAATGAGACAAAAACTTTTACTCCCCCTTAATCATGGAGGGAGTTTGTTATGTGTCAAAAATGATGAGTTTTGAAATGATTTAGAGAATAATGAGAAACTCATGAAAAATTCATATGTTGACACATAACATGAAAATCACATTTTATTTACTACTGATTTGGTACACAAAGGCTTGATATGGTGATATTTTTAATATTTTGAAATCACTCTCCCCCTCAATCAATGAACCATTTATAATTTTTGAAAATTCGTTGTCATTGATTGAGTGATTTTAAGAAACGAGTAAGTTCTGATTGATTTACAAAAACTGATGGTACCACCAAGTTTTTCACAAATATTTTCCTAAAAAATCATAAAAGGGAAAATATTTGCGATGGAAAGAAGACTTCTCTTCTTTATCAAGAAATAATGCACTGAAGCATACATTAGATCGATAGTGCACGGATGTAAAGTACTCCATGCCCGGATGAACTTCATCCGTTGTTAGGAACAACCATCTTTTTGGCGACGTGTTTTCCACATTTTGAAAATCAGGTTGCTATCTGAAGTAATAGCATACCATAATTTTACGAACGGGTCACAATCTGAAATAACTGCAAGCCATTTAGGCATGTTTTGAAAACATTTTGAACTTTATTTAAAGATCCGTGCCATTATTGAATGACATTTCTAGGTCCGTAAATGTTATCGATGCCAGAAGACATGCCTTGAAAAACTATTTTTGATATTTTCTATTTTTTGATTTTTATGGGTTTTTGTGGGTTTTATATTTTTTTATTTTCTTATTGGTTTTAAACTATATACAAAGTTTATTATTCAATTTAAGAAGATGTTGACCTGAATACCAAAAGGATATCGTTCTTCACGTTGTAGAAGTTAGTAGTCAACATTTCTTAAATTTTCACCACAAAAGCTTTTGAGGCTCCTGAATAATCGTCTGAATCTGAACCTTCTCGAAGTGATGCTTTGGTAGCTTCCCCCCAAACCGACAATCATCATCATGAGACCACTTCCCCCAGATAGTTGAGTGATGCAAAAAGTCTCATTGTATGAAGCTTGAAAACCCGACAAAAAACGATAACACCGAAGTAACAAGATACAACACGAATCATCTCTGCGGTTATCAATCCCGGAATAAATGATTAAGCCTGATCACATGATCCTGTTGTGCGTCCCCGATGTATTCATTATTCTGCGGTTTTGAACAATCGTCTATTCAGGGGAACAAGATATCAACATCTTCGTTTCACCAAACGCTTTCCAGTTAACTTACACATAACAACTCAATCTATATTGTACACATGTACCCAACACAAGAAGAAGCGATGACACCAAAGTAACAGGTTGAAGCACTGATCATCTCTGCGGATATCAACTCTGGAACAATGTGTACATGAAGCATTAACCGGAAGCACTTTACCATAAATCATATCGGCTCGTATGAAGATGTCAATGAGCAATATCATCTCACGCTCCCAATATTCTTCTCACATTTCTTCCCACTGAAAGCCGAAGTAATACGTACCATAAGTGGCAAGATACCACTTCCCCCAAGTAGTAGGAATAATACACCAAAAGAACGAGTTAAAACACTGATCTTCTCTGCGGTTATGACATTTGTCTTCCCGGAATAACTTCAATTAGGAAGAAGTATAAAGCTCATCATGTGTACTTGTTGTGCATTCCGATGTATGTTTCCTTCCCCCTTGCTGGTTTTGATACCTCAGAATCAGCAACACGTTTTGCGCACACATAGTTGAAATCTTGTGAGAAGAACTAAATTGGCTTAAATGTATCTGGTGAGAATAACTGCTACAGAACAACTCTCTGTGAATATCATTACCAACCCTTATGTAGGTGTGACATTTCGTAAAATTTCATGTCATTTATTTTAATAGTTATTATTCCACTATTATTTTTTTTATAATTAACTTCGTCGGGAGTTATCCGTGTAAGTTCAATTCATTCAACCGCGACTAGACTATGTTCAGTCCACACTTCTTATGCATTTTTGTTTCTTTACAATCCTATTTTAAAAGTCACTTTTAAATTTTTCCATTTTTACGTAAACCTTGCACCTTTTACGTTTTACGCGATTTAAATTTATGTTTTAAGGTTTTAACAAAGTGAACCAACCCTAGACTATGATAATTTACATATTTTATGAATTTTTATACCATTTCATGCTTACAAATGAGTTTTATACTTGTCGTGTCATTTTATAGCTTATGTCGCTTTTATCAAGAACCAGTGTCACCAAACGTGTTTTCGACTCACGGTTAAAGTTTTAAGTTTTATCATTTTTATAAGTTTCACATTTTATTACTTATCGTTTTTACGTTTCGCGTCTTAAAAACTACACGTTTTCAATTACCGGGATCAAACTACACTTCGTAGCTCAAGTTTTTATACAAAATAAACCCACTCAACCCCCCACCCACCAAAACCACGAAATAAAATATCCAATACATGTGTATTTGTGGGGTGTCTTACCTTGACACTTGGTTAGACCCTTCTTGCATGCACACATACTATATAATACACACAAATCCTCACTTTTCTTGTTTATATCGCCATCACCACTAACTTATCTCTCCTTCTCTTGACACCAACGACCCAAACCAGTAAAAATAAAGATATTTCATCAATCATTTTACTAATATATTGATCTTGGATTAAAGATATTGAAGGCCTAGTCTTGTTCTTGGTTTATTACACTCAAAACATCATCAGATCTCATCATTTCTTGATTTCTTTGGGAAGTTGTTCCAAGTTTTGATCAAGATGGTTTAGGGACTGTAATTTTAAGATATTTTCATGGGTAAATCAAGGGTATAAGTTGGGTAAAAGATTTGAAAGAAAGGGTGCAAGGGTTATTGGTAAAATCATAGGTTTTGTGGTCCATTGTTCTTGATTTTCTTGTTCTTCAAATATTGTAAGGAAACCAATCACTCCCTTTTCATTTCATTTTCATTTTCATTTTTGTAACTTTATTATATCTTGATGTATTTGAATATTATATAAGTTATTGTGCTTGGTTAGCCTTGGTACATAGGTTAGATCACTATAAAATCACTAAGGGACTAGACATGCAACAGTTGTTTCTGATCAGGGGTAAAAACGTAATAAACTGATTTTATCAGTGAACATTAGGCATAAACTAAAAATATGGGGTTGTAGGCCTATGTCTTGTGGTCATTTTGACGAGTATTTCATCGAATAACTCATTACGATGATTAAACTGGAAATATTTTCGTGAAACATGTCATAATCTGAGTACCAGATTTATAACCTATGAAACATGTTTTTCTGGACATAACCAATAGTTTCTCAAAACATAAAAGTTTTAGATAACATCTCAAATTTAACGTGGCCGCAAACGGGGAATTAATTGGACTTGTAGAACCTTAGATATCGCAACTTTAGTGGGACTATTGTGATGTAAATAAAAATCAGAACTGGATAGTAAGGGTAAATGGGTAATTTTACTACTGTTAAGTAATTTTTGACTTAGTGGAGCCCACAAAACATGTTAGTACAGATGAATACCTTTCCGGGGATATAAAGAACTTAAATTTTTGATTTACGGTTTACAAGTAACGGATTTTCTAAGTTGCGCAAGTTTTAAAAATGTTAACAGCTTTGACTCTTAAAGTATAAAGGATTCAAAAACTCATATGCCTATATCTCTAAAACTTAATTTTGAACACTTGATTTATTTAGGAATTATGTACCAAGCGTAGGTAAGATAATAACTTATATATAGCTTAGTTACATCTATGTTTATTTTCTAAAACCTAAGACAAGCGTATATCTATTTAGGTTCATCGTAGAGCTTCGCGGCTAATTTTCATCCCTTGCTTGTTTCATATCACTTCCTTTGTTCATGGTAAGTTTATAGCCTCGCCTTTACTTACTTAAATGTTTTATAAACCTCGCGAGGGGGATACATGCTACTTTTTATAAACTGAATACAAGTAGTTTTTGGTATGCTGGACCCGATTATATGATTATAGATATTGAATGCTTCTTGCCAATTAAGTCCCCACCATGAACCGTTAATTCCGTAGGGAAACGCTAATATTATGAATATGCATATTAGGCTTGGCGGGCTTGACTGGGTGAGTAGCGCCTCACACATAACGGTCACATAATATTGAGAGTATGGTGTAAATGGCAATTTTTACCTTCTCGAGGCACAAAAACTATGTCAAGGTTCGGTTTCATAAACTCATTACTATAATCTGATAACCTAACAAGTAATGATCATGCTTATCGCCCGATGAATAATACTTGTATTCAACTTATTACTTATTAAACTCTATGAATTCACACAACATTATTGTTGACTTTTAGCATGTTTATCTCAGGTCCGTAAGTGACTTCAGCTTGGATGGGAGGCGCAAGAAATGAATATCATCAAGATGACTCATGTTTAAATAAAAATTCTCATTCGATAATGTTTCAAACTTTTAAACTTATGTAACTTCGGATTGTGTTTAAAAACTTTTGGGACCTTTGTTAACTCTAGTAATTTATCAAATGTGAAAGTTTAAAAATGACTTTGTTTTGATGTTGTTTACTATATTTGTACAATCTGACTAATGTATAGCACCCCATGTCCCTTTCCGCTGCGATCCTAAAATGGGGGTGTTATAGATTGGTACCAGAGCACAAATTATAGTGAACTAGGTCTTTTTCTTTTTAAAAACCTAGACTATAGTCATTTGTTTTTCAAAATCATGAGCTTCCATCAACTTGTCCGATATCCATGCGCGCCTACTCCTGAATTTCCTATTACTCCCTCGAGTATATCTTAATTATATTAAGGATAATTATAGGAGCACTATAATTGTTTCTTAACTCGTCCGATAATCCGCGAAAGTATCACTCTTATATATATAACCTTTTGTGCACTAAACTTCCTTGTTGTATTTTAGCTATTCATGTGCATTGTGAATTTCCATCCGAAAATTTATACACATCTTCGAGTGCACCGTTACTATACGTATACATATAGTGAATATTACTATATGTACTTAAGATAATTTTTTTACTTTTTTTTTCCCGACTATCCTGCTTTTTCCTGAAGCATCGCTATTTTTCTTATTGAAGTTCTCCAAGTGAATACTAAAATCTTCTAGACATTGTATGAGATTATAATGGTCTTTCTTATTTATCTGACATTGTATGCGATTACAATGGTCTCTCTTATTTATCCGACATTGTATGCGATTATAATGGTCTTTCTTATTTATTTGACATTGTATGCGATTACAATGGTCTCTCTTATTTATCCGACGTTGTATGCGATTACAATGGTCTCTCTTATTTATCTGACATTGTATGCGATTACAATAGTCCCTTTTATTTATCCGACATTGTATGTGATTACAATGGTCTCTAAACTCTTTCATCACCATATGTTATATATTTTCATATAACATCGAAACCTGTTACAATTTATCAATTTCTATTGGTTGTCTTACTCCCCATGAACTCATGTTTTCTGAGCATTTCTTGCTTATTTTCTTAAGCACCACTATTAATACTATTTAAGAACTATTTATATACACTTGATTTTTCTCTCGACTATTTATGCCTAATTAATAGAGCGTTACTTCTTATTTGTATAAAGGTATTTATTATAAACGTTTTATTTGATTCTTTACACTCAGCCTCCAAAGCATCATGTCAAACCCTACCTCTCCTAATTATATATGTTTCACCAGATTACTAAACAATTAAATACATATTTATTTATTTTGATGATCCTCTAAAACTTTCTCATACATTGTGGGTGACATAGTGGTCTCTTTATTTTCACAAAAATAGTGAGTAATGCTATGATCTTTAAAAATATTTTCATGGCCTTACACAACGCTGTTTTATATGAAACCGTCACATTTTATTTATTTACCTTGGAAATTCACTACTATTTTATAAACAACTCCTTTATTGACATATAAACTATCTTTCATTATATTACGAATGGATTTACTATTCCTGAAATAATTACCCAATTACTACCTTATAAACTAATAACCTTATTCAATACTATTTTATAAACTGCTTTAACTAGTTCAGAATTAACTTTTTGTCACCCCTTTACAAATCATTTGGTCAATTACCATGTAAAACTAGTTTACTACTATCTTCTAAACTATGTTGTTGCTTCTTAAAAATTACTCTTCCCCTCTCTTATTAACTTAAAACATTGATTTATTATTACCTCATTAAATATTTTGTTATTGTTTTATTGTCCGTCATTTTCCTATAATTCTTATGAACTAATTCATCATCTACAAAAGCAGAATTTCAGCAACTGTCTCTACATTCCCGAGTTCTCTTTCGAATCCTTCATTGTTAAAGGTCTGTGCTTCAGGCCCGGTGTGAACTGTTTTAGAACCACTCAAAAACTTCCTTTCTGCGCGTATTTTCCTTATTCGCTTGTGTTACACACTCATACTACTTACTTATGATTAATTCATACGTATGTACAAACTTATATCACTCTTTATATATAAGATACTTATGAAAACTCCATACTTGTCCAACAATGGACATATCGCGAGTATAACTATGTTAAGTATTTGAAAATTTTATCGAACATTGGTTAAATATAGTCTAGTCACCTATATTTAACCTAGGAATAGTGGAACATAGTCTGACTACCTATGTTCGACTTAGATTTTTCAAATACTGGGAATAGTTACATATGGGTTATGTCTAATTGATTTTCTACATGATTTTCGAGAATCACAAAATTCTTATGTAAGCATAAAAATTCAGCGATATTCATACGATCGAGCACAACAACTAAACAAATCCTCACTCTATCTTTATCGCGTATAGCCAACCTTACTCTGCACCGTATTTCTAGACGACAAGAATCAACCCGCGTCGTTAGTTATTCTAGACTTCATTCCTTACGAGTATCCTTATCTTTTCGCAAGTGAACCGTCAGGAGATAAAGCCAGTTAAGCTCCGGGACAGAGCTCTCTTAAGGGGTACGTGCTGTGACATTTCGTAAAATTTCATGTCATTTATTTTAATAGTTATTATTCAACTATTTTTTTTTATATAATTAACTTCGTCAGGAGTTATCCGTGTAAGTTCAATTCATTCAACTGCGACTAGACTATGTTCATTCTACACTTCTTATGCATTTTTATTTCCTTACAATCCTATTTTAAAAGTCACTTTTCACTTTTTCCATTTATACGTAAACCTTGCACCTTTTACGTTTTACGCGATTTAAATTTATGTTTTAAGGTTTTAACAAAGTGAACCAACCCTAGACTATGATAATTTACATATTTTATGAATTTTTATATTGTTTCATGCTTACAAATGAGTTTTATACTTGTCGTGTCATTTTTATAGCTTACGTCGCTTTTATCAAGAACCGGTGTCACCAAACGTGTTTTCGACTCACGGTTAAAGTTTTAACAAAATTTAAACCCTCCGTCAACCTCAACACCTCTAAAATAGTCTAATATGATATGATAACAAGTTTTATCATTTTTATATGTTTCACATTTTATTACTTACCATTTTTACGTTTCGCGTCTTAAAAACTACACGTTTTCAATTACCGGGATCAAACTACACTTCGTAGCTCAAGTTTTTATACAAAACTAGCTGGGTACCTGCGCCTAGTGGCAGCGGTATCTAGTTTGGACCAAATTTCGACGGCGAATTATTTTTTCAACCGACTGTTTATGTAGCGTAAGGGAATATTTTTTCGGCGGTGTAAATTTTTTGAAGAGTTCCGGTTAAATCGATGTTCTAGTTTGATTTTCCGACAGTTTAGAGGTGATTGTCCAAGTTATTTTTATCGCCCCTGTCACCTTTTTCAAATGTGCACCGAGTTCACATGTTGTTCCTAAAGGTGGTAGCGAGAATTTAAACACGAAACATATTTTATGTCAAGGTCGCTAAAATGAATCTCATAACAATCATTCAATTTTTCAAAGCGAGAAACAAAAATATTTTTTTAATCAGATTTTGGTCGCAACAAATAGGTATGAAACTTGATTTATAATTTGGTTGCTACAAATAAGTTGTCCATTTTACTTTCTCCGTTTTTTTGGAGTTCTTTGATTCTAGGAACGTTTTACTTTCTTGGTTTAACTACTTTTACTTTGTTATTCTCACTCGCAATTTTTAAATTTTGAATTCACTTCACTTACTCATTTAATCGAAATATTCTTTGGTTTGGCTACTAATTGTCTCGAGCCCAACATCTTTTAAATAAAAGTAATAAACAATCAATATTTTGTGTGCTTCTTTTGTTCATCCATGTATATAATTGAGGTTACATTGTTTAGCGATGATAGTAGTTTTATACCGTGGTTTGAGAAAAACTATTTATTATACATATAGCTAAACAAAATATGAATGCTTATGGATTGATTATATTTAATAGTCATAGTTGTCGATCAAGTATATATATAGGTTTATGCTTTAGTTTCTTGTATATCTTGTCATTATATACTTTTACTTTTGTTGTAGGTAGGTTGGTACAATAAAAAAGAAACTATTACATCATGTCAAGTGTATTCAGTACAAGTCACATGTAGTCCAAGAAAAAAAGATTCGATATTGTGTTGGATACAACAAAAGCAAACATTGCTTAAAAAAATATGCATTTAGTATCTCAAGATTGTACTACCGATCCTACTATTCTCAATTTATAATTCAATAGAAACAAATTATACCAAGTATTCGAATAGCAAAAAAATTGTCTTAAAAAAAGTAAATAAATAAAAAATTATGAAAAATTATATGCACAGATCTAACTTTTTAAAATGAATAAATCACTATCGAAATTTTTAATTTCTAATTTTTAAAAATTTGGTTTAGATGTCTTTATAGCTGCGCACAATCATAGCCTAAGTGACAATAAAAGGCACCCATAAAATATGTTTCATTCAAAACAATCTTACATGAAATGTCTCATACAAACTTATCAAGCCTCACAGATATTTATAAATGTTCATTGGTTTTCTAGAAAAATATACCGCTTTTTTTTTTTAATCCGTATGAATATACCAAACATGTCCCACTACCAATTATCCATATGTTACTGAAACTATTACTAACGTCAATGATAGATCTAGCAGGAGGATTTTAAATCCACCGTTAATTAGAAAAAATAAACTATGTATTTAGAATAAAACCTTTAGATATACAAAAAAAAAAAAAAAAAGGATCTAGCACAAAACAACGAACATCCCACCATAAATATTTCGAGCCACCAAACAACCTGTAATGAACTCTAGCACCCACTTCATTCATAAAAAGACCTCAAAGAAACATCAGTGGTTACCAAAACATTGATAACAAATAAAAGTGGCCTCAAATTATCATCCACCTTTTTTTCTTATTTACAAGAAACACATTCAAATTTCAAATCTATGAAACATGCACAATACCAAAATATATTCCAATCACCAAAAAAATATATACACTACTGAAACCAACCTTAAAATCTCCACCAAAATGATAGATTAGAACAAAACCACTGAGCGGACCACCAAAATGGTCGTGTTGGACAGCCAAAACAACCAATGAAACTGTTGGGATCATAGTTTTCACTATTTTATCAAGTCTCGGTCATTTGTAATAATGTTAGGTTGCTTAACTATTATTTACTTTCATTTACTAAATGTATTAAGTTTACTAGGCTTAAGGTATGAAACCCATGGGCCTCAAAGCCCACGTAATGATGAAAGGAAGGAGAGGGAGTGTTGCCCTAGCTCCTTCCCTATATATAGAAGCCTTAGGTCATTTGTAAACTTGGTTGGTTATGTGAAATATTAAGGAAACTCTTGCAATTCTAATTCTCTCATTCTCATAATCATCCCATTCTCATTCTCATCTCTTTTCTATCATTCTTATACTTGTGTTTACATAAAGTGTGACCTAACAAGTGGTATCATTCGCCATATGAATGTGTAGCTTTTGTTTTTCATTGATTTTGTTCTTTAACTTGTTCTTTACATTCGATTTTTTGTGAAATATTAGTACTTTCTTGCTTGTTTCTTGGTTTTTATCACATATTTGCTTACAAACTTGTGCTACAAATCAAAACAAACAAAAAAGTTTCAATCTTTTTTTAAAAATTCGAATAGGGTTTTTTGTACTATTTTTTCGCAATTTTTGAAATTCTGAAAAAGTTCTTAAAGTTTTCAACTTTCTTAAAGATCTCATCATTTTACACATAAAAGTACAAAAATCTTGAAATAAAAACAAGTTTTTGGATTGCTTTCTTCGAAAAACAAAATCTGCCAAGTTATCGAGATCTTTCATTGGTACCTATTTCGAGATCTACTCTACGTGCACTACCTCGACTTCGTTATTGTGGACTCGGTATTTTCTTTCTTGTATAAGAAAGTAAAATACTTCGACTTTTGGTAACGTTTTCGAAATTGTACAATTTCGAAAACTGGGTCGTTGAATTTGTGTTTTTCGAAAACATCAGTTTTTTCGAAAGTACACACATTTCGCAAACTTGTATAAGTTTCGCGATCACTGTTTCTCGAAAATTTCTTAAGTTTCGAAAACCTCTTAGTTTTGCGAAAACTTTCTGAAAAGTTTCGAAATCATTTAATTTCGAAAACCTGACTATTTTCGAAATCCCTTAATTTTCGAGAAACCTTTATTTCGCAATCCCAAACTTTTTCGAAATCTCATTTTTTTCGAAATCATTTTTTTTCGAAAACTCATTTTTTTCGAAATCATTTTTTTTTTCGAAAACTCATTTTTTCGAAATCACTTATTTTTCGAAAACCTTATTTCGCAATCTCTCAATTTTTCGCAATTACAAGTTTTGCAAGTTTTCGAGATTTGGCTACATCTATACCTTCTACAAGATCCATAATTACACAAGTATCTTTCTAAAATTTTCTTTCTAAATCTCTTCTTACTATCTTCTTAATATTTCAAAAAAAAAGTTTTTTGGCGGGAAATTTTGAGTAAAATTTATTTTCTACAGTAGACTAAACGTTCAATTTTTACGCGAAATTTAAATTTTGGTATAACATTGAAAATTTTGGCCCAAAATTCAAATTTTTAGGCCAAAATTCAAATTTTTTTGGTGAAATTTGGCGGCAAAATTTTTGAAACTCAAATTTTTCTTGCAACCTTTAAATTGCATTTCACAGTGATTTTCAAATTTTGGGAGAGAAAATTTTTTTCAAAATTATTTTGGAGGGAAAACCAGAAATCACTATTTCGTCCTTGAGTGTGACATTTTTTCTTTGATTATTTCGATTACGTCACAACAATCAAGGGGGAGAGAAATGTCATCTACAATGTCTCAATCATCTTCTTCCAACTACCTTCCTCACCAATATTCTCATCAGCAACAGTATCATCAGCTACAGTATCATCAGCAACAGTTTCATCTACAACAAAGTCACAGCTCCCTCATTAATCATGTTCTGCTCTTTGGCAATGAATCAAGGCCTCCAATGTTGCTACCAGGAACGTATATTGTTTGGAAACAGAGATTTCTACAATGGCTCACAGATCGTCCTGCTGCAGATCTCATGCTTAATTCCATTCAAGATGGTCCATACATAATGATACTTCTTGCTGAATCAAAAGGGATTATCAGACTACAAAATGATGAAGATTTGAATGCTACTGAACTTGCTCAGTACGATGCTGACCAACAAGCTGCATGGTTCATGACACTAGCCCTTCCCAACTCAATTTACATGAATATGGACTTTCAAGCCAGTGCTTATGAAATGTGGAAATATCTTGAAGTTATGCATCGTACAGTAGAACTTCATCACATCAGAATGAAGCAAATTATTGAATCTTGCTCAAGCATGATTCCACTGAAGACCATTCTCCCTGCTCCACCTTCTCCAGATGTTGACCATGGATCACTAATCTACACTCCAAATGGTCTCTTTTTCAATCCTCCGAATGCACCTGAGACTTTCGTCATTCCTCAGTACCATCCTGCTACACTACATATTAATGTGCAATCTCTACTGCAAAATCTAGTGAAGCTTAGTCTAGTATCAACAAAGAAAGGCAAAGGCGTAATGACGGCTAGTTCTGAATGGTTAAACATAATGGAAGATACTGATGATGAAGAAGATCTTATCGAACCAAGCATGACATTCTTGGCATATACGAAAAATATTGCAGAAGAGGAAGATCAAGATTATGATTCAACCTCACTCTCTGACGATAATGTTGAATACAATGCCACACTTAGTCAAATGGAAGTTGAAGGGGGTAATCTCAATGCAGTTTTGCTAAGTGTCATGGGTGATATTCCATCTGATGGTGAATATTCAGATTTGGAAGCCGATACAACAGATGTGATGTTAATGTCACATCATGATTATGTTCAAGAACCTGCTACTTCAAACCTCATGATCCAATATGATTCATCTCTGCAGCAGACTTCAACTCAACTTGTTCCATATGACAACAGTAATGCAGTGTACTATAAAAATTCCAATGAAGATGACAATGAGGATTTCAAAATTCTGAATCGAGGACACGAACTTATTGCTCGTGCCTTCAGCAAATTCTCCAACAAGACAAAGAACTGTCTTCGTTCTTCTTCTAACACAAGGAATCAAGCTGTCAAGCAAGGTGAAAGAGTTGTGATACAAGGAAGTATTACTCAAAGGCTAGTTGGGAATAGTGAGAATACTGCAAATGTAGTTAATGTAGGCAACGAGGTTATAATATTGGAAGATGATTCGGGTGTCATGGATGATACTGACCCAGTATATGACACAAATGCTTCTGATGACTCTAAAGACCCATTTGAGAGAAAGATGACTGAAGCTGAGAAAAGAGCC
The DNA here is from genome assembly GCA_030686995.1 of Artemisia argyi. Lineage (NCBI taxonomy): Eukaryota > Viridiplantae > Streptophyta > Magnoliopsida > Asterales > Asteraceae > Artemisia > Artemisia argyi. Next base: position 135,896,411 of record CM060680.1, read on the forward strand.
ATCAATTCTACAGAAAATTGCTTAGCTCATTTTGAATCAGTTAAGACTCTATGCAAGATTCTCTCAGATGCATGGTTTCCTACGGGGGGGTACCTTTAATGCATTCTTCGAAACTGGAATGGATCGTCTAACCTTCCAAAGGAAACTCCGAGAAAACATTGTTCAAATTGAAAAACAAATTGAACAGGGAAGCGATTGCATGGCAGGATTTAGAGCGCTCAAGGCTCAGTTCAAAGTGTTCATGGCATTGCATTTTAAAGCTCTCATACACTATAAATATGAAAGCAATGTATGGAGAGAGAACATCACAAGTATGGAGGTTGAAGATTTTAGAGATCAACTTGTTTCACGCCTAAACCGCTTAGAATTTATACTTAATGAAAGATTACTTCATCTGAGTGCTATCAAAGAACAGAAGATGCAGATTCAAGAAGAGCAAGTTCATAAAGTTGATACATTGGAAGATAATTTGGTTGCCATGGAATGCAAAGGGAAAGAATCAGAAGTGCAGGATGACAACAGCAGATTGGGGAATGATAAAGATGCAGATTGTGCAGAGATCAGACCCTTCCGTGACTCAGAGCCCAACTTTGACAAAGGATAGATGGATGAGGAAGATGTCATACCCATCTATGACAAAGAACCAAACTTTGACAAGGAGCAAATGGCTGAGGTACAATCTACTGTTGATCATATTAAGCCTGCAAATGAGAAACAACATTCTGAGCAACCTAACTTCAGTAATGAAGGAGAGGTTGACCAGGATGTTGTACAATGTCTTGACAAACATTCTGAGTCTGAGTCTTTACATGATAATCTAATGACTGAAACATCAAATCAAACTCTTGAGTCTGAAAACCTTCTTCTCAAAAAGACCATTGCCCAGTGTCATAAAAAATTTTCAAAACTAGAGGCACATTGCATCTCACTTGAACTTCAAATGCAAAACGAATCTCTAAATTCGGGCAACAATGGTCAATTTTTGAATGAACAAAGAAAACGTGTGGATACATTAGTTAAAGAAAATGAGCTTTTAAAAGGTCAAATTCAAGAAAAGGTGTTTGCACATGCTGCATTACAAAACAAATTAAGAAGACTGACTGGCCAGAGTGTGGATACTAAGTTTGCAAAACCATCAATCTTGGGGAAACCGCCTTCTCAAACAATCAGAAAACAAGCAGTGGTTAGACAACCTACTGCATTTAAATCTGAACGATCTAAATTTTCAAAACCTCGGTTTGCCTCCCAAGTTGTTGAGAAAAACAATTTGACAAAACCAGTCACTCCACATTCTTGGCCTAAGGGAAAAGCATCTGTGTCTGATAAATCTCAACACGTGATTATGCCTGGCTCATCTAGGATTAGTTCGAAAACAGGGTCTAAAACAAGCATTAAAAGTAAAGATTCTTATGGAAAATATGACATGTGCAAGAACTATGATCTAGAAAAGGCTAGGAAAAAGGCGCTACTTCAAAAGGATGGAATTCTAGGTTCAAAACCTCGTGTGATGCCTTCCACTATAGTGCAAAACACTGCTAGTAGTAGCCCACCAAAACCTAGGAGTTCTCAACAAACTAATAGGAATTGGCTAGCATCTAAGAGTAGTTGCGTAAATAATCATGTTGTTTGTGCTTTAAAATATCTTCAAAAAGGAAATTCACTTGAAAAGGCTCAATCGACTAAGACAAACAAACCCGTTGAACCAAAAGTCATAAGTCGGAAACCTAAGAAGTGGATCAACATAGGACGTAGGTTTTCTCTAAGAAGTGATGCTCCCACATTTCATTCAACTGCATCTAAAAGGAAAACATCTCCTAGATCTAACACTAGGTGGGTACCCACGGGTAGAATTTTCAAATCAATTGGTCTTAAGTGGATTCCTACAGGAAAGATTTTAGACATTTGCACCAAAACTAATGTGAAATCCACAACTTCTATCCCTGAGGCGAGAAAGGAAATCATTGATATAGTGTGTTCGAGTGTCAAGAAGATAATTGACACTACATCTTTATGCTTCTAACATCTGGAACCCAGTCACTCTTGGGGATCCTTGTTCTCTGTTTTTCTTGTCTCTTCTTTCTTTCTGTGCAGATTCAATAGGAATGGCTTCGGAACAAATCAGTTTCGGACCCGAGCTTAATGTTAATGGCTTCTGAGCACAACAGCTTAGGACCCGTAATCATCCGTTTAAAGCACTTCAGCTATGGCTTCTGAGCACAACAGCTTAGGACCCGCATCCAACCGTCTAAACTTTCTGAAATCTTTGGCTGAACCATTGTCTCTCTCCCGTAGAGAAGTGGAAACCTCGTTTGCTCCATTGTTTGATGATACGATTGAAAACCGTCCTTCTGAGGCCTCACCAATTTCCGCTGCACATCTTGATCATCATCAAGTACCTGACACACCTCAACAAACAACAACAACTGTTGATAAAGACGGTCCTCCAATTGCATCTTCAACAACAGTAGGACAAACCGCTTCCAACTCTAGATAATCAGCTGAAGATCCATTACAACAATCAGTACCACAACCTGCAGATTATGATGGAAATGCTTTCTCCAATCCATTTGCAACGACTCCAACCATTCCTGATATAATAGAGTCGTCTTCTCGCAATTTGGATCCGTCTAATATGCATACGTTCTATCAACATCACCCTTCGACACATCATTGGAATTAAATGGATTTGGAAAAACTAGTTGGACGCAGAAGGCACAGTGATTCGCAACAAATCTTGCTTAGTTACAAAGACATACAATCAATGAAGCAGGATTGTACATCACTGTCATCAACAAAAGCTTAGTATGTAGCCATGTCTGCTTTCTATGCTCACGTCATTTGGATGAGAACTTAGCTCACGGACTACGGCTATGTCTAAATCTCAATGTACTGCGACTCAAAGTGTGCTTTTGCAATCTCGTGCAACACCATTCATCATTCCAAGGCCATACAAATTGCTCTCCGCTACCATTTCATAAAGGAGCATGTTGAGAAGGGTACAATTGAATTAGAGTTTATGGTAACTGAATACCAATTGGCGGACTTGTTTACAAAGACATTACCTCCATCAAGGTTTGTTGATTTAGTTCACCATATTGGTATGCGGTGTTTGACTCCATATGATTTGCAAAACTTTCTTAAAAACTAAGAGAGTCAAACATCAAACTTTTTTTTGTAAATATTCTATCATAAAGTAAATACAAAAAAACTGAAAAAAGAATCTTCTTTCTCTGTGTACAAACTTCTAATCTTCAAAACTATGTTCCTACATTGTCAAAATGGAACATGTTTTGAGGGGGAGAAAATTTTTCACAAAATCATGAAGTTTGCACACCTAATCATTATTCTTCAAGGATAAAATGTTTCTTCATCATTCGGATTAAAAACTCATTTTTCAAAAGGTTCTATGATCTCTCGAATTAAAATGTGCAAAAATGTTTCACAAAATAAATGCTAATTCGAGGGGGAGAAAAGAAATTTTTCGGCAAGGATTCCAATTTAACCATGTTTAGACTTCAAATGGAAAAGTAGTTAACCTTTTATGAGTAATGTTCACAAAAGTCTTAAACTTAGGCAAAAGGACATTGCATGAAAAAATAAAACATGCTCGCATCAATGTTTTCACAAATGTTCTCAAAAGTTTCACACATAATCAGACTAACAATTTTTTATCCTCGATTTCTTTTCAATTGTGAGTTTCAAATTTCATTATGCTTGTTGTCTAATCGTTCCCTAAATGTTTCAAATGTTTTCAACGGTCAAAAAGGCATAATCAGAAACTAGGGTTCATGTAATTATCGATCGGGGCATTTTTTTTTATGTGTTTAGTCTATTTAATTATTTCATATAACTTTAGAGAACACTAAAGAATGCTCGATTGGTGTGTTTGCACGATTAGAAATAACATAGGTTTGTAATCATGTGATTTAGGGTTTAAGATGTCGATGTCTTTGCTGCTACTACTAGGGCGTTTGTTTGTTCAATATTCTTGCATTTTGATGCTAACATGCGTGCAAAGTCTCAAATCATAACCCCAAACCATGATAATAATTGGAAAATTTCGAGTGAAAGAATGAATTAATCTGTGATCTTGTGTGTTAATCTGAGAATTCTGAGCACTTAGGAAGATTTAGAATGAGTTTTTGATTCATCCGCATACTTGTTTATGCCTGATGCATTTTCTCTGTGTGCAAGTACATGTCATCCCATTGAAAGTCAAAACTTCAACAATAGTCAAAATGTTTCTCACGGAACATACTTTGAGGGCAAAGGGTTAAATGTGTTAAAGGTTAAACTGGTAAAAGGATTCAAAATGGTGAGAAACAAATTTTTCCAAACTCTACACTCTCACTTTACACCGGTAAAGCAAGTGTGGAGACCAAAGCAAAGTCATTCAAAACCTTTCAAATTTTCACAATCTGGAATGCTTTACACAATAAAAGAATGTCTATGATCTGAACATCCCAATTACCGGATGTTTTCCATGCATCACAAAAACGAATCTTCAAAAAAAAAAAACCCACGAGGTTCAACTTTAGATGGAAATCTTTTTCAGATTTTAAAACTCAAAAGAGAGACTCCGGGTCTCAAACAACTTTTCAACAGTTAAAGAGTTTTGAATTTCAAGCATTCTTTGTTGTATAATACTTGATTGTGTTTTCTAAAACCTTGAGCAGAGTCGTCTTACGAATTTTCAAAAAGTATTTTATAATACGATTCAAAATTCTGCTCAAGTAGACTTTCTCTCGAATAACATTCATTATTTGAGGGGGAGTATTTTTTTTGAAAACTAATTTTGTATTTAAACAACGACTTGTGCACTCATTTCAGTGTACAATTTGGTTTTCAAAGAAAGGAAAGTGCCTTGCTAAACCGTTTCTTAAAAAACAAAACGTGCACTTTTCCTTGAAAACAAGAAGTTCTCATGCAAAGCTTATCTTAAACTCTCTTAATCTTGAGCAAAATTTATTCCAAATTTTTTCAAAAGGTTTTTTCAAAACTTTTCAAAATTTTGCTCAAGATTTTTCAAATCTTTACTCCCCAATTCGATCCACAGTTTAAACAATGTCAAAACACATGCTCGTTTTGAGGGGGAGTATTTTGAAATCAAATGCTTTGTCATAATCATGTTTTTTTATGGTTTGTGCACACATAACAGTGTACAACCCGTGCTTGTATTGAAAGGACCCTGAGGTACGCTTCAGTGATTCAATTCTTACATAAGGAGCAAAGGCTTCTTACTTTTGCGTAGAGTTAATCAAACCTTTCTGATTTTCATAACTCTGCTCAAAAGACAAGTATTTCACCTCAATGAGTATTCACTTGTTGAGGGGGAGCACTTGGAAAATTCATCGTTTGAAAAACCAAAAAGTTCTTGTTGATATCTCCCCGTAAGTCTCAAAAAGCATATTTTAATCAAAAGTTTATCAAAAACAACATCTAATATGCTATTTTTGAGGGGGAGAAAAAAAAGTGAATGTGATTAAAATATGAAAGTTCTAAGTTGCTTTAAGTCAAATCTCATGCGAGCTAGACTCAGAATTGACCCAGGAATTGACGAAACATGAAAGTTAGTAATCTCGAAAAGACTTATCCTCGACGGGTAATAACATCAAGTTAGTTACTAGAGCTAGTTGTCACCTAAAAGCTGACAATGGAACTCTTTAACTAGCCACGTAAGCGTGTCTCGAAAAGGATTTGTCTTAGTAGAAATGTACCATTTCGAGAAACTTTCTGTGAATTTGACCAGGCCGGGTAATAACTTCAAGCTAGTCTAACTAGTGATGTAAGCGTGTCTCGAATCGGTCAGGTTCACTGAAAGTGGATCAATTCAAAAAGTGCTTGTTCCTCCCGCATGTGCAAATTTATTTAAACACTTATGAGCACATGTGAAGGGGGAGCCCTTTAAAAGTAAACACAAAACTCTCAAAGTGTTAAACAAAATGTTTGATATTCAAAAACACTTTGAGAGATTTTCAATCAAAGTTTTCTTGGCTATTATCGGATAATCATGGAGTTATAAGGTGATTAAGACTGGAAATACAGTCCTATGATCCGCCAGAGCCGGAGGGATCTACCCAAGGACATCACCAATAGTTAGAATTAGAAGTCCTTAGGTATGATACGATAAAAGGAGAAAAGAATGAAAGGGAAAGAAGGAGTTGAAGAATTAAAAAGAAAAGTAAAGAAAAGGGTGAAAAGAAATAGCCCTCCATATGTTCAACCTTAGGGCAGACACCGGGTTCAATTCATATGCTACTGGTTGTTGCTAAAGCACACCGGTATTGAAGATAAAGCCGTCATGGACCCAGTGACGCACTGCACTAAAACCTTCTTAACCACTCAAGTTCTCTTAAAAGAGCTTGTTTCATTCTCACGGGGAACCGATATAATCTATCGACTCATCTCTTAGAGATGGTTGATATTGAAACAGGAGACCCCTCCCTAGTCTCCGCATAGGAAACCTAAGTGTGCACTTTACGAGTCTAGAGCCATGAGATACATCAAAATCTCTTAGGAACACTTAGTATTTCTACAACTGGTGTTCTACATCAATGGACACCAGCTGTAAATTATCGAGTCCTTCGCAGATCTTAGCAATCTGCCGAGAACGTTTATGAGAGAATTTACATAAGTATTTCTCAATGATTGAACGGAAATCCTGCCAGGGTCAACATCAAACAGCCCTGACAGCAGGTCACTTCGGTAACTCCTCGTGAGTTACGCTTAGTGTTTGCGGTGGTTTCTATCGGTCTACAGTCGTGGAGTGATCCCCAGCGACTCACCCAGTCATTGAGCTACTTAGTAGGTCTCGTAAGCTCCTTCGGGAGTATCTGACATGGGAACGGCCTTGATAAGGATTAGAAGGAGTCTTCACACTATGTTGTTGACGAACTCTAATTCCTTATCTGTAAGTACCGGATATTTTATTGCTAACTGTTTAACTGCAGGGACATATCATCTCCATGGAGACTGATTCCGCATGCTCATACATACATCTTGAAGTCAACAAAAGCTCCCTCTGAGATCGAAGCAACACAATGTTCCAAGTTAGATTCTACGCCAAAAAGAAGAATCTACAAAGTTTAAAGACTAAAGATCTATGTGAAAGAAAGGGAACTCCATGCATGTGAATGTCTAAGTTCAAAGATGTATGAGCATGTTGGAATGGCCGACGACCACCACAGACGCAGGAGTGACGAATGGCAGACTACTTCATGACACAATCACTACATCATCACCAAAGAACAAAGACATAGAGCAAAGTACATTCATTATCATTCAATCATTTCTGAAGACGTCTCAAGTTTTACATGTCAAAAGTCAAAGATTAAGATGAAGACGTCAAGCAACCGTGATGACCGACCCTTAGGGGGAGATTGTTGGGATCATACTTTTATATTTAGTCAAGTCTCGGTCATTACATTTTGTAATAAGATGATCACAACTACATCAACTAAGAACAACGAACGATGAATGATTTAGAAAACGTCTAGAGCTTTGAAAGTCAAAGATCAAGACGAAGACGTCAAGCAACCTTGATGACCGACCCTTAGGGGGAGATTGTTGGGATCATAGTTTTCACTATTTTATCAAGTCTCGGTCATTTGTAATAATGTTAGGTTGCTTAACTATTATTTACTTTCATTTACTAAATGTATTAAGTTTACTAGGCTTAAGGTATGAAACCCATGGGCCTCAAAGCCCACGTAATGATGAAAGGAAGGAGAGGGAGTGTTGCCCTAGCTCCTTCCCTATATATAGAAGCCTTAGGTCATTTGTAAACTTGGTTGGTTATGTGAAATATTAAGGAAACTCTTGCAATTCTAATTCTCTCATTCTCATAATCATCCCATTCTCATTCTCATCTCTTTTCTATCATTCTTATACTTGTGTTTACATAAAGTGTGACCTAACAGAAACCACTGAAACTACCACCATTTCTTTCTAAAACCAACCAAAACCACCAACCTGGACTACCTAGCCAACCGAAACAACCAAAACCACCTAGAGGCGGTGGCTATTTTGGAATATAGCGGCAGAGAAAGTGGCGGCTGTAGGTGTTAGGTTAAGAAAGAAAAGGGTTTTGTTTAAAGAGAGAAAAGTAGGTTGTTTTATTTGGTGTGTGTTTAGGTGGGGAGGGTGGCTTTATATCCTTTAGGTTCATGGTTGCATTCTTTGGCTCGGGTTGTTTGAATCTTAAAAACTCTAGGCTTGGAGATAGGTTGGGGGATATCTCTCTTTTATAAAGTGTGTAAATTTAGGTTCGGGATATGGCTTGGGTGTCTGAATCTTAAAGTTATAGGTTTGGATATTGGTTGGGGATAGGGATAATGATTTCTAAATGTATCCAACTTGCCACGTTTTACTATATAGTGTATGGAACTTTTAATTTTGCTATCTTAGGGTCTAAAGTGCCTAATCTTTGATAACTTATGTACTAACGGGGTGATTAAGAGATTTGTCGTTGTTTCTTGCCATGTTGGCATCCACGTCTGCTTCCAGCTTGGCAAATCGTTTTGTCCTTTTCCTTAACGTTATTATTTCCCCCCAATTTAACCCCAAACCCTAATGATTAAATCAAACACAAATCACAAACAAAAATCAGAAACACGCACACAAATCACATACACAAACACAAATCACAAACATTGATCACTGCATAACGATTAAATCAAATCAGAGACACAAACACAAATCCAATATGGCTGATTACGCTCCAGGAACCAAAAGAGTGACACACAGGTACGTTACAACTCATTGTGGATGTGGACTTTCTATGACTGTCAAAACGGCATGGACAAAGGAGAATCCTGGGAAATGATTTATTTCTTGTCCCAAATTTGTAATTCCCGATTTAATTTGTTAAGCCAATCATGTATTTTTGTTTGTAATTTGTTAAGCCAATCCTGGACAAAGTTTTGTTTTGGTAATAAATGTTGATGAATATTTTTGGTTGTAATTTTAGGACAAGACTAAAAAGTGTGGGTTCTATGAATTTTTTGATGATGATCTACCTAGTGACTATTATAGGGAGTTGTTGTATGAAGAGCATCAAAAGGTCAAAAGAGGGCTGCAAAGGAATGAAATGCAAGAGGACATTGATGTTCTAACAATGGAGAAGAATCAGTTGGTTCATGAGTTGACCTGCACAAAGTCAAAATTGCAATTGTATGATAGGTTGTTTCTCATCTTGATTGGGATTATAATAATTTTTTGTCTTGTATTTGGAATGAAATTGGGAAGCTGATTTAGGTTCTTTAACACTTGCAAGTTTAGGTTATAATTGTTGTAATGTATCCATTAGGATTATGTTGTACTTTGACTTTACAAAGTCAAAATTTTCTAATGCAATGAAAAATTTGCAATTTTGCATGGTATATACTTTTGCAATTGTGTTTCTCATGCTTAACATGTAATGGTAATGAATGGTAATTGCAATGCATCATATTATAACATTGACTTTAGAAAGTCAGTTTTATTCCAACTTACCATGTGACACATAGGGCCAACATTCAACTAAGCCATAGGTTTTTTCCCCTTCCCCTTTAAACATGCTTTGGGGATTTTAGGAGACCATGTTTTGATACCATGATCCTTACATAATGTAGCACTTGGAAGGCCTAAAACTTTAGCCCTAGCAGCAAATGCATCTTTTGCAGATGGTTCATTGGAAGATGGTTCTGTGACAGATGGTTCCTTGGCATGAAATGGAGCTTTTTCTTCCTAGCATCCTCCTTAGTTAAGCCTGAGCTTACCCTGTTGATCCCAGTTGAGCAAACGATCTTATATAGAAGTTGACTTGAATTAAATACTTAAGCTAGAATGCGGAATATAAAAGCTTAACTTAAGAAGAACAATTTAACTATCAACACTTCAATATTATTAATACGAGCACTCGACAATGCTAGGGTTTTACAACCTTGAAGTGTAAATGAAAACTAAACAATACGTACTCAATCTAACCCTAGGATCCTCCTTTTATAGGCCAAGGAGTCCTACTAGGTTTACAATAACTTTCTATGCAAGATAAGAATATTCTAGACGTATATTATGTACACACAATCTATTCTATAATTATCTACTTCGTATACATACTTATCACATTAGCAGTATATTCCTTTAGCAGCATTTTTCTCATAGCAGCACTTTGACATCAGCAGCATAATCATTTACATTAGCAGCATTCTCATCACATCAGCAGTTTCACTTAGCAGCAGAATCCAAAACCCAACAATCCTCCCCTAAACTTAATATTTATTTCTAAATCATTAAGTTTCTTTAAAGCTCAATTAAACACCAGGAGGATGCTTCCAAACACTCAAATCTTGAGATGTCTATTGACCAAGTATCTTCTTATACTTTGACAGCAAATTAAATGCTTGATCATCAGTATCATAATCTTTCTGCAAGTTGAGTAATCCAGCACCATTAACCATCTGATTAACAGTATTCCAGTATCTTACCACTGGGTAATCTTTTTCAGCCAGCATATACAAAGTAATTGGTACAATTTCCAAGACATGAATTCCATAATCTTGAAAAAGTCTCCATTTTCTTAGTTTATATCCTACTATCTCTGTCCATTCAGAATCATCCGTTGAAGATTCATACATAAGTTTCAGAGCTCTCCAGAGAACATTATCAGCCATAGTCTTAATGAGATCAATTTTCTCTATTTCATACTTTTTACCATCAAACTTCTTAGTTCCAAACTTTTCCTTGTATAACTTCCACAAATCATCAACATCCTCTCTATCAAAGTAATATAGCATCTGTTGAAATCTAAAAAACCTGTGAGTCTTTCCATCAGATCTCTCAACATCATGAAATGCTCCAATCTTAGTATTATCCTTTAGTTACTTTAATGATAGGATATTTGATTCCTATTGGTGTGGCATCAACTACTTCAGGTTCTTCCATCTTACCAACCATAGTGAGAACCTTCAATTGTTCCTTTAAATGCTCAGAAGGAATATGATCATAATCATTCTTGAACTCATCTCCTTCAGGCTTAGAGCTGCTTTCTTCTCCTGTTTTTCTCTTCTTCTTTGCAAAGGATTTATGAACAACACCTTTCCTTTTACCACTTTGAATAGAAGAAGTTGTCTTATCTGCAATATCATCAAGCTGCTTAACAACATCTGGCTCTTTTACATGCTCTACTTCAACAGCTTTATCAGGTACCAACTTTTTATTCATCTGCGCAATATGTTCCAAGTCTTCAGCACAACCCATAGGATAGAAGGTATCTGTTTGTTTCTTAGCTTGTTGATACAAGTCAAAAACCTCTTGATCAGACTTAGGTTTTAACTGCACCAATTTCCATCCCTTCATATTCTTCAGGTATCTTTCTTGCTCTCTTCTTTGTTGCAATTTTGTTGGACCCCTAAGAATCTTTTTCTTTCTTCTAGTAGCAGCATCTTCTTTCTTTTTCTTTGCTGTGAACTCTCTTATCCAAGATTGAACATCAAAAGTTGGAATTTCTTGTTCTTCAATCTTAATCAGCTTAGAGAGTTCTATGTCAGCATCTATTCTTATCTTTTCATCAACCCATTCCTCATACCTCTTCAAATCCTCAGTTTCTTTTTCAACCTTTTCCTTTTCTTCTTGAATCAACTGTTGCTCTTCCATATCAATCAACTCTTGTTCTTTAAGTGCAACAGCTACATCATGTTCAACTTGTAATTCCTTAGGCCACCAATGAAAAGGTATCTCTGAGTAATCAATCCCCTTATACATCCACTTAGGATCTTCAACTTGCTTGCCCTTCCCTTTATCAGTAGAAGATGATGAAACAATCTTCTTTTGTTGAGCAGCAGGTTCTCTGATTACAACTCCTTTTTGAGGTATTCTTGGTGTAGATGATGTGATTGTGGTTGTTGGTTGTTGTGGTAGTGATGGAGTTGGTAGTGGTGTATGTTTTGAATATGATTCAGATGGAACCTCTATAGTCTTCTTACTTAACAAAACCATAGCCTCAGCAGCAGCATTGTCACTAGACCCAGCAGCAGAGTCTTGTGCATCAGCAGAATTTACCTTTCCACTAGCAGCAGAATCAGCAAAATCCTTAGCAGTAGAATCATGAGCAGCAGTAGAGGAATCAATCTTGTTAGTAATAGCAGCATTATCAAGTTCTTTTTCTACACAATCATTCAAAGTCATTAAAGCTTGACCCATCAACTCTGTTGCCTTCACTAGTTGCTCAGGCTCCAAAGTCTTAAGTTTTTCCACCACATTTTCTTGAGTAGAAATCACTTTCTCCATTACAACCTCATTCCCTGATTTGTCAGTAATCACAAAATTATCCACATCCTGAGGACTTTCCACTTCCATGTCCCCAATATCTGGAACCTCCCCTGAAACCATTCCAGCATCCATATCCTGAGCACTATCAACTTTCTTCAAATTAGCCTCCCCTGAACCCATTTCTTCATTCCTCCCCTGTTTGGAAGCATCCTCTTCCAAATGAGCAGAGTGTTCAGATGAGCTTATAACTTGAGTAGTGCCACTTTCTTCAGTCTTTTTAAGGAGGTTGAAGATCTTGATTTCCTTAAGTTCTTAATCTGTTTTTGCAATTTGGTAATGAGCTTGGCTTGACCATCAACAACAGTAGAGAGACTAAGTACTTTATCTTCCAATGAAGTACACTTCACCTCCAAATTGGTACAAGTAACCGTCAATTCCTGAATTAGTTTCATAGTAGTCTCATCACTTCGACCTGTGTAACCTTGTCCGAGAGGTGAATCATGGACATTGTCATCATGTACAAGATTTTCCGTCAATTAATTTGTCACTATCCTGTCCTCATCACTTCAACCTGTGTGACCTGGTCCGAGAGGTGAATCTTAGGACATAAACTCAGTATCAAACCTAGTTTGATCATCTGAGCCCCCTATATTTTCCATTTGCCTAGGGTTACCATCTTGAGAATTAGATTCAGCACAATCCTTTTCTCTAGATGTTGCCTTGGTTTGGGTCTTAATGATGTTATCATTTTCCTGCTCTGCTGCTAAGCTAGAAGCAGTAATGATAGCCCTTACCAACATGTCTCCTCCATCACCTAGGACAGCCTCATCTGGTACAGCCATACTAACACTATCCTGAGGTAGATCAGTGTTCTTTTTGGTTTTCCTACGGGTATAGTGTATTTTGGGTTGTGTAGCAGATGCAGTAAAATTGGGTGTGTGATGGGACTCAGTGGGATTTCCTGATCCATCACCCTGAATATTTTGCACAAGTTGCACCATAGAAGGTGTAAGATTTGTATATGTGCCTAAAAAACCTTTTCCATGCTTAATCAAGAAAGTAAAAGTTTTGGAAACCAATTTGAAAGCATCATAAGTAGCAGTATGTGATCTGAAATTGGTAAGTTGGTTTTCAATAAAGAGCTGGATAAATCTTGGATAAAGCAAATAAGAACCAGACTCTTTAACACTTTTAACAATCCCCTCCAAAATCATATTTGAAAAATTAAAAGGATGGACTTTGCTAAGGCATACCATAGCAGAAGCAATAGTAGCACTAAACTCATTCCACCCAGAAGTTTTAGGACTCAAACAATAAAGGAGAATGGGTACCAAAAATTTGTATTGAGGACAGAAGAGAGCTTTTTGAAATTTTAAATTTGTATGCTTTCCCTCATATCCCAAATCTTTTAAACCCTGAAAAATAGCAGAATTGTCAAGACACGTGGTCTCTGTTTCATCATCTAAGAGAAGAGTTTCCCTTATAGAAGATTCAGTTACACGAACCTTTTGACCATCTACTATAGCACTCACATATTTTTCCTCAATCCTAGTTTTGACTTTAGCAGTAAGCCAAAACTGTTTGATATAGGAAACAAATATTGTAGGATTCACAGTTAATGCATACCTAAGAGAAGTAGCATTCAAGAATTTTACAATGTCTGTGAAACCTTCAGGAACCAACTCTTCATCCAAAATAGCAACATTATTGTGCTGCTCTGCCCAGGTACGTGTACAATCCATGAAATAAGGTTTTGAGAAATTTGGGGATAATTGACTTTGAGAGTAATGGAGTGTTAGGGTTTGTGAGAACTTCAATTTGGAGCGTGTAAAAACCAATTGTGAAGATTAATTAGGTTTTAAACTGATTAGAAGAAGTTACACATTCCACCCCCACACTTACAACCGTAGCAACATAACCATATTTTCCATAACTAGCAGCAGAATGATTGTAGCCAGCAGCAGAGTTGACTATTCAAACTTGGTCAAAAAGTCAAGGACCCTCAACAATAAATGCGCTTGATACTCCGTAATCCCTATAAAAACGAACGAAATCTTTCCCTAATTCAACACAATCAAACCCTAATTACAATCAATAACGCCAATCAACCAAATCAAATCTTCAGAAACATGAAATCTTCTCCCGAAATAATCAACATATCATCTGATTCATCTTCTGAGGATGAAGCACCCTTGGAAACCTATGTGCCTCCATTTCGTCCTCCCCATAACGGATGTAGGACTAAGGAACAAGCCCGCAAGAGAAAACACGATCTCCCTGTGTTCAAAGATCTGTTGAACTTGAATCAAACCCCAAGCACTTCCAGGGGTAAAGAGGTGATGTCCCCTAAATCGCCATCGTCTTCAGAATCATCAGAAGACCCTGCTTGGATCCCAATAAGACCTCCATCTCCAATGGAACTTGTTTCCCCCTTCCTTTGTACTTCATCTGATGAGGATGAGCCACAAAACAATCCACCGTCCACTCCTGAGAGATCACAATCTTCAAGGCCAAGACCCAAGACATCAGCCAAGACAAGAAAGACAAACCCTCCTCTTCCTAAGGAAAGAAAGATTGTACTTGGGCTTCCATGCCCTAGACATTGATGTTTGTAGTCTTTTAATTTCATCTTGTTATGTAGCAGTCTTTTGTGGTGTTTTGAATTGATGTGGATGTACCCTATTTGGATGTAATCTTTTGATGATTAATGATAATTGCTCATTTTCTGTTTATTAACTTGCAAATCATCAATTTTAGCTTTTCCTGCAAAATGTTAGTCCAAACACCACAAAGCATACAAACATATATTCTAGCAGTAGAGTGAAAAAGCAGCAGAGTACATTCCAACATAATCATATGCTTCTTAAGAAGCAGCAGAAACAGAGTAACAAACAACACAGTACCTTTACACACTTTACAAAAACAAAAAAAGATAAGATTTATCATACCAATATTTGCAATTAAAAATTGAAACCTCCCCACATCAAAGTGTTTAGTGAGAAGATCAGCAACATTATTATCAGTATAAATTTTGAAAATTTGAATTAACTTCTTTTCATAGCAATCCCTTATAAAATGATGTCTTATCTCAATATGTTTTGTTTTAGAATGAAAAACAACATTTTTAATTATGCAAAGTGTGCTGTTGTTATCAATATGAATTTTGGTGTTCATGAAATTGTACCCATAATCCAGTAGTTGATTTTGCATCCAAAGAACTTGTCCACAACAACTTGAAGCAGCCACATACTCAGCTTCAGTTGTAGAATTTGCAACTACTGTCTGTTTCTTGCATTGCCATGACACCAATCTGTTTCCTAGAAATTGACAACCCCCAGTTGTAGACTTTCTATCCAAGCAAGCACCAGCATAGTCACTGTCTGAATATGCCACCAAATCAAAAGGTGAATCCTTAGGATACCATAGGCCCAATTTAGGTTGATGCCTTAGATACCTAAAAATCCTCTTCACTGCATTGAGATGTGATTCTTTGGGACATACTTGGAATCTTGCACAGGCACATACAACAAACATAATATCAGGCCTTGATGCTGTAAGATACATCGATGAGCCAATCACGGATCTGTACAAGTGAACATCTACTTCTTTTCCATTTTCATCCTTCAATAAAGGTTTATTGGTATCCATGGTTATCTTAGCAGGCTTATCATCCTCAAATCCAAACTTCTTCAAAATGTCATTGACATATTTATCCTGACTAATAAATATGCCATCTTTCTTTTGTACCACTTGTAGTCCCAAGAAGAAGTTGAGTTCTCCCATTGAACTCATAGCAAACTTATCCTTCATAAGCTTCTCAAAATCAACACACATAGCCCTGTTTGTAGAACCAAAGATGATGTGATCTACATATATTTGAACCAACAAAATATCATCTTTTTGTCTTTTGAGAAACAAAGTCTTGTCAATCTTTCCTCTACTGAACCCAGAGTCTAACACATATGTTGACAAGGTATCATACCAAGCTCTAGGGGCTTGATGTAAACCATACATTGCTCTATTTACCTTGTAAACTTTGTCAGGATAATCAGGGTCTTCAAAACCAGGTGGTTGAGACACATAAACTTCTTCTGTAATGGTCCCATAAAGGAAAGCACTCTTTGCATCCATCTGATACACCACAAAATCTTTGAATGAAGCATAAGCCAAGAATAGTCTAATGGCTTCTATTCTTGCCACTGGTGCAAATACCTCATCATAGTCAAGTCCCTCTTGTTGTGTGTATCCTTGAGCTACTAACCTAGCTTTATTTCTGACGACTATTCCCCTTTCATCTCTTTTACAACTGAAAACCCATTTAGTGCCAATCACTCTTTTTCCATTTGGCAAATCAACCAAAGTCCATACCTCTTGTAGTTTTAATTGCAGAAGCTCATCTTGCATTGCTTCCAGCCAACTTGCTTCTTGTAAGGCTGATGCAGAGATCTTGCAAAGAAACTTTGATGTTGAAGATCTTTGAGCTCTTTAGTCATTTTTCTTGTTTGTACAGTTGATTGAGGATCACTGAGAATTTGTTCTTTTGGATGATCCTTGTGAACTCTTGTAGTAGTAGTGGGACTAACAGGAATGTTGAGTTCCAAATTAGTATAATCTACTTCAGTTCCAAATAGTTTACCATCAAGAGCTTCATCATCTGTGTCATCATAGATATTCTCTATAGGAGGCATATTTGGATCATCAGGATAGTGTGAATCATCAAAAGATCTATCCTGATTGTCCAACGAAGGAAACTGTGATGTAGAAGCAGAGTTAATTGGTTTGGCAACAGAATTGAGTGAAGCAGTAGTTACTTGTTTTGGTCTAGCAGTAGAATCTTCTGAGTCAGCAGTAGAGTCTTTTGGCCTTGTAGGAGAGTCATCAACAACCACTTTTGGAGCTTCATTGGGTATCTTTTCTGCATCAATAGGAGTTTCAATATATGCTTCAGCTTCCTTAGGTTTCTCTGGAGGAACAACATCTTCTTGTATATCTTGATCTTTCTGTAAGGGTAAGAAAGTAGGACCAACCTTCAGTTTCTATATCAAAACAATGTCTTCTTGTGGTTTGTTAGTGTCAACACTAGCAATAACAGGTACATAATTCTTTGTCTTGGTAAGGATATCAACATTAAACATCTATTCAGGTCCTTTTCCTTCAGCATTAGATGTGTTCTCACTAAACTTGATATGCAAATTCTCCTCCACATGTTTGGTTCTCTTGTTATATACCCTGAAAGCTTTACTATGTACAGAGTAACCAACCAAGTAACCTTCATCAGCTTTCTCTTCAAACTTGCCTAACTGATCCTTAGTATTCAAAATAGTGACAGGACATCCAAATGGCTTGAGAAAATCAATCAATGGTTTCTTCCCATGAAATAGCTCATATGGAGTTTTGTTATGAGGCTTCACTACCTTACTCCTATTTTGTACAAAACATGCAGTGTTTACAGCTTCAGCTCAAAAAGGTATAGGTAGTTTAGAATCAGATAACATTGTTCTTACAGCCTCAGTAAGTGTCCTGTTTCTTCTCTTGGCAACACCATTCTGTTGTGGAGTTCTTGCAACACTGTACTGTCTTAGAATGCCTTTACCCACACAGAATTGATTCATCACACTATTCTTGAACTCAGTACCATTGTCACATCTGATAATTTTCACTCTGTGGTTGTGCAGGTTTTCAACTCTTGTAATGAATTCCTTAAGTATCTCTGGGGTTTCATCTTTAGTGGCTAAGAAAAACACCCAAGTAAACCTGCTGAAGTCATCTGTGACAACTAGGCAATATGACTTCTTGTTCAAGCTTTTCACAAAAACAGGCCCAAATAAATCCATATGAAGTAAATGCAAGGGCTCTATATTTGTGTTCACTGTCTTTGACTTGAATGAAACTCTGTGTTGTTTACCCTTTTGACAAGCAACACATGTCTCACAATTTTCAAACAACTTTGTGGGCATGCCTCTCACAAGATTTCCTTTCACCAACTTGTTCATTGTCTTGTAGTTCAGGTGCCCAAGTCTTCTATGCCATAATTTGGACTCATCAATAGTGGCTTTTGCAATCAGACAAGTTAAAGCTCTTTTGGGAACAATGTTCTTAATATGGTCACTGTATGTATTCTCATTTCTAGGGACCTTCAATAGCACAAATTTATCATTTGGCAACTGAAAATCAGGAGAAGGGATCATACATTCAGTGTCTATAAAAAGAACAAAATTCCTTTTGTCACACATTTGTGAGACACTAAAGAGATTAAACTTAAGCCCTTTAACAAGAAACACCTTCTCAAAGTCCAAATTCCCTGTTCTTAAAGTGCCTCTACCAACAATCTTTCCACCTTTTGGATCATTCCCAAAAGCAACATAACCACCTTCAAAAGCCTCAAAGTCTTCAAGTTGAGACTCATCTCCTGTCATATGTCCAGAGCATCCACTATCAACTATAACCATATCTTTAAGATCATCCAGTAGATTACCCTGCACATGATAGTAGAGAAATAAGTTTCTCTTGGGGACCCAAGCCATTACTGACTTGGATCTGCCTTGTGTATCAACATAGTTAAACTTCTTTAAATCACTTGATGCACTGCTGTTTTTGGAAACATTGTTTGTATCAGTTGATTTTGGTTTCCAAACCCAACAAGCTGAGGCCTTAACAGCATAAAAATGATTTCCAACAACTGTATTTGCTAAAACTTTTGGCCCAGAAGTAGAAAGTTTTGTACTAGCAGCAGATTGCTCACTAGCAGCAGAATGCTTACTAGCAGCAGAGTGCTTACTAGCAGTAGAGCCAGCAATAGAACCAGTTGTGGTTTTAAAAGCACCGTTTGATTTAGCAGCATAAATGGATCTAGTTGCACCAGATCTTAACAACACAGCCCTAGGATCATGTTTCTATTAGGATGAGGGTGAGTATTCTTATTAACATATTTGTGATTCACCCTAAAATATTGATTCCAAACTGGTTTCTTGTGGACAGGACAACTATTAATCAAATGTTCAAAGCTACCACACTTATAACAAGCCTTTTTCTTTAATTGAAACTCACTACCTAATTTGTTAGAAACTAGGTTATTAAAGTTTCTCTGATTTCCCCTAGGCTTATTATTGAAATCATTCATTCTATCTCTAGAAATCTCATTATATTCAACCATTTTCCTAGAGATGCCCTTACCTAACACCTGTTCAATTTTAGGTTCAACTTTGGAAGGAATTTCTTCCTTTTCTACACTTTGTTCTAGTTCAACTTGTTCATGTTCCTCATCACTATCTGAGTACCAATCTTCAATAATAGGAGCATCAGGAAATTTTCTGCCCTCTACCTTAGGTGTTTCTAAGATACTTGTACTAGACTCACCTATTGGTTGTTCACTATTTAACTCACTAATGAATGACAATTCTTTTCCTGGTGGAGCATAGGCACTCTTAGCAGGAGGAGCAACTTCATTGTAACATATTCCACTTCCTTTCCTCATTATGGTACTCTCAATAGATTTATTAACCAAATTAGAAGCATATTGTTGTTTGTTAACTCTTACTATATGTTTTTCTTTTTCAGCAGGAGTTACATCCCTATCTCTTTCTTCTTCTTCTAATTCATTTTTAAGAAACTCAATTTCACTATTTTTCTTAAAAATTTCAACATCTTGTTGGTTAATTCTATCTACATATTCCAACTCACACTCTTTTAGATACTCAAGTCTTCTTTCAACATTTTGAATACCTACTTTGTAACCTAGGTTATCAAGTTTTAGGTTTTCAACTTCTCTAATTAGACTCTCATTCCTAGACTTAAGTTCTTCTATAGTGTCAGCACATGACTTAAAAGAACACACAGATACATCAGAATCATTAGATACCTCAGAGTCAGATCCAGAAGATGATGATGCATAGGCCATAAGTGCAAAGTTATGCACTTCAGGCTTGACTTGAGCCACCAGAGAAAAGTTTGGTTCTTCATCAGCCAAATCACTCCAATCATACTCTCCCAATCCATCACAAGATACCAATGCAGTAGTGGTATTCTTTGTTTCTTCAGTCTTCTTTGATGCTTCAGCATTTGTCTTTGGAGCTCTACATTCTCTAGCAAAGTGACCATTCCTGTTGCAGTTGTAGCACTCTATTTTTGACTTGTCAAAGCCAACATTCTCTTTAGCCCTGTACTTGATTTCGCTTCCAGTTCTTTTCAAGAATTTTCTTGTCCTTAAGGTCAACATGGCCATTTGCCATTTAAGATCCATCTCTTCAAGATCATCAAGATCAAGGTGATCCAGATCTTGATTAATAGCCTGTGACCTTACACTTGTAGTTAGATCAACCAAGAATGCACACAAAGCAATATCACTGGTGGAATTATTATCATTTGAACTAGCAGTAGATACTCCATAAGCAGTAGAGTGAGATTCTTTAGACCCCTTTGACTTTGAAGATACAAAGGCAAGATTTTGTGTACCAGAAGTAGATGAAATAGTCAAATCTGGTTCATACACTCTTAAGTTGTTATAGAGACTTTACAACTTCATAGTTTCAAAGTCAGGCTTATTCCTCCAAACAACAGTGTGCATACTCCATTCAGGTACAAGACTTCTGAGGAACTTGAGGTTTACATCTTCTTGTGGAACCACATAGCCAACAAGCTTTAGATGATTGACAAGTTGATTTAGCCTGTTGTAAGTACCATTAATCTTTTCTCCACTTTCAGCAGTAAAGTTCTCAAACTGATGCTTTAACATGTTTTTCCTTGACTTCTTAGTAGCATCATTCCCTCCAAACCTGAATTCAACAGCATCCATCAAGTCTTTTACAGTCTCACAGCTATCAAAGTCCAACTGAAATTCATTAGGTATTCCCATTAAGAGAATACTGTGTGCCTTGATCTCCATCTTCCTCACTGAGTTATCTTCAGCATACTTGATTGGTATCTCTTTACCATCAGTACCCTTCTTTGGTAAAGAGTCACCATTGATAATCACATTCCACATGTTAAAGTCAATCATGCGAATGTATTGTCTGATTCTCATCTTCCCTAGCTCATATTCTCCAGGGTTGAGCATGGGAACCTTTGAAGCAGTCACGATATGTGTGTCATCACCCATCTTTAGCAATTGATTAGGAACAGCAAACTTGCAAGGAACAGTTTCTTCTTGATTACAACTTCTAGATCACAAGCTCTGATACCACTTGTTGATCCCAGTTGAGCAAACGATCTTATATAGAAGTTGACTTGAATTAAATACTTAAGCTAGAATGCGGAATATAAAAGCTTAACTTAAGAAGAACAATTTAACTATCAACACTTCAATATTATTAATACGAGCACTCGACAATGCTAGGGTTTTACAACCTTGAAGTGTAAATGAAAACTAAACAATACGTACTCAATCTAACCCTAGGATCCTCCTTTTATAGGCCAAGGAGTCCTACTAGGTTTACAATAACTTTCTATGCAAGATAAGAATATTCTAGACGTATATTATATACACACAATCTATTCTATAATTATCTACTTCGTATACATGCTTATCACATTAGCAGTAGATTCCTTTAGTAGCATTTTTCTCATAGCAACACTTTGACATCAGCAGCAGAATCATTTACATTAGCAGCATTCTTATCACAGCAGCAGTTTCACTTAGCAGCAGAATCCAAAACCAAACATACCCAACCTTCAGGGATATAATTTGCCCATGAATCCACATCTTCTGCAGAAGTTGAATTTGATTCACTAGATGAAATGTATATGATTTCTGCATTCAACAAAAATAAAAAAGGTAAAACAAATTAAAACATTTAACAAAATTAAAAAAATTATGCAAAAATAATGAAATTGCACAACCTTTCTTGTTGGAACTCATGGTGTTTTGTTGTATGCTGCAACAGTCAATGTTGTAATGGTGCTTTGTTTTGGTAAGATATGTCTCCATTTTATAGGAGTAATAGGAATGGTAGGTATGTGGTTCAAGTCTCTAAACATGGTCAAAGTAACTGACCAAAATTCAAGTCAGTTGTCTTTTACAAATAGGGTATATATTCTCTTTGTAAAAGTATATTGTAACTGACCATAATTGCAGGTTAGAAAAAAACAGTAAATTCATAGATAGTAGCATTGAACATAACCAAAGTAACATGTAAATGACCAAAGTAGTCAAAGTAACTTACCAACATACTTAATATGACTATCACAGTCATATTTCTGCATTAATATCAAGAGTTGACTGTTAAAAGTCAAATTACAAAGTCATTAATTCATACTTCAGTTAATTGCCCAGATGGAATACATAAAAGATGGCAATTATAAGTTAATTAGAATCCTAACATACTTAATTGCATACTTGCAAGTTTATGATTGCCAACAAATAGTACACAAAATATGGCAATCTAAAGACACAAAACTACTTAATCCAAATGCATTGCATTCTGCTAAGAGCTTCCTTCACCAGAAACCTTTTTTTTCAACTTCTTTTGTAGCACTCTCTGACTTGGTACCCTCCTAGGAATCACAAATTCTCTTTGTTGATTTTGGTTGGATTGCTTGATTTGGTTGAGTTGCTTGAATGACTTGGCTGGCTTGAGTTTGGATAACTTGACTTGCTTGATTTTCATTTGTTTGACTTCCCTGACTAGGTTGAGTAGACCACTTCCTTGACCTGCCCTTTGCTCACCAAACCAATATGCAAACCCCCTGCTTGTTGGCTGATGTTTCCTTAAGGTCCTTCTTGCACCACTAGTTCCACTACTACCAGTTGCAAAATGAACTCCACCAACCTTTCTAAATGCACTTTGATGTTGTGGAGTGGGCATTCCTGGAATATCAGATCCCCTAACATCATTGGCAACACTGCCACCACTTCCACTACCACTTAATCCTGTTTGATTAACATCCCCAACATTATGAGACACATTCTCTCAGCAGTCATCCATCTAGCATACAACCTAAAACTACACTTAGGCACCTCTTCTTTAATTTCACTAGGAAACCTAAATTTTTTTCTTTGTTTACCTTTCTCAGGGTCTTTTAACTTACCTGGTGGTCTTTGCCCACACACAACAATGACCTTGTCTGTTGCACTCCTTTCATACCATATGGAATAGCCATTGGCCAAAGCATAGTTGGTCAAGGCTTCTTTCAACTGGGCTGCACTTTCAAACTTTAGTCCAACCGGTCAAGAATTTTATTGATTAAGATTCATAATATGGATCATGGTATACACAAATGAGGGTATAATTGAACAAGTAGGTTACCTTTGGGGCTTGCAACCTCCAATGTGTGCTTTCATCATGTGTAGGATATCTTTCTTCAGTAGCTTGTACACCCAAAAATGGGTCCTGTATGTTACCATCAGAATCCACTTCATTCATCTTCTTCAATAAGTCATCAACGAACTCATCATGCTCAACAAACACTTCATTTCTGTCACCACCCCTAGGTCTACTAGTACTAGGATTAGTAGCCATATCTAGAATTGGTGTACCTCTTGTCTTTGCCCTATTTGCTTTCCTAGTTCTGTGCTCAATTAGTTCTTCTTCACAGGCACTCAAATAGTCAACAGACTTTTCTGAATAATCACTATCATCACTGTCACTATCTTCTAGCATACCATCATCCACATAATCACTATCAATTGTAGATGCATTTGTTGTTGCCATTGCTAAATCAGTATCACTACTAGCAATTTCCTTACCCTTATCACTAACACTGGCCAAACCCTTACCCTTATCACTTTGACTTGACATACCCTTAACCTTATCACTAGCACTAACAATGCCTACATCTTCTTCAGCCTCATGCTCAGCCCAACACACCATTTCTTCTTCACTAAATTCATTACAATATCTTTTCTTGTCTACTGCTCTATACTCAGAGGTAGGTGTACCAGGGTCAGACATAGCTAAGTACTTGGTAAAGTCAATGTTGGTGTGGTCTACATACACTTCCAATTTCCCAAACAACCTGGCTAGATCATACATCCTATTGCATTCCCAATCACAATCTAATTTCACTAAACCCTTATCCAACTCACTATGTGGCATTTTATAACTCAATACCATTGGGTCCAGGTATCATTCTGTCAAAGCCACAAAATCAAATTAGGGTTAGTAAAACAATTCATCCTAACAGTATCTAGGGTTTATTGAAATTGGTAAATCAATCAAAAACAATTGTTGATTATAGCATTAATCGTTGGTTAGGATTTCGTAGACTTGGTAAAGTATGTGTGTGAGCGTGTCTGAATTGGTAAAGTGGTTTGGTAGATTTGTGATGGGATAAAAGGTTTTTGTTATAAAAAAATGGGGTATAACGGAAAACGGGTCAACATAACGGTATTATTATAGAAAAAAACGGAGTCAACAAGGTCCAACTTGCCAACTCAGCTAATCTCTTTGCCATGTAGGATGAGTACATAAGTTAGCAAAGATTAGGCACTTTGGACCCCAAGATAGCAAAATTAAAAGTTCCATACACTATATAGTAAAACGTGGCAAGTTGGATACATTTAGAAATCATTATCCCTTGGGGATATTGGTGTTTTATAAGGGAGTATAGATAAACCCACTCAACCCCCCACCCACCAAAACCACGAAATAAAATAGCCAATACATGTGTATTTGTGGGGTGTCTTACCTTGACACTTGGTTAGATCCTTTTTGCATGCACACATACTATATAATACACACAAATCCTCACTTTTCTTGTTTATATCACCATCACCACTAACTTATCTCTCCTTCTCTTGACACCAACGACCCAAAACAGTAAAAATAAAGATATTTCATCAATCATTTTACTAATATATTGATCTTGGATTAAAGATATTGAAGGCCTAGTCTTGTTCTTGGTTTATTACACTCAAAACATCATCAAATCTCATCATTTCTTGATTTCTTTGGGAAGTTGTTCCAAGTTTTGATCAAGATGGTTTAGGGACTGTAATTTTAAGATATTTTCATGGGTAAATCAAGGGTATAAGTTGGGTAAAAGATTTGAAAGAAAGGGTGCAACGGTTATTGGTAAAATCATAGGTCTTGTGGTCCATTGTTCTTGATTTTCTTGTTCTTCAAATATTGTAAGGAAACCAATCACTCCCTTTTTATTTCATTTTCATTTTTGTAACTGTATTATATCTTGATGTATTTGAATATTATATAAGTTATTATGCTTGGTTAGGCTTGGTACATAGGTTAGATCACTATAAAATCACTAAGGGACTAGACATGCAACAGTTGTTTCTGATTAGGGGTAAAAACGTAATAAACTAATTTTATCAGTGAACATTAGGCATAAACTAAAAATATTGGGTTGTAGGCCTATGTCTTGCGGTCATTTTGACGAGTATTTCATCGAATAACTCATTACGATGATTAATCTGGAAATATTTTCGTGAAACATGTCATAATCTGAGTACCAGATTTATAACCTATGAAACTTATTTTTCTGGAGATAACCAATGGTTTCTCAAAACATAAAAGTTTTAGATAACATCTCAACTTAAACGTGGCCGCAAACGGTGAATTAATTGGACTTGTAGAATTCTAGATATCGCAACTTTAGTGGGACCGTTGTGATGTTAATAAAAATCAGAACTGGATAGTAAGGGTAAATGGGTAATATTACTACTGTTTAGTAATTTTTGATATAGTGGGGCCCACAAAACTTGTAAGTACAGATGAATACCTTTCCGGAGATATAAAGAACCTAACTTTTTGACTTACGGTTTACATGTAACGGATTTTCTAAGTTGCGCAAATTATAAAAATGTTAACAGCTTTGACTTTTAAAGTATAAAGGATTCAAAAACTCATATTACTATATCTCTAAAACTTAATTTTGAACACTTGATATATTTAGGAATTATGTACCAAGCGTAGGTAAGATAATAACTTGTATATAGCTGAGCTACATCAATGTTTATTTTCTAAAACCTAAGACAATCGTATATCTATTTAGGTTCATCGTAGAGCTTCACGGCTAATTTTCATCCCTTTCTTGTTTCATATCACTTCCTTTGTTCATGGTGAGTTTATAGCCTTGCCTTTACTTACTTAAATGTTTTATAAACCTCGCGAGGGGGATACATGCTACTTTTTACAAACTGAATACAAGTAGTTTTTGGTATGCTGGACCCGATTATATGATTATAGATATTGAATGCTTCTTGCCAATTAAGTCCCCACCATGAACCGTTAATTCCGTAGGGAAACGCTAGTATTATGAATATGCATATTAGGCTTGGCGGGCTTGACCGGGTGAGTAGCGCCTGACACATAATGGTCACATAATATTGAGAGTATGGTTTAAGGAAATATTGAAGTCAGAATTAATACTGCTGACAGGTTCCTGCGGAAACTTATAGTTGTTTCTGCTGATGACTGGTTCCTGCTGACGCATAGTAATACTGCGGATTTAGTTAATCCGTGGATAAACATTAGTTATTTATAGATAAGATCTTTAGCATATCTTCTAGACTTTTATGAATATACGTTTCTTGTAGAAGAGATTAGGGTTTCCACTAGTATATAAGAAACACTAGGTCATTGTATTATGTACGAGTTTCAATAACGCTTTTAGTAAAGAATATCGATCCATAGAGGATCAAAGTTTAGTATACAGTTTGTTTTTATATTCCGCAATAACTACAAGCTCACAGAGATTATCTATTTAGTCTTACTGGTGATTACATTAGTAGGCTAACGATCTATTGGCTCGAGATCTATCAAGGTTTAGATCCTACAAGTGATATCAGAGCCACGAGATACTCTCTGTAACCTAAACACAATCAAATAACTTTTCACCAATGGGAGACAAACCATCCAATGATGTCACTCTCACAGAAACCAGCTCTCTCACTCAGCATCTACAACAGGTTGCTTTCTCAAACAGCAATGCCAAGCTACCCTTTCTCAGGAAGGACGAGTATGAGATCTGGGCTATGAAGATGCAAAACTGGATTGCAAGTGTTGACTATAACCTCTGGAATGTGATTCTCAATGGCTGCCGTCCTAAAAAGCAAACAAAAGATGCTGATGGCAACATTAAGACTATGGAACCTGTTTCTGCTGAAGAGATCCTTGCTGTACAAAGGGAGAACAAAGCAAGAACTATTTTGCTTCAAGCAATCCCTGATGACCACATGGGAGATTTTCATTCCATGACTGATCCTAGAGAAATCTGGTGGGCTATAAAAACTAGATTCGGGGGCAATGAAGAATCTAAAAGGATGAGAAAGAGTATGTTGAAGCAAGAATTTCAAGAATTCAGGATCACTATAGAAGAGGGTCTCCACAAAGGCTATGATAGGTTTCAGAAGATACTAAGTCACTTGAATCAGCTTCTAGCCAGACCTGACAATGAGGAAGTAAATTCTAGGTTTCTAAGAGCCTTACCTCCCTCCTGGTCTCAGGTTAGCATATCCTTGAAAACCAAAGGAGGCCTGGATTATCTTTGATGACTTGTATAACAAGCTCAGAGCTTTAGAAGGTGACATCAAGGGACACTCTCCATATGCAGCATCTCCTTTACAATCTGCATTTATCAGCTCTAACTCAAACTACATGCCACATACTTACTCAAGTCCATCCACTCCCAGTCAAAGTCTTCCCATTACCAAATTGTCTTTTTCAAATGCTAATCCAATAACTCATCCAAAGATTAGTAATGTGATGGAAGATGTACTTCATTCGTTTGTTGCTGAAGTTGATAAACAGCAACAATTAGCTTATGAAGATTTTGAGTAGATTGACGAACTTGCTTTAGAAGAATTGGACTTAAAGTGGCAAATGGCAATGATCTCACTCAAGGTCAGAAGATTTGAGCAAAAGGTTGGTGAAAGCTCAATGTTAATGGTAAAGATGCAGCTCGTTTTGATAGAAGAAAAGTGAAGTGCTATGCTTGTGGAGAAATTGGCCATTTTGCAAGAGAGTGCACGACCAAGAAGGGTGAAGCTAATACCAGATATTCAGCATACAAGAAGAAAGAGATGGAGGCTGGAGAATCAAAAGCCTTGGTAACTGCTATAGATGCTGGTGTTGACTGGAATGAGCATGAATCTAAAGATGCAACAAGCAGTTCTCCTCAAGTCTCCTGCATGGCTAGTTGTGATGCTGACTTCGCCTTCATGGGAATATCTCCTCAGGTATCTACTTGTGTTTGTGATTGTGATTCTAAATATAAAACTCTTAAAGAAGCTTATGATGAGATGAAACCAAAATATAATACTTGTTTTGTTGAAGCTCAAACTTACAAAGAAGATCTTAAAACTTTAGAACAACAAAAGGTGTGGTTTCAACATAATCAATTGGCTTATGAGGAAAAGATTAGAGTTTTAAATAGAGATTTAGAAAATACTAGCAATGAATTAAAGTTTATTGAAAAAGAAAAAGCTAGAATCGAGTCTGAGAAAGATGTTTTGCAAGAGAAATTGGATAAAGAAGTAGCTAGGCATAAAGAGTGGCTTGTTTCAGGTGATAAATTATCTAGGCTGCTCTATAGGAGTAAGTCTGTAAAATCTGAGATAGGTCTAGGGTTTAAGAAATATGTTGGTCCTGAAGCAAATCACTATTTAGATAAGAAAAGTCATAATTACTCTGTTCCTGTAAAATATCTAAAGGAAGGTGAGATGCATATTGTACCAGGACCTATTAGAGGTGTATTTATGCCTACCACCAAAACCTCTGACTTTGATGGTTCACACCATCTGTTTGGCAAAAAGTCTGAAGACTTGCCAAACCTTACTTGTAAATCTAACTCTGACTCTCCCACAACCCTAGGAATCCCTAAGCCTATATCCCATAAGTTGGACTTACCAAAATCAAAGGTACACACTGGCATTAGGATTGATAACTCCCCTGACTCTAGAAGTATCTCTAGTGATGATTCTAATGCTTCTGTCTCATGTTCTTTCAGGGACAAGGCCTCAGAGACCTCTAGTTATGCCAGCTGTGATTCCAAGACCAAGTCAGACTCACCCAAGTCCTCAATAAAGCTTTCTGTCAAGTCATCTTACAAGTCTGTGGACTCTGAAGTTGCTGCTGATGAAGTTCTTTCTAAGACAGCCTCTTCTGAAGACTTGCTATTTACTACTTTTGAAAACAATTCCTTTCAGTGTTTGCAAAACAATTCTATTTCTGATGTTTCTTTGAATAATTCTGTGTTTAATAAGACATCTTTTGGATTTAATAAATCTTTTAAGAAGAAGAAGTGTTTTGTTTGTGGTAGCAAAGTGCATTTGATTAAGGATTGTGATTTTCATGATAAGAGGATGGGTGTTTCTGTTGCCAATAATAGACCTAGACCAAAGTGGACCAATAATTATTCCAAACCCTCATTAGTTCCACAGGCACATTACACCATCAGCAGAATGAACTCTATTCATGCTGATTGGTTTGTTCCTACTGATAGGTCTGTTTCTGCTAATAGATATGTGAATACCAATAGGAATAGATATGTGTCAAGACCATTTTCTGAATTTAATCATTGGTATGGATATAATGACCCAATGTTTTTGGGAAGGGCTAATTGGCATTCTGCTGAAAAGTCCTCAGCATATTGTTCTTGGACATTTAAAAGGCCAAATAACTACAAGGATTCCAGGAACAATTGTGGATCTAACTCATCTTCTTGGCTACATAATAATGATCCATAGGGCAGGCTCAAGTCTTTCATGACTTAAGTCTCTCCATACATTTATGTTGTTGTATATTAACTTTTTTTGTTGTAGGAACATCCTCTTCTTAATAAAGACTTAGGTATTGTTGATAGTGGTTGTTCAAGAAGCATGTCTGGGAATCAGGAGAAGCTACATGATTTTGTGCCTTTTGATGGAGGGATAGTGAGATTTGGAAGTGGGGTAGGAAGAATCACTGGTAAAGGAACCATTAGAACTCCAAAGGTGGATTTTGAGAATGTCTACTATGTGAAGGAACTTCAAGGATTCAATTTGTTCTCAGTTTCACAAATCTGTGACAAAAAACTTCCTGTGCTTTTTACTGAAGAGGGATGTCTCATTCTTTCACCTGACTTCAAAATACCTGAAGACAGTCATGTATTGCTAAAGGTTCCAAGAAATCATAATCTTTACACATTCGACTTGAATGATGTCAAGCCAGAAGGTGATCTAGCATGCTTGGTGGCTAAAGCATCCTTGGATGAATCTACTAAATGGCACAGAAGGATGGCACATATTAATTTTAAAGTTATCAACAAGCTTGCTAAAGATGGACTTGTTCATGGACTTCCTTCCAAGATATTCACTAATGAACACAATTGTGTTGCATGTAACAAGGGTAAGCAACACGAAGCTTCCTATAAGGCCATCAATGCTGTGAGCACAATCTCAGAACCATTGCAACTACTTCATATGGATCTTTTTGGTCCAACATCTATCATGAGTATTGACCATAAGTACTTCTGTTTGGTAATCACTGATGCTTTCAGTAGATTTAGTTGGACATTCTTTTTGGTGACTAAAGATCAAACCTTTCAGGCACTTAAAGAATTTATGGCTCTCATTGAAAACCAACTAAACAAGAAGATTAAAGGTATAAGGTGTGGCAATGGGACATAGTTCAAAAATGCTAATCTTATTGAACTTTGTGGGTTAAAGGGTATTAAAAGAGACTATAGCACTCCTAGGACTCCACAACAGAATGGAGTTGCAGAAAGGAAGAATAGAACCCTTATAGAGGCTGCAAGATCTATGCTTGGTGACTCTAAACTTCCCACCATGTTTTGGACTGAAGCAGTTGGCACTGCTTGTTATGTGTTGATTACTAAACCTCATAATAAGACACCCTATGAGCTTTTGACAGGGAAGAAACCTACCATTGAATACTTGAAACCTTTTGGATGTCAAGTGACTATTCTGAACACAAGTAATCACTTAGGAAAATTTGAAGCAAAAGCTGCTGAAGGGTATATTGCTGGTTACTCAGCTCATAGCAAGGCCTACATGGTATATAACTTGGCTGCAAAGAAGATTGAAGAGACTCTTAACCTGAAATTTTTGGAGGATAATGAAAATGTTCAGGGAAAAGGTCATGAATGGTATTTTGACCTTGATTACTTAACAGATTATTTGGGGTATGCAAGACATAAAACTAACCCCTCTGTAGGTATACAAGTGTCAACTCCTAACAGTGCAGGTAACCAAGAAGATGACTTAGACAGTGATTCAGAATGTGATGAACCTCCTATTGTTGTATCTTCTCTACCTATTCATATAGCAGGTCCTCCTAACAAAGAAGCCTCTGATGCCAAAACTGCTGATGATGTGGAAAACTCAACCTATGCAGAAGATCTTGCTAGACTCAAAAAGCAAGAGCATGCAGCTGCTGAAAAAGCTGAAAGGCTTGGTCTTGAATTTGCCCAAGACACTGAAGCACTCTTGAAACAAGCTTCTGTTGAAGAGAGCAGAAAATCTATTTCTGCTGATGCATCTGCTGATGCAGCTGCTGATTCTGCTGAAGGCCATTCTACTGAAGGCAATTCTGCTTCAGTTCCTGTTTCCACTGACACATCCACAAATTTAGATGAACCTTTTGGCAGGTTTCCCATTCCCTCAGATCTTGCTAATGTTGAACAAAGTGATGGCATTTTTCAATCAGCTTCTTATGATGAAGACTTTGCTCCTACACTAACCAATCTTGATACCTCCATTGATGTTAATCCTGTTACCACTAAAAGGATCAACACCATTCATCCACAAGATAATATACTTGGTGATCCAAATGCTATGGTTCTCACCAAGAGTGCCATTAAGAATACCAAGTTTGGACAATGTGCATTTCTAACATATGTGTCTACTCAGAAGAGAGACAATCACACAGATCAGAAGCATTGTCTGTTTGCTTGTTTTTTGTCCCAAGTTGAACCAACTAGCATTAAACAAGCTTTGACTGAACCTAGTTGGGTTGAAGCTATGCAGGAAGAGATGCAACAATTCAAGAATCAAGATGTTTGGGTCCTTGTTGATCTTCCTGCAGGGAAAATTGCAATTGGGACCAAGTGGATATTAAAATGCAAGAGGGATGCAAGAGGTATTGTGGTCCGAAATAAAGCAAGATTGGTGGCTCAAGGTTTCAGACAAGAAGAAGGGATTGACTATACTAAAGTCATTGCACCTGTTGCTAGGGTTGAGGCAATTAGATTATTTTTAGCATTTGCCTCATACATGGGGTTTAAGGTATATCAGATGGATGTCAAAAGTGCCTTCCTCTATGGCAAAATTGAAGAGGAGGTCTATGTCACTCAACCACAAGGCTTTGAAGACCCCCAGAATCCTAAGAAGGTGTATGATGTGCTATTTGTTAGTGCAAGTTTTAAATTTATAAGAGTGAATTACCAAATCTAGAAACAACACATACGATCAAGTGTACTCGTCCGTTATAGCAAGATATGATGGTAAGTCGGGATCGTTCGCAGGGATTTGTGAGTGAATCAAAATATAAGTCTAAAAGTAAATCTCTAATGTACGCAAATAAAATAATAAGCAAATTCAATAATTTAAAAACTACACTTGTTTAGACTAGTTTTTCTACTTAATGACACACATGATTGTGATAACTTTTGATAACATGTTGGTTGAAATATTTAGATGGTGATCTAATCTATTGTTTCTACAAGTTAAACCTTTGTCAAGATTTTAGTTCATAAAAACAAGCTTTAGGTGTAAACCAATCAATTCAAGATCTATCCAAGGTTCATAAGGTATGGTGAATATCTTAAACACAAGAATAAACTCTTATTACAAATCAAATACTCTTAGGAAATGGTCAATACAAAAGGTAACCTATTCATAGACAAAAAGGTTACAATTGTTTATAAACATTTAAACTTTTGTCCAACTAAAGGTTTACAAACAATCCGATTTGATGTTGTAAAAGCATTCTCATTACAATCATACTTCTTGTTTCTTTGTTTAGTCAAGAATAATTATGGTGAAAAACAATCATTCATAGACAAATGATTATAACTAGTTGAGTAATAACAAATCTTTCAACCCTTGAAACTATTATCAATTAGTTAACCTTAGCTAAACAAATGTCACGATGAAACTTAAGGTACAATTGGTTCTTAGGATTGACTTGAAATTGAATTAAAACATGTTATCACAATCATAACTATCACTAAGTATAAAACATCATCAAAACAAGTGTAAAAAGATTACTAGCCACTCATAGCAAACATGCAAATAAACTCAGAATATTTAACATTAGAATCCATGGTTTTAAGTCTTACAATGCTTTGGAATTGATAACAAATGACAAGGTATTGATAACCTAAGTGTTGGTGATGATTTCTTGAGATTTTCGGACTCCAAATGTTGCTTCCTTGGTCCTCCAAAGTTCCTGGTTCTTTCCGCACGAATTTTCCTCCTTTGAGAGCTAGATGATGATAATAATTGAGAGTAGTAATGAGAGTAAATGGTATCTTGAATGGTGTCTTCAATTGTGCACTCTTGAGGTCCTTATAGGCTTGTCCAATACTCCTAGTAATGAATAGGGACTTAAATGCTGAAACTTGGACAATAAGGCACTAAGAAGGGCCTAGAACCATGGGACAAAAGACCAAGATTCGTGCACAAAAGTTGGCAAAAACATGCAGAAATGACCATCCGATCGGTTGCGGGTTGATACCGATCGGATGGAAATGGTCATTATGGCTATCCGATCGGTTAGACTCCAACCGATCGGATGGTAGATCCTGGCTGCTTTGGACTTTGACTTTTCCTTGTGTAGTTCTTTATGCACTATCCAAACTTGATTAACTTCTAAACTTGGAACTTTGAAATGACAAAACTTAGATTCTCATATGAAATGCTTCACAGATTGGACTTTTGAGCTTGGGAATCTTCGTGTAATCGCGTATACTTCATTTTCTTCACTTTTTCTCCATTTTTCCTACATTTGGCTAAATATGCTACAAAAACATACTTTGATACGATTTAGTAGAAAAAGCATATAAAATCAACCAAATAACATACACAAAAACACTAATAACGCTTATAAAAACATGTTAACTTAGAGCGTTATCAGTGTACAAAGTTGTCAAGGCACTTTATGGACTTCACCAAGCACCAAGAGCATGGTATGCTAGACTGTCTACATTTCTATTTGAGCATGGCTACAGAAGAGGAACAATTGACAAGACCCTCTTTATTAAGAAAAACTCCAGGGACATCATTCTAGTACAGGTCTATGTGGATGATATTATTTTTTGCTCCACAAAGGAAGCATGGTGCAGGGAATTTGAAGATTTGATGAAAGGTGAATTTCAGATGAGTCTGTGAATGTTCACCTCTATAGATCCATGATAGGATCACTCATGTATCTCACAGCTTCTAGGCCTGACATTACCTTTGCTGTCAGTGCTTGCTCAAGACATCAAGTCACTCCATTGACTTCCCACCTCAATGCAGTGAAGAAGATCTTCAAGTACATCAAAGGCCAACCCAAGTTAGGCCTTTGGTACCCAAGGGAATCACCATTTATGTTGGAAGCATACAGTGATAGTGATTATGCAAGAGCTAATTTGGACAGGAAATCCACAACAGGAGGTTGTCAATTTCTTGGTAGAAGACTCATCTCTTGGCAGTGCAAGAAACAAACCATTGTGGCTACTTCTACTACTGAAGCAGAATATGTTTCTACCACCAACTGTTGTGGTCAGGTACTTTGGATTCAGAATCAAATGTTGGATTATGGGTTTAACTTCATGAACACTAAAATCTACATTGATAATCAAAGTACTATTTCTATTGTTAAAAATCCAGTTTTTCATCAAAGAACTAAACATATTGAAATTAGGCACCATTTTATAAGAGATGCAACTGAGAAACATCTAATTCAAGTGCTTAAAATTCATACTGATGATAATGTGGCTGATTTATTAACAAAGGCTTTTGATGGACCTAGGTTTAATCACCTAGTTGTCAACATTGGGATGGTCAACCCTTGAATGCTATGTTTGAGGGGAGGCATAAGCCTCAGGGGAGGCATATGCCTCGAGGGAGGATTGTACATGTTGTATATTATGTATATTAGTATGTTTACTAACTTTGTTTTGCAGGTTTCTTACTAACTCTGTATAATATTATGGTTGTCTTTTGTGTTCTGTTTGTATGGTTAGTATGCAGGTTGTGTTCCTGCTGATGCAACAAGATGTACTTAACAACATCTTTCAGTGGAACAAGATGTAAAAGATCTACTAAAGAGTTTATTTATTATGAGATTAAAGGAGTACATCAACCCAACCATCTTACATCATGTCAAGATTACAAAAGCAACATTCGTACAACCTAACAACAAACCACCTTCTAAATCAAAACACCACCACCTTCCACAGCCCAAACCTCTACTCCATCTTTCTCTTCCCTTTTCCCATGTCCTTGGGGTCTGGCATTGTTTTGTGAACCCCTCTGGATTGCATGTCTTTGTTCCAGAGCTTGGGAGCAGCAAGTCCAAGGACAACCTTCAGTGGACCCTTGTTCTTTTGAGAAGACTGTGGCACTTCAGGGACAGAGATCTTCCTCATATCAGCATAAAACCTTTCCATTTCACTAGTAAGGAATGCTGTGACAGGAGTAAAATCAGGGACAACAACAACAAGAGGAGTTGGAGCTTCCTCTGTTTCCTCTGATGAGGAAGGAGATGGACAGAACTCGGATGGTCCCTCCCCAAGATAGTAGTATGCTCTTTGTATTTGGGGAATATCAAAGGTGGAATCAGAAGAAGAATCAGAGGAAATATCAATAACTTTGGGGTTTGATTTCATGATTGGTGTGATTGGGAAGACTTTGGTGTGTTGGTATTAGTGTATTATTGAGTTGTGAGTAGCTTATGCTTTGAATACACCTTTATGTAGACTTGATTTGGGATTAATATGAGTAAATGCAAGTTAATGGGAGGTAGTTGAGTCAGTAGCTATTACTAATTGTGCAAGTTGTCCATTTATGTGGATCCTACGGATGAAGGTCACAAGGGTTTGACCAATTGCTGCTGATAACTCAAATTTCATTCTTAAGTCTGTTCCTGCTGATGGTTTTTAATAGATTATTTAGTTCAGGGGAATGCAAATTCTTCAGAAGAATAACAATCAAGTAAAGACAAACAAGGAAACATGTTTATTGAACCTTCAGAAGTACAAACAGGAATAAGATTTAAAGTTCCATACAAGCAAAACAAGCCTATCAATCCTACACTTCCTATTCTACTTTGCTCTTGCCCTTGCCTTCAGCCATCTTCTCCTTGCCCTTGTTGTTGTTGAAGATTCCTTGCTGCTAGGGACAAGGCAACCCAATCACCACTTTCCTTGTCTTTGGCAATGATGGATTTGACCTTCTTCCCTTTGATGGTCGCTTTGGATGAGAGGATTGGGGCTTCACAGGTGTTGTAGGGTTGTAGAGTACATCATCCTCATCATCATCTTCATCAGTAGAAGTGAAGCTGGTGGGAGACTCATTAGGATTGGGAGCTCTGTTTACCCTCTCCAATGCATTACACTTTCTCTCCATCTCTCTCTGGTATTCAGGATTACCAATTTCAGATGGATATGGTGGAAGATCCTCTGATGATGAACTTGGAGCAGGTACATCATGTCACTTCTTTTTGGCTTGCTCTTTTGTTAGACCTCGTGGGAGGGTTGGCATTCTGAGTGGTGATGGAGATGTTAGTGACTCTGATGAATCAGATGAGTCAGAAGTAAGGTCGATGATGCTAGGATTGGATGTCATGGT
Organism: Artemisia argyi; assembly: GCA_030686995.1. Lineage (NCBI taxonomy): Eukaryota > Viridiplantae > Streptophyta > Magnoliopsida > Asterales > Asteraceae > Artemisia > Artemisia argyi. The sequence continues at coordinate 135,933,387 of CM060680.1, forward strand.
TCTTAATTGCTTGGTGGATTTGTGATTAGGGATTTGTATTGTTAAAGTTGTGTGGTGATATTTGGGAATCATTACCCTATATATATAAGACCATCCAAACCGTGTATATTTATTACCATAAATGCGAGGTGGTTTGAAGATAATTAAGGGTGAATCAAAATTTGACCAAAGAGATTTTCAAAGATATTTGGTTACCACTGAAGTTGTGATTCTGCTGTTTGATTTTGCGGATGCTGCTGCTTAATGAGTGGTTGACCGTAGTCAACGATTGACTTATTTCTGCGGATTGACCATTTGGTTTCTGCCGTTTGACTTGGTTTCTGTTGATGAGTCAGTTTAATTGGGATATTCTAAAGTCGATTATTGGTCAAAGGTTACTTTCCATAATTCATGCCAATTACATTCCACGTTTGGTAACTTCCATAATTAACCACGACGTGCAAATCCCACTCCTAATTAACTGATTCCCTCTTGTTATTAAAAACCATTTCAACCTTATTCAGCACTCCAAACCCTAATTTCTTCTTATCAATCAATGGCTGCACTACTTTTCAAAGGTGATCATAACAAACATGCTTTTCTAGGTCGTGGTAAGGGTGATGATCACTATGTGGGAATGATGGAATTTCTCCAAAGATCCAAGATTCATTATGCCTTAATCCATTATCCTAATGTTATTCATGAATCTCTGGTTACACAATTTTGGTGAACGGTAAATAAGAGGTCTGTTAATAATGGACCAACAGAGATTGTTGCTATGGTAGATGGGGAAGAATGTGTTGTTACTGAGTCATTGGTCAGAACTCAACTACAATTGGATGATGAAGGTGGGGTGCACAAATTGGCTAAGGAAGAAATACTTGCAGGTCTTCAGGCTATTGGTTATAGTGGTGATGGGAAAGTGTGGTACAAGAATTTGTTTTGACACACACTTTGCTTCAGCGCATGAGTTCTAAGTCTGGTGGATGGGATCAATTTTCAATAGACATTGCTCTTGCCATTGTGTGTCATTCTCAGGGAAGAACCTTTAACTTTTCTAAGTATATATTTGATGAAATGCTTGGTAATGTTAAGGATACCAAACTTAAATATTTAATGTATCCTAGGTTTCTTCAAATTATTTTAGGTATTCAGACCACTGATCCTACCCATTTGCCTGTTAAGGGGTTATCAAGTAAGCTTTTTGCTCAAATGAAAACCAACTATAAAGGAGTTCATAGACCCTTACTCCCTGCTATGTTGCCCGTTGGCAATGCCCCTGATGGTGTAGCTGCTGATGTAGGTGCTGGTGGTCAGGATCCTACTGATGCTCAAGCACTAGAGGATTCCCCTGATAGGACTGAAGTTGCTACTGATGCAAGTGCATCAGTTGCAGCTGATGTTCAGCCACCACCCTCTCCTAGGCTACTCACACCTATACCTTCACCCATGGCTAATACTTCTCCTGAGCATGTGCTCACTGAGAACTCAGGCCCTGACCAACCTGTACATTCTCCACAATTTACAAGACTTCCAACACCTAGTCCCTTGAGACCTACCTTTGAGGATAATGTTGATGTAGATGTAGACTTAGATCATTCTACTCATAGGACCAATGATGCTTCCAATGCCACAAATATCTCTGTTGGTGGAACTGAAGGTCCTGTTACTCTCACTTCTTTGTCTCTTTTATTAAACAGGTATGTGAATAAGGTGGACAGGTTGGAAAAGGATCTGAATCTCACCAAGAAGAAACTTGGAGAAGCTGTCCTGACTCTCATTACAAGAGTCAAGAAGTTGGAGGTTAAGCTCAAGAACAGGAAGAGAAAAGGTGATGTGTGTGACTCAGATGATGAGACTACAAAAGCATCTGACACAATTGATTTGGAAGGACTTGAACTTCTTGCTACTACGACACTAGATAGTGTTCAGAAGGATGCTACTGATAATATGCCTGCACCACCTCCTCATTCTGCTGATAAAAGTGTTCCAAAAGATCCAAGAGTAATTTATGTCAGGAGAAAGCATTATGCTGATAAGACTTCTGCTGATGCTTCTAGGAAGGAAGTATTTCCTGATCCTATGTCAGAAGTGGTTACTAATGATACATCAACAGCTATACAAGTTGAGTGTCCTGCTGTTTCTACTGATAAGCATTCTGTTCCTCCTAAGGCTGCTTCAACTCAGAAAGATAAAGGAAAGTCCATTCTGGTTTAACAGGACATTCCTTCAAGAGAGAAGTCAAAAGAGGAACTTGCTAAGGAAAAGCTTAGTGAGCTGGTTGCTTCACACTGGCAAGCTAAAGAGGATGTTGCAGCAACAAAGATTCAGTTAGATATGAAAGCATCAGAAGAACTTGCTAGGAAAATACAGGCTGATTTGGATAGAATGGGACCTTCAATTACTAGTACTCTACCTGCTGAAAGACAAATGGAACTAGATGAAATTGCTAAGAGTCTATCTGCAGAGCAATGGGCAAATTTGGCTAAACAAGCTACTACTCAGCCTGCTTTGGCTGAATCTGTGCTTGGAGTAAATTATCAGGCCACTGATTTTGCCAAGATGATGGTTGAAAGAGGTAAGTTGCAGAAACAAGAAGAGGAAGAGTGAAAAGCTAAAGAGCTAAGGGAAAGACCATGGACAAAAGGAGAGATTAAGAAATATATGAGGAATTTTGTCAAGAATCAAGGGTGTTCTATGTTTGGGTCAGGATGGACTCAAAAGAAAGTTTGGGGCTTTTCAGACACTCAACTCACTTACTACTATGACAAAATTATTTCTAATCTTCATTCCTCTGGTATTAATGTCTAAGATGTGTTAGAGAAGCGTGGAAGACTTTTCGATAGGCCTGTTACTAAAAGAGTTAGGCTTGATGATTCTACTGAAGCTCAACCTAATGTCTCTCATGATGCTTCAGCAGATGCTTCTATAGAAGAAACTGCTGATGCTTCAGCAGATGTTCCTACTGAAGCTTCAGAACAAGTTCCTATTGATGTTTCAAGACAAGTTCCTAAAGAAAAAACTGTTGATCGTCCTTCACTTCCTTCTTCTGGCCCTAGGAGAAAAACTGTTGCTAAAAAGAGGAAGGCTTCTAAAGTTGCATCATTAGGGGACAGTACATTCATTGACTATGATTCTGATGATGGGTTGGATCCTGTTGTTTGGAAAAAAGTTGTTAAATGGGAACTTGTTGATTCTTCACTTGGTCAAGGACAAGTAAATGTCATTCATAAACAAGATGGTTCTACCAAATCATTTACTTTTCTTAGCCAAATATTACATTAACACAGTGTGTGCACTTAGCTTGTTGATTTTGATTTTCACTTGATCATAGCCTGTTTGATTGTTGTTGTTAGTTGTTATAAGTTATTTGTGATTGAGTTTGACTGTGCCTGTGTTGATTTTTGCCCTTGTGCTTATTGTGCTTATTTCAATCTCACCTTAAACCTAGCCAGGGTTCACAGTGATTATGAGCTGGTTACTTGGTCTTTTGCCTTGGAATTTGGATTCTTGGTAAGCTAGTGGTACTAGCTTCCTAGTTCCAGGGTTCTTTTTGGCTCAAGAGCTTTTGCCCCTAGCTTATTGTGGCCTACAATCTAGCCCTTAAGCCTGTTTTTGGTCTGAGTATTTTTGGATTTGCTTAAATTGCTTATTCTCCTTATACATTGTGTTTTCTTTCATGTTTTAGCTTCTTTCCAGTATATCTCACTTGTTTGTTTCCAAAATTATCCATGGTTCTCAGCCTATAGCTTATTCAGAGCTTTTTCTTGTCTAAAAGTCCACAAAACTCACTGTTAAGGATTTTAGCTCTCAAACTGCTTATTTTTTAGTTCCAAAAGAGTTGTCTTCACAAAAGTTTCCTATTTTCAGTGTATAATTAGTTTTGTAAAAGAAAAATCCAAAAATCATCACTTTTAAAAAAGTGATAGCTTCTATTTAAGCCATTTGGCTTATTTTTAAGCCTTTTCAAAAAGCATTTTCCATTTTTATAATTTTCATAAGTTCTTGTTCACTTGTAGTATTTTTTAGGGGTGAGCATGGGGCGGGGTGGGGCGGTTTTATGGTAAAACCAAAAATCGAACCGTATATTTGGGTTTTTGAAAACTACAAACCGTTTGGTTTTGGTTTTTTCGGTTTCGGTTTTTCGGTTTTTGACATTGAATCGGTTCGGTTTCGGTTTTTGTTCGGTTTTTTCTTACATGAAACAAGCAAGTTTTAATCTTATATACAGTTTATGATTCCAAGTTTCAAGCAAAAATATTTAAACAAATATCAATAATTGCATAATATCCGGCAATCCAAAGCTTCGAAAAAACGTACAAAACAACCAAACATTTTCTAAAAATATGAAATGCTGGTCTTTGCGGCTTTACACTTTTCGTTTGCAAAAACATTCAAAGAACACTATTGTTCGAAAACAAAAGATATAACATCTATAAATATAACAAATAACAAATTTGAATGTATAGATAATAAACAACGCTATTTTTTCAATAGATAAAGTTGTATACTCAAATCTTTAAAATTAAATTGCAAATTTCTTTTATAAATAAAATTATATAAAAACATATATAAAGGTGGGGCGGGGCGGTTTTTTCGTTTTGGTTTTTCATATGAAATTAAAAACCGCCCCAAACATTCGGTTTTTATAAAATTCAAAACCACCACCATCGGTTTGTCAAATGGGGCGGTTTTTTCGATTTGGCTTCTTCGGTTTTTTTGGTTTCGATTCGGTTTTTTGGTTTTTGTGCTCACCCCTAGTATTTTTAGTAATTTTTCCAGATTTTTCTCTTCTCATTTAGTATTTTTTATAATTAATATTAGTTTAATTAATTATTAAGTAATATTAGTAAATTAAATAGTTTTATTAATTTTTATTAAACAATAGTACTTTTTTATATTTTTTCTAGGTTTTATATATTATAAAATATTTTTAGGAAAATTGTCATAATTTGCACTGTTAATTTGCTATTTTTCATAATTAAATTAGTTTAAATTGATTTTAATTAGTAATTAAGTTAATAATTAGTAAAATAGTTTAATAATAATTTTTATAAACTTTTTATAATTTTTTAGGATTCCTGTAATGTTAATTAGTTTTCTAAAAAAATTCATAATTTTCTAAGTCATTTTAGTATTTTTAGTAATTTAAATTAGTTAAATAGTTTAATTAATACTTAATTAGTATTTAATTAATATTAAATTCAGAAAAAGACAAAAAATATATATTTTTAGTTTTTAAATTATTTTTAAGTTATTTTATAATTTGTAAAAGTAAATTTTCATTTTTTTAGCTTTATCTAATATTTTATTATATTTAGTTTATCTTAAATATTAATAATAAGTAATTAAATAGTTTTTAATTAATATTAAATAATAAAATAATCAAAAAACTATTTTTCTTTTTTATAAAATTTTCTTTTAATATTAAGTTTGTAAAAAGTCATTTTCACCCCCTCTAGTTTATTTTTGCTTCATTTCCACTTTTTCCAGCACGCGTTTATGTTTGTTTTAATTTTAAATATGTTTTAGGTTTATCTGATTTCTAGTTATTGTTAATATTGTTATTCTGTTTTATTTTAACTTATATATGCTTAGTGTAATTAATCCCAAATATTATCTGGTTACTTTCCCAATCACTGAATCTTTCAAACGTTTTCCAAAATACAATTTCAATCTCGCTGGGACATAACGACCCGGGAATACACTGTGTTTGCACCGGATCATAAATTGATCTCTCCTCTCTCAGATTTGACTTGTTGACCACACCTGGTTGACTGGTTAGTTTGGGAGGAGTCAAATTTTGGCGCCGCTGCCGAGGATCGAACCCGGGTCACCCGTGTGACAGGCGGGAATACTTACCACTATACTACAACGTTGAGTTTGTTGTGTGTTTAAATCCCCCAGACTAAGGTATTGTCGTGTCCTCACGCAATGTAATCAATTCACGCTCTTTAGATAAATAATTCCATAACTCTGTTTACTAACGTTGAAGAAGTAGCAAGATGTTCAAAAGAGATTACAAAATCATTTATTCCCGAGAATGCCCCGTTTATCCATTTTTAAACTTTACACTACTGTTTATGTACTTTTTACTTATTATGTGACGGGATGTTTGGCTTTCATCATTTTTCAATAACATTTAGGGTCACAGAGTAGAAAACACATCTCATAGAAAAGTTCCATACGGATAGAATTCATCGTCCCTGATTTTCACAAGCTCCCAATGCTAAGCATAAAAACGAGATCACAGCTTAAATAAAAGTTAGATGTCGATACTACTCATGGAAGTTACTTGTGTAAATAACCTCGTGCTCCCATTTTCCTATTTTTCCTCCATTTATTTTATTTTTGGTGAGAGATGAATTTCTTCATATGTTCTCGTTTCGATAATAATAATTTTTTTCTAATAAAGATACCAAATTAAGAGGCTAAGTTGTTTTCTATCTTTTCTCGAGAATCCCCAAGACGAAAGCCACTACTTGGAAAAACCAAAACGCACAGAGTTCAGAGACTGGCGCGCTGGCCATGCGTAGCTCGTACCAGGCAGCGCTCCACATCCAGTTTTCCCGATTTTCGTTTTTTGGCCATCGCTTGTGATTTTAATTGTTCCGAATTTATATTTTTCATCATTGAAATATTATAAAAAGCTTTGGTCATTATTGCACCAACAATTTATATGCCTTGTAAAATCAATGACGCCCATTTAGGCACAAACATCAATGCACATGGTATAGCATTACTTTATCTAAGATCTGGACGACATGTTTCACTTGATGTTTTTTAGCCAATAGGTTTTCTCGCGATAGACTACCATTGTCAAATTGTCGGTAAATTTGACCAAAATCTATTGCAGGCAACAAATACAACAAGAAAACCATAATCGAGACACGAAAATTGTTGGAGGTCATGGGTTTTTTTTCGGTTATGGAAGGGGTTGCCTGAAAGGTCAAGCATGGTAGTTACAAGTGAGCGTTGGGCGAGTCACCAACCCAAATAAAGAGAAAATTCAAAATCACATGATGAACAAAACATGAAAAAAAAATTATTAATAGTTAGATGTAAATATAACATACAAAGCATAAAAGAAAGGTTGGAGGAAAAGATCGCCGGTTATGATGAGAGTTTCTTGCGAAGATCAACAAAGGTGATGATAAAGCAACCATGATTACGTTATTATGTGAGTTTGTACGGATACAAATGGTTACTACATGTGGCTACCGAAAAGAGAAAAGAACTGTAGGTTACTTGTTATGAGATGCGTGGGTGTGATTATGTTTTAAAAAAAAAGGTAATATAGTCATTTTAGTTATTAGTTTAATATAAATCGGTCATATTAGTGAAATGAGACCAAAAAAGTCTCATAGTCATTTCAATTGTTTGATTGGAGATTTATTGCCAAAGTATGATTCCAGTAATCATAGATGGAAACAAATAGGGAGGGGTGCCTTTTGTTAACCATTTCCACGGAGGCCGCATATTTTATTATTTCCACAATAATATTAATGGACTTTGAGCATTTAAATGGACTTTACTAAATGTGATACCAATACCTATAATTTTATACCAAACAACAATAATGGAATTGATATCCCCAATCTCATACACGCTTCTAATCAAAATCATAGATTTAATGATTCCACATAGTGCACCAAATGCACCCTAAAATGTTTTAAGTCGGCCAAAATTTAAAAGTACACGACTATTTTATAGCTCGTACCCAAAAATTTATTTTAAACAAGTTATTGTTAAAAAATAGAAACAACATTTTCCAAACAACTAAAAGATACAAATATATACACACTTTTCTATAAATAAACACACCTATACCTTGCAGTACACTTTTTGTATAATACCACTTGTACCTTTAAAAAAGAGAAATCCTACAATCATCCCCAAATAAACAACACAAAGCCTCCCCTGAAACCCAAAGCTGTCCACTGTGCAATTGAGAAAAAGTTGACTTGCAATGGAGGTTGAAGGTGAAAAACCCTCTTCACTACCTTCCAACTATGTCACCATCCATCAGCTCAAAGAAAGATGGCTCCAACAACAACAAAAACAAAAATCATCTTCAAAACCTGAACCTGAAAACCCAAATCCAAAACCAAATGAAAATGCAATCAAACCCACAAATACCCAGAATCAGCGACCAAACATTGGTCGAGTCACTAAAGACCATAAACTGAAAGAAGTCAAGGTGGATGATAATGGGTCAACCTCTAAAACCCTTGTAGTTGATGATATGAAAAAACCATATAAAAATGATGCTACAAAACACAATCAGAGACCAAATTATCGTCCAGTTGCTAACCAACCTAAACCTAAGGTTGATGATCATGGTTCAACCTCAAAAACTAAAACCCTTGTTACTGATGATTTGAGAAACCCGAAAATAAGACCTGTGGCAGATGATGATGGTTTAAGTGCTAAAGCCCTTGTTGTTGATGTTACTGATAATAAGTTGTTAATTGGAGAAAATGAGACTGGTGATTCTAAGTTTGACCTCAAAAAGAGGAAGAAGAGAAATAAAAAACTGCGAAAGCCTAAGGTTGTCACTGATCAGAATCCAACTGGGGCTGAACCGGAACCGGAAGTGGAAGTGAAAGTGGTGGAGGAGAAAATGGAGAAAGACCCAGAGGTGGAAATGGTGGAGGAGAAAAGGAAAGAGGGGCGTAGATATGGGCGCGGGAATGGGAATTCGAGGTTTGGAGCTGAACCCAAACGAAAGATGGAACAGGAAAAGGAAGCGGAAGTTGTGGAGGAGAAAATGAAAGAAAAAAAGTTACCCAACTGACAAAAATCCAGAGGTGGAAATGGTGGAGGAGAAAGGGAAAGGGGGGCGTAGATACGGACGGGGGAATGGGAATTTGAGGTTTGGAGCTGAATCCGAACAAAAAATGGAACCGGAACGGGAGGCGGAAGTGGTGGAGGAGAAAATGAAGAAAAAAAGTTACCCAGCTGACAAAAATCCAGAGGTGGAAATGGTGGAGGAGAAAGGGAAAGAGGGGCGTAGATACGTACGGGGGAATGGGAATTCGAGGTTTGGAGCTGAACCCGAACAAAAAAGGGAACCGGAACAGGAGGCGGAAGTGGTGGAGGAGAAAATGAAGAAAAATAATTTTGGACGTGGAATACCTGCTGACAGAAACCCAAATGGAGCTAAACTAAAGGCGGAAATGGTGGAGGAAGTGGTGTTGGAGAAATGGAAACGGGGGCTCGGATATGGGCGCAGGAATGGGAATTCAAGGGCGGTTTGGGAGCAAAAAGAGACGGCACCAGTTGATGGGAATAATGGTGGTGGTGGTGGTGGTGGTAGTGATGGTGGTGGTGATGGTGTGGTTGAGGAGGTTGTGAAAGAAAGGAATGTGGGGCAGGGGAGGGACAGAAATGAGGGATACGGGAGGGAGGGGATGGACAGAAATGGGGGTTACGGGAGGGAGGGGATGGATAGAAATAGGGGTTACGGGAGGGACAGAAATAGGGGTTATGGGAGGGACAAGAAGAGGGTGCCGAGCGGCAGTTTTGGCGAGCAGCGAAGGCAAATTTGGGTTAAGAAAGGAGAATCTGTTGTCCCAAACTGAGATTCGAATATCTGGTAAATTCCATTGCGCTGCATTTTTTATTTATATATTTATTTTTTTTATTTATTAAGTTTACCGTTGATTGATTATTGGGTTAATTTGAGTTTATGCATATGAATGTGGTGATAGAAATGATCTTTGGTATATTAATTTAAACATGAGAGTCTGAACTAAAGCCATATTGAATGAAAAACACATGCAACACTTAATTTCGAAGGTTAACACGGCGAAATAGCACATGAAAAAAAGTTTGATTAGGTACATATTAACTATCTTGTTGGATTAGAGCTAAACTATGTCCGAAGAGATTACTAACCAAAGATTATAAATCACATATAACAACTTAAACCGTACTATGTAGGACATTCATAACTTAATTTCGAAGGCAAGCACGCTGAAACAGCACATGAATAAAGGAATTTAGAACAAAAATAGTTGGTGACTGGTTAGGAATCTTAGGATTGGCAATGATTAGTTTAGAGCCAAACTACATCTGAATAGAAAAACTAACCAAAGATCAGGACTGGCGAATTCAGAACAAGTAGAAAAGAATGTGAAGATTTTAAACTACCAAAGATTATAAATGACATTATGTTAGCTCTCATAGTGATTGAAAAGGGAATGCTGGTTGACTGATTGGCATTGCACCTCATTTGGTTAATAGCTGAGTATGTGCTGGTAAAGATTCGCAGTACATGTCCTGGAACTTTAGGAAATGTATTATAGTCTTATTCTGATAAACGAGTAATCTGTTGTGCTTTATACAATCTAATATGAGCATATCTGTGTTAAAGACTGTTCGGAATTATGTACGTGACATATACAACTCGACTTTCTGTTCTGCACTAAAGGAGAACCCATACGAGTATATATCAAGTTTAAAGAAATAGCTGATCAAGTGAAAAAGCAGATCATACAAATTCAGATGAAGTAAACAGAAGAGCTGCCCATGAGATATGCAAAGAATTACGAATAATAGGAATTGGATATCAGAGTGCACCAATTAGTAAACAAATAACACACAAAACTTTAGCTCAGCTGCTGTGAAAGTGTCGAAAGATATCTGATCATGAATCTGCCATCAAAGTGTGATGTAGCAACATGTGTCCTTGTTCTGGGCCGCTATGTAGTAGCACTTATATTCTTATCTTTTGTAATCATCACTTTTAAACTCTCCTCAACATGATAGCATCAAATCTAATAGCCTTGATGAAACCACAAACGTATACAGAATTCCCCCTTCTGTATATTTAGTAACTTAATTTTTACTAAATGTATCAGGCAAAATCAAAGTTACTAATTTTTCTGTCTGTCCGACCTGGAAAAGTAATTTTAACAATTTATGCTATCTGGATACAGGTAAGTTTCTACTGGGAGAGAGGACAAGGTGGACAGCTGAAGCAAAGGGGGTCACATTGTAGTGGAAATTACCGTAGATTTAGAGTTAGACTCGAACTTCAAGGGATATTTGATTTTTATTATTTGATTTGCACCCAGCATCGCTATTAAAAATCAGAGAACTCGATATTGAAAAAGAAAATTGTATAAAAGACCAGTGAAAAAAAAATAAAAAAAAAATCCAGTTTCCTATGTTCTTTGCTTCTATTTTTCGTTAGCTCGTATCATATTCATTTCCCGTGCATTTTTGTGTGAATGGATCCATCATTACATTTTTGTTTTCTCTTCAATGTATAAACAAATTCCTAAACACGCATTAAAAGGTCGCAAAGAGATGGCATGACCGGATGAAAAAATAGATATGTATAAAACAAACGATGATGGGTGCAACTTTAGTGGCCGTTTACATAGGTTTATGGTTAGAGAGGTGATTTGCACTCTGATAAATGATTGGGACACTCTGATTTAGAGTGTCTTGACATTTATACCATCACATTACTTTTACTCATTCTTATCATGTGAGGGTATAAATGTCAAGACACTCTAATTTAGAGTGTTCCAATCATCTATAAGAGTGTACAAATCACTTCATAAGTCTCCTTATATCCAAGAATAATGTTTGACTATTGGATGTACATTTTCACCCCAAGGTCCACAGGGTAGCGAAACTACAGGTGATAGTCATACGATGCATCAATGACAAGATGACAACAGGTTTACCATTAAAAACTGGAAAACATGAGTGATAAAAATATAAATCGATGATTTAACGCGTATAGCAAGAGAAACAATAATCATACTATGCTTTGATTCACTTCAGTTGTTACAAGTTCAGCAGAATTTCAAAACGGCTTGAAGTTTTCTTAGAAAAAAACGACTGAATCGTAAAAAAAAAAAAAAAAAAAAAAAAAGGCTGAATTTACTACACGGTGATTTCAAAATTACTAAAATGATTATCCCACAAATGAAACATATTACCCACTATAAATGACTCGTAAACAATGCTAATGACAAAAGAGCCCCAATTAAGAACCAATGTACATTAGACAAAGTGAACTGATATTTCTATCAAATATAACAAAGATCGAAAGACACATTACACACAGACCAAAATTGGGTTTCCCTACCTAACCACTTCTAGTACCAAGAATCAGTTTTAAGTCCCATATATATGTCTCTGGACAGGCTGTGCATCGAAAGCCTTGACCACTTGCATCCATGGTTTTTCGATAACCAATACACTCTCTTTTGAAACATAGCCAGCAAATAGAACAGGTTCTCTAAAGGCACAAAATTCAAAATTCTTCCTAAAACCATTTTTACTTTCTATCTGCTTACGTTTTAGTTTTTTTAGTGTTGAAGAACCATGGTTGTTCACTGATTCATGACCCTCGTCTGCATCAATTGGCATTCCAAAGTCAATCAAGCACATTGCCCTGAAAGCCAAAAAAAATATACAAACACACGATAATCAACAACCAGTCTCAATAATATGCAACTTTTATCAAAGATAAATCTGAAGACAAGCTTACCTAGCACTGTAAATGATGACGATTGAAGAATTGGCAGAAGGTGAAAATGTAAGCCCGATAACCTCTCCAGGGAAGTCCTGATATCTTTGTGGCAAAGTAAATGTGTTGCGTGTAGACCATTCTCCTAATTCCTTTGCTTCAACATCAAATGCAAATACTTGATTTGATGATGTGGATATTATAAGCACATTGCTATTTCGGGGAGTAAACCCTCCAGCTGTAACGGATGCCCCGTCCAATCTTGATATAAACCAGTGCTGCCTTTCTGTCTCCAGATTAAATATATAAACATCTCCAAAGCAGTTGACAGCAGCTAGCCACTGTCCATCAGGACTAGTAAACATTTTAGTTATTGGAGGCTGAGTAGGTGGCAACTCTTGATCACTCTCTTTACGGCAAGGGGTATACCTATGTGTTAATTCCATGCTCCCTATATCTACAACCTGAAACAATATACAGTCCATGTTATACTGATATACATGTACATAAACACACAGGGGGGAGTGTTTCCAGAATAATATCTTACGTATATCATCCTATCATGGCCCGATATCATTAACCGAGAAGAGTCAGAAGTAAAAATCATTGAATGGGCAAAGGGTATAGATGAAGGAAGTTTTCTTTTACTTATAGACCACACACTTTTACCAGTTCCGTTACTTTTTAGCTTAAAAAGACAAGGCTTCTCATTATCCGAATAGGCAAAAAACCTCCCTGATGGTGAAATAGAGCTGCAAATGATCTTCAGCAAACCCCTGCTCTTAACTCGAGCTACCATATCAGTAGTTGAAACCCCACCGCCTTGTTTGACATGAACAGTAAAGACATCTAGCCAATGTGGAGCCTGAACCAGAAGAAGATAAGTCAACTTGTCAGTTGTCCTGCACGCCAATTGGATGGGTGGTCTTTGTGGGGCAGGACAAATGTCATGTGGAGCGAATTTTGTGAATTCATTAACGGAATACGCAAAAAGTTTAGTGTCATCTCCAGCTGATATAAGCATGGGGACGCCCATATGGGCCCATTTATTGTAACTCAAGTCATGTGGTTTTTTCCTACCACGGGCTCGTTTTGCTTTTTCTTCAGGTAACACATCTGTTGGCACATAAGTGTAATGAAAATAAGAATAGTAACAAAGGTGACAGTAACATTCTTACATGATATGTACAAGAGCACAGGGGCATACCTTCACTATCGATGGGTACAGCAATAGTCAAGGCTCTCACGTCATGTGTATGAGCTCTCACATAGCCAATGTAGACCCACTTCTTAATCGCCGCAGAAGCACTTACATCCCCAGCAGAGCCAACATTCCCAGAGAGCTTATATAATATAACCTGAAAGAAGATTATAACAGGACCCCGTCAGTTAAAAGAATGATATCATTATTCAGATTAAAAATAAAAATAAAAACATTAAAATTTAAAATCCCTTCACACATTTACGCTTTTAAATGAAAATCAATACCTGACCATCTGATCCAGCAGAAAACACCCTGGTGTGGCTAGGACTGGCTGCCAAAGCATTGACATCACCCTTATGGCAAGAATGTGCTTGCAGTAGTGTTCCGTGTAAACTGTCCCAAAACTGAACACTGCCACTACTGTCTGCACTCACAAGGGTGCCACACCTAAAAGAACAGATACAAAAATTTCAATTCACGAAATTGTACCCGGTATAACTAATATGGGTTGCACATACACATGAAACTAGCCCCACATACCTCAATGCAAGTAAAGACCATATGCAAAGTTCAGAGCCACCACTTAAACCTCCAAGACCAACAGTAATTCTGTATACTTCATGACATGATTTAACATCCCAGCATCTTATGAACCTGAAATTATCATACCAACCTAAGAAATTTAAACCTTCTGATCAACCACACAAACAATTAAAGTATTTCACTAAACTAAGTATCCATGTTAAAAGGGTACAAATCAAATTAAAGCGCTAAAATTAAAAAAAGAAGATGCATACCCATCACTACTGCCAGAATATATCATTTTTCCATCTGGACTCCAAGTGACACTTAATACACGCCCTGAATAAACACATTATAAAAATGAATATATTATGAAATTACTAAAAAAAGAATTACAAAAGTAGTGATTTATGGTAAGTGAAATTATGGATGAAGAGGCAAATATCTCACCACTGACCCTCGGCAACGATTTATGGTATGCGAATCCATCTGAGTCTGAGATACTATAAATTCTCACACAGCCATCATCACAAGCAATTGCAATATGTGTACTTTCAGTAATTGGCTCCTCATACAACTCGAGCGAATCAGCTTCAACCTCACTGTCACTGCTGACATCACCATCCCCGATAGTTTTATGAGTAGCATGCCCATTCTCTGAAGAACTTAAATCTGGTTTTGGATTAAACTGGCACCTGCTAAACGGATGTGCAGCCATCTGCCAGATGGATACACCAATAGGATCTACCACAACCTGCAGATGCCATAAAGATAACTTAGCCCTTAAGAGAAGGTCAATGCATTCCCTACAATAAGGTCAATGCATTCCCTACAATAAGGTAATTTGGGGTACAATATAACAGCAGAAGAGTTGGTAACATTATGAATGCTCAATGAAACTAATGTTTTAAGGCACGTAAGAGAGCTTGACCTATTCTAATTGTTCCAGATGACGGATTAATGCCTTGAGATATTTCCAGTGAGTTGCATAGTTCAGTGTTCTGATACCAGTTTGTTAGATTTCATATATAGACTAATAAGAATCAATGCCAAACATTATAAGAAATAATCACTCAGAATTCTAACCAAGACTGAATCACTTGCTAAAGAAAATTTAGTGCCTCCTCCTCAGCCCTGGGGGTCATAACCATTGCATCGATAAAAGAACTCAGCCCGTGTCCGTAAAGTCTTATAGGTCATGTTTAAAAGAGAGACTGATAATATAGTGCAAAATAAAATATACGCACTAAATGCCTCGTTTATAAGCATGCCGGAACTTTGAGGATGTGTCAGTATAGCAGAGCACTAAACGTATTGTTAGGTCCCGATTAAAGCTAGAAAAAAAAAAAAAAAAAAAAAAAAAAAAAAAAAAAAAAAAAAAAAAAAGCCTAGTGTGTTCTCTTAAGGTGAGAATGAATCACAAGTTTGTTTTAATTTGCAGCGGAGTGCCTTCACTTGTCACTTGAAAGAGTTCAAAAAATACATAATGATAACTACCTATCCTAAACACCAAGCATGTTACTGAAATATGGAATGAAAATGATCCAACTTAAACAAATATAATATGAACATGTCCTACTTTAAGCACATAGTGCAACTATCTTGCTTAGACTTTTTCAACCTACCATAAACCACCTCTTAAGACATTAACCTTGGCCTCAGGGTTAATGCTCAAAAGCATGTGTTTCCCAGCAACCATCATTTGACCCTCATTCATCAACTTTGAAGTCCCCTCCCATAAGTAGTAGTAACGGTACTTTGAACTTGTGAGCTGTTCTGATATTTTCGTCGCAGTTGAAGCAAGGACCAAGTTGCCTTCTTTTTTTGCTTTGTTAAGTGGCAGTGTGCTTTTGTTGGCGCTTCCAAGGCTGTTTGTGTGACAGGTTCAGTAGTTCTCACGTGTAATCGAAGTAACTGCTCATCTCTCATATAAGCAAAGCCATAGCTTCATGTGGTCTAGAAAATCCTTGTACCATCTGCAATTACGGCATTCAAACCACCAATAAATGTGACCACTAACGTCCCTTATGAACCACCTTGTACTTGATTACCCAGCCCTTCAAATTCTTTTTTATAGTCACAAATAGATCCCACTTGTTTGATCTTTAAAATGCTTCATGAAAATCCTCGCAATCTATAGGACCAAACCGAGACCCTAATTCGTCAACAAACATCTCCCATGTAACCTTATTATCTTCTTCTTTGTGTGCCCTACGTAGCCGCCACCACCACCATTGATTCGCTTCACAATGCAGATAGTAAGAAGTTAAACCGACTTTAGTATAAAATTCCTGTCTGGCCAACTTGAAATATAACATTTACATCTCTCCTTGTTAATCGCCTTTGTTTTTGCGGTTTTGGCTTGTAATGATGCTGTAGTTGTTGTTGCCGCTCTTTCTGGAAAGCACCACCTCGAAAAGTCTCATCATAACATCCTCAATGTGTTGCAACTGGTTGGCAAATGTATGCTCCATCTTTTAGACCCTCTCTTGAAGTTGTCGAAACAAGCTCTGAACTCACAATTTATTATTTGTTTGTTGCCATAGCTTTGATACCAAATATTAGGTCCCAATCAAAGCTTGAAAGAAATGGATAGAGTGTTCTTTAAGGGTGTGGATGAACTACATATCATGACCACTAAACATGTTACTTGAAAATGAAATGTAAAATGACCAACATAAACAAATAAAATAGTGACATGTCCTACTTTTAAGCTAGAGATGGAACTATCTTGCTTATATTTTTTTCAACCAATTAGTATTTCGATTCGTGCAGCTATGAATGGTCTGTTTGCTCAGCATGCAGCAGTGGTAACCTTGAAAGTTATATAACGCCTAACTTTGGATTTTGATTAAGAGAATACTCCTAACTCCAGGTGGATGATAGTTATTTAGGTAAATAGTAAAGACTCGAAAAACATTTTAAACTTCTAGCACGTACATATCTAACACTGCATTCCCGAGTTTTATTTTTGAAAGAAGAGAAAAGAAGTGAGAAGAAAATAAAATGAATTCGTGTTCTAGAGTTTTTTTCAAGAGAGAAGAGAAGAGGAGAGGAAATTTGGCAAAACTTCTCTCCAAAACTTTTTTCCCAAAAGTAGATGATTTGGAGAGAAGTTATTTTAGGAAGCTTTTAATAAATGTAATTACTTAAATGACCTAATATAAAACATAACTTTTATATATAATAAAGGGTATAATTGTAAAATCATCAGTTATCACTTCTTTTCTCTCCGAACTTAGGAACATGATATTAAAAATAAAATTTCATTCATCTTCTCTTCTTTTCTGCCCATTTTTTACTCTTCTCTTCTTTTCTTTCAATGCAAAAACTTGGGAACAGAGTGTAAATGCAACTATGAGAGAATCATATCTTATGAACAGATAGATTACCAACAGGAGATCAACAACAGAAGAGTTAATTAAGTTGTTTACTGTGACATGCTTTAAAGATGCAAGATGAAAATAGTAATCGAAGTATTCATTTGCAATGTACAGCACAACATTCATAGGAGCCTAAAATGAGTCCGTTTGAAGTCCTTTATAGCGACACGTGTCTACATTAAAAGTTCCATTTGGCCATATTCTTAAAGCTATGCCCAAGGCATTTATCATTGAGCGAAACGTTGATTTATAGTTTATCACTGTAAAGGGGAAACCGGCACAATGAGCAAGAAATGTAGCATGGGATTATCATTATTCCTTATCCAACAAAATATGGTAACGAGACTGTTAGATGTCGTTACGTGTAGACTTCATAAAGTAAATAACTCACTATTCTCTTCTCTCTACACTCGACTCTTATCCATTTCCTGTCCCGTTTTCGCTAACAGTCTCCCTATTCTCATTTCCTAATCTCGCTATTCTACTACTTTCAGCTATCTAAATCTATACTACTATATAATGTATTTGGGACTATTCTATAATTAGAAAGGCTTAAAAATTCAGACTTTTACTTACTAAATATGGAAACAACCACCCTTAACAATCACCCCAACAATTTATAATCACTTCAACAACCACCCCCAACAATTTATAACCACCTCAACAACCTCAACAACCACCCCCACTAATTTATAACCACCTCAACAACCACCCCAACAACCACTTTCCACCACCCCACCTCCCTCCTCTTCACCCCAACAATCCGCCCCCGCATCGCGCGGGCACCTTTCTAGTTAATATAAAACATCATAATCCACACGTAATAAAACTAAAGCAACAAACCTTCTGAGTCAAGTTAAACAAGTCCCACTCCAAAACCGATCCATCAATACTCGACGAAAACAACCTTCCGGAACCCGAACCGCACCACACGAGCGACGAAACTCTCGAATTAGGATCACCTTGTATCGTCTACAAACCACACTTTAATCAACAATACAAAACTTTTATAAAAAAAAATGTTATATAAAGTAAAAGCATACCAACTGACAGTGCCAACCAACGGCACCGGGCGAAACGAGCCATATCTCGAGAGAGCCGTCTTCTCTAGCGGCAGCGACCTGAGAGTCGTCAAGACTAGTGGCTAGTGCTACTATTGGCGACGGGTTCCATTCGATTGAGCTGCTGCTACATTTGTGAATCTCATACATTTTTCTATTAGTTTTGTGTGTGTGTGTGTGTGTTTGGTTAAACCCTAATAAGTGTTAGTGTGTGTGTGAGTTTTGGGGGACGGAAGGAGATGAAAGACGGCGAAGTTAGAGTGGAGACATGAAAGTTTTTTGAGTTACCGACTTTAGTTTACGCGGTGGGTGTGTTGGGCCGACCTGCGGGTCATTATTAGGCCCATAAAAATTTACCTTCTACTACTAACAAATTTGAGTTTCATTTGGACCAAAATCCAATGGGGAAGAATTGCACATTTGCTTGTTGTCTTAAACATGATCTATGACCAGACGACTGGATTGTGGATAGTGGTTGCACTAAACATGACCAAGAATAGAAAATGTTTACTTCATACAAGAAATATGATGGTGGATATGTCGTATTTGGGAGCAACCTAAGCAAGGCCATTGAAATAAATAAAAAATCTCAAACCACTCATGTTCATGTATATCTAGTTAGATTTAAACTCTAACCTTTTAGTAAAGACATCATGTGACTCAACACTATGTGCATATAGTGATGTTTGAACTCTAGTTCGGTGATGGTTAAAAAGATACATCCATTTTGTTCATCGAAGGTTGCCACTAAAAAAAGGAATTTTAAGTTTTTATTTATGGGTTTTGCTAGTGACAGTTATAATGGCTACGACTAAAAAAATGCATCCATGTTATCCACTAAAGATTGTTATTGAGAAATGGAACTTAAGTTTTTTACTTTTAAGTTTTGGTAATGTAAGTATTTATTACAATTAGTTGTAAAAAAAACTAATTTATGGAATTATAATGAAGTGTTTGTTGTCTATATAAATTTTAACTTCCTCACTATCAGTGCACGGCCAAAGCGCCGATTGCAAGCCATAGGGTAAAACCGCCAGCACCATTTGCTTGCACCATCGCCCGCGCCATAGCAGCGTTATCGGTGGTTTTGCCATTCGGTTGGCGACGATTTTCCGAATTTTCATTCTTTTTTTCCGAATTAATAGGTTTTAGTGTTTGTGCGTGTGTTGGATTTTGTGTTAGTGTTTGTTGTTTGAGTTTCTCCAAAAGGTGAAGAACGGTGGGATCTGGTCCATGCATCCTAAGGATACCAACCAGATGCTGCCTCAAGGGCCCGGTCCCAAGCAATGAGCACCTGTTCCAGTGATTGTATTTATCAGGAGGCGGGCTTTGAACCCTATCCATTTTCTTCAATAGGCCTCTGGTTGACCAGTCAATCTGAGCATTTTCGGTGGGGGATAGAACCATCGAGAACTTTAGGACAAGGGTGGGACTCGAATCCGGGTCTATTAACCCATGTATGAGAGCTCCACCCATTGTTGCAGGTTTTGGCAAGAAATTTGAAAGAAGAAGAGGGTCTTTTGAAAATCTTCATTTTAACTTTGTTGTTATGTTTGTTTACATTGTAAGGGTGCGTTTGGTTCGTAAAAAGGTTTGGAACCGGATTTGGATTTTGTAATGGTTTGATAGAAAGTGAGTATAGAGAAAATAATTAATAATTTGAAATATTGTTTTTTATTAACAAATATATACGGTACAAATTATCTATTCAATTTTCTTCCATATGAATAATTAAATTATAATAAATGTGTGGTGCAACTTTAGAAAGAGATTGTGGTCTATCAAATTGTCAGAAAAGTGTGGTGAAAGACACCATTTAATAGAGGAATGAAAATGTGGGTTTAGTTTGATTGATTGTAATCAAAAATAGATACCAAACAATGTTTTAATGTCACATCAATCCAAAACCTATTCCACACCCCATACGAAACGCCCCTAAGTCTTTTTGGTTGTTTTTCTTACATTGTTAGTCGTTAGTATGTTTATAATGTTAGTCTTTTAGTTGTTGTTGTTGTTATTATTATTATTATTATTATTGTTGTATGTCTTTAAATTGTAAATTTTGTTTTAAATGAAAATGAAAATAAAAATAAAAATGGGATCTACTAACACCTATAACATATTAAGGTTATGTTTGGCAACAACATTTTTGAAGCGTTTAAGAGCGACAAGCGGTATGCATATGCTTGTTTGGCAACACCTCAACAAGTGTTTGAAACAGGACCAACCGCTCATGAAGAAGCAGCAAGCGACAAGCGGTAAGCATTTACTTGTTTTACACTTATGTTTTGCGACACGTAGCACTAAGCAGTAGCAATAAGCAGTAAGCTGTAGCTGCTTGTTTAAAAAACGTGTTTGGTAATGTAGTTGTAGTTGTAATTATAAATATAAAATTACGAAAAATGGCGTATACAAATATTAGACCAAAAATAACATCAAATAATAATGAAAGTATATAAATTCCATTTGTTTTAAGATGTCTATACTGAGAACCGAAATAGCCAGTAATGGTCTTTGTTCCACTAAGATTTCAACCAACACTTAAAAAGCATGTGTAGACGATAGTTGAGGGAAAAAAAGAAAAGAAATAGTTTTTGTTGTATACTTATGAATGAATGTTATTTTTTAGGGTAAATTGGTAATATTAAAAGTAAAATGCTAGCAGTATATTGGAACGCTTTTTTAGGAAGCATTAAGATTGCAAGTTGTTGAGGTGTTGCTAAACGCTAGCAGCAGTGTTGCCAAACAAGCATTAAGACTGGAACGTTTGCCGCTTAACGCTCTTAAACGCTTCCAAAAGGGTGTTGTCGAACATGACCTAATTACAGTTACAGTTACGTTACCAAACACGTTCTTACTTCTTACTGCTTACTGCTACTGCTTGCTGCTTACTGCTACTGCTTACTGCTACGTGTCGCCAAACATAGCCTAAAGCTGAGGATGGTATTTTTCAGGATTTGTGTTATAAGAACGCTAACAGTTATAGGTGAAAAGTGCATTTAGCTTTCATAACATGACAAGAACGTGAAAGAGTTTGACATTAGAGTGTGGATGTACTGATTATTTAGACAAAAGCAAAAACATTTGGACTAACGTTAGCGTTTGGTATGTTGTAATCAAAGTGGGAATGGAAAAGGTTATTACTGTAGAATGAAAAAATATTGTTTATTTACACATTTACAATGTAATGATTCATTGCAAGGAATGACTCATTACATCATTTACATTCCTTAGGGCCCCCTTCCTTTTTTTTTCATTACATCTTGTAATGGAATGAAAATTACACAAAAGTCTATCATTAACTAATTAAATAAACTTCATATCATCAATGACCATTTTCGTCTTTTTTTATCGATTCCATTACGTCTTATCTTACCAACCAAATATGATTAATTTTAACTACATATAATGGGTGTATGGTCAATCTTGAAAGTGAATTCTTGAAAAGTAGTCAAACATTGAAATTGTCTGGAATACGAAAAGTATTGAATCATAATGTGAGGGATTTGCAATGAAAATGGAAATTATTGTATTAACGAAAGGTATTGAATCATCATTAAAATGCACACGCTGACTTCTTTATACAAGGCTGGAAAATGGAATGTATTGAATCATAATGTGAGGGATTTGCAGTGAAAAAGGAAAGTATTGTACAAGGCTTGAAAACGCAGAGTTGACTTCTTCGATTTCAAACACATCTATACTCTTTTATAAAGAGGCAATATCCCCTTCCTATAATTCCCAGCCTCACTCCAAACCTAATCTTTTAGCATTCAAACAATTGGTATAAAACCCACTCAACCACACATACACACATAACTACAATTTACACTACCATGGATCTCTCTCTCTCTCTCTCTCTCTCTCTCTCTCTCTCTCTCTCTCTCATAAATCTAAAACAAAAAGACACCATTCTTCTAAGACACCAAATTCCTCCATTAACACCTTCTAAATCCGCCGCCACTATTGCCAACAACATGTGTCGTCATCACCTTCGGACTAGGTGATTTTGGCCAGCTGTTTCGTGCGTGGTGGTTTTGGCTGGTGGTTTTAGTTTTTGTTATTATGGTTTTGGTGGTTTATGCTTAGCATCCGAACAGATCTGCTTTTTAGTTTACTTGGTGGTTGTTTTAGCCATAATTTATGTGTGTCCGATTTGTTTTTGGTTGAGACATCGATGGATCTTACGAGATCTAACAGGTTTTCGTTTGTTATCCTTTTTTTTTTTGTTTTTGTAATGGTTCTCAGTACAGTATTGTTTGTTAGTACAAATATTACGATATTTAAACTAAACAGTTTCTTCGGTTTTAATGATGACAAACATGTAACTTGTAATGCATAACGTAAAATGCGCAAGTTACTTGTAAACATATATCATCAATGCTTACGTACATCAACACCTCCCGACGTCTCAAGCATGCTTCAACAAATTCGTAGATTTCCATCCCGACGTTAATCACTCAAGGTATGGACAAACAAATCTACTACTTGACAAATGATCAAAGGATTATATTTTTCTAAATTTCACATTTTTTAATGTGACAAACATTTTTTCAAAAATACCTTTTACAAGTTATTTTTGAATTATAAAGAAATGTTTTATTTGAGAAAATCATTTCAAAAATCCCAACAGCTATATTTTTACCTAAATCAGCTCCAAACTCCCCCAAATAAACTTTCACCACTAAAGACAAAAATTGGAACGTTTTTGTCTGGGACGGTACCACTAAATTTAGTGGTACCATGTGACAATTAGTGGTGTCGTCCCCCTGTAACGTCTATTTTCTCTTTGCCTATAAATAGTGGACCATTTTCCACTTCCAACCTGATTTTTCCAGCCACTTTTCTCTGGTCTAATCCCTTCTTGTTTAGATCACTTTCTTTGATCATTTAGAGAGTCTTAGTTTGTTTTAGAGTGATCCAATCATCCATTCAAGTGATCACCTTCATTCCTCTTCTAGTCCAAGAGAAGAACACAAAGTATCAAGAAGATACAAAGTGTTAGAGTCATTGAGTAGTGCACATTGCATTACTTGTTGTAAGCTTGTTGTATCTTGATATACATCAAGTAGTCATTATCTTTTGTTTGGTCTAGAGAGTGTGGATCATTGTGATCTTGTTGAGATATTGGGGATCGCTTGTAGCTAGTGAGCTTGTGTGTTGATCAAGTAGATCAAGGGTAGATCGAGTAGAGCGTGTGAGTTGTGTTGATTGTGTGATTAGTAAGGATCGGGTAGATCGTTAGAGGATCGGGTAAATCGTGAGAAGATCAGGTAGATCGAGTGTAGATCATGTGGATCTTGTAGCTTGTGTGATTTGTGAGGATTGGGTAGATCATGGTAGATTGGTACTAGCTAAAATTAGTACTCGACATTTAGCTTAGTGTCGAAAAATAATGTAAGCGACGTTGTATGGTTTTCTCCGCCGAGAATGGAGCTCGTTGATCAGTGAAGAAGTAACTCTCGAGTTGGGTACTCGAGGAGTGGAGTAGGGCGAAGAGGAGCTTCATGACCGAACCACTATAAATCACCGTGTCCGGGTTTGCGTTTTCTTTACTTATCTCTTTACGTTCATTTTCGCATTTACCGCTGTAGAACCGTAGAGGGGGGGGGGGGGGTGAATACGGTTTCTTTGGCTTTTTAGATGATTAAAAACTTTAGGCCAAAAAGGAAACCAAGTGGTTGTACAAACAATCCAACAACCACAACTATAACCAAATTATATAAAGCAAGTAAAGAACACAACGATATATACTAGTTCGGGATTGGGGGTTTATACCATCCGTACGTCCAGTTGCAAATCCGCGACTCTGATACTATTCACTAGTATAATCCTTTCGGTGGACTACAAACCGTTACAATTCACTCCACCGATATTCACCAATATCGATGCTCACAAAGAAGGAGTTACTCACCAATGGTATTCCACCCTCGGAAACCACCCTAAAGAATTTCACGATTCGACTTAACCTAAGGATCACAAAGATCTCTACCAAGACTTCTAACCGGAAGTATCAAACCCCAACTAGATCCCCAATGATCTAGGCTTGGTCACCAAGACACAAGACTTCCCTTACAAATAATTGAATGAATGAATGAATGTTTGTTCAATCAACTCCTAACCTAACCTAGAGACTCAATTATAGTAGAAAGGGTATAAGAAAGAAGACCCTCGACACAATCACAAGAGTGGATTAGGTTCTTGTGATTCTTCCCTTGCAAAGATATGTGTTCTTCCAAAGATGTTAGTGTGGAAATCAAGAACACAAGATTAGAGATAGAGAGATTGAGAGATTTAAGAGTGTTTAGAGAGAAAGAATAATGGCAAGGGGTGAGGAATACAATAGGCAAGGGTGGTATTTATAGGCCAAGAACCCAAACTTGGGAATATTTTACCGAGGCCGGCGCGTCACCTGCGCGTCAACGCGCGGGCAGCGCGCCAGGCGTCTGTAAAATTTTCCCAAGTGTTGGGTGTTTGGATCTTACAAATACCTATCCTTGCTAAACCCCCAATTGTATTTCACACTAAACCTTAACATTAATCATATTAAGGTTTGCCAACTCAAATAGCCAATTTGGAAAATCATTTGTGAAGTGTTTAAAGAGAAACCAAATTACCAAGGGTTTAAAGTGTAGATAGGGTAATTTGGAAGGGGTAGAAGTGTATCTCCTCACATGGCATAGAAAAGAGAGAAAGAATATGCCAAGGAATATTCCAATGCTTGGGGGGGAAGAATGTGATGGAGGGTTGAGATGAAATGGTTTGAATTGGATGGCTAGGATCAAAGGGAGCCTCCCTTGATTTTCAAACAATTTGGCATGTGGAGAAATGTGGATGGATGAGATGATCTCATTAGAGAAGGGTGGGTAAGATTACACTTTCCTAGGTTAGGGTTAAGAAAGGATATTCCAAGGAATATGCTTTGCTTGGGGGGAAAGGAGAAATGAAGGGTTGAGATGGTTTCATTTGAATTGGATGGATGAGATCAAAGGGAGCCTCTTTTGCTTGGGGGGAAAGGTTGGATCAATGGTTGGGATTGTTTTGGTTTGAATTCAATGGCTATGATCAAACACATGTGGTGGTATAGGGAAGAGGGATTAGATGGATGGTTGAGATGTGTTTGATTTAAATTCAATGGTTAGGATGAAACCCATGTGATGATATAGAGATGAGAGGTTGAATGGATGGTTATGATTTGTTGTAATTTGAAATCAATGGCTAGGATGAGAGGAGCCATATTAGGGTTTCCAACAATTGGCATGTGTTGAAAGTGAAGGGTTAGGATGTGTTATAAGGGAATGGATGGTTAGGATGTAGTGTGTAAGGGAATATGTAAGGGTGTAAGAGATTATGTAAGAGAATATTTGATTTGGATATGATTGGTTTTGTATTATGCATAAATGGGATTAAGAGAGGATTAAAACATAATCTAATTGTCATTAAGAAGAAAAGGTTTAGACAATTAAGATTATAAGTTGAGAAAATCATAGGTTACTTATAAGTTCAAGTAACACAATGTCGAGAATCCATAGTTTCATATCTCGTGACTTTCCATGACTCGACGTTCTCAACTAATACCTTGGTTCAAACAAGTTAAGTGATTTGCCTTGATGTAAAGCATAACCCAAGTGGGAAAGGATGCGTTTACGCAAAGTGACCTTTGACTTAGTTTGACCAATAAGGGAGTAAACCCGTTACGTAATTAGAGAAGATGTAAGCACGGGATATGAGCATATGAATGCTTCAACAAGATGTCAAGTGAGATATACAAGCTCCCTAAGTTTAGAAAAGCCTTGGCTAGAGGCGGTAGTGATGAGTGCTTAATCACTCATCCTTTTTAGGCCTTATTTCAGACCAAAAATACCAAATACTAACCAAAAATGTCAAGAGAACATATGTTTTTGTGTTTGTGTATGTACAGGTACGGATATGAGAAAAATGAACGAAAACAAAGCAAAACCGACAAAAACGAGCACGAGATTGAAAAAAAAGGTCAAAAGCCGGAGCCGGGGAAGCAAAATGATAAAGGAAAGCTCATTGTGTCATTAGAAGCCCTCCATGATTCAGAAAGTGACAACATAAGTCCTTGGAATAAAGTTATGACAAAAGTCAGATTCGGTCCCCGAGATTTCAGAATGTACAATATTGGTCCTTGTAAAAAGAATTACTACACCTTATTCCTAAACTAATACTACACTAACCAAGCCCAATCAATCAAACAGCCCACCACACACCTAGACCCGGCCTGCTACTTTTAACCCGGTCAAACATTACCCCGGTCAACCCACACCCAAAACAATAAAAATACCAAAATTCATTCCCGCCCCCCAAATATTTCCCCAAACCCAGAATTTACTGTAGCACGAACCCTAAAATTCACCCCACGCATAAATTACCTCGTACTCTAATAATTACCTCATGATTAAGGTTCTAGAAGGTGTCAGTAAGGGTCAGGGAATGTCAGACGTGGACCAATCAAATCACACAGGCAGGATCGGTCACATCACATCAATCAATCCTACGGTGGATATCAAAACTTAGAGGCCAAGGGTGATCTAATGGCTCAGGAGGGATCAAAACAAACACACCATCACGCGGATTGATGACCTGGACATCCAAGCCCTCACCCCTGCTCAGGCTATATAAAGCCCCCTTTTCACTCTTTGTAAATTGTCCAATCTTTCATGTTATTAGAAAGGTTTTTGACCTTTTATTTCTGTCATTTAAATTCAGTATTCAAATTGTAAACTTCAAATTTTGTACTCAAGTTCTTATTATCAATGCAAATTCAGTTTTTAGCTTATTGTTTTGTCTCAACTTTAATTTGCTTTTTGTTCTTGATTAATTAAGTTTACATTCAGTAATATTTTCTATCTTTCATTTACATACTTCTGTTTAAAAAAAAAAAAAAAAAAATTGTTTGAAGCTTATTTGAATAAGCTTATGCTTATTGGTGGATAAGAGGCAGTCAAGAGGAGCCTTGGCCTGTCTAGAGACAGGCACGCATAGTGAAACCCCCTCTATTTGAGCTGAGGGGGTATTGATTTGGTAAGTATTCGTTAGTTTCAACTCAGTTATGCATCTAATGTTTCATAATAGTTTAGTTCTGTCATCTATTGCTTATTTCTGCTTTTTATTAGTGGTTTAGTTATAATTTTAGCTTGGCTTTAATAGGTTTTAGTAACTTGCATACTTATCTTAGTTTACTGTTTGATTTATCTAGTTGATCTTAGTTGGTTTGGTTTTAACTGTTGCATCTATCTATCTATCTATTGGATCTGAGTTCTAAGTTTTGAGGGTAGCTTGTATCATTGTATCACATAGTGTTCTAAGTTTGAGGATTGGCTCTGTTTTAGATTGGATTTGAGTAAGGTTTTGAGAAGTCACTGTTATTGAAGGAGTGTTTGGATTAGTTCCTTGCTGTAGGTACTTTTGGTTTTGAAGGTTTGATTTCTGCACTAGTAGCTTCATTAGGTCTCATAAGTATTAGTAGTAGTATACACACAGTAGGTTCTTTTACAAAAGTCAAAGTTCGTTGATATTTCATTTGTCTGTTTGTATTTTCTACAAATAGAATCTGTCACTTGCTGTTTTTTTTTCTTCATTGTATGTTTATGCATAAGATTTCTGAGTTTCTACATCATCAAACAACATTCAGAAACAGATTTAAGGATTTAAAATAGTGATTAGTCAAAGTTAGTGTGCAATATAAAAGTCAAAGTTTTCTTTTTACTCAGAGTTTGGTCACTACTTTGAGGGCACTCCTAGGATTCAAATTTAATTGGAAATACATTCTGTTTGTTGATTTTAGAAGTTTAGCAGTAGGTTAATAAGAATCGTAAAGAATTTTGAGGTTTGGAGCCCTTTAGCTTATCTGAAAAGCTCACTTAAGTTGGCTGTTTAGCTTATGTATTGCCCTGCACCACAGTTCATGCCCTCTTCTCTTGGGTACTTTTTAGACTAGTAGCTTTGACCTAGGTTCCATTATCAAGGTGGTTTTGTGATCTCTGGTAGCTAGACAGTAGTTAGCATCCATTAGTTTCATTTTTTCAGCTTATCTACTCAGCTTATTCTGTCTATTAAGTTGGTGGTTTCACACTAGTTTCTGAATTCTCTAATAGGGCTGCTAATTGTTTGTATCCTTTATAAGTTTGATTTTATTGATCATTTGAGCTTATTAGTACCTTAAGTTGCTGTGTGCATTGGTTATTGGCTTTCTGCTTATCTGTATCAGCTTGTGGCATATTTCATAGTGCTTATTTGACCTTATTGTGCCCACATCTGTGTTTCTGTGCATCTTTTGACCTCACAACTGTGTCATTAAGCTTAAATAAGTTCAAAAATCAGTTGGTAAAAGTTTAGGGTCAATTAGTCAAGTTTTGCTTATAAATAAGCACTCTCCAATAAGCAGTTTTGGTCTAATCAGCACTCCCAGTGCTTATTTTCAAATTTTTATATTTTTCCTAGATTCAGAATAGTATTTTAGAATTTTCCTGAAATTTTCAGATTTTTCCAAGTTCATTTGCTATTTTTCCCATTTAATTTTCAATTTTAATCATTTTTAATTACTTTTTAATTACCAAAAATTCCAAAAAAATCAGAAAAACCCTAGAAAAATCCAAAAAAATATTAGAAAATTATTTTTAGTTATTTTAGAATTTTAGAAATTTATTTTGCATTTTTCTCAATTTATTTACATTTTCTTTTAATTTTTAATTAGTTAAATTAGTTTTTAATTCATAATAAATCCATAAAAAGTCAAAAAAATATTTTTCTTTTTCTTAAAATTTTCTTTTATCATTTTTGATTTTTGAAAATTATTTCCAAGTCCGTAGGAGTCGCGTAGCTTAAAAGTCGCGTTTTATTTTGTACGCTAGCGTTTATTTTACGTTTAAGTTTACGGTTTTCGATTCTACGTTACGTTTTAAGTTTGTTTAGTTGATTTCGTGTTTAGTTTATTATTTGTGCTTCATTTACTATTTCATTAGTATAATCTCATAAAATCACTTTTTACCATTTTCACAACACGTTTCACGATTCGGGAATTCGAAATTCCATTCACACCTTCGCTGGGACACGACCCGGGGAAATACTTTCCTAAGCATTTCTTCGGTTAAAAACTATACTATAAAAACGAACTATACTATAAGTGGGAAAGGATGCGTTTACGCAAAGTGACCTTTGACTTAGTTTGACCAATAAGGGAGTAAACCCGTTACGTAATTAGAGAAGATGTAAGCACGGGATATGAGCATATGAATGCTTCAACAAGATGTCAAGTGAGATATACAAGCTCCCTAAGTTTAGAAAAGCCTTGGCTAGAGGCGGTAGTTAGAAAACATGAGTTGGCATTTTCCCGTAAATGGGTGTTTTAAAAGTAGGATCGTCTCAAAACTCGTTTCGAGTGTTCTCAATTAAGCACATAACATATTCATACCTGTTTTGAAAGATCCACATTTGTCGGGTAAGGGGAAAGCCGACTTTCAAAATTTGCCGGAACCATACAGACTCCTGGCGCTTCACCCGCGCATTGATGCGTGGGCAGCGCGCCAGGAGCAGACATTGGCTCCGGCGATTTTTGAGCTAACGTTTGTTATTTTATATGTTTCGATGGTTTATTTGTCATCATTAAAACATAAAGAGATCTTGATCATGTTGCCTCAACAATCTCCCCCTTTTTTATGATGACAAACAAAAACCGAAAGCAAATAAAATTACCAAACTTAGCGAAGACAAAGTGCGCCTTTGGTGTAGCTTGCGTCTTGACATTTGCCTTGTAATTTGGTGAAGCCGTGAAGCCTTTAACATTACTTGAATGGTCTTCACGCTCTTGCTTTCTTTCTCCCCTTTTGTCGAATCAAAAAGGCGGGACCGAATGTGCTCCCCCTTGAACATAGCTCCCCCTAGATCGTTGCTCCCCCTTGTTTCAAGGCGGGGATCCATGGGTCAATAGCCTCACCTTTGCGGTGGCCTAGCTACACATAGAAATCACAACATGCAACCAACAAGAAATCCTCACATGTGAAAGTTCCAAAATGGGTTAGGTTACCATTTAGAGACTTGCACCATGGGTTAGTCAAAGCAAAGCATCATATATTGTTACGCACAATTGATCATAACCTACACATATAATACACATTCAACTCATTGTATCCCAAATGTTTCTAAACACATACATAACACCATCACATAGTTGCTCATAGAACGGATATATCAATCAAGCATAAATATATCACTTACACAAGTGAGCACATAATTAGAGCACATAATTTCATATATAAACACTTTAAGAGTGCAAAGTAAGACCGAAATCTTCAAGGTGAGATGTGATAGATATCCAATTACTTTTAAGTGCATGTGTGCCTAGACTTAATTTGTAACATCTACGCAAGTTACTACCTAGTAACAAAACATGGCATAAGAGGATTCCTAATTTAGTGAATAACACCGTGTATTACCCTTTCCCTTGATTAATTCAATCTTTCCAAGAAAATACCTATATGATGTAAAGGTCACCTCAAAGACTACAACATTTCCTACTTCTTGGGAATCAAATTTTTTCAAACTCAACCCATGACATTCACATAATACCTTAGCACATAATTTAACCATGCTTTAAGAGTTTGGTAAAGATAAAGCAAGCATTGTATTTCTAGAGACTCTAAGTGACTCAACATTCTATGGTCCATATTAACCATGAACAATCCTTTCTATGGCTTAAAATGTGCAATTAGTGTCTAATTAAATATATAATACTTGAAAGTTGTGAGGACATGATCTACTATCTTTAATAGTTGCAAGCAATTAACATGTTAGCAATATGCACTAAATCATCTAGCATCATGGCAAGTGGGCATATAAGCAAATACTATTAAAACATATTACTCATGCAAATACAATTAATCACACCGACAAGTAATCATAAAACCACATAGCATCCATCTTATAATCAATTGATCTTAAGACAAGTAAATATAATGTCCATGAATTTCCAATTAATCAAGTCTATTCATTGGGTATTTATAGTTTGTAATGCAATACCATACCGAATTTAATCCACGGGAATTCTCTTCAACTATGTAAATAGTTTGTATGTTTGCATAGATGTTTATCTTTTCTTTTCTACCCTAAAAACACAAAGCATGCAATTTTCACATAAATTGAACAAGTAGAAGTAGATATAAAATCTTCAACACAAGTATGAATTGTGATCCGAAATTTTATCTAGTCTTGATAATTCGACACAACTGACTTCAAAACCTAACAAGTGTAGTAGGATGTTTTGTGTCGAACTTCTTGTTCATAGCACATAGTATGGACATGTAGACTCTAAGATATTATCATCCATCATTTGAATAATGCATTGATAGATATCTTTCCTCTCAGAAAACATTTATTTGTATTTCCTTCCATGCCTTCACATAAGTCCTAGTCACATAAGCACAAACGCTCTAAGAGCACACAAAACGACCTTACAAATGACCAACTAGACATTTCACTTCAGTTTGAAAGATTGTTTTCCTATTTCTAATTATTTTTTTGACTTGTTTTATGTTTAGAAAGACTTAATATGGTTCCAATGGAGTGTGTAAAACAAGTTTTAAGACTCATGAACTCAAAACGAAAGTTTTTCAAAAATTTTGCAAAATTTTACCGCGGCTGGCGCGTCACCCACGCGTCAACGTGCCAATAACGCGCCAGGAACAGACCCCAACTTACTCTTATCATGTAGATCTCTTTTTTCTCTTTCGGTGACCTTTTCAATCAACTAAATCGGAGTTCGGATGAAGAAATTATGATCAAAATACTAAAGCAACTTTTTAAAACTTAATTTCTTGTTTTGGGTTTAGTTGTTGATTGTTTTTAGATGTTCTTAAAGATCTAGGACTTAGATTATGATGTGTTCAAGTTATGCAAGTTTTAAACACATAACTATATTTCCTAAACACATAGCATTTTTAACAACTAACATTTAAGGCACATAAAGATTCATAAGCATAAGGAAGAATTTAGCTCGACTTTAATGGATGATTTTTGTTTCATGACCACGAGATAAAGATTCACCATTGATGTTAAGACAACCGACGACCTTCCTCAAAGTTTACTTATGTACACCATCATGCTTCTTACGAAGTAAACAATCTTCTATAATGTCATGTGCTTGGAACAACCACTTTCAACGATCTAATAGATCGGTCCAAGCCAATACCTAACAAACATATAACTCAAAAACTTGGTCCCCAATGTTTGTTGGGTCCATTGTTGTTAGCATAAAGCACTCCCAAGTTGAACATCCTTGGGTCATGAAGCAAGATACTTAGTGTTTCAAGACCATAGTTTGAAAACATAGACCAAGGGTTGTTTAAAGAATTACTTTGGTTTTGAAATCTTGGTCCAAAGTTTTGATGATTGTGTGGTCTAAAAAATCTTTGGTTTGGGTAGGAGTTTTCTCTCCTTTGGTATGAGTTATATTCATGATGTGAAGATCTTTGGTTTTTGTTAAAGTTTCTTCTTGACGATGATTGATTCTTTTGATAGGAATGTCTTTGGCTATATGACGGTTTCATATTTGGTGTGGGCAAGATAGGTTTATGGTCGACTCGAGCTTGTGTGTATCCAAGTCCATTACGTGAAACCGGGTTGTAAAATTGTTTTGGGGTTTCTCTTCTTGTAAAGGGTGTTTGAGTACCTCGAGTATTTGCAAAAGGAGTTTGAGGAACAATTGGTTTAACAAGAACATTAGACAAAACATTTGGTTTTTCATTTTGTCCTTCTTTTACAAACATTATTGGTTTGCTTAAACTTACGGAAGTGGTTTTCTCAATTTTTGAAAATCCAAGACCTTCCTTATCTTGGGACAATTTTTGTTGACCTAACATGTCATCCAAGCCATTGCTACTTTTCTTAAATTTAGAAAAACTTAATGACTCTTTTTGAAGTTTGGATACTTTGTCATTCAAAGAGTTAACCTCATGTACAAGTTTTTCATAATTTGTGCAAGGTTCAACCACCTCTTTGCGTTGAGTAAGTTTCTTTACTTCTCGTTCAAATTCAAACACCTTGTCATTCAGAGAGTTTTTCTCCTCAACAAGTTTTTCAATAGTTTTAAAAAGTTCCTCATTCTCTTTTTGCAAATTACGAATATTTAAATCTTTATTAGAAGTAGAAGAGTTCGGAGATACCTCTTGAGTTTCAAACGCCATGAGACACGTTGCATTCTTTTCCGAATGATTCCCGTCTTCACTATCACTCCAAGCTCCGCCGACGAATGCCCTATTTTCTTTAGGCTTTAGACATTCACTTATATTCTTGCCTCCACAATTGTAGCACTCGCGTTTGCGCCTTGAGCTTCCACCACCTTTATTATTAAAGCCACGATCTCTTCCAACCTTTCTACCATTACTATCACCTTGGTTATCAAACCGATTACCATGCCTAGGGTTACCTTCTCGTCTAAAGAACTTCCTAAAGTTCCTTGCCATAAGATTGAGCTTTTCATCATCTTCATCACTTCCTTCATCATTATCATCACTAGTTTGTTCCCTAGTGACTTTAGCTTTGAGGGCTAGTGACTTAACCTCTTTCTTCTTTTCTTTAGAAACAACCTTGTCGTTTTCTAAAATCATTTCATACACTTTGAGGTTGCCGATTAGCTCATCAAGAGGAAGTTCCGCCAAGTTCTTGGCTTCTTCAATAGCCGTCACCTTTGGCCTCCACTTAACCGGAAGAGCTCGAAGAAACTTTCTCACATGGTTCTTGTGGTAAAAGCTAGGATCTAGAGCCGTGAGGCTTGTGATAATAGCATTGAACCGTGTGTAACCATTGTCAATGGTCTCTTCATCCGAGATCGCAAACTTCTCATATTGTTGGATGAGTATGTCGATCTTGCAATCTTTGATTTGTGAGTTACCTTGATGTGTGATGATGAGTGAATGCCAAATCTCCTTGGCGGTCTTGCATATATGAACTCTCTCGAACTCCTTTCGAGGTAGAGCATTGTAGATTAACATCTTGGCTTCATCATTCTTACCAAGCTTTCTCCTCTCATCATCTTTTAGATCCGAGTTGGGCTTTTCCACTAACAACTTTGTTTCGGGGTCTTCCACCATGAACACAAAGTTGCCATTTTGAATAATTTCCCATAAATCAAGATCTTTCGACCTAACATAGGTCTCAAACCGGGTTTTCCAAAAACAAAACCCATTGGTGTCAAGCAAAGGTGGTCTTTGCATAGAGCACCCCTCAACATAGTTCTCTTGAGCCATGGATCTATACTCTACTTTGCCAAAAATCTTAGTTAGGATTTTAGATTTTTTGGAAAGAAGTTTTTGACTTAAAACGACTTCTCAGGAAGGTTTTAATGCTCAAAAACTTGAGTATACCGCTCTGATACCAATTGTAGAATCGTAGAGGGGGGGGGGGTGAATATGGTTTCTTTGGCTTTTTAAATGTTTAAAAACTTTAGGCCAAAAAGGAAACCAAGTGGTTGTACAAACAATCCAACAACCACCACTACAACCAAAGTATATAAAACAAGTAAAGAACACAACGATATATACTAGTTCGGGATGGGGGGTTTATACCATCCGTACGTCTAGTGGCGAATCCGCGACTCTGATACTATTCACTAGTATAATCCTTTCGGTGGACTACAAACCGTTACAATTCACTCCACCGATATTCACCAATATCGATGCTCACAAAGAAGGAGTTACTCACCAACGGTATTCCGCCCTCGGAAACCACCTAAAAGAATCTCACGATTCGACTTAACCTAAGGATCACAAAGATCTCTACCAAGACTTCCACCCGGAAGTATCAAAACCCAACTAGATCCCCAATGATCTAGGCTTGGTCACCAAGACACAAGACTTCCCTTACAAATAATTGAATGAATGAATGAATGTTTGTTCAATCAAGTCCTAACCTAACCTAGAGACTCGATTGTAGTAGAAAGGGTATAATAAAGAAGACCCTCAAACCAATCACAAGAGTGGATTAGGTTCTTGTGATTCTTCCCTTGCAAAGATATGTGTTCCAAAGATGTTAGTGTGGAAATCAACAACACAAGATTAGAGATAGAGAGATTGAGAGATTTGAGAGTGTTTAGAGAGAAAGAATCTAGAGGGAAAGAGTAATGGCAAGGGGTGAGGAATACAATAAGCAAGGGTGGTATTTATAGGCCAAGGACCCAAACTTGGGGATATAATATGAAAAGCATTTGCTTGATTAATACTTACAAGTTTTGTTATTAA
Organism: Artemisia argyi; assembly: GCA_030686995.1. Taxonomy (NCBI): domain Eukaryota; kingdom Viridiplantae; phylum Streptophyta; class Magnoliopsida; order Asterales; family Asteraceae; genus Artemisia; species Artemisia argyi. The sequence continues at coordinate 135,969,284 of CM060680.1, forward strand.
GTATACTTTGTCATACTAGCTTGAAGGTTTTCTCGAACCGATAAAACAATAGAGTTTGTAAGTGTCCGATTATGCTTTTAGAACAAGTCGTAAAGTCATGCGGTTTTGAAATGAGCGTTTGGGACAACTCTTTGTTTTGTAGTAAAAGTATTGTCGTAAATGTTTTCTTAGTCCTAAACACGAAAATGATGCTTAACATACTCTACATGTTCGGTATCAAGTTTACTTAAATTTATGTTTCTTTGTTACGCCAAAACAGAAAATTAATCTGAGACAGAACTGTAATAACAGTTGACGGCACCACTAAATAGGGGACGGTACCGTTATATTTAATGGTACCGTGGGGTATTTAATGGTGCTATGTATCTGCTTGTCCGTTTCTCAGAACTGAGTCATTTTCAGAAATTCATTTTCAAATAAAATCAAGCTAAGTGTACATTATTATACTTAATACACAAAATGACGATAAGTACTTTTGTGTGTTATGCTAAATGACTATTTGCTTTTCTTTGAGTTTTAGTATTGTTAGTTAATAATTTTTTATGCTTATTGTTATCTTTAGTTGAGCTATTTTTATATACTAGCATAAGTGTCTTTCATGCCTTGTTGCTATGTGTCGGTTATTAGTTTTTCGGCTTATGCGTCAATAGGACTTAGACTAGATTTCTTGCACTAAGTTGCGTAATTGATTTTGCATTGCATATAGGTATAGATAACTTTTCTTGCATATGTGTTTTCGACGTCTTGCAAGTTTTAGGATGCTTTAGTAACCTTCTTAGGAATGGAAACTAAGTTGGTCAATCATGTGCGTCGAAAGATATTGTCTTACACAATTATTTTTCCAAAGGTTTAAGTATAAAAAGTATATCACCTCAAAATACTTAACACTTTCATCAAATCCGTAACATGATCTCTAAAACATCACATCTTCGTGTCTTGCTTGACCATGGGTTGTCTAATCAAGATAAAATATCATATAATACATTAGTATTTAAGTAAAATGAAATGTATTAAACTTGCATTGATCTAACACACATACAAAATGTTTTAAACATTTAGTATTTTACGTATGTCGTATAAAAATAGTTAAGATAATTATTTTTATACTAATGAGGTGTTGAAAAACTAAGAATATTATTCTTAATAATTTAAGTAGTTCTTCGCAAATAAAAATAAATGACAATATCGAAGTAGTAACTTAATATGTCATTAACCTCACACATACTACTAGTATTAGAATAGATGTAACACATTCCCTAAATTTTTATTTTCTTTTTTAAAAGGAGTGATCATGAGAGTCAAGAAAGATTTCGAGTACATATCAATTCATTATTCAAATTATGATTGATATCATTATCGAATCTAATTGACAAGTTTTCGAGTATGGACATGAAATTGAAGTCATTGTTTGTTTAGCTTCAAGTTAACATCAAAAAAATGATGTAATATATTATCTTGAATCTACGTACTCAATCACACTCGATTGTTATGAAAATAATGACGTCCTCTCAAGAAGAAAATAATATGCATCGGATCATAACTCACACTTGTGTTGAAGATGTCATATTGAGTCTCCTTATCCAATGGTTGTGTTCCAAAAATTAAACTAATATGTTTAAAAGATGCATAAAATACACAACTAAGTAGGAATGACAACTTGGATGTTTCATGCGAAATATTCAAGTAATTTACTTTGCAATGCAATTAGTAAATGTGTCATTTCTGAAAAACCAAACACGAGCAAACAAACACCATATGTAAACTTTGCTCATGAATGACTCAACACTCAAAATCACATGTCTAGTAAAAGTGTCACACATAATATGTTATTAACTATTATGTAAGTCATCAATCTTTGAGAATATCACATGTATTTTTCTTATCAAAACATTGACAAAGAATAACTTCTATCCTATGCATCTTATTTTCCTTGTCACATGAATGGTTATGTTACAAGAGAATACACTGCATATTGTTAACAAATATAGGATATTAGAAGTTGAATAATAACCCAACATAGCATGTGTCATTGCATAAACAAGTAAAATTGGTCATACACTAAAATACTTGTTTTACTAAGCATTTATAAGAGTGATAAGTTTCCTCTTAGAAAAGCATATTTGTTGAAATATACAATATGTCTCATTTCAAATATAATACTGACAAGATCTATTGAGGTAAATAACCTTTTCTAGATTCTTCTCTCAAGATATGCTAAGGTGCATTCTTGAAAAACTCTCGATGTAGTAAATTCTACATTGTATCACATTAAAACGTCTCTTAGATCTAAGAAAACCAAATCATGTTAAAGTAACATGTAACAGCTCAACAAAAGAAGATGTCATCCAAGAGATCTTAAAATGCATCATCTAAACCAAATAATCTCTAAATCTCAAACACGAAATTGAAACATGTTGCTTGCCTTTGTTAGGATATTATGTAAGACGTGTCATCTTTATGTACATGTTTTTCGAAATATGTCTAGTAGAGTCATACTAGGCCATGTAGTAGCAAAATAAGTTAATGTCATCTTTGCTACACTTCGATAGGCAAATATAGGAACTTGACTTTTTCTAACATGACGATGACGACTGGAGAACCTATCGCACTAGAAATTCAATTTGACCTAACGGTTGAATTGCTTCCAAGAGGGAAGTTGGGTTCGTGGTATAACCCGTTAAAATGGTCGTGTGTTAGCCTGAATTGAGCACCACTAGTGATAGTCTCATACTTATTCTCCAACTTGAAAAAGTTTCATTCCTACATTTGACTAAAGAAAGTTTATATCAGTGAACTTTGTCTCCCATTAGGATTGCATTATAAACTAGTAGGATTTAGGACTCTCCTTAGCAAACCTAGATTACTTGCATCCCACATATGTGTTTCTGATTTATAACTTGTTCTTGTGAGATATGATTAGATGTCTTCATGCTCTCTTAATGCTCAGTAATTAATTAATTATTGAATGCATGTTTATTATAAATGTTTTGTCTTTGATTAGCTATTTGGATATTATATCTTTTGATATACATATCTACGATACATGCTCTTAAATGCTAAATGATTATCATGTTTTGCATGATGTTTGCATTTATTCCTTATGTGCATTTTACATGATTTACGTGTAAATTTTGCACCCATACTGTGTCCTTTTAACACATTAGGAATTAGGTATGCCTATCACTATGAACCCTTAGAAGTCATATAGTCATACACTAGTGTCAAAACCTATAAGTTAAAGTAGTCGCAAAGTTGTCCTAATTCCCTGGTCATCACTTCGCCTTCTTCCAAGTAATACACCCTTTTTTCATGGGAACGTTAGATACAAACCTAGTAAAACTCGGAGTAGGCTTGACAACTTAAATATTTCATCCAAAATATTCAAGTAATTTTAACTTGCAATCGCAATTGTTAAAAGTCATATCTGAAACATCTTATTCAAAGCCTTTTAACAACATATGCTAAAACGCTCATCCAAATGCCCAAAGCGAACATCAACCTTTGGATGACAAAGGACTCACGATTTACTACATAAGTGATTAGTAGTTCCTTTAATCCTCGTGTGAATATGCACTCCTTAAGACCAAGTATATTCATCTCCGTTAGTTCCTCCTATCCCCATCGGTTTGTCATCTGTTCTGTCTTCAATCTTACCTCATAGATAATGAGGATTGAACTTATCCATTAGCTTTAGGATAGAAAACAAACCATCACCCTATCTTGCCAAGAGTATGTTGATACTCTCCTTTCTCCGAATTTCGTCTTATGACTATCTAAGTATTTCATTGGAAATATTAAAGTCATCTCGAACTGTCAATAGCCTCATGTCAAATCCCATTGGATTTATCCCTCTATCTCGTCAAGAGTATGTTGATACTCTCTTTCTTCCAAATCGTGTCTTATGACTACTTGAATATTTCACTAGAAATATTGTAGTCATCTCGTGCGTCTCGTCTCATGACTCTTTAAATATTTCACTGGAAATATTGAGTCATTCTTCACATCTCTTGTATAACCACTTAAATATTTTACTAGAAATATTAAAGTCATCCCCTACATCTCGTCTCGTGACTATTTAATATTTCATTGGAAATATTAAGTCATCCGTCACATCCCTCTAATGACTATCTAAATATTTCAGTGGAAATATTGAAGTCATCTCTCGTATCTCGTCTCATGACTTTTTAAATATTTCACTGGAAATATTAAGTCATCCTTCACATCGCTTTAATGACTACCTATATATTTCCTTGGAAATATAAAATTCATCTCTTCTCGTCTAGTACTACCATTCATCTCGTAAAAAGAATTTATTAGGTATAAATTCTCTCCTCGTGTCGAAAAGTCTCACTAATCTATCTTCTGATTCCTCAGCCTTTTCCCTTTCACTTCCGCATGGTACTAAACACATCATATGTTTGGTTACTTCCGTATCCATTATCTTCTCAACTTATCTAAACTTTTCAACGTTCGCTCTACACTACCAATGCTTCCACATCCCACTCATCTTCCTCACACCCCAAGCGACTAATCGCTAGGATAAGTTAAGATATCCCTTCTTCTTCTTCAACATATATAACCCCACTAGAACTTTATCACTAACCTCACAACCTTGAAGATTTTATCTTCTTAACCCTTAGGATATATCCACGTGATCACATACCTCATCATATGAATGTTCTTTGAATATTCACAATGATTGAGAAGAGCTACGTGAGTTCAAAGGTGAAGCTTATTGTATGTTATCCACCACTTGTCATGATGTTACTAAGCTCATCGCTTCCGTCAACGTTTGTTTTCCTCTACATTTTATTTTTATACAACTTGTCCGGATGGTCATAGATTAAGGGGGAGCGAAAACACACCCATATAGTCTTTCGACAACCACTCTCAATAACACACTAATGTAGTTCTTATTCCCTAGAAAACTTCCCTTTAGCTGCCCAGAACTAGGCTGCACAAGAAAATTCGTGACTTCCAGGTCACAGTACCGTTAAATAGGCAACGGTACCATTAAATTTAATTGTACCGTGCGGAATTTAGTGGTACCGTGCCCCTGTTTGATGAATTTTCATTGTTTCCTTTAGATCTCTGCATCTCTAACCTCAAACCTGCAAAATTTTGCAAACTCACATACACCCTAAGATTCCCTCACTACAACATAGGACACTACCACCAACTTTTATTCGAATCCCACAACTCTTACATATATAAGGCCTCACCATTGCAAGCTTATCTTTCATCTCATCTTCAAACCTCACATTAACATCGTCACACTCAACCCTTATAACTAAACTTCACTCTTGACAGTGATAGTTAGTTTAAAAACCTTTAACCCATCGATCATTACACTTAAACTTTAAAACTATTCCTCACTTTGGATAAGTGATAGTTAGTTCAACAACCTTCAATCCTCATAATTACATGAAACCCTTCATGCACCAAATTATCTCTAACACACAACTAGGATCATCCAAACTAGAAATCTAGAACTTCGTTACCTCAACCCCATTGGAGATCTCCACCAACAATCCTGTTAGGATCACATGCACATTTTCTTTTTCTCTTTTGAAATATATCATGCATCTCACTGTCAGTGCAAACGATATATTAATCTAAACCATCTTTCCCCACCTTTCCTTAAAGGTCAAAACCAACACTTACCCATCTTATGGAATCATTTCCATTCGCATCTAGGTGCATATCATTCTCATTTTCATTTTTATCGAGTCTACTTTATGGCATGACTTGTCATAATAGTAATCATTTAGAGTATGTCTTATCAACAAACCATCCTTAAAACCAATCATCTTAGGTAGATGATTATGTCGTTCAAAAGGTTTGTTAGAACATATCTTCCCAATGACAACTTGGAAGAAGTCATTTTGTGTGTCAGTCAACGAACGAATCTCGTTCTTGTTAGTGTGATTGATTGAACAATTACACCTTAGGTTGTTGGTCGGGTTGTGACACTCAAGTGTGTTTAAATTGCAATATGCATTCATCTTTTTGTGTCGCTCTACTTTCTTGGGCTTTCTTTTAGGCTGTGTCACTCACATAGTTTAACCATTGCATGTTTTGCTATATGTATTCTATCCCTATAATGTTGCTCCTATACTCTTAATGTTGCACGAAGCTAACCCTTGATGTAGGAAAAGCCTTTGTAAGAATTTGATCCATGGATCCGTTAGATACTAAGGTAAATAAACAAGGGGATTCAATCACCATAGGGGAGCATTGAGCTAGGGGGAGCTCGGGGGTATTTGAATACATAGCTCAGAGTCGTCTTCACAAGTGGTGATAGAAGACTTCATTGGGATTCTGCAAGCTCGTCTTTCTGGGGAGAAAGAATAGTAGCGCAATAAGGGGGAGTAGGGAATGGATTCAAGGGAGAGTTCAAGCCAACTACCTTTTTGGTTCGACAAAAGGGGGAGAAGGGAGTGTAAACAGGTCAGGTAACTTTTACATTTTACTGTGTGCTACGGTTTACGTATTTGTCATCATCAAAAAGGGGGAGATTGTTAGTGCAAATATTACGATATTTAAACTAAATGGTTTCTTCGGTTTTAATGATGACAAACATGTAACTTGTAATGCATAACGTAAAATGCGCAAGTTACTTGTAAACATATATCATCAATGCTTACTTACATCAACACCTCCCGAAGTCTCAAGCATGCTTCAACAAATTCGTAGATTTCCATCCCGACGTTAATCACTCAAGGTATGGACAAATAAATCTACTACTTGACAAATGATCAAAGGATTATATTTTTCTAATCTTCACATTTTTTAATGTGACAAAAAAAAATTTCAAAACTACATTTTACAAGTTATTTTTGAATTATAAAGAAATGTTTTATTTGAGAAAATCATTTCAAAAATCCCAACAACTATATTTTTACCTAAATCAGCTCCAAACTCACCCAAATAAACATTCACCACTAAAGACAAAAATTGGAGCGTTTTTGTCTAGGACGGTACCACGGTACCACTAAATTTAGTGTTACCGTGTGACAATTAGTGGTGCCGTCCCACTGTAACGGCTATTTTCTCTTTGCCTATAAATAGTGGACCATTTTCCACTTTGTTAAGATCGTTTATAGCTCGAGGTTGCTTAGACCTCATCTAGGAATTACACAATAATAATGATTAAGAACAATGCACAGTGGAATAGATAATAATATCATTATTATTGAACAAAGGTTTCTCGTCATCATCTCTACTCTAACAAACACCACAGCCCCAATGCTACGTGATCAAGTGTAGCACAGTTACATCCTAACAGGAATCATAAGATCCTTGAGGCTTAATAAACTACCCTAGGTGTTTTCCCATAAAACACATGTATACACACTTTTCCTAGAAGGTTTACATTGTGACACGCATATTGAATAAAACCTGTACCCTATGTCTCTTTACATAATAGAGACATTAGGGTTTACAAAGAATATAAAGAAATCTTCCTAATCAAGTAAACCGATTTCCTGTATATTCTTTATCTTTAAAGTTTTCCTCTTTGTCATCTTTAGTCCTTCATCTTTCACATGTTTTGTCTTATCAACTCAAATGTAATTCCCAACAATCTTCCCCTAGTTGATAATGACAAAACCTTGTAATCACGAACTTCCCCTGAAGCTAGTAAATATGAAAGATAAACGAGCTTACCCTTAAATCATGCTATATCACCAAGGATCTTTAAGTTGCAGCTTTAATGTAAATATTCTTTTTCCCCTTTTTGTCATCATCAAATAGGGGACAAAAGTAAGCAACCTTGATTTTCACAACTACGAATCAATATTACACGTCCAATCCATCTTTCCAATGTTTCAAAGTCGCCTACCATTAAGTTTTCCGCATCTAGAAATGTACTTGAAACAATAGAAATCCAAACCATCAGTAGTAATAACAACTAGCAGTAGCAAAAACCTTCACCTCGATGTAGCATATAAATGGTTAATCATTTGAACACGTAAGCTTCCTTTGAAACCCATATGTTAACCATTTCTTGAATGTAGGCTATATATAATAATTACTTATGAAGAAAACTAAGTATTACCAACTTGATGCTGAAGTAGAACAACTCAAACTTGTATCTTATATCTTGTACTAAAACTGACTTCGAACATATACTTAACGTATAAGGAGATTGCAATCTCTTGACAATTAACACTGAGCACAATAACGTAACTCCTTCAAGTGATAGTTAACTAGGTCTTCGTCCATCCTCCCCTTGACCTATGAAAACTAGACTTGACAAGTCTTCGTCACCACCGTATAAAACAAACAAGTTATCTTCAAAGTGTAACACCCCACTTTGAGATATGATAAGAACACAAACTTGTGAAACTCAACCACAACATCAAATAAATGATAACCAATCTTCTTCGTAATCAATTAATCCAATAAGAACGAAATACCGAGCCCTTTTAAACCTTTAAGAACAAAAACCAAACCAATATTCCTTGTGTGTGTGAACCAAAATCCCATGTGTGTCTAAACCATCTCTTCAATTAATAAATGCAGTAGCAGAATAAATCTTTCGAGCAGCAGAAACAAATAACTAGCAGTAGAAACTCTGGAAAGCAGTAGTAGTATCGAATAGTGCAGCATCAGAAATAATACAACGAGCAGTAGAAAAATTCCTTTGAGCAGCAGTATAATACTAGCATAGCAGTAGTATAAAAATTACAGCAGCAGGAAAACTTTGAAGCACACTGATTACGCTTTCCTTGCATTACTAAATGTCAACCCAAAAACAATATAATAATCCACGTGCTTGTCAACAAACAAAACTAATAACCACTGATTGCTCTACTAACCCATGAGTAATCAATAATAATATTGCCACTGACCCCTCAACCAATCAGTTCAGTACGAGGTAACTTTAATGAATCTTGCAATCATGCATTAACCTCAAAACATCAGATTCATATATACCAATCCAAACAATAAACCATCTTAAATAATAACCCCTGATTGATCTACTAACATTTAATATTTAAGAATTTGAAGACCACCGTCCCACTATATTGATAGACCAATCATATAGAAACCATTATGCAATAGATGAAATCCCTTAATCTTACCCATAATAAATTTCTTGTACACCACCGACCAATTAATTGTAATACGATGTACCAGCCGATAAGCATAATCAATGACAAACCAATCAGGGAATAATGATAGTACGAGATTTAAACTTTAAAGCAACCATCTGCTCTTAGCTCCACCGATTGACCCATGATAAAAAGGAAACCAATTAAAATAACTCTTTACTAAAAGACGACAAGTAGTATTTTGTCTCCTCTTTAAAAAATCAATACCAAACAAATCTTCAAAGTTCACCTCAAAAACGAATCTTAAATAATATAATACGCATGATCTCAATTTGTACATCTGACTTCTCAATTTAAAATTGGTACGAGGTATCTTGAGAATCAATATATCACATGCACTAAGCGACACACCAAAAATTCCTGACCAATTGATAATAAATATCTATGCCGACACCATGATTATTCTTATACGATGATAATATTAAATCCACAAATAATACCCAGCACTTATAATTAACATCGATTAGAATATATTGCCGTGATATACAAAAACCAAACATAATAATCCGATACCCTTTAAAAAAATAATGATTACCTCAAAGCTACTTCAGTCGACAATAAACCTTGTCAAATCCCTAGGTAACGAGCTAACCTGGCTCTGATACCAATTGTGGAGTTTGTTAGACTCCATGGATTGTTTTGAGCACTAGGGTTAAACAATAACAAAGACAATAAGATGCACAGCGGAATAAGTAAAACATCATTGTTATTGAACATAAACTTTGAAAAATTAAAAGTCCTGTTTGTAGCTAAACACACCAAAGGATAAGCAATGGTTGTGCTAAACTATTCATAAGATGTTTTCTTAGGACTTAAGCAATGTAACAAAGTATGTATTAAAAATCACCATTGGGGAGAAAAACATCCTTTTTTAAAAGTTAGTTTTCCATTGGATGTATCACACCCCATATCAGAGATGTTTTTGAGAATTTCTGAATTAGGTAATGTAATGAAACCATTTTGATCATCTAATTGAAGTAGCCTTCTCAAAGATGATTCAGTAACATTAACAGTTACCCCATCCACTGTTGTACTTAAAGCATCAACAGGAGAATTTGTGTTTCCATCTTCAATAGTTGTGACAGTTGCAGTCCGCCAAAACCTTTTGATTTGAGAAACATAGATTGTGGGGTTTAAGATTAAAGCATACCTTATGTGAGTAGCATTGAGGAAATCCACAATCTCATGAAAAATAGGTCCATCGTTGACCTCTGTTTTCTCCAAGTAAGCAACCTGGTTGTGTTCATTGACAAAAGCAAGTGAAGCCATGTAATTGAGTGAAAAATATGATTGTTCAAACTTGACAAAGAGAGTGCAACAAGCCGTATGAGATGAGTATGATATATTGTTAGGGTTTGAGTAAAATACGCAAGAGAGAATATCGTAGAATTTTGTTATCTTTGGAAAAGAATAACATAAACAAATAGAAGATAATTCTCTTAAGTAAATCCCTAAAAATATGGTTAAAAGATTTTACTCAACGGCTAGTTGAAAAATATTTTCACTGACACAACAGTTGCAACGGCTAGTTCAACAGTGGTAAAATTTACACTGTCAGTGGTAACTATGAACTAGCAGTGGTAAAAAGTATAAAAGCAGTGGGAAAAATATGTTTGATTAAAACTGCTTTTATCATAGTTTTTAGCAAACTACCAGCTATCAACGAATTTGATATGTCTTTACCATGAGCCGTTTGCTATGGACTAGCCAACTCTTGATCATAAAGAATATGGTGAGTTGATAACCATATAGTTTTTGGTAAACTATCAACCATAAACGGATTTGATAAGTCTTTACCAGAAGACGTTTTCTCTGGACTAGTTGATTCTTATGTGTGTTAGACATGGTGAATCAATAACCATTTGTTGTGTGTCTTTGAGACACACCTCCATTAGCACAAGTCATAACACAATATTGCATACAAACCTGCAAGTGTTAGTCCAAAACCAAACATAGGCAAACCAAATTTTAAGAATAGATATCCAAAAATAACTGTTTCTAAAAATATCTTTGTTATAGTCAACCCTTTAAAGAAAAATATCTTTTAAACTTAATTTTACCCACCAACCAGAGAGTTAATAGCAATTACTCTTTTGGGTAGACACCTAGGGTTGACTTGGCCTATATAAACACTATGACTCATAACATCCAAGCCACAAACAACTTTCAAAACCCTTAAGTAACATCAAATAATCACCAAAATCAATAACAGAATGAGCTCCAACCCTGATATCATAGAAATCAGTTCTGACTCTGATGATTCAGCATCTTATGGGTGGTCCAACTACTTTCCACCATGTGCATCAACATCTTCCACCAAGAAACCTAAAAGAAAGATGAAAACACCAAGTCCTTCCAGCTCTTCTGATGATGATGAACCATACATTCTTTCAAAAGAATTGCCAAGAGCTTTGACACAAGCTTTGGAGACAGCTATACTATCAATGAAGAAGATACCAATGCCTGAGAAGCATGTTCTTCCAACAAAGCCTGCAAAACAAGTGCTTGGTCTTCCCTGCCCAAGAAAGTGGAATGGAATGCAAGAACAACCCAGAGGTGTTCACAAGACCATGCCTGGCTACAAAGGAAAGGGCAAAGAAGCTATGGAGTGATAGGTTTAGGGGTTTGATATGTGGTCTTTTGTTATCCTTCTTGTAATGCAACACTCTTTGTAATGAACATTATGAATGAAAATTTCTTTCCATTGTTCATCATTTTTCCTACTGTTTGAGTGTTTATCATTGAATCTCTGCAAAAAGCTTAGTGGACAACAAATACACATCAATATATAACAAATAGCAATACAAAAATCCTCCCCACAACACAAAAATCATTTAGACATCAAATTTTAAGGGTCAAGCATCCCAATACCTGTTACCAAGTACTGAAACCTTCCCACATCAAGACCTTTTGTTAATAAATCAACATAGTTGTCATCAGTATGTATTTTGACAACTTGAATTAGCTTTTTCTCATAACAATCTCTTATAAAGTGATATCTAATTTCAATATGTTTAGTTTTAGTGTGTTACACAGGATTTTTAATTATGCAAATTGTACTGCTATTGTCAATAAAGATAATGGTGTTCATGAAATTGTACCCATAGTCCAATAATTGGTTTTGAAGCCATAAGACCTGAGCATAACAGCTTGCAGCAGCTACATACTCTGCTTCAGTTGTTGAAGTAGCCACCATTGTCTGTTTCTTGCATTGCCATGACACCAATCTACATCCAAGGAATTGACATCCTCTTGTGGTTGACCTTCTATCTAAACTTGCACCAGCATAGTCACTATCTGAGTAGGTGACCAATTCATAGGAGATTCTCTTGGATACCACAATCCTAGATTAGGATATGTCTTTAAATATATGAAAATCTTCTCCACTGCAGTCAAGTGTAATGTCTTAGGAATGACTTGAAACCTTGCACAAGCACACACAGCAAACATAATGTCTGGTCTTGATGAAGTAAGATACATCAAGGAGCCAATCATTGATCTATAAGTGTGAACATCCACTGCTTCTCCACTACATTCTTCAAGAGTAAGTGAGTAGTCTTATCAGCAGGAGTTCTTGAAGGCTTTGCATCAGTAAAATGGAACTTTCTTAGTATCTCAGTCACATATTTGTCTTGACTGAGAAAGATGCCATCTTTTCTTTGTTGTACTTGAAGTCCCAAAAAGAAAGTAAGTTCCCCCATATAACTCATTTGAAACTCATCCTTCATCAACTTCTCAAATTCTTTGCACATCTCTGGCTTTGTGGATCCAAAAATGATATCATCAACATAAACTTGAACCAATAAGATATCATCTTTGTCCTTCTTGATGAACAAATTTTGATCAATTTTCCCCCTATGAAACCCATTATTCAGTAGATAGGCAGCAAGGGTTTGATACCACTTCCTGGGAGCTTGATGTAAGCCATAAAGAGCCTTGACCACTTTATAAACTTTATTAGGGTGTTCAGGATCTTCAAAGCCCGGAGGTTGGGAAACATAGACCTCCTTATCAATCTTCCCATAGAGAAAAGCACTCTTGACATCCATTTGATAGACAGTAAAACCCATAAAAGATGCATAGGCTAGAAACAATCTAATAGCCTCAATCCTTGCAACAGGAGCAAAAACTTCCTCATAGTCAATACCCTCTTCCTGAGTGTATCCTTGAGCAACTGGCCTAGCTTTGTTCCTGATAACTATGCCTCTTTCATCTTTCTTGTTCCTGAAGACCCACTTTGTACCAATAACCTTCATCCCATCAGGCAAATCACAAAGAACCCAAACCTTTTGAAGCTTGAATTGTAACAATTCCTCTTGCATTGCTTCTACCCAGCTTGATTCTTCTAATGCCTTATACACATTTTTAGGTTCCACTTGTGATAGAAAACAGAAAAACAAGCACTCATTCTTGTCTGTATGCTTCTTGGACTCATAAACTTCACTAATAAATCCATGAGCATTAGTCATCTTCATTTGCTTTCTGGTCTTCACTCCTGATTGTAGATCACCAATCACATTCTCAAGTGGATGCACCTTGTGAATAGAAGCTTGAGGAGTATGTGAAGCATAATATGCAGAAGGCATATTTGTGATTTCCACATCATTAATGAGAGTTTCCTGAGCAGCAGAAGTAGAGTTTTCCACATTTGGTTCAATAGTGGAAACTTCTGGTATAGCAGTGGAAATTGTATGACTACTACTTTCAGGAATATCTTTATTCTGAGCATCCAAATTCACAACATCTGCATCACCTTCCTTTCAGTATCTTTTGAAGGTTGTAGATCTTCATTCTTTGAAGCATGATCATTATCTACAAAGTCCCAAAATGGCATAACAATTTGATCCTTATCATCCTCAGAATCTTTGCTAGGTTCATCTTCATCAATAAACTCTTCTGAACCTTCAAAGTTATTATCCCCGGTACCTGGAGCAATAGGTACATAGTTCATAGTGTTTGATAATGTTTCAAGATCAAATAGCCATTCTGGACCTGCACCTGGAGTGTTAGGTTTATTTTCAAGAAACTCTACATGCAGATTCTCTTCAATCTTCTTTATTATCAGATTGTATACTCTGAATGCTTTACTAACCATAGAGTATCCAACAAAGAAGCCTTCATCTGACTTTTCTTCAAATTTACCCAGATGATCAATTGTATTGAGAATTGTAATATGACATCCAAATGGTCTCATGAAATCCAAGATAGGAGGTCTACCTCTGAATAACTCATAAGGTGTCTTGTTCTTTGTCTTCACCACCAAAACCCTATTTGAGTATAACAAGCAGTGTTCACTTCTTCAGCCCAAAATGTCACTGGTAACTTGGAATCAGCTAACATGGTTCTAGCAGCTTCAATCAGCGTTCTGTTTCTTCTTTCAGCTACACAATTTTGCTGAGGGGTTCTTGCAACACTGAATTCTCTCTTAATACCCTTATCTCTACAAAAATCATCCATAACTCTGTTCTTGAACTCTGTCCCATTGTCACACCTGATAATCTTGATTTTCTTATCAACTTGGTTTTCCATTTCTGTAATAAAAGTTTTAAGAATGCCAGTTGTTTCATCCTTGGTTCTTAGAAAGAAAACCCATGTAAACCCGCTAAAATCATCAGTTACAACAAGACAATACTTCTTCAAATTTATGCTGCTCACAGATGTAGGACCAAATAAGTCTATATGCAACATATAGAGAGGGTGAGCAATAGAGTTATAGGCCTTGGTCTTACAAGATGCTCTATGTTGCTTTCCTTTGAGACATGCAACACATGTTTGGTTATTCTCAAATCTCTTCTCTGGTAACCCTCTGACTAAGCCATCTTTCACAATCTTGTTGATGGTCTTAAAGTTAACATGACCAAGTCTCCCGTGCCATAACATGGATTCATCTAAAGTGGCTTTTGCAATCAAGCAAGTAACATTATCTTTAGCCATAATATTCTTCATGTCAATGCTGTATAGATTGCCTTTTCTACGAATTTTAAGTAGTACCTCACTTTCATCAGGTAACTTATAATCTTTAGATAAGACAAAGCATTCATCTTCTAAGAAAAGAACTCTGTGTTTCTTGTCGCACATCTGTGACACACTGAAGAGATTATATTTGAGTTCTTTCACATAGTACACAATCTCAAAATCCAAGTTTCCAGTCTTGATAGTGCCTTTGCCAGAAACTTTACCACCAATTCCTCCTCCAAAGCTGACAAATTATCCATCATAAGGTTTGAAGTCTGTAAGACAGGACTTGTTGCCAGTCATGTGCCTAGAACATCCTTGAATTCTATAAGATAGGTTTGAAGTCTGTCTGAATATCCTTGATCTTCTTTAATCTTTGAATGTCCCTGCACATTAAATAAAGGAATTAGTTCCTTTTGGAGAACCAAGCAACAATTGACTTGGATCTGCCTCGTGTATCAATATAGTTGAATCTGTCAAAAGTCATTGATACACCATTGGGATTGTTTGAGGTGTTAATTCCTGTAGGTTTCCATTCCCAACGTGCTGAGGCCTTCACAATATTTCCCAATTTTACCCCTTTATTGTTTACAGAACCACCAGTGGAGACTTTTGGTCTAGCAGTGGCAATTGATGGCTTTGAAATTTTAGATTTTGGTACCCACTTATGGTTGTAGTAAACCTTCTTTTCATAAAAGGTCTTATTACCTGTTTGTGTAGATTTAAAAAAAGTTGTAATAGGTTTTGCACTTTTAACAAGTGACTTTGGGTAAACATTGTTTACTTTTCTAGCAGATGTAAGAGGTTTGATGCCAGATTTTAGTTGAACAGCCCTGGGAATCATATTACTTAATGGATTGAGGTGAGTAAATTTTTTAAACTTGTTTTCATTCACCCTTGTGTTCCCAAAAACTTCCCTTCTACCCTTGTGATAGTTACAATTTGCATGCAGATGATCAAAACTACCACAGATATGACATGCTTTGTTGTTAAACACAAAATCACTACCAAATTGTTGAGACTTAAGATTGTTCCAGTTCTTCTTGTTTCCCCTATGAGCTGGTGACCTATTTCTATACATCTCAGCATATTTAATTGTGGGCCTAGTATGATTAGCTTGTTTACTAGGCTATTCTTTTTCAATTTTAACAACTTCAGGAACACTTGTTTTAACTTCAACCTTCACACATTCTTCAATCTTCACACATTCATCCATAAGAGATGAATCACTAGCACTTTCAAATGCATTAGTCTCAACCTTAACTTTTTCATCAATAGCTTCTTTCACAAATTGAGGGCCATAAGTCCTAATTGGTTCTTGAAACTCTTCTAACACTGTATGTGCTAAGTCTATACTAGGAGGTGATGGAACACCTCTTAGAGGTGGTGGAACATATTTGTATCCTACACCTGATTTGACCTTATTGACTACTTGTGCCTACCAAATTTTTTCAATGCACTTAGACTGATGATCTAAAGTATTACAAGTTATCTAAATGTTTTCATTGGCCATCTTAACCTTCTCCAATTGTTCTCTAAGTGCCTCATTCACAGCAATCTTATAATCTAAGTCTCTTCTTAATACAACAATATCATCATTAAACTTAGACTCATTTGCTCTACAGTGTTCTACTTGTGCTTCTAAAACAGCAAGACCTCTTTTATGGTTAGCTAGATTATAACTAGTTTGATTTAGCTCTAACCTCTGTTCATCATATTGCTCTTTAAGTTTTTCATATTCTTTTAAAGCTTTACATTATTTAGAACAACCATTATTAGAGTGTACCTCAAAATCAGAGAAAGCCATAAGAGCAAGTTCAGTTGCTATCATTGCAGATTCTTGAGATGCTTCTTCTTCATCAGCCATGTAGCTCCAGTCATAGCTCACACCATCAATGGCCAATAGCACTTTTGGTTCTTCAACTGTAGGCTCCTCCTTCTTATCCTGGTTGTACCAAGTGGATCTATTATCTGGCTTCTTTTGTTTCCTGCATTCCCTGGCAAAGTGTCCCATCTTGTGACAATTGTGAAACTCTACCTTTTTCTTGTCAAAGCCTGCAGTCTCATTACCATTAATAATGATCTTCCTCCCTGTCCTTTTCCAAAATTTATTTGCCTTCAAACTCAACAATGCAACTTGACACTTTATATCCATCTCTTCCATGTCATCATCATCAACTTGATCCAAATCTTCATGTGTTAGAATTGAACCATTGACTTGACTTGAGAGATAAGCATAAAAAGTAGAATCTCCAAGACCAGCAATCTGCTTTTTAGAAGTAGCAGTGGAAACACTTGCACTGCCAGTGGAAACAGCAATGTGTGCAACATCCTCATCATCATCACTTTCATCATCAGAACTATCATTTACAGATGATGAGATAAGAGCTAAGTTCCCTGAGCTTGTACTTAGCTTTCCAGCCTTCTTCAGTCTTTGTTCAATAACTTTAAAGTTATTGTAAAGATCATTGAGCTTCATGGTTTCTAGTTCAGGCTTGTCTTCCTAAACAACAACATTAGTATGAAACTCAGAAGATAAACTTCTTAAAAATTTCAAGTTTAGGTGTTCCCTTTCTACCTCAATTCCAAACACAGTGAGTTGTGTTACAATCTTCTGAAGTCTAGTGAAGATGCTATCAATTGATTCATTACTTGTTGAAGAGAAATTTTCATAGGTTTGTTTCAACAAGGTCTTCTGAGTTTTCTTGGTAGCATCATTGCCACCAAAAACAATACAAATCTCTTCAAACAAGGTCTTAGCAGTCGTGTACTTGCTGAAGGCTAATATTTGATCCCTGGGAAGGGTCATTAGCAATAAACTTATGGCCTTCAGGTCATTCTTCTTTTGGAGTCGTTCTTCACTTGTAACTGGTCCTGTATTTAACTTCTATAAAACCTTGCCATCAATAGTCTTTGAGGAAGTTCCTAGTTTAAAGGAATCACCATACATAATGATTTCCCAAAGTGCACAGTCTTGCACCAAAAAGAACTGTTCAATCATTATTCTCCATATCTCATAGTCATTCAGTTTAAGCTTAGGAAGCTTAACAGCTATGTTGGAATGATTGTTCTCCATCTCCATTGGATCTTGTAAGAGTGAGTAAACTTCGGATCTTCTAAATCAAAGTATCAAAACCTGTCTCTGATACCACTTGTTATATCAACTCAAATGTAATTCCCAACACACTTCCAACCTGATTTTTCCAGCCACTTTTCTCTGGTCTAATCCCTTCTTGTTTAGATCACTTTCTTTGAACATTTAGAGAGTCTTAGTTTGTTTTAGAGTGATCAAATCATCCATTCAAGTGATCACCTTCATTCCTCTTCTTGTCTAAGAGAAGAACAAAAAGTATCAAGAAGATACAAAGTGTTAGAGTCATTGAGTAGTGCACATTGCATTACTTGTTGTAAGCTTGTTGTATCTTGATTTACATCAAGTAGTCATTATCTTTTGTTTGGTCTTGAGAGTGTGGATCATTGTGATCTTGTTGAGATCTTGGGGATCTCTTGTAGCTAGTGAGCTTGTGTGTTGATCAAGTGGATCAAGGGTAGATCGAGTAGATCGTGTGAGTTGTGTTGATTGTGTGATTAGTAAGGATCGGGTAGATCGTGGGAGGATTGGTGAGTGCTTATTTACTCACCATTTTATGGCCAAACACCAACCCAATATGACTATTTGAGCTTATAAATGCCAAGAAAACGTGTGTTTTTGTGATTGTGATATGCAGGTACGGATGAATCAGAAAATTAACGAAAATTCACAAGAAAACCGGAAAAACGAGCATGAGAGTAAAAGACGGTCAAATAGTCAATGCTTGGGATCCAAAATTCAGTTTTAGTCCTTCATCTTCTCAAATTTGGCAAGAAAAGTCCCTGGAATATCATTTTGGAGATTGGCAGATTTTACCCTTAAAGTTTGAAAAGATACATAAGTGGTCCTTGTGATTTTTATTATACAAAAGCTGAAAACCAACAAGCCTTTATCCAATTCACTATTAGTCCAAGTCCAAATTCATTCCCATGGCCCATGTCCATCCATTTAACATCCAATGGCCCAATCCTATAAATTTGACCCGAGCCCACCAAATGTTAACATCGGTCAAAAAGTCAAAAATTAAATAAATTAACAAACACAAACCAAACGCGCCATGTTATTTCCCCAAATCCCAAACCCAGAATCCCCACATGAACCCTAATCACCTGGTCACATCAATTGGCTCAATCTAACTCACCCAACCATCAATTGAGCCTAATTAATTACCTTCTAGAACCTCACGTGGCCTTGCACATGTCAGAAGGTGTAAGAGAATCTATTAAGGCTACGTGTCAGATACTCATTGGTCTCGGCACGTCATACCAATCATTGGGAGTACTTCTAGAAGATTGCTGACACCTCTCTGACACGGAAAGAGAGTGTACACGCTTGGATGGGACAGGTGGTGCTATTTGAGTGGTCAAGACACCTCACGGATCATCATCTTGTGGCTCACATTGATTTAAAGAAGCACAAGTTTGATCAAAGGGCTCTCATTGATTCAGAGAAAGCACAAGGTTGTGGATTGCCAGCTTGGCATTTGATCACCCAAGCTCCTCATTTATCTATAAATAGGTGTCTATTTTCTCTCATTTGTAAGAAGTTTTTAGATAATGTTACTCTGTTAAAATTTTATTCAGTCAATGTAATTTAGCTAGTGAATGTAATATTGATTTTAGTTTTAATAAAAGTTCTTCTTTCCATTAATCTCAGCTTATATTACATCTTATTATTGCTTATTCTATTTTTTTTAGTTAGCTTATATCTAGTTTATTAACATTCAGTATCAGCTTATTATCTCTTTAGTACTATAAATAGTATTCAAAAAAATAGCTTAATCATTTACTCTTTTCAATTCAGTCAATAAGATTTTCAAATAAAGAAAATAATAAAAAAAAAATAGAAAATTATAAAATAAAAAAAAATGTTTCAAATCAGTTGTTTTCAGGTCTGAGATAAGCTGATTTTGCTTATAAAATAGTATATTCAAGCTTATATAGCTTGTTGTATACTATTTTCTGTTTCATTCCAAGGTGTTTGGATCCTGAGTTTGCAGTGGTATATATTGGATAAGCTTGGTCAGATAAGGAAGGGCCAGCCTATCCTAGAGATAGGCGACTGTGAGCCCCCTCTGTTCATGCTGAGGGGGAATGACTTGGTAAACTCTTGATTTCATTATTTCTCTTGTTTTGAATTTAGAATAGTCACTGTTACTTTAATATTTTAGCTCAGTAGTTGTAACATTTGATGTAATATAGCTAGATTGATCTTTAGGTTTTAACTGTTTGATTGAGTAATAAGTAGTATAGATCTTGTTAGTAACTGATTTGGAGTTGAATTGTGAGATTGAATATCTGTTGTATCTCATTTAGTGTAATTGTGTTTGGATTCAAGTGGATACTTGTAAGACTGAGATTTCATTTTGAACTATTGAATTGTTTGAATCTGAATTGGACTGAGTATCTTTGGATATTTGTGAATATGCGCTTCTAAGTTTCTATTAGATCTAGTTATAACTGTTTACTGATATTGCTTCTATTAGTAACTTTGTAAGCTTTTTAGATCTGTGGTAAAGAATTTTGAAGTGATAGTCATGGATTTATAGTAGTCGCAGAATAATAACTGTCGGAACAAGAGTGTTTGGTAATTAGTAGTTTGTTGATTTAGATTGTAATTTAGAGGTTATATATAGTTTAGTTAATTCATTTTAGGTGCATTTAGGTAACAAGTCATAAAAATTCAGCTGCTATTTCATAAATAGACAAAGTACTTTTGTTTATTAGTTTTCTGCATAATAGTTAAGTAATTAAGTTGCATAATAATTTCATTAGTTGCATTAGTAAAGTGGTAGCATAGTTTGATCATATTTTAGAGTTATTTCTTTTCAATCTCAGTTAAAACTTTGCATTCAAAATCTTATTTTGGTCAAAGGTTTTAAATCAGTTGAAGAGTCAATTTTAGTCCCATTCTCAGCTTTATACCAAGTTTTTGTGAGTTTTTCTAAGGTTTAAATTTTGTTCTAATTACCTTTTGATTACTGATTTGTAGAGTTCAGCAGTTAAGGAGTCATTATCAAAAAGAAAAAGTTGATTTGGAATCTAATTGCTTATTGAAAATCTTAGCTCAAGTTGCTAGTTTGAAAATATGTATGCTCTGCACATCAGTTACCTCTATAATTTTTAGCAAGTTTTTAGTTGGAAGAATTGATTTGGGAGTCAGAATTCTTGGTCTATTTTAGAACTCAGTTGGGTGGTGGAACTTTTGATACCATAAGCTTTTATATCTGAGCTTTTTGGCTCAGCTTATTGAACTTTTCAAAGTGGGAGGGTGAAACAAATTCTAATTTTCAAATTAAAGCTGCAGTTTATTTTCAGTAATATTTCTTTGTGATTGAATATTCATTTTAGTTTTATATTGTAATTAGTTCCTTTTTCAGTAGGTGTTAGACTCATTGTTTCACTGTTTGGCTTTTTGCTTATCTTCATATAGCTTATTTGCACTGTTTGAACTTTATAAGTGTGTTTCTGTGATCATTTGTTCTCTATACTGTTCTTATAAGCATTTTAGAGTCTAAATAATACTTGGTCAAAGTTTGGTGTCATTTCTGGTCAAAGTGCTTATTAATAAGCACTTTGATTAAGCAGTTTTAAAGCCATTAAGAACTTTATCAGCTTATTTTAATCTCAAAATTTTTCTCTGAGTTCTTTTTATCATTTTAGAATTTCTGGAATTTTTTCAGATTTTTCTAATCATTTTTACTATTTTTAATAATATCTTTTGATTATTTTCAATTTTTAAATAGTTTTTAAATTCAAAAATCAAATAAAATATAAAAAAGGTTCTGAAAAATACAAAAATAATTTTTAAATTACTTTTATAATTAGTTAGAATTTTTAGAATTTAATTTTAAATTTTCCACTTTATTTTTCTATTTTTCTTATTTTTAATTCACTTTTAATTCAATAAATACAAAATAAATTCTAAAAAATAAAAGAAAACTCAAAAAAATATTTTTCTTTTTCTTAAAATTCTTTTTATTAGTTTTTAATTTTTAGAAAATTTTCCAAGTTCGTAGAGTCATTTTTCGTAATACGTTACGTTTAAATTTTTACGGTTGCATTTCCGTTTTCGCGTTTTTCAATTCGGTGAATAGTTAGCTTCTAATCTTTGCATGCTTTATTGTTGTTTGTTAATATTTGATTTCCTTGATTGCTATTTTCACTATATCACTCTTTCACCACTCACTTTCATTACACGATTCCCAATCTGATAATTCAAATTTTCCATTTGAGCTTTCGTTGGGAAGAAAGACCCGGGAATTACTTTAACCGGTATTTCCTCGGAATATTATTATACTATAATTGACACGTATCAAATTTTTGGCGCCGCTGCCGGAGAAGGCTTAAAGTGAATTTTTGAATAATTGTTTTGGAAAATCGTGTTTTGATAAGCCTTCTTCTACTTTATATATATATCTCTATAAAAATTGAAAAATCAAAAACACTTTTCCTAAAGTGTTTTCAAAAATACCAAAAAAAATAATAAAAGTTACAGCCTCGACTCGATCGCAAGAAAGGGCGTTGTAAACCAAATAAGTCTCGCAATATAACGAAAACGTAATTTAGTTGTTTATCGGACTATTTCAATTACTACAACCGAATAAGCGGGAAATACGGATAGCTAAGACATTAAATTGCTAGCTGAAGAGAGATCCATTCTTCTCTCCCGTCCCGTCGCGCGTGGTTTTGAAAGAAACGGTTTTCGATTAACGTTATGTTTTAAGAAAAGAAAAACAAAAGAAATAATAAGTTTTTGTGAAAAAATATAAAAAAAACAAAAAGATTTTCTTTTCTCTTTTATTTTTCATTTTCTTTTTAATTTTGTTCGTGGTGTATGCACACCCGATCTTCGTTTGAGAGTCTTACGTCTCCGTTTTCTAACCCCGAGCGGGTTTTACGACATACGAGTCGGGTTCATTTCCTTGACGAGGAGGAGATGAACCAAAACGAACACAACGGACCCCCGCCGATGGGTGGTCCGCAGCACAATGTTATCCCACCGATGGGACAACAACCGGCATTTGATCCGCGTCCGATGGAAGAACAACTCCAATCACCATTTAACGGTGTGAGGAGAGCAATTGTGATTCCGGACATCAATGCCAATTTTGAGATTAATCACGGATTACTTAATTTGATCACGGGTATATCATTCCACGGGTTTGATAACGAAGACCCCTATGCACACATCCGAAATTTCACCGACATCGCTGAGACGATTAGAATGAACCAAGTGCCTCACGATGTGGTGAAATTGAAGTTGTTTCCTTTCTCCTTAAAAGGAGCAGCCCGGACTTGGCTGGAAAAGGAACCGCCTAACTCAATTCACACTTGGAATGACCTTGCTTCCAAGTTTGTGAATCATTTCTATCCTCCCTCTAAAACTTCTAATCTCCGTTCCCAAATCTTTCGATTCCAACAAGCTTTTGATGAATCGTTTAGTGAAGCTTGGGATCGTTTCAAAGATTTGTTGGAAAAATGTCCTAACCATGGGTTCACCGACCTTCAGCAGATTGATACTTTTTATAATGGGTTGTTTTATATTGATCAAGATTCACTCAACTCTGCTGCGGGTGGTAACTTGTTGGCTAGGAATACGAATGATGCCTTCACGATAATTGAAAATAAGGCTCGTGTTAGAATGTCAAGAAATAAGCTTCCAATGCCCAGTAATGAGAAAAATAATGATGAAGTTAAAAGTATGATTTTGGCCTTAACAAAGAAAGTCGATGCAATGTCTATGGAAAAATCAAGTCAACAAGTCAATGTCGTTAATCAAGGTTGTACTACTTGTGGTGGTCCACACCCTTATTATGAATGTCCGACGATTGGCTCTTTTGTTCAAGAGAACGTGTATGCTGCGAATATGGGTGGCAACGGTTACCCACCTCTTCAAGGAGACCGTAATCTCTTCAGCTACCGTCCGAGCCAACATCATGGACCACCCGGGTTTAATCAACCTAATCAAGTGAATCAAAACAATAATGTGCAAAACCGGAATCATCAATTCAACAACAATCAAAATCACAACCGTGGAAATAATGGTTTTCAAGGACAAAATCAGAATTTTCAACAAAATCAAAATCGGGGAAATTTTCAACAAGGCCCGCCTCAAGGGAATAATTTTCAAAATAATGGCAATTTTCAAAACCGTGGGCAAAATTATAATCAAAATCAAGTTGTTGCTCCGAATCTGTCGCCCACGGAAGATTTGATTAAGCAATTGATTCAAAACCAACAAGCTTTTATGACAAAACAAGAGGAAACAACAAGGTTGTTAGCTAATCAAATCAATGATCTCAACAAGCGTTTAAATGATCGACCCTCGGGCTCTGGAACTTTGCCTAGCAACACGATCGCTAACCCGAGGGGCGATGCTAAAGCGATCATTACAAGGAGTGGTGTTACTTACGATGGACCGATGGCTCCGACTACCTCTTCTTCTCTACCTCCCAAGGTAGTCGTCCGTGAACCTGAGGCGACAACGGATACGGAAATTCCTAGTAATAATGGAAGGACCGAGAACATCCAACCTCCGGTGGTCCCAACGTCTAAAGGAAAAGAAAAGGTCGTTAATGATAATGAAAATGAAACACCCGTCAAAACAAAGTTACCATATCCGTCACGCTTAAATGAACAAAAGCACCGCGAGAAAGATAAAAACCAAATGGAGAAGTTTTATCAGATTTTTCAAGAGTTACACTTTGATATAAGTCTCGCGGATGCTATACTTTTGATGCCGAAATTTGCTTCAATGCTGAAAGGTCTTTTAAATAATAAGGAAAAGCTTTTTGAAATGTCACGGACCCAAATGAACGAGAATTGCTCAGCGGTTCTTCTTAAAAAGCTACCCGAAAAGCTTGAAGACCCTGGCAAGTTTCTTATACCATGTAATTTTCCGGGTATGGTTCAATGCTTCGCCTTGGCCGATCTTGGTGCTAGCATTAACCTAATGCCATTGTCGATATGGAAAAAGTTGTCTCTTCCCAACTTGACACCGACGCTTATGACTCTCGAGCTTGCCGATCGATCTACGTCTCGTCCAATTGGCATAGCTGAGGATATTTTTGTCAATGTTGGGAAATTTCATTTCCCTGCTGATTTTGTGGTTGTTGATTTCGATGCCGATCCACGGGTTCCTCTTATTCTCGGGAGAGGATTCCTAAGGACCGGTCGTGCTTTGATTGATGTTTATGACGAGGAGATTACTTTACGTGTTGGAAACGAAGCCGTCACTTTTAATCTTGATCAAACCGCGAGATACTCCTCCGATTACGATGTTTCTTCCGTCAACCGTATTGATGTTATTGATGAACTTACGGAGGAGTATGCTCAAGAATTTCTTGGTTTTACCGATAATGCTTCGAGTGGCAATCCCACTCCTTCTTTTGAACCAATCGTCTCCGATTCTTCCCGTTCCCTTACTCCGTTTAAGGGAAGTGATCTCGCTTGGGAAGAAATCAATGCTTGTCTTGCAAACGAATCATTTTCACCGGAATTTGATAATAACAATTTTGATCCGGAGGGGGACATTTTACTAATTGAAAAATTGTTAAATGAAAAACCGATTGTTTCTTCCCCTCCGGTTGATTTAAAAATGGCAGACGTAAAAGAAGTTAAGCCGTCTATTGAAAATCCTCCGGAGCTCGAGCTCAAGGATTTGCCTCCTCATCTCGAATACGCATATTTGGAAAAGAATGAAAAATTACCTGTTATAATTTCAAAAGGTCTTAAAGATGAGGAGAAGTTACGACTCTTAGATGTGCTTCGGAAGCATAAAAGTGCGATTGCTTGGCAAATATCCGACATTAAGGGAATTGACCCTCGATTTTGTACTCATAAGATTCTTTTGGAGGATAATCACA
Source organism: Artemisia argyi (assembly GCA_030686995.1). Lineage (NCBI taxonomy): Eukaryota > Viridiplantae > Streptophyta > Magnoliopsida > Asterales > Asteraceae > Artemisia > Artemisia argyi. The sequence goes on from CM060680.1 coordinate 135,995,316, forward strand.
AAGCTTCCGTTCAGCAACAACGACGGGTTAATCCACAAATCCATGAAGTGATCAAAAAGGAGGTTATTAAACTCCTTGATGCTGGAATGATTTATCCAATCTCGGATAGTTCATGGGTTAGCCCGGTTCATTGTGTGCCGAAGAAGGGCGGAATCACTGTTGTGAAGAATGACGATAATGAGCTTATACCGACTCGACTTGTGACCGGATGGAGAGTGTGTATCGACTATCGCAAGTTGAATGATGCGACGCGTAAAGACCATTTCCCGCTTCCTTTTATGGACCAGATGCTTGAACGTTTAGCGGGAAATGAGTTCTATTGTTTTCTCGATGGCTTTTCTGGGTACTTTCAGATTCCCATTGATCCCCAGGATCAAGAAAAGACCACTTTTACTTGCCCGTATGGAACGTTTGCCTATCGTAGAATGCCCTTTGGCTTATGTAACGCTCCAGGCACGTTTCAACGGTGTATGATGGCCATTTTCTCCGATATGATTGAAAAAACCATGGAAGTGTTCATGGACGATTTCTCCGTCTATGGTAATTCTTTCGACTCTTGCCTTTCCCATTTAGAAAGTATGCTAGTTCGGTGTGAAAACACTAATTTAGTTCTAAATTGGGAAAAGTGCCACTTCATGGTTAAAGAGGGAATAGTCCTCGGCCATAAGATATCCAAATCTGGGATTGAGGTGGATCGGGCAAAAGTCGATGTTATTGCTAAGTTACCACACCCGACTACCGTCAAAGGAATTCGAAGTTTCCTTGGTCATGCCGGCTTTTATCGACGTTTTATTCAAGATTTTTCCAAAATAGCCCGGCCTTTGACCCACCTTTTAGAAAAAGACGCTCCGTTTAACTTCTCAAATGAATGCGTCGAAGCATTTAATATCCTTAAAAAGAAGTTAACGGAGGCTCCCGTTTTAATTGCCCCCGACTGGGATTTGCCCTTTGAGCTAATGTGCGATGCTAGCGATTATGCCATTGGTGCAGTTCTGGGGCAACGTAAGAACAAATATTTTCAGCCTATACACTATGCAAGCAAGACCTTGAATGACGCCCAACATCACTACACAACTACCGAAAAAGAGATGTTGGCGGTCGTCTATGCTTTTGAGAAATTTAGGTCTTATTTGCTACTTAAAAAATGCATATGTATACGGACCATTCAGCCCTAAAGTACTTAATGGCTAAACAAGATGCGAAGCCACGTTTAATGCGGTGGGTTCTCCTCCTTCAAGAATTCAAAGTTGAAATTCGAGACAAGAAAGGAGCTGAGAATCTTGCTGCTGATCACCTTTCTAGACTTGAGAACCCCCATCAAAGTGTTCTCGAGAAAAAGGAAATTAATGATGTTTTTCCTCTCGAGACACTTGGGAGTGTGACCAAAATAGACCAAAGTACCCCATGGTTCGCCGATTTTGCGAATTACCATGCGGGGAATTTCATTAGACAAGGGATGTCGTCCCAGCAAAAGAAGAAATTCTTTAAGGATGTCCAACATTATTTTTGGGACGACCCCTACTTGTTCAAAGTCTGTGCGGATCAAGTGATCCGGCGGTGTGTTCACGGTACGGATGCCGTTGAAATACTTAGGGCATGTCATAGTGGACCCACGGGGGGACACCATGGTGCCAATTTCACCGCTAAGAAGGTTTTCGATTCCGGCTTCTATTGGCCGACGATATATCGGGATGCCCATGAATTGGTGAAAACATGTGATTCATGCCAACGTCAAGGGAAAATCTCTCAAAAAGATGAAATGCCGCAAAATGCGATTCAGGTTTGTGAGATCTTCGACGTCTGGGGCATCGATTTCATGGGGCCATTCCCGTCGTCTAGGGGTAACAAGTATATCCTCGTGGCTGTCGATTACTTATCAAAATGGGTTGAAGCGAAGGCGCTCCCCACCAATGACGCCCGAGTGGTTGTTAAGTTTTTAAAGAGTCTCTTTGCCCGATTTGGTGCACCTCGAGCCATCATAAGCGATCGTGGGACCCATTTTTGCAATGATCAATTTGCGAAAGTTATGCTTAAATATGGTGTCACACATCGTCTTTCCACGGCTTATCACCCACAAACGAGTGGTCAAGTTGAGGTCTCCAATCGTGGTTTAAAACGTATACTTGAAAGGACCGTAGGTGAACATCGTGCCTCTTGGGCCGACAAATTAGAAGATGCATTATGGGCTTTCCGGACCGCTTACAAAACCCCAATTGGGTGTACACCATATAAGCTGGTTTACGGGAAAGCTTGTCATTTGCCCATCGAACTAGAGCACAAGGCCTACTGGGCCTTAAAACATGCCAACTTTGACTTGAAAACCGCGGGTGATCATAGAAAAATTCAATTGAATGAGTTAGTAGAACTCCGTGATCAAGCTTACGAGAATTCTTTGATTTACAAAGAGAAAACGAAAAGAATTCATGATGCCAAGATCAAAGACCGTGTTTTTAACGTTGGTGATCAAGTGCTACTTTTTAATTCTCGGTTAAAGATATTTTCGGGGAAGCTTAAAACCCGTTGGTCTGGACCATTCACAATAACCCAAGTTTTCCCTTATGGAACCATTGAGTTAGCTCAACAAGATGGTCCCAATTTTAAGGTGAATGGTCATAGGTTGAAACATTATTTTGGAGGGGATGTACCGACTATGGTAGTCCCGGATCTCCAAACTTTCCTCAAGGACAATTGAATTCGGGGATCGAGTCAAGCTCATGTGACTCGGTGAACAAAAACAAGCGCTTCGTGGGTGGCAACCCATGCTTATCCAATTTCATCTTCTTACTTTCTATTTTCTAACACCTAATGTGAGGAGGGGGTGCCTCTTCTACTCTTGTGTTTCGTGGTTGTTTGTGATGTTTGTTCAGGATTGTCCATGATTTATGATGACTTTCGTGCTCGTTATCTCTTCACTTGGAGTCTCATTCATCGGTGCTACTTGGAAATCCTATATCCGTTAAATCTTATCGACTAACGTTTTCTTTGGCATAATTAATAAACGGCCTAGAATTTTGTTAGGATTACCTTAACCCGTAAAACATTGAGGACAATGTTTCGTTCTAGTCGGGGGGAGGGTGAATCTTCGATTCGATTTGACCTAGCATTTTCACAAGTCGTGTACTCTTGCAACTCCGTTTTTCCTCCAAAAATGATAAAAAATTGAAAAAAAAATGAGAAAATTTCAAAATTTTAAAAAATATGAAAAAGTTGTGCAAAAATATAATAAAGTTTGAATAAGTGTTTTGACACCTTGTTGACTTTCTTGCTGGCGAGAGTAGGAATAAATATTTTGACTTGACCGGGCGTGTTGAGCCCTAGCTTGTTCCCTTAACCAATGATGATCACATAAGCTTGTGCTAGTTTTGTACACAAGGAGCTATAAAATGCGAATTCTTTCTTAAGAATCTGCAAGTTCCCGTACTTGACTTTATACATGCGCAGCTTAAAAGTTTTCGCTAGTCTTTTACATCAGGAGCTAGAAAACGCGAATTCTTCTTCTAGAATTTGCAAGTTTCTGTAACTGACTTTATATATGCGTGGCTGATTATCGGCTAAGTATTCGCTGGTTTCATTATTTGGAATCTTAAATTGCGATGAGCGAGAAATGATAGAGTTTATTTAGAAGTTAGATGCTAAACGTGGAGTAGTGGTTCTCTTTAGAGCTCATAAGAGGTACTTGTGGCTTTTTACTCCCATCAGAAACGTCACCAATATATAAATAGATGTTCTAGGTTAATTAGTGGTATTTCGGTTTGAATAATATTTAGTTCTTTGTTTTCTTAAGAGAATTTTTGCTTTAGAAATTGGGTACATATCAAGGAACACCAAAAATAAAAGCGAAAAAGTGAAAAAATCAAAAGTCAAAAGTTGATTATCTATGTGGTTTTGGAGCTACCCGTTAAGCTTCCATTTATGTTGAGAAAAAAATAAAGTCAAGAAAGAAAAAAAGTGAAAAAAAAAGTGAAAAAAGTGAAAAATGAAAAAAATGAAAGTTGTAGTATTGTTGAATAAGAGCTTATATATGTATCAATAAGTTGTTGGCGCGTGAGGTGCATGTGATACGTGATTAGTAATCAGTCACATGAGGTGCACGTGATCGTACTCCGCAACTTATATCCTTGATATTGTATGTACCCCTAATTCCTTGAAATGGACTGAATTTCTATTGCAGTGGTTCTTAAGAGAAAATGAATAACTACTTATCGTTTTAACTTAGGTGTCACTATCGGACTAAAAAATTATCGAAACGAGAAAACATGAAGCAATTCATTTCTCAACAAAATAAAATATTGAGATACAAAACCTAGGAAATGGGAGTAAGAAGTTTCACAAGTAACTGTTATGAGTAGTGTTAGCATCTAATTTGTAGATAAGCTGTGATCTCGTTTGTACGCTTAGTTTCGGGACTTGTGAAAAATCAAGGATGACGATTTTTATCCGTATGGTCACTTTTCCATGAAAAGTGTTTCTACTCGTTGACACTAATAATTATTGCAAAATAATGAAAGTTCAACAAACCGTCACAAGTGTGAATTATGGAAAAGTCCAAAAAAATAGAAAGTATAAGTGGAATAAAGGAATAAAAGGAAAATTTTGGAAGACGGAGCGTTTTTCGGGATTAAATGATTTTGTAATCTCTTTTGAACCGCCTTGCTACTTTTCAAAGTTAGTAGAAAGAGTTTTGAAATTATTTATCCCAAGAGCGTGAATTGATCACATTGCGTGAGGACACGGCAATACCTTAGTCGGGGGGATTTTGGTGAGTGCTTATTTACTCACCATTTTATGGCCAAACACCAACCCAATATGACTATTTGAGCTTATAAATGCCAAGAAAACGTGTGTTTTTGTGATTGTGATATGCAGGTACGGATGAATCAGAAAATTAACGAAAATTCACAAGAAAACCGGAAAAACGAGCATGAGAGTAAAAGACGGTCAAATAGTCAATGCTTGGGATCCAAAATTCAGTTTTAGTCCTTCATCTTCTCAAATTTGGCAAGAAAAGTCCCTGGAATATCATTTTGGAGATTGGCAGATTTTACCCTTAAAGTTTGAAAAGATACATAAGTGGTCCTTGTGATTTTTATTATACAAAAGCTGAAAACCAACAAGCCTTTATCCAATTCACTATTAGTCCAAGTCCAAATTCATTCCCATGGCCCATGTCCATCCATTTAACATCCAATGGCCCAATCCTATAAATTTGACCCGAGCCCACCAAATGTTAACATCGGTCAAAAAGTCAAAAATTAAATAAATTAACAAACACAAACCAAACGCGCCATGTTATTTCCCCAAATCCCAAACCCAGAATCCCCACATGAACCCTAATCACCTGGTCACATCAATTGGCTCAATCTAACTCACCCAACCATCAATTGAGCCTAATTAATTACCTTCTAGAACCTCACGTGGCCTTGCACATGTCAGAAGGTGTAAGAGAATCTATTAAGGCTACGTGTCAGATACTCATTGGTCTCGGCACGTCATACCAATCATTGGGAGTACTTCTAGAAGATTGCTGACACCTCTCTGACACGGAAAGAGAGTGTACACGCTTGGATGGGACAGGTGGTGCTATTTGAGTGGTCAAGACACCTCACGGATCATCATCTTGTGGCTCACATTGATTTAAAGAAGCACAAGTTTGATCAAAGGGCTCTCATTGATTCAGAGAAAGCACAAGGTTGTGGATTGCCAGCTTGGCATTTGATCACCCAAGCTCCTCATTTATCTATAAATAGGTGTCTATTTTCTCTCATTTGTAAGAAGTTTTTAGATAATGTTACTCTGTTAAAATTTTATTCAGTCAATGTAATTTAGCTAGTGAATGTAATATTGATTTTAGTTTTAATAAAAGTTCTTCTTTCCATTAATCTCAGCTTATATTACATCTTATTATTGCTTATTCTATTTTTTTTAGTTAGCTTATATCTAGTTTATTAACATTCAGTATCAGCTTATTATCTCTTTAGTACTATAAATAGTATTCAAAAAAATAGCTTAATCATTTACTCTTTTCAATTCAGTCAATAAGATTTTCAAATAAAGAAAATAATAAAAAAAAATAAAAAATTATAAAATAAAAAAAAATGTTTCAAATCAGTTGTTTTCAGGTCTGAGATAAGCTGATTTTGCTTATAAAATAGTATATTCAAGCTTATATAGCTTGTTGTATACTATTTTCTGTTTCATTCCAAGGTGTTTGGATCCTGAGTTTGCAGTGGTATATATTGGATAAGCTTGGTCAGATAAGGAAGGGCCAGCCTATCCTAGAGATAGGCGACTGTGAGCCCCCTCTGTTCATGCTGAGGGGGAATGACTTGGTAAACTCTTGATTTCATTATTTCTCTTGTTTTGAATTTAGAATAGTCACTGTTACTTTAATATTTTAGCTCAGTAGTTGTAACATTTGATGTAATATAGCTAGATTGATCTTTAGGTTTTAACTGTTTGATTGAGTAATAAGTAGTATAGATCTTGTTAGTAACTGATTTGGAGTTGAATTGTGAGATTGAATATCTGTTGTATCTCATTTAGTGTAATTGTGTTTGGATTCAAGTGGATACTTGTAAGACTGAGATTTCATTTTGAACTATTGAATTGTTTGAATTTGAATTGGACTGAGTATCTTTGGATATTTGTGAATATGCGCTTCTAAGTTTCTATTAGATCTAGTTATAACTGTTTACTGATATTGCTTCTATTAGTAACTTTGTAAGCTTTTTAGATCTGTGGTAAAGAATTTTGAAGTGATAGTCATGGATTTATAGTAGTCGCAGAATAATAACTGTCGGAACAAGAGTGTTTGGTAATTAGTAGTTTGTTGATTTAGATTGTAATTTAGAGGTTATATATAGTTTAGTTAATTCATTTTAGGTGCATTTAGGTAACAAGTCATAAAAATTCAGCTGCTATTTCATAAATAGACAAAGTACTTTTGTTTATTAGTTTTCTGCATAATAGTTAAGTAATTAAGTTGCATAATAATTTCATTAGTTGCATTAGTAAAGTGGTAGCATAGTTTGATCATATTTTAGAGTTATTTCTTTTCAATCTCAGTTAAAACTTTGCATTCAAAATCTTATTTTGGTCAAAGGTTTTAAATCAGTTGAAGAGTCAATTTTAGTCCCATTCTCAGCTTTATACCAAGTTTTTGTGAGTTTTTCTAAGGTTTAAATTTTGTTCTAATTACCTTTTGATTACTGATTTGTAGAGTTCAGTAGTTAAGGAGTCATTATCAAAAAGAAAAAGTTGATTTGGAATCTAATTGCTTATTGAAAATCTTAGCTCAAGTTGCTAGTTTGAAAATATGTATGCTCTGCACATCAGTTACCTCTATAATTTTTAGCAAGTTTTTAGTTGGAAGAATTGATTTGGGAGTCAGAATTCTTGGTCTATTTTAGAACTCAGTTGGGTGGTGGAACTTTTGATACCATAAGCTTTTATATCTGAGCTTTTTGGCTCAGCTTATTGAACTTTTCAAAGTGGGAGGGTGAAACAAATTCTAATTTTCAAATTAAAGCTGCAGTTTATTTTCAGTAATATTTCTTTGTGATTGAATATTCATTTTAGTTTTATATTGTAATTAGTTCCTTTTTCAGTAGGTGTTAGACTCATTGTTTCACTGTTTGGCTTTTTGCTTATCTTCATATAGCTTATTTGCACTGTTTGAACTTTATAAGTGTGTTTCTGTGATCATTTGTTCTCTATACTGTTCTTATAAGCATTTTAGAGTCTAAATAATACTTGGTCAAAGTTTGGTGTCATTTCTGGTCAAAGTGCTTATTAATAAGCACTTTGATTAAGCAGTTTTAAAGCCATTAAGAACTTTATCAGCTTATTTTAATCTCAAAATTTTTCTCTGAGTTCTTTTTATCATTTTAGAATTTCTGGAATTTTTTCAGATTTTTCTAATCATTTTTACTATTTTTAATAATATCTTTTGATTATTTTCAATTTTTAAATAGTTTTTAAATTCAAAAATCAAATAAAATATAAAAAAGGTTCTGAAAAATACAAAAATAATTTTTAAATTACTTTTATAATTAGTTAGAATTTTTAGAATTTAATTTTAAATTTTCCACTTTATTTTTCTATTTTTCTTATTTTTAATTCACTTTTAATTCAATAAATACAAAATAAATTCTAAAAAATAAAAGAAAACTCAAAAAAATATTTTTCTTTTTCTTAAAATTCTTTTTATTAGTTTTTAATTTTTAGAAAATTTTCCAAGTTCGTAGAGTCATTTTTCGTAATACGCTACGTTTAAATTTTTACGGTTGCATTTCCGTTTTCGCGTTTTTCAATTCGGTGAATAGTTAGCTTCTAATCTTTGCATGCTTTATTGTTGTTTGTTAATATTTGATTTCCTTGATTGCTATTTTCACTATATCACTCTTTCACCACTCACTTTCATTACACGATTCCCAATCTGATAATTCAAATTTTCCATTTGAGCTTTCGTTGGGAAGAACGACCCGGGAATTACTTTAACCGGTATTTCCTCGGAATATTATTATACTATAATTGACACGTATCAAGGATCGAGTAGATCGTGAGAAGATTGGGTAGATCGAGTGTAGATCATGTGGATCTTGTAGCTTGTGTGATTGGTGAGGATCGGGTAGATCCTGGTAGTTTGGTACTACCTAAGATTAGTACTAGACATTTAGCTTAGTGTCGGAAAATAATGTAAGCGACGTTGTATGGTTTTCTCCGCTGAGAATGGAGCTTGTTGATTAGTGAAGTAACTCTCGAGTTGGGTACTCGAGGAGTGGAGTAGGGCGAAGAGGAGCTTCGTGACTTATCTCTTTACGTTAATTTTCGCATTTACCGCTTTACATCTATATCTTGCATAACATTTATACTTGTGTGGTTTGTTGCTTATATTGTGTTTGTTATGCTTTGTGTCATGGCATGCTATTTACAATATGTCTAAGTTTGTGTTGTTGTTACATGTCTTACTTGATGCTTTATATTATCTCTAGTTCTTGTAAGACTAGTATTGACACTTTTCATATTATATCACACTTGATCGGGTGTTTGATACAAACGTTTTTAAGTTTTTAAACAGAAACGTATTCATCCCCATCCTCTACGGTTTCCACATTATTGTACATATGTAGGCTTGTAAAATATTTGGTCAATGGCATCTCTTGACGTCACATCTTAGAAAGTTTGAACACATGTAACTATATAATTTTTGAGGTTGTTTTTTGTAATCTTACGAGGTTTCTGAGTGGTTCTTTGTTATTTGGGGACTTAATTTGTTAGTTTGATAATTGATTAACTGAAAATAATTAATAATTGATGGCAATGATTTTGAAAACTATGAAAGAAATTTGAGGTGATGAACATGTCTTTAAAACGATAATGTGTAAGGTTTATTTCTTTCGAGATTTACTTTAGAAGTTGTGAGTTTTATTTTAGATGTTATCGGTTTTTTTAGTCGAATCTTTGTTTTGTTTATGAAATAAAGTTACAAGGTTCAATTTTGTCTTAATTTTGTATTCAGATATTTACACATTAAGGATCCGTTTGGTTGTAAATGGGCTTATGACTAGGATTTAAATTTGGATTTGAATTTGGTTTAGGATTTAAAGTATGAGAGAGAAAATAACATTTAAATATATATTATATAATAAAATATAAATTAAAAACTATTTATACTTCATAATAAGGGGATAAAAAAGAAGGGTTCTACTATATACACCAAAAGAAATCTAAAGGTTGGTAGTTGTGTTATTTTTCCTTTCTCGAATTTTGCATCAGTGAATTAATTAATTGAGACTCTAATATGGTCAAAGCCTAAAGCTGCAACTCATGATAAATATTTGTGTCTTTCCTTTTAGTTATTACTTGTATAGTAGTATTTTTTTTTACTTCTACACGTTAATTTTATCCACAATTTATTTCTATTGCATGTCTAACATTTTCACTTTTAATTTCATAAGAAGCTTATATTAAAATAATAATCAACGAATCGGGGGCAAATACTCCATGATCTCGTACCAAAAAAACGTAATAAAATTTGATGGAATAAATAAATAAGGTAATATTTATTTTGTGTTAATCTTCATAACATATTATTATGGTATTTTAAAATTTTGTGCCCTAACAAAGTAATTATGTAACATCTTTTTAATCAAACTAGTTATAATGCATGTGCACGTACAATTTTTTATCTAAAAATGATTTTGTTTAACATAGTCGGCTTTCTTTTTATCCAACTAAGTTTGATCTTTCAATACAAGGTTGTACATGATATTTAAGATATTTTATAACTTTGCAATAAGATTCGAACTTATAGAAATTTCCAAAACGCCATATCTCATTTTATAAAACGTCAACCCAAAAACTTTTTATAAAACCCAACTCAAAACAATTTATAAAACAAGCATAACATATGGAGATCCATACTTTTATAAAGCAAGAGGTGACTACATATTGGCAATAAGCAAAACAGGTCTAGTACGCCAGGTCAAACGCGTCAAGCCGTCAACACCTGAGTGGCAGTGTGCCGGTTTTGTCTTGCCTTGGCTTGCCTATATATAGTCCCCTCTATTGGTGCAGCATTAACTAAATCTTCTTTATGTTTTAATGATAATAAATAAACTTTCGCAACACAAAAACTCACAAACGTTAGCAAAAAATCGAGCTAGTTCAAGACTTTTGATTGAGGAGTTTCTTTAACTAATGAGATAATGAACCATTAGAGCTTAATGAGTATGAGATGGAGGAAATAGATCTCGAGATTGAGGAAGGAGAAATTATTGATGAGCCTAAGGTTGATGTAGGAACATAATATCAAAAGTTTTAAAGTGCTGGAAAATAAAAGATAGCGTGTCCAGGTGCATCGATACGCCGTATCCATTGGGTTGGATGCGTCGTATTGACCTACTGGGCATACAGACTCGACATAAAAATTGAAATTACATTCCGGTTTACAGGTTTGAGCAGGGTTTTACTTGGGTCGGTTTTTGGCTAAAACCGAACCGAAATTTTTGGTTTTTATAAAACCCAAAACCAAAACCGTTCGGTTTTTGGCGGTTTGATTTTTTGGCTTAAGCTTAAGGCCGTGACTGTATAATAATTAATTTACAGTTTAAACCCTTGAAGTTTAATTTCATTTTTATTTTTATTCTATAGTTTTAACTTTATTACATTTTAGCATAGAGAATGTATAAAAATTAATTTATATGTAATACTTTGTTTTATTTAAATTATATAATTTATATGTAATAATTTAAAAAGAAAAAAAATAGAAATAAAATAACTCGGTCGCCACTGTGGCAACTTGGTCATCTGCAGGTCGCCGGAGAGAGAAAGCTGGTGTGACAGGCAAAACACAGGTCGCCATTGTTCACAGCCTAATTTTGTTTATCCCATATTTCTATAATTACACACATATACATGAGACACACACCCATTTACGGGAAAATACCAACTCATGTTTTCTAACTCTTGCCTCTAGCCAAGGCTTTTTTAAACTTAGGGAGCTTATATACTTCACGTAACATCACATGAAATCATCCATATGCTCATCTCCCGTGCTTACGTCTTCTCTAATCACGTAACGGGTTTACTCCCTTATTGGTCAAACTAAGTCAAAGGTCACTTTGCATAAACACATCCTTTCTCGCTTGGGTTATGCTTTACATCACGACAAAGCACTTGGCTTGTTTGTACCAAGGTGTTAGTTGAGTTTGTTGAGTCGTGGAAAGTCACGAGTTATGAAACTATGGATTCTCGACGTTGTGTTACTTGGACTTATAAGTAACCTATGATTGTGTCGAGGGTCTTCTTATCTTTACCCTTTCTACTACAATCGAGTCTCTAGGTTAGGTTAGGGCTTGGTTGATAAAACATTTATTCATTCATTCAATTGTTTGTAAGGGAAGTCTTGTGTCTTGGTGACCAAGCCTAGATTATTGGGGATCTAGTTGGGGTTTGATACTTTCGGTAGGAAGTCTTGGTAGTGGTCTTGGTGAACCTTAGGTGAAGTCGAATCGCGAGATTCTTTTGGGTGGTTTCCGAGGGCGGAATACCATTAGGGAGTAACTCCTTCTTTGTGAGCATCGATATTGTTGAATATCGGTGGAGTGAATTGTAACGGTTTATAGTCCACCGAAAGGATTATACTAGTGAATAGTATCGGTGTCGTGGATTCGCAACTGGACGTACAGATAGTATAAACGCTCCATCCCGAACCAATATATATCGTTGTGTCCTTTACTTGTTTTATATACTTTTGTTGTGTTTGTGGTTATTGGATTATTGTACAACCACTTGATGTTCTTCTTGGCTTAAAGTTTTTAAACATCTAAAAAGCCAAAAAAACCGTATTCACCCCCCCCCCCCTCTACAGTTTTACACAATATATAAGATATTAATATAGTTGTGTATCTTGTTACCATTTTTAATTAAAAATTTTAAATACTTAAATGGTCAAAACTCAAATTTGCTTTCCAAACCAATAAAAAAAAAAAAAAAAAAAAAAAAAAAAAAAAAAAAAAAAAGCATACGAACACATGTCTAAATTGAGAAAATATGTTTATTAATGATAATATTTAATATGAAACTTTAGCATCAAAAGTAAAGTGACGTTCTAATTATATTAATCAACAAAATTTTCAATCTAAGTCCAAGTTTATTGAAAAAAATGTAACAAATGTGAACACAGGTCTAAAGAAAAATAATAAATGTTTTTATGTTAACTTATTAAGATGCTTTGGATTATAATGTTACATGAAAGTTTGTGTAGTTAATAAATATAAAAACCAATTAAATAAAAAACAAGTTAATGATTAGTATAATTATTTTGGTGTATTTAGATTATCCCAAAAATAAGGATGAGTAGTAGAAAGCTAGTTGCCCCACTTGTGTCATAAAAACCCTTAAAACACCCTCCTTTCCTACACACCCTCATATTTAGGATTAGAAGTCAAACCCTTATCCCAAAAATTTAATAAAACAACATATTAACTAGACAAAATCCAAACCCATCATAACCCTACAAACCAAATGGACCCCTAGATCTTACTCTGTATGAAATTGCAAATGTGGTAAAGTAACAATTTAAAATATTGTTTTTTGATGAACCGAGAACCATTGTACTTCGCATTGAAAATGAACCGAGAACCATTGTACTTTGCATTGAAATATGAGCTAAAGTTGTAAACTATTATTCGAACCCATTTAAAAAAAAAGTTGAACTTTCAATTACTTTATATTGACTCTAGAACGTTGATAGTGACTAACCACATAGGGATACAATAGGATGCCTTTTAGTAAAGTAAAATTTGCTTTTGAATAATTTTAATTATTGAATTTTCTTTTAAACATGAGAATTTGTTCCAACTTTTAAATTCATAACACAAATAGTGACATGAGATATGTCTTTAACTAATGGAAAATAGGGATTGATATACTTTGTTAAATTATTAGGTTTATCAAAGTTTGTTTTAATCTCTCAACAAATAAAATTCAAGTATATTCACTGAATTTTAGCAAGTGAAAAAAAATAATAAAAACAAATACTCCCTTTGTTCCAAAATTATCAAGTAAAAGATGACATTGAAAAAGGTCATGATTAATAAATTTTATGAGTCATAACATGAAAATTTAGACCCACTCCTTAAGTGTGTAACTATTGTTAAAAAAGAAATCTATAAATCCGAGGTTCTATGTTTTAGTCGAATTATAAATTGTGCAACAACGTCAGCAAAGATAAGTTTTGACCCAAAAGTAAATTAAAGACAAAGTATCTACGACTTACTAATTAACCAACATACAAGAATTTGCTTGAATATTGGCATAATGAACTAATATTTGTTTTATAGCCGAAGCTAAGATATATATTTAAAAGGATAATGTTTCAAATCTAGCTTGAGTATCTTGCACTACAATCTTTTTTTTCTTAGGCCGATGAGACTTGCGAAATATTGAGCATCTACAATATCAACTTTAACGTTACATAGATACATACTATACATACGACAAAAGAAGAAAAAAAAACCAAACACACAAACGCAAATAAAATTTGTCATGTCTAACATGAAAAAGTAACCCTGATCAGATTTAAAGTGAATGGGACATGAAATTGCAGTTAGTACTTTCCAATTGACTTGTACTACAATTGTTTAACCGTCTCTTAACCACTAGCAAAATATCGCTAACTTACTTGATTATCGCTATGATAGTTTGTCTTGGAAAAAAACACACGCACAAATATCGATGCAATCAGAATTTGTCGAAAGCTATACACCGCTGCCGCTAGGCGCGGGTACTTGGCTAGTAATAGTAATGAATCATTATATTGTGTCATTCATTCCATTCATTTGATATTTCATTCTTCCTGCTAAACGAACCCTAAAAGTTTCAAGTCAATCCGGCCCGTACCAGAAAGTTCATGAAAACAAATGTCTATCAGTTTCTAATTCTAATTCTTCTTTCCCATATCTTTTACTAGTTCAATTGCTCATCTCTAAATTTTAATCAAATACTCAAATCAAACAAAAAACATATCTACCCTTATAATCAAATTTCAATGAAACTTGATGACATGTTATGGATGCTTTGTCTTTCCATAAATGACTGACCATTTCAATTCAAAACACAAACTTTGATTTTATGATGGTTGTTGTCGATAAATGGTGGTGATCAGGGATCGTTTGGTAGTTTATTTATCGGTCCAGACTCCAGAGTCACTTGAAGGTTCATCAAGTATTCTAGGAACTTTATACTTCACTTTCTAATTGTTCATCTCGTTGTGAACCTTTCAGATATAATGATTCTATTGCCGAATGAATGGGGTTCATATTCAATTTTCTCGGTTGTATATATTTGAACTCATCAGTGTCTAATGAACCTTTGTATTGAGAAATAATCTTAACCTCATAACCTCGTCAAAATGTGTTGGAAAATTTAGTGCACTTGAGGGATTAATTCACACTTGGTAATGAGTTTGGAGGTACGGAGTGTACACCCATTTGGTCACTGAATCCCTTGACTCAATAGTGGTTATGCTAGTGTGAATCTGTTTCTGCTGATCTGATTCTGCTGCTAGTATTGATTTTGCTGTTAGTATGAATCTGCTGCTGGTGGATTCTGCTGACAGTGGATTCTGCTGCTAGTGGGATTATGTTGTTAGTGGATTCTGGTGATAGTGTGATTCTGCTGCTGGCATCAGTTTATTCTGCTGCTCGTTTTTAACCACTGATTCCTACTATTATGGAAAGTATTATTGTCACAACTCGTAAATTCTGGTCATTTCTCGAAGTTTTTAAAATTTACTATTCATCGATCACTAATCATCATTTTACTATTCATCATTTTCGGAGTCAGTTTGTGATTCTGAGAAGCGTTCAAAAATTTTACTATTCATAAAACACTATTCACCCTGGAGAATATTTGTTATTCATGCGTGAGTTTGCATCATTTCTGTATACGTACGGTTATCTACCTAATAAACGTTATCCTATAAACTATTCATTTGAATAATTAATCCGACAATCCTAACTATGGTCCTAACACATTTTTACACTCATTATAATGATATAAAAGTTATATTATTAATTTACCCGACGTTTTGGATTTATCAATTTAACATAACGTTAAAAGCTTATAACTACGACGATTTACGTAATTATGATTTTTATGCATGAACAATATACCCGATACTACTAAATTAAAAACTACTCATCCTAAATATCTAAAAATAATATCTAGATACTTATACTTGATATTGAAATTACAATCATACCCTTTTGTTGAAAGTACCAAACTACCCTTGGACTATATAAGAAAATAACTAGCTAATAATTCATTTTTATCACAAAAAAAATCACATATATATCTCTTTTCTCTCCTCTATCTCACGGCAAGAACATCAAGAGCAAGGAGATCCATCAATTTTGCAAGATCAAGCTATAATCTAGTCCTATATACACTCCTTGTTAGGATTTGAAATAAAAATCCCAAGGTTTATACTTAATCATCTCCAAAACACTACATATCTCAAGTAAGCTTCAAGTAAACTTTTTAATCATCTAATACTTTCATTTTCATAATAACATGATTTGTTCTCAATTTATTCTAGCATACATGCAAGTATGTATGTTATAAATACCACTTTCAAGTATATTTTAATTTTACAAGTTTATAATTAATCCTATGATCATCCCTTTGATATCCTTTTGGTTTTGTGAATATTAGGAACCCATGACACCCTAAGAAGGTGTATGGTAAGATTAGACTAGCTTGTGGTGTATTGAAGTGGTTAAAACATAAACTAGAAACAAGAAAAGTGAGTTTTAAACAAATAAAATACCTACTGTCCCTATTTGTAAAACGTGGGAAATCCAGGGGGTTGGGTGTACTCTTTGGCCAAAGATCTAGAAAATACTTCCCAAGACGAAACTATGGCCGAAAGTTTGGATAAAAACGAGTTAATAACGAAGAAGATATGCTAAAAACAAGTTAACGACGAAAACTATATTTTCAGAAAAACATGTTGCTGTCTCACTTTTTCATGGACTGTTTTAAGGTGTAAAACTTAATCTAGCCGTCCCGACTTATCAAGAATATGTTAATATGCCATCCCACGATTCCGGGGATATAAAGAACGTAGAAAACAAGCTTATAACGAAAAAGATACAAGCGTTTGAAATCCGACGAAACATATACACTTTTGACAGCTTTTGCTATAATAGAAATTACTAAGTGTTAAACACTATATTTTTCGAGTAACGACATGGAGAGCCAATTTTCTCATCGATCGAGGTGCGTACGATCAGAAGTTAAACAAGACGACATCTAGATATTGTTACAAGGTTTTCAAAAACGCCGAGCTTGAACACTAACACTTAACGTACTATATTTCACGACTAGTTTTGTGAAGCCGTTTGGACACATTTTCTAAGTTAAGAACAATGTTAAACTACGCAGGAAACTTTATATTTACTCATACAACAATAAACGATAAACGTTATTTTCAAAAACTACAAGTGGTATGGATAACGTACGTATACGCATGTGTGGCATTGTTTCATTTCTTACATTAGAATCATATCATTCATAATAGGTTGCGGTTAAGGAATCAAGCCTATTTCTGATCAGTCACTAGCATTATTATAGCTGTTGCATCAGGTGAGTCATAGCCCCGCTTTTACTCTTTTACTACTCGTTTTAAACTATTTGGGGGAGATGCATGCAAAAATACTTGCTTGATACTTGAAATGTTTATACTTTTATACTATACTAAGTTTTTAATACTTTTAGCAGAACTACTATATGTGCCTTAATGTGTAAATCTTGATTGTGTATTTTTGATCAACGTATATCTTTGGGAAATGGCACCCACTAGTCTCTTATCTTTGGGAAATGGCACCCAGTAGTCTTTTATCTTTGGGAAATGGCACCCAGTAGTCTAATATCTTTGGGAAGTGGCACCCAGTAGTCTTTAATCTTTGAGCATTGGCATGTACACATATCGTATACTCATATGTCTTAATCATAATATATATTAGCAGTGGGTTGTGAACACACATGTTACAAGTCTTGTATGGGCAGGATTTGCAACTGAGTGGATTCACAATGCGTTTGCTGGGAAATCTTTTTTCAAATGCAATTCATTTTACACTAAACTCTGTGAACTCACCAACCTTTGTGTTGACACTTGTAAGCATGTTTGTCTCAGGTTTGTAAGGCGATAGCAGGTGTGTGGAGCTGAGAGTCTTAGGGCATGCGTTTGGAGACTTTCGCTTTTATCGTTTACCATTCGATACACTTTAAAAACTTATGTATTATTCTACTTTAGGATCTTTGCTTTGTAAACTATGACTTTTATCTATTCGAATGGTAACTTTTCAAAACGTCTCATTTAGAGGTCGTTTTCTATATCTTGTCCTTTGTGCCCTGAAGTAGCATCCCAATGACACTATCGTTCCGCTGCGTTATTTTGGGGGTGTTACAGATTGGTATCAGAGACTTGGTTATAGAGAACTAGGTTGTTTTAGAGCCTATACTATAACTACATACATTTAGACTCTCCTCCCTATCGCCTTGCACTTTTCATACACGTACGCTTGCTGATAATTTTTTTTTCTAGACCTACGCTATTAGATATTTTGTGGTACCGATGGGGAAGTCCCAAAATCTAGTCAAGTCATCAGAAATATGGAGCTCGGTAATAAATGATTATTTAACTTAATCTTGTGACAATTCTTGTTTGATGAGACATGAGACTGAGTTAAATAAAGGTTATTACTTAGCTGTAGAGATTTGATGATTTGCCCGAGGATGGGGGTTCTGTTGAGGATACTCTTGAGAAACCGTTAGAAACTAGACTTCCCAGTGACTTTAGCACTTAAGGGAGAATCCTTTGTTCCTTTGTACTGAGCGTGACATTCCCTAGATACCCATTTAAGCAACGTCTACCACCGAGATATGTGTGCCTGGTGATATGTACACCTGTGAAAGGAAACATTTATAATTGTGGTGGCCAACATAATTATAAGTGCTTCACGACCCACGTGGACATATGACTATGCTTATGTAGATCGGTGTTGGCACAACTTAGGAAACAACTAGTGGCGCGGTATTATGTATGAGGATGTTAAGTATAGACTTTGGATAATCAACGGTTTTCCCTCATCTCTGACGTTCACTAAATGTCCTTTCTCACAGGAAATCATGGCACCAAGGAGAGTGACTCGTAGCTCTGGTCGAGGAGGTGCAACACCAAGGGGTGGAAGGACTGGTGGACGTGGAGGTAGAGGAGCTGCCTATGACACTAGTAACCCTAGTAACGATTGTGGAAGAACTGGTGAACGTGGAGGTAGAGGAGATGGTCGCGGCATTGAAAACAATGATAACAACGACGGTGGAAATCCTGATTTTGAAGCCATCATCGCTCGACAACTTTAAAACTTTCTCCCACTATTGTCACTCAAGTTGGCGATCATATGAATAACTTGGGAAACCACGAAAGCGGAATTAACAACACCAATGGTATAGGCCAGAATGGTAATGGCAACAACAACAATAGGACTGGATGTACGTATAAGGAATTTACGTCATGCAAGCCAATTGATTTCAATGGTGTAGGAGGCGTGTTGGTGTATACTCGATGGGTCAAAAAGATGGAGTCGGTGATCGACATTAGTAACTGTGCAGCACATCAAATGGTGAAGTATTCTGCATGCTTGCTGTCAGGAAAGGCATTGACATGGTGGAATACGCAGATTCAAGCTAGGGGTAGAGAGGCAGCTGTAGGTATGACATGGGACGATTTTAAGGCATTACTGAAGGAGGAATACTGCCCGGACAACGAGATGCAGAAGCTGGAGGATGAACTTTATCATCACTCTATGATAGGGGCTGGTCATGCAGCCGACACAGATCGATTCCATGAATTAGCCAGACTAGTTCCACATCTAGTTACCCCTGAGTCTAAGAGGACCGAGAGGTACATATATGGCCTTGTCCCAGAAATTCGTGGGACTGTAAAAACAACTGAGCCTTCTACAATTCAGAGTGCAATATTGAGAGCAGGGACTCTGACAGATGAGATGGTTAGAAATGGAAGCTTGAGGAACAGTGATAAAAGGAAGGGAACAAGCGAGTCGAACAAGCAAATGGGCACAATAGCTGACAACAAAAGGGCAAGGACCTTTGCGGCGACTAGTTATGGTCAGAAAGAGTATGCAGGCCCGTATCCTAAGTGTACGAAATGTAATTTTCATCTCCAAAAGACTGCGCCCTGCCGTATGTGTGCAAATTGCAGACAGTCTAGTCATTTTACCAACCAGTGTAGAGAACCAGTAAATGTGGGCAATATGACGAACAACCAAAGGACATGCTATGAGTGTAACAGCCCGGATCACTTTCGGAACACCTGTCCTAAGTTGAAAAGGAATCGTAACCAAGGAGGCAATCGTCCAAACTTAGCAGCAGCAATTAAAGGGCCACAAGATGAGGCCATTGAGATTCCACCCGCACATGGCAGAGCTTACTTCTTAGGAAATCCTATCACCCAACATGTCCGCGATAGCATAACGGGTACATTCTCTTGAACAATTATCTTATTTTCATAGCACTTAAGTCTTAGTATAGGACTTATACACAACATCGACTAATCTGAGACCTAGCATCATCAACTTTAGTTATATTGATAGTAGTTGATTTGATCGGTGTAAGCAATTCCAAAATCGAGCCAATCTTTCAAAAGACCTTTTGCATTGTCGAATCAGACCACTAGGCATATATGTGGAACGAACGAGCTGAACTTCGGGACGAAGTTCCTTTTAGGGTGGGAGACTGTCACAACTCGTAAATTCTGGTCATTTCCCGAAGTTTTCAAATTTTACTATTCATCGATCACTATTCATCATTTTACTATTCATCATTTTCGGAGTCAGTTTGTGATTCTGAGAAGCGTTCAAAAATTTTACTATTCATAAAACACTATTCACCCTGGAGAAAATTTGTCATTCATGCGTGAGTTTGCATCATTTCTGTATACGTACGGTTATCTACCTAATAAACGTTATCCTATAAACTATTCCTTTGAATAATTAATCCGACAATCCCAACTATGGTCCTAACACATTTTTACACTCATTATAATGATATAAAAGTTATATTATTAATTTACCCGACGTTTTGGATTTATCAATTTAACATAACGTTAAAAGCTTATAACTACGACGATTTACGTAATTATGATTTTTATGCATGAACAATATACCCGATACTACTAAATTAAAAATTACTCATCCTAAATATCTAAAAATAATATCTAGATACTTATACTTGACATTGAAATTACAATCATACCCTTTTGTTGAAATTACCAAACTACCCTTGGACTATATAAGAAAATAACTAGCTAATAATTCATTTTTATCACAAAAAAAATCACATATATATCTCTTTTCTCTCCTCTATCTCACGGCAAGAACATCAAGAGCAAGGAGATCCATCAATTTTGCAAGATCAAGCTATAATCTAGTCCTATATACACTCCTTGTTAGGATTTTGAAATAAAAATCCCAAGGTTTATACTTAATCATCTCCAAAACACTACATATCTCAAGTAAGCTTCAAGTAAACTTTTTAATCATCTAATACTTTCATTTTCATAATAACATGATTTGTTCTCAATTTATTCTAGCATACATGCAAGTATGTATGTTATAAATACCACTTTCAAGTATATTTTAATTTTACAAGTTTATAATTAATCCTATGATCATCCCTTTGATATCCTTTTGGTTTTGTGAATATTAGGAACCCATGACACCCTAAGAAGGTGTATGGTAAGATTAGACTAGCTTGTGGTGTATTGAAGTGGTTAAAACATAAACTAGAAACAAGAAAAGTGAGTTTTAAACAAATAAAATACCTACTGTCCCTATTTGTAAAACGTGGGAAATCCAGGGGGTTGGGTGTACTCTTTGGCCAAAGATCTAGAAAATACTTCCCAAGACGAAACTATGGCCGAAAGTTTGGATAAAAACGAGTTAATAACGAAGAAGATATGCTAAAAACAAGTTAACGACGAAAACTATATTTTCAGAAAAACATGTTGCTGTCTCACTTTTTCATGGACTGTTTTAAGGTGTAAAACTTAATCTAGCCGTCCCGACTTATCAAGAATATGTTAATATGCCATCCCACGATTCCGGGGATATAAAGAACGTAGAAAACAAGCTTATAACGAAAAAGATACAAGCGTTTGAAATCCGACGAAACATATACACTTTTGACAGCTTTTGCTATAATAGAAATTACTAAGTGTTAAACACTATATTTTTCGAGTAACGACATGGAGAGCCAATTTTCTCATCGATCGAGGTGCGTACGATCAGAAGTTAAAGAAGACGACATTTAGATATTGTTACAACGTTTTCAAAAACGCCGGGCTTGAACACTAACACTTAACGTACTATATTTCATGACTAGTTTTGTGAAGCCGTTTGGGCACATTTTCTAAGTTAAGAACAATGTTAAACTACGCAGGAAACTTTATATTTACTCATACAACAATAAACGATAAACGTTATTTTCAAAAATTACAAGTGGTATGGATAACGTACGTATACGCATGTGTGGCATTGTTTCATTTCTTACATTAGAATCATATCATTCATAATAGGTTGCGGTTAAGGAATCGAGCCTATTTCTGATCAGTCACTAGCATTATTATAGCTGTTGCATCAGGTGAGTCATAGCCCCGCTTTTACTCTTTTACTACTCGTTTTAAACTATTTGGGGGAGATGCATGCAAAAATACTTGCTTGATACTTGAAATGTTTATACTTTTATACTATACTAAGTTTTTAATACTTTTAGCAGAACTACTATATGTGCCTTAATGTGTAAATCTTGATTGTGTATTCTTGAGCAACGTATATCTTTGGGAAATGGCACCCAGTAGTCTCTTATCTTTGGGAAATGGCACCCAGTAGTCTTTTATCTTTGGGAAATGGCACCCAGTAGTCTTTTATCTTTGGGAAATGGCACCTAGTAGTCTAATATCTTTGGGAAGTGGCACCCAATAGTCTTTAATCTTTGAGCATTGGCATGTACACATATCGTATACTCATATGTCTTAATCATAATGTATATTAGCAGTGGGTTGTGAACACACAGGTTACATGTCTTGTATGGACAGGATTTGCAACTGAGTGGATTCACAATGCCTTTGCTGGGAAATCTTTATTAAAATGCAATTCATTTTACATTAAACTCTGTGAACTCACCAACCTTTGTGTTGACACTTGTAAGCATGTTTGTCTCAGGTTTGTAAGGCGATAGCAGGTGTGTGGAGCTGAGAGTCTTAGGGCATGCTTTTGGAGACTTTCGCTTTTATCGTTTACCATTCGATACACTTTAAAAACTTATGTATTATTCTACTTTGGGATCTTTGCTTTGTAAACTATGACTTTTATCTATTCGAATGGTAACTTTTCAAAACGTCTCATTTAGAGGTCATTTTCTATATCTTGTCCTTTGTGCCCTGAAGTAGCATCCCAATGACACTATCGTTCCGCTGCGATATTTTGGGGGTGTTACAATTATGATATAATTAATGGGTCGTTAATTATACATAATTTCATGGGCTAGGGTTTGAGTATTCTCTATTATAAATAGAGGTCATAATACATCTGCATGGATATACGATACAACACAAACCCTAAACACTTGAATACGTTTCTGTTCTTGATTTGTGCCTAAAACAAGAACATCACTTGGTCTTATCCCATAGAGATATTCGTGTAACCCAGGCATAGGGTCGAATAGTTTCTATTGGAAAGTGATAACACGATTTCAAGTGAATATCCGGTGCTATTGATTATCTTAATCCTAATCTGGGAACACTTACAAACACTAAATAACCCACAATTAATAGAAACTATTAGTGATAATCAATGGCTGCTGCTATGTGGCTGCTAACTTTTTCAAGTTGGAAAAGTTTGAAGGTGTTGATTTCAGAAGATGGCAAAAGAAGATGCACTTCTTGTTGTTAGGTATGAATGTGGTGTATGTCCTTACAACTGCTATTCTTGAAGATTATGGAGAAGATGCTACTATGGAACAGATGAGGGCAAGAAGCAAATGGGAGAATGATGATTATGTCTACAAGGGTTTAATTCTAAATGGTATGTCTGATTCTCTTTTTGATATTTATCAGAATGTTGAATCTTCTCAAGAACTATTGGATTCATTGGAAGCCAAATATATGGCTGAGGATGCATCAAGTAAGAAGTTCCTTGTAATTTTAACAATTACAAAATGGTTGATTCTAGACCTGTCATGGAACAATACAATGAACTTCTTAGTATACTTGGTCGATCCATACAACACAAGATGAATATGGATGAGGCTATTTCAGTCTCTTGTATCATTGATAAATTACCTCCTTCTTGGAAAGATTTTAAGCATATGTTGAAACATAAGAAGGAGGAATTAACTCTTGTTGAGTTGGGTAGTCATTTGTGCATTGAGGAATCACTCAAAGCACAAGACATTGACAAGCCAAAGAGTAGCAATGCTACTGGTCCATCAGTTGTCAATATGGTGGAGCATAACAACTCCTCCAGGAGCAATGACAACAAGGGAAAACGTAAGCATCAGGCAATAAAACTAATGGATCAGGCACAAGTGGATCAGGGAATGCTAATACCAATTCTCTAAAAGGTCAGAATATATTTAATAAGTCTTTAGAGATTTATTATGTTACATATATATCTGATGTGTACTTTGTGCATGATGATGATGTTGTGTGGTGGGTTGACTCTGGAGCAACAATTCATGTGTGAAAGATAGAAGTTGGTTCAAGACTTATGAGTCAATGAATGATGGTTCTATTCTTCATATGGGGAATGAGTCAACAGTCCTGGTGCATGGAAGAGGATGTGTGGATTTAAAGTTTAGTTCTGGAAAGATTGTTTCTTTGTTTAATGTTTTACATGTTCCTGATATTAGAAAGAACTTGGTTTCTAGTAGTGTTTTGAGTAATTGTGGTTATAAATAAGTTATTGAATCTAATAAGTTTGTTTTATCTAAACATGGTATGTTTATTGGTTTTGGCTATTTGTGTAATCAAATGTTCAGACTTAATATTGTCATGATAATGTTAATTCTGCTTTTATATCAACCTCTAAACTTAATGATTCAACCATATGGCATGCAAGACTTGGCCATGTACACTTTAAAAGAATGCAAGATATGTCTAAGGATGAGTTAATTCCAGCCTTTGATATGGACACTGAAAAGTGTAAAACTTGCATGATGACCAAAATTACTAAGAAACCATTTCAAAGTGTAAAACGTGAAACTAAAGTTTTGGAGCTGATTCATAGTGACCTATGTGATCTTCATGCTACTCTCTCTTTGGGGAACAAGAAATACTTTGTGACTTTTATTGATGATGCTTCTAGGTTTTGTTATGTTTATTTGTTACATACTAAGGATGAAGCATTAGATAAATTTAAAGTATTTAAAAATGAAGTTGAATTGCAACAAGGGTCTCTAATCAAAAGATTCAGGACTAATAGGGGAGGTGAGTACATGGATACTCTGTATTTTCATCCTGTTGGTATAATCCATGAAACGACTTCCCCTTATACTCCTCAGCAAAATGGTATTTCTAAAAGGAAAAACAGGGTGCTGAAGGAGATGGTTAATTCCATGTTGTCCTATTCAGGGCTGAGTCAAGGGTTCTGGGGTGAAGCTATGTTAACAGCTTGCTATTTACTAAATAGGGTTCCTAATAAAAGGAACAAGGTTACCCCTTATGAACTCTGGACTAAAAAGAAACCTAAGCTGAATTATCTCAGGGTTTGGGGTTGTAGGGCTGTTGTAAGACTCCCTAATCCAAAGCAGAAAACTCTGGGTGAAAGAGGCATTGAATGCATCTTTGTTGGATATGTTGAGCATTCCAAGGCATATAGGTTCTATGTTATTGAACCTGATGAATCTGTTTCAATTAACTCAATAATTGAATCAAGGGATGCACTATTTGATGAGAATAGATTTTCATCAGTACTTAGACCAAATCAGAGGATTCCAAATGAAACTGATGATACTGGTGGTTCAGAGATCCCTGATGAGGTTGTGGAACAACAACCTGAACCTGAGCTCAGAAGGAGTAATAGGGTCAGGACTCCAAAGTCATTTGGACCTTAATTTCAATTATACTTAATTGAAGGTACAAGGAGTGAGGTCTCTGACCAATACTCCTATTGATTCATTGTTGAGGATGATCCTAAAACATTTGAAGAAGCAATGAAGTCCCAAGATGTTGCTTTCTGGAAAGAAGTAATTAATGATGAGATGGACTCCATCATGGGTAACAACATTTATGTGTTGACTGATCTACCACCTGGTTGCAAACCTCTAGGTAGTAAATGGATTTTCAAAAAGAAAATGAAGGTAGATGGAACTATTGAAAAGTTCAAGGCTAGACTAGTCATTCAAGGCTTTAAACAAAAGTCAGGAATAGACTATTTTGATACTTATGCTCCTGTGGCTCTTATCAGTACCATAAGATTGCTGATTGCTTTGGCATCAATTCACAATCTGATTATTCATCAGGTGGATGTGAAGACAGCTTTCTTGAATGGTGACTTAGATGAGGAAGTTTATATGAACCAACCTCAGGGCTTCATCTTGTCTGGCAATGAAAACAAGGTGTGTAAACTGATTAAGCCTCTTTATGGACTAAAACAGGCACCTAAGCAATGGCATCAAAAGTTTGATGAAGTGGTTTGTCTAGTGGTTATTTACTTAACCAGACTGACAAATGTGTATATAGCAAATTTGATGAATCTGGTAAAGGAGTCATTATTTGTTTATATGTTAATGACATGTTGATCTTTGGCACTGACCAAAATCAAGTTAACCTTACAAAGGCATTTTTGTCATCAAAGTTCTCCATGAAGGATATGGGGGTGGCTGATGTTATCCTTGGCATTAGGATTAAACATCAAAGTAACAAAATTTCTATATCTCAGTCTCATTACATTGAGAAGGTGTTGAAGAAATTTAAGTACTTTGAGTATACTCCAGTGAGTACTCCTATTGATACAAGTGAGAAGCTAATGCCTAATACTGGCAAAGTTGTATCTCAACTTAAGTATTCTAGGGTTATTGGTTGCTTGATGTATGCCATGACTTGTACAAGACCTGACATTGCTTTTTGTGGAAAACTAGAAGGGGGTAGAATAGTTTTACGTCTTTTTTATTTTATTATGAAAGCTTAGTTTAGTTTTAAAACCTTGTTTACTTTTAAAACTTTGATTCGATCTTATGTGAACTCAAATCTTGAACAATATGAACAACTATATCTAAGTATGAACAATAATAATAATGTAAGCTAAGTATGTGAAACCAGCACATTCATAATATAAACAATTATAGCTATATACGAGAGATAAGTAAGTAAATGTTTATTTTGTAATCCTTAATTATATTTTGTATGAAAACTATACTTGATCGAAATGATCAATTATATGTATGTTACCTTTTTAGTTTGATTGTAAAAACTTTGTTTTGTGAATGAAACTTTTGTTTGATCTTTAAGTGGTGTATTTTAGCTTTCAATTCAAGTATTTCATTTTCTAGTTGACTATTTATGCATTTTAGTGTTTTATTCTTAACCATTACTTTTTGACCTAATTTGCAAAATCTATTATATTCATTATCTAGGTCTTTTTCATCTAATGATAAATTTTCATCACTAAAGAATTCGGTTTCGGAATGTACCTCTTTTGACGTCTTAGCCATAAAACACTTTTCCTCCTTTGTGGTTTCTTTCTTGTCCTCATCGCTATCACTCCAAGCACCTCCAATGAACGCCTTTTGATTTTGATCTCTTGACATCATTGGACACTTTCCGATGAGATGATTTGGATCACCACATTTAAAACAGTTCCTTTCATTCTTCCCATTCTTGTCATCTTTACTTCTTTGAGATACTTTCATTTCATCATACGGTTCTCTAACAAATCTTCCTCGTCTTTTAAAAAAAAAATTAAAATCTCTTATGGCCATAGCGTATTCTTCATCATCACTTTTGGAGGTTGAGCTTTCGTCGTCACTAGATTCCCTCCTAGCTTTCAAAGCAATGGATTTGCTTTGTTTCTTTTTCCTTTGACTATTTCGGAGTCCTTCTTTATTATGACCTCGTGTACTTTCAAGTTCCCAATTAATTCGTCAAGTTGTAGAGTTGACAAATTCTTTGATTCTTCAATAGCCGTTACTTTAGCTCGCCATTTTGGATTAAGAGCCCTAAGAAATTTCCTGACAAAATTCTTACTAGAAAAAATTCTCATCAAGTGCTTTAGGACTTGTGATGATAATGTTAAACCTAGCAAAAGCATTATCAAATTATTCCTCTTCCGGAATTGTAAATTGCTCATATTGTTGCACAAGTAGATCTATTTTGTTATCCTTGACTTGACTATTACCTTGGTAAGTTATTAGTAAAGAATTCCAAATTTCTTTTGCGGTTTCACACATAAAGATCCTTTCGTATTCTTTACGTGGTAACGCATTGTAAATAACCATTTTTGATTCATTATTTTTAGAAAGTTTTCTTTTTAAATCATCATTTTGTTTTTCAAAAGGTACTATTTCATCTTTATTTATTTCAGGATTATTTTGAGTAGGTAAAAAATCACCATTAGTAATAACATGCCAAAGATCTAGATCCTTTGATTTAACATAAGTTTCGAATCGATTTTTCAAATATAAAAATCCATTACTTTCAAATAGTGGTGGTCTTTGCATAGATTGCCCTTCTAAATATTTTTTAGATTCCATACATCGTTATAAGTTTTAAAATACAATATATTTTAAATATCTTGTTAGACGTGGCTCTGGTACAAATTGTGAAAAACTAGAAGGGGGGGGGGGGGGTTGAATAGTTTTACGTCTTTTTTATTTTATTATGAAAGCTTAGTTTAGTTTTAAAACCTTGTTTACTTTTAAAACTTTGATTCGATCTTATGTGAACTCAAATCTTGAACAATATGAACAACTATATCTAAGTATGAACAATAATAATAATGTAAGATAAGTATGTGAAATCAACACATGCATAATATAAACAATTATAGCTATATACGAGAGATAAGTAAGTAAATGTTTATTTTGTAACCCTTAATTATATTTTGTATGAAAACTATACTTGATCGAAATGATCAATTATATGTATGTTACCTTTTTAGTTTGATTGTAAAAACTTTGTTTTGTGAATTAAACTTTTGTTTGATCTTTAAGTGAAATCTACACTAGCACTATATGAGCAATAATATATATACGTCTACGTCTACAAAAGTAATAACGATATAAGCAAGATAATAAGTAAGAGATGGAAAGATCTAACCACGAGACAAGAGATTTGTAGTGGTTCGGCTACAAGGACACCTTCCTTGCCCTACTCCACTCCCCGAGCACCTAACTCGAGAGTTTTCTTCACTATGTCAACAAGTTCCCTTATGGCGGAGAAAACCTTACACTCCAATTATCACACCACAACTTCGTCACACCTTTTTCACAACTTCTACACAACTACTTCACAACTTCTTCACAACTAATTCACAACTTCTTCACACCTAAGCACTACCTAATCACACAACTTCTTCTTCACACCTATACTACTTGCACACCAAAATCAATTCACAACTTCTCTACCTACACACCTTACTAGCCTAACTCCTTAAGTTTACTTCTATCTAACCAATATTCACAACTAATACACAAATGGATGAATATTATACAAGTGATGATGCACAAACAACTTGGATGTGGAGGTCACAACAAGTTGTAATACTTCTTGTCTTGAAGGATTGAAGTATTCTTCTCTTGCACTTGAAAGGTTGAAGCTTGGATCACTTGGAAACAAAAGATTATGATTATATGATCAAAGGGTTTAAGAGAATGGTATAGAAGATTTAGATCAGAAAGTTTATAGTGCAAAAGGTGAGGAAAAATGCCAGTTTTGAGCCAGTATTTATAGGGAAAAAAATACTGTTTGGGAGCGTGGCCGGTCCCCTTAATAATTAAGGGGGCCGCCTAGTATAATTAAGGGGGCCGCCTAATAAAAAAAAATTCTCTTTAGAATTTTCTGTTCTTTTGTGGGGAAGGTTTTAGCTGAAGAATCTAGCCTTTTTTTTTGTAGAAATTTGAATTCAAAATATTTATTTTGAATAAAACATTTTTTATAAATACAAAAACATTTTGTATAGGTTTGAAAATGTTTGTCCCATTTTATAAAAAATGTAAGGTTTGTAAAAATAAAAATTCCTTTAATCATAGAATGCAATAAACACTTTGTTTATTCATACCTTAAGTGATTTGGATGTTAAGTGAATATTTACCACTAAATACATGTTTACGACATAATTTTTAGCTCAATGGGTTTACGTTTTGTGATTCTCAAAACATAGAGATATCGATAAATGTTAATAATGTTTTTAGGCATTATTTATATCAACAATCTCCCCCTTTTTGATGATTACAAAACCTAAACTCATCAAGTCTAAATTAATTTTTAGACATGTATTTAGTGAGTTTATATTCACTTCTCCCCCTTTTTGTAGAATCAAAAAGGTTATGCCGACTAGCTTCATAAATGAAGTTAGACGGGATGAAAGCTCCCCCTTGATGTGTGATCCCCCTCATTCGAGGGCACCAAGGAATCGAGCAATGGTAATCTTGGCTACAAAAATATTAGAAGCACAAGCATACATAGAAAAATATGCAATATACAAATAACAAGTATAGCAAACATATATTAAGGATATATAACAATTAATTCAAAGTGATTATGTTAAAGATCCTAATTTGCCAAAGAGAGCCATTGAACTTGCTTGTAACAAAAGGTTGGTTGATATTTATTTGAAAGTAAAAATCATAAGCATATATTATGCTTAGATGTTTGATGATTGAGTGTTTGAAATGAAAATGGTTAAGTTAGGGTAAGATTATTGGATTAATGGAGGTTTATGTTTGGGTGCATGAGTGTTGGAGGGTTTGGTGGTGGAGAGTTTAGAGGAGTAGAGTTAGGAGCGGAAGAGGTTGATAGAGAGTTTGGATGTTGTTCAAGCGAGGGTTTTGGATGAGATCTACTGAGAAGATAATAAATCCAAGTAAAGTGTTCATTCAATGAAACGGTTTGTTTTTGGAGAAAGATGCAACAAGGAAAAATTTTGACATGTTTTGCAACTTGTTTCAAGTTGTGGGGTGATGAAGGAGAGCTAGAGGAAAGTTGTTCCAAGTTGCATTGAGCAAGGTGTAAGGCAAGAAGAGCACAAAGCTCATGGGCTTCCATAAGTTCTTCAATGAACTTCAAGTGTTCGGAGGAAGGTGATGATGGTGAAGTGTGATTGTTATTAGGGATTGTTGTTTTGAGATTGAGCATGCTCTTCATATGACTAATGTGGGTGAGATGAAGGTGTATTTTTGGGAACAAGGATGGATGTTTGGTTATTATGATGACGTTTGTGAAAGGGTTCATTTGAGTGAATATGAGGTTTGTATATCATGAAATATGGTTTGACCTTCATGGGTTAAGTTGTAGTGGTGATGACACACTTTGTAGAGTATAGGGAATGGTTATATGGTTGAATCTTTTTGTGATGATGACTAGGTGGAGTTATTGGTGAAGATGGAAAATGAGTATCAAGTGATGTGATTGGTGAGAGTGAAAGATCGATGTTCATGGAAGGGATTTCTTGGTAGAAGGGTGTTATAGACGGTGCATTAGGTGTACTAGGAGATGAAATTTGAGGTTGAGGTGAGTAAAGGTTATGAGGTTTGAGTGTGTAAAGGTTTTGAGGTTTGAGTGTAAGGTAGAAGGATATGAGGTTTGAGTGTGTATAGGTTTTGAGGTTTGAGTGTAAGGTAGAAGGATATGTGTGAGTAAAGGTTTTTGATATGTAATGTTGGTGAGAAGGAGAGTGAGGTGTTAGGTATGTAATGTTGAAGACATAGGAGGAATTTGGTGTTGGATGTTTGACAACATCATTTGGTTTGACGGGCTTTTAATGGAAGTTAGGCTTTCTTCTCCAAACGGGTTTCTTGGTGGTTTTGGTTTAATGGGAGAGGACATGATGAGATGAGTAGAGATTGAGAGGAATGAGAGTGTTTATAATGTAGGATTGGTGGGATTAAGGATGTATAAACTTTGATAGAAGGTTTAGGATAAAATAGGTTTGTGAATTTTGGGAAGTGTAGGATGAAATGGGCTTAAAAAGTAGAAAAAGGAAACAACACCTTTGACCATCAGATGGCCGGTCCCCTTAATTGGAGGTCGGTCCCCTTAATAATTAAGGGGGCCGCCTTATGATTTAAGGGGGCCGCCCATCTGGTGATTCCCAGATTGCCAGAAAAGGGTTTTTGGTTGTGAATTGCAGAAAGGTTGTGTTTTTGGTTTCAAACAAGTCCAACACTTTGAGGTAATTAAGCATATACTAATTATGTAGGCAATTATGTAGCCAAAGCATGTTAACCAAAGAGATTAAGTAAACAAGCAATTTCATCTAGCATGCAAACATACTCATCAAGCAAGTAAAATATAAGTGCTAGGAAATAATAAGCAGCATCAAGTAGTTCATAACTACATAACTAGGAGGATTAATCCTAATGTGTATCAATGTGCAATAAGTGGGTAGTTATGATAGCATGGATTTCTAGACTTGTTACAAACAAAGTCTTAATAGATGAACCATGGTCCTCTTGATTTGATTTAGTTCACTTATAAGTGTAATTTATATAAATATAGATGGCAAATATGAGATCACCATGCATGATTTAAAGAGACGTTTTTAGCATTATTCAACAATGTTTGAAAGTAGCTTTTCACGTAGATGTGAGAGTTATTTGAATAAAATATATTGGGTTTTACTTCAAAATATGCTAATGAAAGGTAAAGAAAATTTTCCCAATCTTTGGTTATGATCAAAACAAAATTGTGGATATTGATAGTGAAAACATGTTATTGAAAAGTGGGATAGTCATTTGAAAAACTATTTTCCAAAATGTGAGGTTTTTGCATATTTTTAGAGATATTAGATTTTTGACAACAGATATCATTAATCATAGATTTTGAAAGATATTTATCAAAGATCTCATGCTCAAGAGGATTGGTTAAGCCTATTGTCATATGCTATCCTTTTCTACATAACCTATGATCTTAAGTGAGTGAAGACGTAATTCTACATGTTTGATGCGAGGGTGTTGAATGGGGTATATCCTAACATCTATAGCTCCTTTGTTATTGCACACTTATCTAACTTAATGCCATAGTCTACGAGAGCTTGTTTCATCCATAGTTTTCTTACGCAAGGGATCTAATCCTACTTCTATATTAACGATTAATCCACTTAACTCATTTCACTTCATCACCATGAGTTTGCTATTAGTGGATATAGAAGACATCCATTTTCTATTTTGTTCGACAATGAACAATTTCATTTTATTCCTAGGAAAGTCAACTAATGATGTTTCTAGGTTATAAGTATATAAGTTATTATGTACGTATATATGTATAAGAGTTACAAACAATATATATGTATAGCCAAACATTAATCTAACTAATCATTTATCTAAGCATGCAAATTATAGCGATGAACTTAAAAGAGACTCGTACCTTTTAGTCTTCAATGGATTTTTTTCAAGCACTTCAAGTGACTATGTTGACTTATAGAAGTCATTTGTAGATGAGATTCCAACTTCTTCAAAGAATGACAACTTAGCCACTTGGTCCC
Organism: Artemisia argyi; assembly: GCA_030686995.1. Classification (NCBI taxonomy): domain Eukaryota; kingdom Viridiplantae; phylum Streptophyta; class Magnoliopsida; order Asterales; family Asteraceae; genus Artemisia; species Artemisia argyi. The sequence continues at coordinate 136,028,603 of CM060680.1, forward strand.
CATTGTCTCATTGGTCCAAAGTTGTTTGGTCCAAACATATTTAACATTTGGCTAGGATGCATATATGGTGGTAATATTCCCCAAGGATTGTAACTTGTTTGATAATTCCACATTTGATTTCTAGTGTTATTGTAATTTTGTCTATTTTGATTTCTTCTAGGTTGAGGTGTTTTAGATCTTGGATGATGATTGTTAGGTTTTCTTGGTGGTGGAGTTTTAGATCTTAATTTGGGTTTAGATGATCCTACTTCGGTTTTTAAGGATGGTTTATAAAAGGTTATTACTTCTTCATCGTTGGCAAGAGGTATTTTTCTATCATTAATAAGTATATATCTAGGATTTGATTCTAAAGGTTTTAGTTCACTAAGTTCACTTTCAAATTTAACATTTTTAGTTTCACTTGTTCAAGCTTCGGTTGAGTTAAATCCTAAACCGGTTTTAACTCCGGATGCTCTTTGAATACTTATTATTTTCCTAAGTGAGTAACTACTATTTTCAAATTTATCATGTTTATAAATCTCTTCCTTAAGTTTTTCATTTTCATTTTCAAGATCATGACATGATTTAAATTCCTCAAAAATTTTCTTATCCTTTTCTAAGTGGTGTATTTTAGCTTTCAATTCAAGTATTTCATTTTCTAGTTGAGTATTTATGCATTTTAGTGTTTTATTTTTAACCATTACTTTTTGACCTAATTTGCATAATCTATTATATTCATTATCTAGGTCTTTTTTATCTAATGATAAATTTCAGCACTAAAGAATTCGGTTTCGGAATGTACCTCTTTTGACGTCTTAGCCATAAAACACTTTTCCTACTTTGTGGTTTCTTTCTTGTCCTCATCGCTATTACTCCAAGCACCTCCAATGAACGCCTTTTGATTTTGATCTCTTGACATCATTGGACACTTTCCGATGAGATGATTTGGATCACCACATTTAAAACAGTTCCATTCATTCTTCCCATTCTTGTCATCTTTACTTCTTTGAGATACTTTCATTTCATCATACGGTTGTCTAACAAATCTTCCTCGTCTTTTAAAAAATTTCTTGAAATCTCTTACGGCCATAGCGTATTCTTCATCATCACTTTTGGAGGTTGAGCTTTCGTCGTCACTAGATTCCCTCCTAGCTTTCAAAGCAATGGATTTGCTTTGTTTCTTTTTCCTTTGACTATTTCGGAGTCCTTCTTTATTATGACATCGTGTACTTTCAAGTTCCTAATTAATTCGTCAAGTTGTAGAGTTGACAAATTCTTTGATTCTTCAATAGCCGTGACTTTAGCTCGCCATTTTGGATGAAGAGCCCTAAGAAATTTCCTGACAAAATTCTTACTAGAAAAAATTATCATCAAGTGCTTTAGGACTTGTGATGATAATGTTAAACCTAGCAAAAGCATTATCAAATTATTCCTCTTCCGGAATTGTAAATTGCTCATATTGTTGCACAAGTAGATCTATTTTGTTATCCTTGACTTGACTATTACCTTGGTGAGTTATTAGTAAAGAATTCCAAATTTCTTTTGCGGTTTCACACATAAAGATCCTTTCGTATTCTTTACGTGGTAACGCATTGTAAATAACCATTTTTGCTTCATTATTTTTAGAAAGTTTTCTTTTTAAATCATCATTTTGTTTTTCAAAAGGTACTATTTCATCTTTATTTGTTTCGGGATTATTTTGAGTAGGTAAAAAATCACCATTAGTAATAACATGCCAAAGATCTAGATCCTTTGATTTCACATAAGTTTCGAATCGATTTTTCCAATATAAAAATCCATTACTTTCAAATAGTGGTGGTCTTTGCATAGATTGCCCTTCTAAATATTTTTCAGATTTCATAGATCGTTACAAGTTTTAAAATACAATATATTTTAAAGATCTTGTTAGACGTGGCTCTGGTACCAATTATGGAAAACCAGAAGGGGGGGTTGAATAGTTTTACGTCTTTTTTATTTTATTATGAAAGTTTAGTTTACTTTTAAAACTTTGATTCGATCTTATGTGAACTCAAATCTTGAACAATATGAACAACTATATCTAAGTATAAACAATAATAATAATGTAAGCTAAGTATGTGAAATCAACACATGCATAATATAAACAATTATAGCTATATACGATAGATAAGTAAGTAAATGTTTATTTTGTAATCCTTAATCATATTTTGTATAAAAACTATACTTGATCGAAATGATCAATTATATGTATGTTACCTTTTCAGTTTGATTGTAAAAACTTTGCTTGTGAATGAAACTTTTGTTTGATCTTTAAGTGAAATCAACACTAGCACTATATGAGCAACAATATATATACGTCTACGTCTACAAAAGTAATAACGATATAAGCAAGATAATAAGTAAGAGATGGAAAGATCTAACCGGGAGACAAGAGATTTATAGTGGTTCGGCTACAAGGACACCTTCCTTGCCCTACTCCACTCCCCGAGCACCTAACTCGAGAGTTTTCTTCACTATGTCAGCAAGCTCCCTTATGGCGGAGAAAATCTTACACACCAATTATCACACCACAACTTCGTCACACCTTTTTCACAACTTCTACACAACTACTTCACAACTTCTTCACAACTTCTTCACACCTAAGCACTACCTAATCACACTACTTCTTCTTCACACCTATACTACTTGTACACCACAATCAATTCACAACTTCTCTACCTACACACCTTACTAGCCTAACTCCTTAAGTTTACTTCTATCTAACCAATATTCACAACTAATACACAAATGGATGAATACTATACAAGTGATGATGCACAAACAACTTGGATGTGGAGGTCACAACAAGTTGTAATACTTCTTGTCTTGAAGGATTGAAGTATTCTTCTCTTGCACTTGAAAGGTTGAAGCTTGGATCACTTGGAAACAAAAGCTTATGATTATATGATCAAATGGTTTTAGAGAATGGTATAGAAGATTTAGATCAGAAAGTTTATAGTGCAAAAGGTGAGGAAAAATGCCAGATTTGAGCCAGTATTTATAGGAAAAAAAATATTGTTTGGGAGCGTGGCCGGTCCCCTTAATAATTAAAGGGGCCGCCTAGTATAATTAAAGGGGCCGCCTAACAAAAATAAATCTTCAGAATTTTTTGTCCTTTTGTGGGGAGGGTTTAGCTGAAGAATCTAGCCGTTTTTTGGGTAGAAATTTGAATTCAAAATATTTATTTTGAATAAAACATTTTTTATAAATACAAAAACATTTTGTATAGGTTTGAGAATATTTGTCCCATTTTATAAAAAATGTAAGGTTTGTAAAAATTAAAATTCCTTTGATCATAGAATGCAATAAACACTTTGTTTATTCATACCTTAAGTGATTTGGATGTTAAATGAATATTTACCACTAAATACTTATTTACGACATAATTTTTAGCTCAATGGATTTACGTTTTGTGATTATCAAAATATAAAGATATCGATAAATGTTAATAATGTTTTTAGGCATTATTTATATCAACACTTTTGTTGTGGGTAAACTGAGCAGGTATACTAGTAATCCTAGTGCTCATCACTAGCAAGCAATTCAGAGGGTTTTTAAGTATTTGAAGAGAACTATGGATTATAGACTCTCATATACTGGTTATCCTTCAGTATTGGAAGGATACACTAATGCAAGTTGTATTAGTAACGCTGAAGAAAATTCGTCTACTAGTGGCTGGGTATTCCTACTTGGTGGAGGTGCAATTTCTTGGGCATCCAAGAAACAAAGTTGCATTACCAGTTCAACCATGGAATCTGAATTTGTGGCTTTAGCAGCTGCTAGCAAAGAAGCTGAATGGTTGAAAAACTTACTTCTTGAGATTCCATTGTGGCCTAAACCTATAGCACCTATTTCTATCCCGTGTGATAGTGTTGCTACATTGGCAAAGGCTTATAGCCAGATGTACAATAGGAAGTCTAGACACTTAGGTGTTAGGCATAGCATGATTCGTGAACTTATCATGAATGGGGTGGTATCTATAGAGTTTGTTAGATCTCAACTTAATTTAGCTGATCACTTGACGAAGGGTTTGGCTAGAGACTTGGTTTTGAAGTCTACTAAAGGGATGGGTTTGAGGTCTAACTTAGTCACTGAATGCTAAGACACCCAACTCTCTCTTGAGGAAACTTGGGAGCTGAGTTCAATGTGGAAAGCTGAACATTTAGTGGACTGGAGCACATGTTTTATTGTCATCCCAAGGTTGTGCTCAGAACCTGCTGGAAAAGGAAGATGAAGTCTTTATTTCTCAATTGTTATTTTTCTTTGAAAAAGTGCTAGGAAGGAGCATGAATAAAGAGGAACCACCTATGTAAATGTTGAAGTTTTGCCGCTTCAGGAAGCTTTGGCTTTTTAGGTTTACAACATTTATGTTGATACAAAAGTTGGGCGTTCCTTGTTTGGGCTCCTGTTCTCGTATCAATTAGATCTTAATGCTTGAGACTTGTGCACTAAGAAAGCAAACACCGTTAGGCTTATCGTGGGATTGTCTCCCACGATTATCCTCCGGCGTGAGAGTAAGTAATCGATTTTAGGGTTATGTTGAAGAGTTAGGGTTTTTGATCGTACCTCAATGAGAGTTGTAATATTCTTTATATAGGCACGAAATCTAGTTGATTTCGTGCTCCTTACTCTTCGGCGTATCACGCTTATCCAGTCTATTGATCCTTATCCCATAAATAGAAGATCATTATCAAGACCATAAATAACATATTTGGGTTTAGGCTTTTGTGAGCCCAAACCGTTAGCATGGTAGCCCAAATCATTATTATGATAGCCCACTCGTGATGGGCTTGGGCGTTAGTAATGTCCATTAATCGGGTTCATGACCCAAGTGTTGGCTATACGTCATCAACATAGAACCATTTGATTCTGATAATCTATGGCCACTATGAGGAATTTTAGTCCCCCTGCTGAAACAGGGAAGGGACTTGCAATATCAATACCCCATTTATAGAATGGCCATGGTGAAGTGATAGGCGTCAGCTCTTGTTGTGGTCGGTGCGGGATGGGTCTGTGGACCTGGTAGTCGCTACATTTCTTTATCATGTCTCGCGCATCGCGATGCATAGTGGGCCAATAGTATCCTAACCGCAAGGCTCGTGCTACAACGGACCGTGGTCCTGAGTGCATACTGCATGAACCAGCATGGATCTCTCGGAGTACGTAATATGCCTGAAGATGTCCAACGCATCGAAGCCATGGTTGTAGAAATGAACGTCGATATAGGATACCATCTCAAAGTTCAAACCTCTGTGCTGTGCGCCGTATCCGTCGAGCGTCCTTCTGCTCCTGGAGTAATATACCCTTACCTATGAATTCGATGATAGGGGTTATCCAAGTAGGATCCTGCTCTTCTATCACCGTGGATATCTCCATCTCTGAGATGGATTTGTTCTTCAAGGTCTCCACCAATACCTGTTTTGACAGGTGCGCAAAGCTTGTAGATGCATTTTTTCTTAGTACATCCGCTTTCCTGTTTTCTCCTTTGGGAACTTGTTTAATGGTGAACCTGTCAAAGCCCTGGATTAGGGACTTGGTCTTGTCGAGGTATTGGACCATGTTATCCTCTTTAGCCAGATAGTCACCCAACACATGATTGGCTACTAATCGGGAATCGACATTTGCTTCTAGGTTGCGTACACCCATTTGAATTGCAATGCGTAATCCAGCAAGTAGGGCTTCATATTCTACCTCATTGTTTGTGGCTATGAATTCAAAACGCAGTGCGTAAGTGAATTCCATTCCATCTGGGTTGGTGAGGATAAGGCATGCGCCTGACCCATCCACGCACGAAGATCCGTTCGTGAATAGAACCCATGGTTCTTGTAGCGCTACGTCGCTTGTTGAAGGTGGAGTGTCAGTATCTGGTTTCTCAATGATGAAGTCGGCTAATATCTGCCCTTTAATCGCAGTGCGTGGTCTATAAGAGATGTTATGCTCACTTAGTAATACACTCCATTTTTGTAGCCGCCCCGATGCGTCGGGTTTAGAGATAACTTGCTTGATAGGTTGGTCCGTGATTACTGCTATCGGGTGTGCTTGAAAGTATCTGCGCAATCTTTTAGCTGCGAATACTAAAGCCAGGACCAGCTTTTCCATTGCGGTATAGTTAATCTCTGTTTTCTTGAGTGCTTTGCTTACAAAGTATACTGGTGTTTGTACGGAGTTCCTATCTGTCAATAGCATCGCGCTGACTGCTCCATGAGTTGCAGACAAGTACATGATCAATTTTTCCCCTGGTCGGGGTGCGACTAGTGTGGGAAGCGCTGCTATATGTTGCTTAAGCTGTTGAAAAGCTTCTTCCGCCTCCGCAGTCCAACGAAAGTCTCCCTTTTTTGTACACTTCGTGAGTGTTTTAAAGAGAGGAAGTGACTTATCCGCTGATTTGGACAAGAATCGATTTAGCCCAGCTAATTTTCCATTCAAGGACTGGACTTCTTTCAATGTGCGTGGTGAGGGGAGTTGGACGACAGCCTTTGTTTTTTCTGGGCATGGCTTAATGCCATCAGGCTCTATCAAATACCGAGGAACATGCCTTCTGTAGCGCCAAAAGTGCACTTCTTGGGATTTAACTTCATGTTGATCCTACCCAATGTCGTGAATGTTTCTTCAATGTCGCGTACTAACTCCTCTTCAGTATGACTCTTTATGACAAGGTCATCAACATACACCTCCAGGTTGCGGCCCACTTGCTTTTCAAATGCATTGTCTACCAACCACTGGTAGGTGGCTCCCGCATTCTTTAGGCCGAAGGGCATTTTTGTGTAGCAGTAGACCCCCTGACTTGTGTGGAAGGCTATTTTCTCCTCGTCTTCCTTGGCCATCTGAATTTGGTGGTACCCTTTGTATGCGTCTGAGAAGCATTTAAAGGGGTATCCGCACAAAGACTCTATCTTCCAATCGATCTCTGGCAGCGGGTAGCAGTCTTATGGACATGCTTTGTTGAGATCAGTGAAATCCACGCACATCCTCCTGCTGCCATCACTCTTTTTTACCATTACTGGATTGGAGAGCCAGTCATGGTAGTAGACCTCTCGCATGATGCCTGCGTCTACCAATTTGTGTACTTCATCTAGAATGGCTTTTGCGCGTTCTGGAGCTTGGCCGCGCTTTTTCTGCCTTATTAGAGAGTATCCTTGTCGGATTTTCAGCTTGTGCTCTGTAATCGATCGTGGTACACCAGTCATGTGCTTTGGTTCCCACATAAAGATGTCTAGATTTCTTTGCAAGAGTGCGCACACGGCCGCTCTGCCTTTGTCAGACAGCGATCTCCCAATTGATATCTCCTGATCCGGGTAGTCAGGGTGGATTGCGACCTCCAGGTTTGACACTTTAGTTGTGTGTTGTTCTGGAATGCACGGGGTCTTACTCGTCACCGTGTTGCATTCTTTAGGTGACACCATGGTATTGTAGAGGGTGACAATGCCTCCTTCTACTGGGAATTTGAGCATCCCATGTGCCGTGGACGGTACCGCGCGCATAGCTGATATTCCTGGTCTTCCAATAATGCCATTATATGGCGAAGGGGATCTGATTACTATAAAGTTCATCCATGCCGTCGTAGAGTGTTGCTCATTACCAACGGCCACCAGTAATAATAATTGCCCCATGGGCCATATCTTTTCTCCTATGAAGCCAGTCAGTGACGTCGTGGCCGGAATTAGCTGACTTCGTATATCAGGTCGCAGCCTTTTGAAGCAATGTTCGTACATGATGTCTGCGGATGCTCCCTCATCAACATACACGCGGTGGATATCGTGACCCCCTGTATGTATCTCAATGGTGAGTGGTTCCACTACTGCGTTGTCCGCAGTGAGAGTGGGGAAAGAGATTTCGTTTCCATAGGAAAACTTTTGGCTGACCTTTTGCCTTGTCTTTCGCTGCCATGATTGTATCATGTAGATGGTGTCAGCCTTGTCTTTAGGTGTCTCTTTCTTTCCCCTATTCCTCTGTTTATCTTTCCCCTCCTTGATGTTCTTGACGAGGTGATCCATTTTGCCTTCTTTCACTAATTTGTCAATTAGTTGGCGCAATTGGACACACTCGTTGGTGGTGTGGCCCTTTTGTCCATGGTATTCACAGTACGCACTTCCTACGCGCCGATCTTCTGGGGTGCGCATTGGTGGAGGTTTCGGGAAGTTTGCACCTTTTGTCGCAAATATCTCCCTTGGAGTCTTCGTGAGTGGAGTGTATTTGTCGTAACCTTGTCCACTTCCCTGACTGCGGTAGTTTTTGCTGCGGTTGCTACTCTGGTCATTGGATTGTCTCCTGGGCTGTTCTTGTGACCTATAATTTGAGTACCCTTTTTTGCTGTCCGCGGCAGCTGCGTCCCCTTGGATAAAGGACCTGGTGCGCTTCATCAGTTCATCAAAGGTTTGGGGAACCTTATCGTTTAATCTTCTGATAAGTTCTGGGTTATTGATCCCATTCATGAACCCTGAAATTTTAAGTACTTCGGGGCATGCCTTGACGTGTATGCATTCATCCTTATAGCGCTCCACATAAGCGCTTGTGGATTCCCCTTGACGTTGTTTTACTCTGGCAAGTTCGACAGGGTTCTTGGCGCACTTATTTCTTTGAGTAAAGTTCAAACGGAATGCCTTTCGCAACTCTTCAAACCCGTTTATGCTTCTTCGTGGAAGCTTGCTAAACCAGGTTCGCGCATTCCCCACCAATGTGGAGTTAAACATGTGGCACCACACAGGTTGTGGCCAATTTTTGATGGTAGCAGCTGATTTCGAAAATTTTTAGGTGGTTATCAGGATTACCCGTCCCATCATATGTTTTAACATTGGCGGGCATGAGCCTTCTCTTATCTTCTGAATAATCGCTGATGCGCCGCGTGAATGCGTCGACCTTTTGGCGGCGCCAAGGAAGGGATATGTCTTCGTCCTCCTCATCGCGATGTCTTCTCTTGGACTTCTAGTGTCCTGTTTCTTTGTCCTCGTTGTCCGAGGAATCACTTGAGGAGTTGACCATTTTGCGGCGCTTACGCCGTTTTTCCTCGGAGTCCGAGCTTGTGGGGCTTTCACTTGGGGAGTGTTGTCTCCCAAGCCTATATTGAACTCTTCTACTACTAGACCTTGAAGGGCTCTCGATTGGTGAGCGTTGTCGTCCAAGTCTATCCTGAATCCTGCGGCTACCAAGTCTAGCGTGGACATTGGTACGCCTTCCATTGTCTTCATACTCCTCCGAGTACTGCGAATCAGATGCTTCACCATCTATAGCTTTCCTTCCAACTCTAGCGAACACTGGAAGTCGGCGGTTATCCTTTTCGCGCCCCTCCTTCCGATAGCGCGATGGAGATACTTTGTACTCTGGGCCGAAGTTAAGCCGGGCTTGTAGGCTCTGACTTGACCTTCTTCTTGCCTCTTCTTGCATAAGGGCAGCTAAGGTTTTGTAATTTTGAGACACAAAATTACTTAGCGCTAATTCAGGCGCGCTTTCTTCTAGCGCAAGGATATCTGTTTCCACGTTAGGTCCCCTGTCTCGATTAGGCGCGCATGGTGGCTCAGTGGTGTCCACGATGGGTGTCGTTTGGTGGGGAGTGGTGAAGATAGTATGCTGTAGAACTTCCATGATGGGGGCCGCCGTAGTGGCCTGGGTAGTCCCTGTCGGCAATTCTACCGTTGGGAGAATCATACTTGGGCCTGATTCTTGGTGACTGGGTGCACTGGTTGTTCCAGAGGCCTGCTTAGAGGTCGAATCTTGATTTTTCCTCCTCTGGGGGTCACCATGTGTTTTTTCCAACTGCGGAGTCCGCTGGTTGAGTTTCTATGCTTCGTCATTCTAGTTCTTAGTGTAGGGTCCCACAGATGGCGCCACTACAGAATAGAATTAGGCCCACACTCGGGTCATGAACCCGATTAATGGACATTACTAACGCCCAAGCCCATCACGAGTGGGCTATCATAATAATGATTTGGGCTACCATGCTAAGGGTTTGGGCTCATAAAAGCCCAAACCCAAATGTTATTTATGGTCTTGATAATGATCTTCTATTTATGGGATAATGATCAGTAGACCGGATAAGCGTGATACGCCGAAGAGTAAGGAGATCAACTAGATTTCGTGCCTATATAAAGAATATTACGACTCTCATTGAGGTACGATCTAAAACCCTAACTCTTCAACATAACCCTAAAACCGATTACTTACTCTCACGCCGGAGGATAATCGTGGGAGAAAATCCCACGATAAGCCTAACGGTGTTGTTTGCTTTCTTAGTGCGCAGGTCTCAAGCATTAAGATCTAATTGATACGAGAACAGGAGCCCAAACAAGGAACGCCCAACTTTTGTATCAACAATTTATGAATTGGATATGGACACATGGCTTGTATAGTGTCAAGTTTATTTAAGTGTTTGAAAATGTATGTGTATTTTATCTTCAGGTATTCAAATGGGTTGAAGGGTTCAATTCTTAGAACACCCTGATTCTCGAATATTTGAACGTGTAATGTACTGAGATGAGAATTCAATCTTCAAGATATTTTCATTTATGCATATATTTTGTTTTGTGTTTATTTTTCATGCAAAGGAAGTGAACTAAATTTGGGGAGGATTGTTGAAAAATTTAGTGCACTTGAGGGATTAATTCACACCTGGTAATGGGTTTGGAGTTACGGAGTGTACACCCATTTGGTCACTGAATCCCCTGGCTCAATAGTGATTATGCTAGTGTGAATATGTTTCTGCTGATCTGATTCTGCTACTAGTATTGATTCTGCTGTTAGTATAAATCTGTTGTTGGTGGATTATGCTGACAGTGGATTCTGCTGTTAGTGGATTCTGCTGATAATGTGATTCTGCTGCTGGCATCAGTTTATTCTGCTGCTCGTTTTTAACCACTGATTCCTACTATTATGGAAAGTATTATGATATAATTAATGGGCCGTTAATTATACATAATTCTATGGGCTAGGGTTTGAGTATTCTCTATTATAAATAGAGGTCATAATACATCTGCATGGATATACAATACAACACAAACCCTAAACACTTGAATACGTTTTTGTTCTTCATTTGTGCCTAAAACAAGAACATCACTTGGTCTTATCCCATAGAGATATTCGTGTAACCCAGGCATAGGCCGAATAGTTTCTATTGGAAAGTGATAACACGATTTCAAGTGAATATCCGGTGCTATTGATTTATCTTAATCTCGATCTGGGAACACTTACAAACACTAAATAACCAACAAAATGTACTGCTGAAATTTGCTGAAAACCTTTCATATAAATTTCCTGTGAATGTCCCAAGACAAGTTTTTCTTGGTTCTGTTGAATTTTCGCTTTTCACTGAACATAACTTGTTTGTGAATGTACCTTCTAATGGCGAGCCGAGACTTATAAGTTGCTAGGTGCATTTCATTAAAAACTAAACAAGGTTTGCATCACTTGTTAAATATTTGACGTTAGATTGTATCACATCTTGCCATATTTTCATAGTTTAGATTAGTATTCGTTCCATTTGACAAAACCATGTTAAGAAAAAAATTTATATGGAAGTGTAATAAGTATGAATGATACATTTTCTATAACTGAGATAACGTGAAAACTTATTGGATTACTGTGTTTAGCTTAATGAACATCTCTATTAGATGTTTGCATATACCATCTTCCTGTTTCTTGTTACTTAAACTGCGAGTTATTTCATAGTTCATTATTGGGTAAATTGGGGTCTTTACGAGGCATGCTAGGTTGGGTGTACATGCCACACTGTCCCTTTGGTAGTTGAACTCCACGTAGCATACGAATGTATCCCTGCTCTCCCCATTTTGGTCCCCATGAGTTTTTCACGATCCAGTACTTCAGTCCCTCAGGAGTCTCATCATATCCCACGACTGTCATAGCGTGCATCGTTCGTGTTCCACATTGTCCGGTAAAAACTTCCTTTAAGAAACATGTACAATTAGGAATTAATGAATGCTTGAAGCAAATGTGTTTTTAGAAAAAAGAAAATGAGGTATTAATTTAGGATCTTTTGGTCTTACCGATGAATAGAACATGTAATCACGACTATTGGGATCCATGGAAATAGTAACAGGTTGGTGTGCAACTGCTTTCAACATTGCGTCTTCATTCCGACGAGGAAGAGACTCTCGTCCATCAAGCGTTACAGAGTGATGTCCGAACTGGCATTCAAAAGAAAAATTAAAAAATAAAATATTCGTTACCTAAGTATATAACAAGCATATATAGGTTGTTAGCTTCAATACGTAGACTAGTTTTAATAATACACGTTTTAGTTGTACGTACCTTTGCTGTACAACATTGTTCTCTTTTACCGACGTAAGGATAGCTCTCCTGTGTCGCTAGACCTCCATGCTCATGAATGAATTTGAAGGCTTCAGCATGCGACCCTCCAAAACATCCCATGTTCATCCCTTTAGAATCACAATCAATTAGTTGTTGTTCTGACAGTGTTAGTAGTTGCCCTGTTCTAATCGCGTTTATTCCTTCCACTGCAGCCACTGCCGCAAATGCCCAACAACTTCCTGTAATATAAGCTAAAACCTTTAGTTCAAGTTTGAATCGTTGGGCCCCTAATAAGAGTAGGATTTTATGACTATCTTATTCATAAGATATAAATACAATACTATATTTTGACAACAATAATCTGCAAGCAATTTATAATGTGAATCAAATGGTTTTATGCACTTAAATATAGTTTTAATGATGTTCACTAAAACACATGAGAGTCATTTCTTTTGTAGTCTAATCTCTTAGCTGGCCAGCTTAAATGAATCAAAATTGTTTATGTAACCTCTATTTCATCAAGAAAAAATGGATTCATCAATGTGCTTAACACCTTTCTACAAGGAAGAGATTCATCGATGGTAGAAAGCCGAGATCAATATGAAACCATTGATCCTTCTCGTATGTAGAACATCCTGATCTTTTATTATTTTCTGAACAATTAGTGTTCTTTAGAAAAGGTGTGTCTAGGATATCAGCTACTAGGAAAATTATTTTTTAGTACATCATGCCTTTCTTCTTTGTGGTTATTTAAAAGTTATGCATCTGTTTGTAATGATTTGAAAATTGCACTAGCCGTCCCCAAGATCAAGGTTTCTTGGTACTTTTGTCCATGCACCAAGTTCAATAGGGTGCGATTCTGTCATGGAAGTCGGTTAGGGATTATTTTGTCTGGAATTCAATCATGCCTCGACTTGGTTGAGGATTTCGGTTTAAGATTGATGGTGATCTTATTGTTTTTTGCTTTTATTGCTATTTAGGGTTTCGCTACTGTTGTTTTATTGGTTATGGAGAAAGTGGGTGTTGAGTCGGTTGATGTTATTGAAGAATCGTTAGCTACTGTTGATTTGTCGAAGGTGACTATGAGGAAACATAAGAAGTCTAAGGATGTTACAGGTGTCATAGATCCTTCTACATTTTATTCGTTTGCTGGAAAAGCTGGTGCTGCTACATCAGCTAAGAGTAACCATGACTTCATTGAAGATCTATTTGGTGTCTCACTTAAAACACCTAAGGATATTGATGACTTCACTAAAGACTTGGATAATGGTCAATATCCAAAGTGGGTTGAATTGGATCGTGATGTTCGTGTCAAGACTACGAATGCTATTGATGGTTTGTGGGAGTCTTTTATGGATGTTGTGAATGATAAATCTAATAGCTCTCCATCTGCTGCTCCTGTATGTGAAGGTGTAAACATATCTATTCCTCGCAAAGTGGTTGAAAAGGTTAGTTCTCGACTTGAACATACTTTATATGGCTATTTTATGGGTAAAAGGATGGCGTATCCAGTTGTTGAATACTTTGCTAAGACTAACTGGGCAAAACATGGGCTGAAAAAGATTATGATGAATTCCGAAGGCTTCTTCTTTTTCAAGTTTGATACTTTGGTTGGGTTAGAAGCTGTGTTGGAAGGAGGTCCTTGGATGATACGTAATTCTCCAATCATTCTTAAGAAATGGTCTGTGGACACTAGATTGCGTAAGGAAGAATTGACCAGCATTCCGGTTTGGGTTAAATTGCATGATGTTCCTCTTCAAGTCTTTGAAGAGGAGGGTATCAATTTGATTGCTTCTTTTATTGGTAGACCTGTTTTGTTTGACTCTTACACAACCTCTATGTGCAAGGATTCGTGGGGTAGAAGTAGTTTTGCTAGATGTCTTATTGAGGTCAATTCTGGTGTTGATCTTGTGGAGGTGGTTACCATTGGATTTCCTTCTCTTGTTGGGGAGGATTTTACCAAAGAGACTATCCGTGTTGAATATGAATGGAGGCCTCTCAGATGTGACATATGCAAAATCTTTGGTCATGCTCATGATCACTGTCCAAAAAAGGTGGTGAGTACTCCTGTTGTGTCTACATCACATGTTGTTACTCCCACTGTGGTGTCGAATAATGATGGTTTCCATATATAATGACATAGTTACTCCTAAAAAGACAAAGTTACGACGATTTGGATAACATGCTAGAACTGAATGATAAAGATTAATCATACATAGTTGTATTGAAACACCTCGAACTAGCGAGTAGCTAGAAAATGAAAACGAGAAGCATCACATGGGCAGGGGACAAGCTAATACAGGAATAAGAAACTAAAGATCCCAATGAAGTTTAAACCTTTTACATTTACTACTCAGACAACATTAAGAAAGCTTTGGATCTTAAAAAGAATGTTGTTAATAATGTAGAGCTGAAGACCGACATTGCGCAGTTAACCAGATCGAGGTGAAAACAACCTGTTCAATAACATTGCATGTATCAAGAAGCGGAATCTACTTTTTATCTGAACTGTCAACAAAATGACTTATACCTTAATCAGATAAAGAAAAAACCCATCATAAGATGATAAGAATTGTCATGTCATATCATGCAACATGACCAAGTGCATCGGCTCAAAGCAGAGACGGAGACAGTGGGGGAGCCAGGGGGTGCTCGGCCCCCTCCAACACGCCCAATCGCTTTGCTATTTACCTTATAAAATTTAAGCATATGACGCAACTATAGGCAAATGACCCCCCCCCCCCCCCCCCCCCAACCTTTAGTTAAATTACTTTGTTAGCTTGAGAAAAAAATTTCGGCCCCCCTTATTCTTAATTTCTGGCTCCGTCCCTGGCTCAAAGGATGGTCTAGGGATTCTAGTCTTCTTCGCATAGAAGAGAATGCAAGTGAATGCACCTGTTTGTTCAAGTTAAGCCTAGTTGCAAGCGTGTCACAGTCCGCCCTCCAATTAAGGTGTTCAACTTTTCTGGAATCAAATAGTTCTACCTTGATTCGTCCCTCAGGAGAGACAAAAGTTTCTTTACCAATATGCATCAGAAAGATTTAACCAAGAATTTCCCAGATTCCCAAGAGACCGACTACAGCTATTTACAACACAATTCAGATACATGCAAATCCCAAATATGCCTCCGCTAGTTCTAGTCCCATGATGAGTGAGGAGTCCCCTATGCGAGTCAATAATCAATATTGGATTTGCAATCGCTCTTGTGACACTAATCCAACTTAATTATTAACCTGGTTTTATAACCATTGGCCAAAAATTATGCATCATATCTTCATTGATTGTTTTGCTCTTGTTATTTAGATTTTTGTAGTTGGAAACTCAATATGCTTCGAGCCTTCGGCCCAAGAAAAGTTTGATTATTACACTCAAAATTCATCACCTAGTCAAACTGTAAATGACACAGGTCGAGCCATTTTGTATCATCGTATGGTTCAAGTCCATATAGTTGTTATTCTGCTAATGAGTGTAACAACACAATTGCTAATTGCACAAGCATACTTTTAATCAGTAGTTACAAAATACATTACCCGACATTTTAGAAGGTGAAAAAACTCATCATGAATTACAATCAAAAGTATTTTTATATCACACTTTCATGTTAACCTTCCTTACACATGTATAGTTTATAATCACTATATATTTATAATTGCAAGCATTTCATATAGATTTTGAATCAACATAGTCTAGTTTTAAGCACCATATTGATTATTGTGACTTGTGAGCCATAATTCAAGAAATGAATTCGATTCAAAACCAGTATATTTATAAGTTTCTAGTATACAACCAAAAGATGACAATTCATAATAATGCATAACCTGTAATCCAAGACTAAAGATGAAGTAAACCCATTTAATCCAGTTTCAGTCGGCCTGATGTCCCAATAGCGCGATAGATGAAACAAAACAGGATTTTACTATCAAAGGAAACAAAATTAAGGCACATTACAACATGCTTTGACCGACCCTAGTTGATCAGAGAATAAGAGACCAAAATTTGAGCTGCTCTAACTAAACCTCTTCTAGTATCATCTTGGTAACGATAAGGTGTTTAGGAACCGTATATATGTCTGTGAACAGGTTGCGCATCAAAGGTCTTAACCACTTGCAACCATGGTTTGTCTATAACCAAAACAGAACCTTTTGAAAGATGGCCAACATATAAAGCAGGTTCTCTGAACGCACAAAATTCAAAATTCTTCCTAGCAGCGTTTTTACTTTCATAATCATGCCCCATCAACTTACGTTTTAATTTCCCACTCATTTGTGTGTATATCTTCTCTAATGCTAAATCATGACTATTCACTTTATCTTGATCTTCATCTCGAGCAATCGGCATTCCAAAGTCAATATAGCACATTGCCCTAATAAGATATAACAGATAAAAATCAGCATGAGTAAATGCTTCAAATGCCTAACTACATAAGATTAGCCTTAAATGCAATTATTTATTACTCCGTATATAACTTGTACTACATGTTTAATAAGTACACAAAAAAGGGTTTCTCGATGCGCATTTTAAAGGTATATGCTGAGCATAGGTCTAAAACCAACCCGACCCGAACCGACAAAACCGAAAAAACGAAAATCGTTAAAAAACTAAACCGAAACCGAACCGAATATGGTCGGTTCAGTTTTGTGTCGGGTCCGTCTGTTCGGTTTGGTTTAGGTGTATTTATGTGTGTTTTTGTAGATTTTGGGTTGAACCGAACCAACCCAAAACTGAAAATCGTGGAAAACCTAAACCGAAGCCGACGGGCTGTCGGGTCAGGTCGGGTTAGTTTTTGTCAGTTCGGTTCGGTTTTGAACCTTCCATGGTCAGCCCTATAAGTGACTATAGAAACGGAGAACTTGCGTCTGTTGCAATGAAAGTGGGTCGTGATTTAATCAGATAATGAGTCTATTGAATATTTGACAAATCCTTACGAATATTATTCCAAAACTAATATATATATATATAACAGCCATGAATGACTTGTTAAAAAAAGAATTTGTGTTCAGTGACTGTAGTAGAGTGTCTCACACTTGGTTAAATAGTTTAATTTACCCTGAATTTTGACCCCCAGGTAATAAGCAGACTTTGTTTCAGAAACTGTCAAGTGTAATTTTTGACAAAGATCAGGTGCTGAACATATTCACACTTCAAAACTTCTAGAAAAAGGATTTTTACAATTAAGTAGCAATATACCTGGCACTGTAAATGATGACGGCTGATGATTTTGAAGATGGAGGAAACGTAAGCCCAATAACCTCTCCTGGAAAGTCCTGATATCTTCGTGGCAAGATAAAAGAGTTCTGTGTAGACCATTCTCCTAATTTCTTTGCATCCACATCAAATACATAAACTTGATTTGAAGAAGTAGAGATAATCAGCACATTGCTATTTCGAGGAGAAAATCCTGCTGCCGTAACCGAGGCACCGTCCAATCTTGATATAAACCAGTGTTGCCTAAATACACAGAGAAATTGTTTAATGCACATATAGAAAACCATTTCAAAGTGCTAAAATAATCTTACTATCGATATTAGTACATGAGAAAAAGTTATAGTAACAAACACCAAAGGGGTGTTTTGCATTTCATTTTGAAAGTGATTATCGGATTGTCTTGTTTCAAGTCACATATAATCAGACTCTAGAACTCTAGAATTTAGGTATAACTGAACTGATTTTGAATCTCTATATATATGGGTGAAATAATCAGTTTGAATTGCCTTGATTCACCAAAAATGAGCCTGATTATCTGATTACGTAGAGATAATCATCAACTTTGAATCCCTCAATGCACACTTTGAATAATCATCGATAGCTACACAAACTAACTGATTGTCTTGGTAATTATTATTGCAACTTCAACAATAAAAGCACATCTAAACACCCTCTAGCAGTTCGTTCACTTCGTTGTGTTATATTTACTCTGGATCATTCAAATTATATATCAATACGCAAACTTTGAATCATTGATAGCTACAAAAACTAGCTGATTGGCTTAGTCCATTATTAGGCATAATTTCATATATATCCTACCCTGGATGAATAATTACATATATATCCTTTGTACCAGTTTTTGATGCATAAAGTACAATGCTTTTAATGCATCAAAAGGAAATATATGTAATTTTTGAAATAGGCAAGGATATATATGTAAAAGCACAACTTCAACAATAAAAGCACATCTACACACCCTCTAGCAGTTCGTTGCATTATATTTACTCTGGATCATTCAAATTATATATCAATATGGAAACTAATAATAACTCCTCACCTTTGTGTCTCTAGATTAAATATATACACATCTCCAAAGCAATTGACAGCAGCTAACCACTGACCATCAGGACTAGTAAACATTTTTGTTATCGGAGACTGAGTTGGCGGTAATTCTTCATCACTCTCCTTTCGACATGGGGTGAATCTATGTGTCAATTCCATGCTCCCTACATCTACAACCTGAAACAATATACAGAGTGCCATATTTATATGTGTCATGCATATTTTTACATATAAAGTTTTTAGGAGATAGTGATTGCTTACGTATATCATTCTGTCATGTCCAGATATCATTAACCGAGAAGAATCAGAGGTGAAAATCATGGAATGTGCAAAAGGTAATGGTTCCGGAAGTTTCTTTTTACTTATGGACCACACGCCTTTCCCAGTTCCGTTATTTTTCAACTCAAAAAGGCAAGGCTTCATATTGTCTGAATAAGCAAAAAACCTTCCAGAAGGTGAAATAGAGCTGCAAATGATCTTCCTCATACCCTTGGTCTTAACTCGAGCCACCATATCAGTAGTTGAAACACCCCCAGGAACATCTCTTTTCACATTGACTGTACAAATATCTAACCAATGCGAAGACTGGACCATAAGGAGATAAGTAAACTTATCAGCAGTACTGCAAACCAATTGAATAGGTGGTCTTTGTGGTGCAGGGCATATATCATGTGGAGCAAATTTGGTAAATTCATTAGCTGAATACGCAAAAAGCTTAGTATCATCACCAGCTGATATAAGCATGGGAATGCCAGTATGAGCCCATTTATTGTAACTGAAGTCTATAGATTTGTCCCTCTTACGAGCTCTTTTTACTTTTTCTTCAGGTAAGAAATCTGTTGCAATTTGTAAAACAAGTGTAGTAGGCATAAGAATAGTGAAAAATGGTGACAATTGGACACTATTACATTAGATATACGGTCACAAAAGCATACCTTCAAAACTTATGGGTACCGCAACTGTCAAGGCTCTTACATCATGTGTATGGGCTCTTACATAGCCAACATAGGTCCACTTTTTAATCGGTTTGGAAGATGTTCCATCAACAGCATTTGCAGAACGCTTGTATAATATAACCTGAAAACATACTTTAATGGCTTAGAATATCCTACGACAATCATGGGCACGCTCTATGGTGATAGAAAATACAGAAGTTAATGAAATTTTGTACCTGACCATCAGAGCCAGCAGAGAAAACCCTGGTATGACTAGGACTGGCTGCTAAAGCATTGACATCACCCTTGTGATAAGAATGCGCTTGCAAGAGTGTTCCATGTAAACTGTCCCAAAATTGGACACTGCCACTACTGTCTGCACTCACGAGAGTACCACACCTGAAAAAATAAATGTGAAAAACTAGAATTAACTAAACCATAGCCTTCATTAGTAATATGGGGTACACATACACATGAAAATATCCCCCATATACCTCAGTGCAAGTAAAGACCATATGCAAAGTTCAGAGCCACCACCTAAACCTCCAAGACCGACAGTTATTCTGTATACTTCATGAGACGTTTTAGCATCCCAGCATCTTATGAACCTATGATTATCATTAAAAATAATTAAAAGTTATATTTTTAACAAGTAATAATAATCGGGCATCTAAATTAGATAAACATCATATCTACATAGAAGTAGTAAAAAACTGCTTAACACTTGTAATAAAGAACACAGCAGAGGCAAAATAGCAAATGTTGAATATAAGTATATACCCGTCACTACTTCCTGAATATATTCGTTTTGCATCTGGACTCCAAGTTACACTTAATACACGCCCTGTCCATAAATGATAAAAAGTTAAAGTAAATGATAAACCAATCAAATAAAGTAATTAGAGAACAGAACACGAGGCGTTATCTCACCACCAACCCTTGGTAGCGATTTATGGTAATTGAACTGATCAGAGTCTGTGATATTATATATTCGCACGCAACCGTCATCACAAGCAATCGCTATATTTGCATTCTCGCTAAGTGGCTCTTCATATAGCTCGAGTGAATTAGCTTCACCCTCACTGTCACTAGTCACATCACCATCATCGATAGTCTGATCAGTTGCATGTCCATTCTCTAACAGAACCAAACCTCGTTTTGGATCAAGCCTACTCATAGGATGAGCAGCCATCTGCCAGATTGATACACCAATAGGATCTACCACAACCTGCATACAAAATTAACTAAAAAAATAAGCCTTCAAGACAGTAAAGAGTTGTCAAGTAATAAAGCCCAAATACGATAAAAAAGTGCATCTGTATAGCACTGTATCTTGATACAAACTCACTAACAACCACAATAATGATCCATGACCGCTTTGAATTTAGCCATATTACATATGATTATTAACATAAAGACATTATTTTTTTATTTACAACAAAAAAGAAGCTCGTGTAGCTTATTCTGCAAAAACAAGCAGTTCCGAAAAAGCAGGTGAAATTGATTGTTATTTTGGTATGAAGACAAATATATGGCATATGTATGTGTGTTTTCTATCTCACAAACACACACACATACATATGCTATATATTGTGCTCAAAATGCTCGGGTACGGGTGTGACTATCTACATCCAACCTTTCCATACCCTGCTCCGGCAGGATTAAGTAGTGTTGTTTTAAGATCTTTTGTGAAGAAGAAAAAACGTGTGTAATATGGCTCTTTTGATGATACCCTTATGCATAGTCATAATTGCAAATACTAAGAAATCCTAAGGGTGTGTTTAGTTGAAAGAAACCACCCTTGTTTTCTACAAAATGTTTTAAACAAAACAAGGAAAGCAGAGATTGAGTTCACATCAAACATTTCCCAACACATTCTCTACAAAACATAAAACATGCATTTCCCAATTTAACAAGGGAAACTACAAAACAAATAGGGTGCTTTTAGTTGGAGAAAAAATTCTCTTGTTTTTCTATCTCTAGTTTTGTAAAAATTTGGAAGGGAAATTTATCTCCACAAAACACTTGAAAATATAGAAAACACGTTTAGTTGAGGTTTGTATTTTCTATTTTGAAGAAGGGAGGGGGGGTTGTGGATTACAAAGGAAAACAACTAAAATTTGTTTTGTAATTTTCCATTGTTAGGTTACGAAATAGGAGATTTTGTGTTTTGCAAAACATTTTGTACTAAACGCACCCATATTTTTTGTGTTTTCCTTGTAACTCCCTTCTTTTCTTCAAAATAAAAAAGAGTGTCACATGAACACATTTTCTACGTTTTGTGAAAAATTAAATCCCCTCTGTTTTTTACAAAATATAAACTAGAAAATTAAGAAATTTTTCTCCAACTAAACGCACCATAACACTCTACTACGCATTTTCATGGTATTTTCCACTATGTTAAAATCAACAAAATGTAATCACTAACCACTTGTTAAACATCACATTTAATATCTAAAGAATAAAAAATGAACAAACCTTTTGAGTCAAATTAAACAAGTCCCACTCAGACACCGAGCCATCAATACTCGAAGAAAACAATCTCCCGGAACCCGAACCACACCACACCAGAGACGAAACTCTCAAATTTGGATCACCTTGTATCGTCTACATAAGAAATGAATCCAAATAATTATTAAAATATATAAACAACAAGATGATGTTTATAAAAAATATATAAATATTTACCAATTGACAGTGCCAACCAACGGCACCAGGGGAAACAAGCCATATCTCGAGAGAACCATCTTCTCTCGCGGCAGCGACCTGAGAGTCGTCAAGACTAGTGGCTAGTGCGACTATTGGCGACGGGTTCCATTCGATGGAGCTGCTGCTACATTTGTAGAACTCCAGCATCTCGTCCGCCGTTTTTTTCTTCTCGAACCCTAGTATGTTTTGTTGTACTATGAAAATAAAGGGTTATACTGCTTTGTGTGTTGGTGCAAATAAAGGGTTTCGTATTATGGAAGTGGTTATGTTTCGTCCTTTGTGTTTTCGAATTTACTGTTGGAGCACTTAACTATGAGTAATATTGAAGTTTTGGTCTTTGGAAATGGATATTAAGGGTATGTTTGGCATGGAAGTGTGAAGCTTTTTAGAGCGGTTTTGAATTTTAGTAGTCGTTTGTCAAAAGAGTAATGAGTTTTGGCTAATTTTTAGGAAAGCAAAATTTTCAATGCTTCTTTAAAAAGCATTGAGCGGTGAGCTGTGTCTACTGCTCACAACTCACAGCTCCAGCTACTGCTCACTTCTACTTTTAACAAATACACCCATAAAGTATCGGGTATCAACTAAGTTTAAAAATTAACTTTCTATGTATTGCTCACTGGTTATGTGATTAACAAGTTTTGAATGTTTGTAATATCTTATGAGACATTTTATGGCTCACCTATCAAAACGTAAATTGGAAAAAGTTTGTAGTGCAACCATTTAAGCAAGGTTTGTGAAGAAAAATTATGAATCGGTTGTTAACAATAGTTAGCCATCAGAAGGATGTGCCAATGGTTGGTGATGTTTTGTTGTGCACATTTTTAGTAGTAGTATTCAATATTTTATTGTTAACTATGGTTTATTATGCACAAAATATGTTAATTTATTGTTGATTTAAGTTGTGTACGATGATCTAAAACTCGAGAGGTCGAATGAACCAAGAACTGATTTGGATACCGGGCTTGATCTGATTAGTTTTGCTTTTTTAATAAGTGGAGTTGTCGGTTTTATGTTGACCCGGGTCAACCCAATTTGGTAAACATGTCCGAGTCTTGCTTTTTAAAAATAAAAGAGTAAAGTCAAAATATATAGATGTGGTTTGCCACTTGTAACACCATACATCCCTGGTCGATAAGTTGGTACACTTACATCCCTTCGTTAGTAAAGTCAGCCACCATACATCCCTCTGTTAGTAATGAGGACTAACGGTACAAATTATTTCTCCGTAATCTTCTAGTCGAGAGAAAATATTTGCATCGTTAGTCCTCAAGACTAATGGTACAATTTGTTTTTTTGAAATAAACTAAAAAAGGGGCAAGCAAAAAAGTGGAGAAAGTGATATGGGGCCAAAGAAATGGAAATGCTTTCATCTTCCATGTTTGCTACGCTAAGAAAAAAAGTTGAGAAACTGATATAATTATCGAGAATTGGTTCTAATTTCCACTTCATTTGATTGGAAATGGGTTTTTAATTGATGTAAAAAGATAATGGTAAGTATTTTTTCGAAGAAAATGCAACGAATGCAAGTTCTCGGATCATTCTCCCAACGAAGGTTTGATGCGATTTGTCGATTCGGTAACGTGTAAATGTGAAGTGAATGTGATAAAAAGGTGAATTTGTGGGTTTTTAAACTACTAATGATAAAATAATAAATAAACAAGTAAATAAAATACACAAAGTGAAAATGTAAATTAAAACGTAAATTACGTAAATCCCGGGCTAATCCCGAAATTTCTAAGGCAACTACTTAAAATAAAAGGGCTACGGGTGCAAATTAAATTTTCAAAAATCCTAAATGTAATTAAAAACTTTTTGGAAAATTAAAATTATTTTTTATGGTTTTTCTTTAATTAAAATTAATTAAAAACTATTTTTTGTATTTTTTTAATGATTTAAAAAGTAAATAAATATGAAAAATAACTTAAAAAATACAAATTAAATTTGGAAAAATCTAAAGTAACTTAAAACTAATTTTGAAACAGAAAAGATATTTTTTTTGGCTTTTTCTTTAATTATTATGAATTAAAAACTATTTTTATAATAATTTAATTATACTAAAAATGCAATTAAATATGAGATTAACCTTAAAAATGCAATTTTAATTTTTAAAATTCTAAAATAACTAATAACTATTTTTAAAACAGAAAACTATTTTTTTGGATTTTTATGTAATTTTTATGAATTAAAAATGATAAAAAATTATTTAAAAAGTATTAAAAACTAATTTTAATTATTAAAAGTACCAAATAAGCTAGGAAAAATATGAAATTTTTATGGAAATTATAAAATAATAAACTAAGCCTAGGAAAATTAAAATTACTTAATTTGGAAACCCTAATAAGCTATTTGGGCATATAAGCAGTTTGGATAAGAGCTTATTTATAAGCTATCCTTGACCAATAAGCACAAATCTCTTAAGACAGGTATAATACACTAAAAGAAACTTAACTCAACCGAAATAAGCCAAATAAGCACACATGAAAACCTAGATAAGCAAATAGCAGTTTGAATAAGCACTAGGAATAAGCATTTTAGTGCCAAAATTATCAATAAGCTCAAGAACAGTTAACCACACTTATGTAAGCTCGATGCAACTTATAATGACCAGAAAAGCACAAAAAATAAGCTAAATAAGCACCTAACAGTTTCAATGCAAAGACAGAAAATGAGGTTGAGCAACCCAACTTTGCAGCTTAATAAAAAGCACTAGATAAGCTAATTGATGCAATTAAAAGACAGATATGGAAACCTTGAACTATAAACTATCTAAAAATGGCAAAAGCCCTAATTCCTAAAGCCAATTGATCCCCTAAAATAAGCCTAGATCAGCACCTATCCAAACAGATTTTGTGGAGGCTTTGACTTTTAAGATGCACCTGAACTTTAACCAAATCTGATTTTTATTGCCTAAATCTGTTACTAGGTT
Organism: Artemisia argyi; assembly: GCA_030686995.1. NCBI lineage: Eukaryota > Viridiplantae > Streptophyta > Magnoliopsida > Asterales > Asteraceae > Artemisia > Artemisia argyi. Next base: position 136,053,696 of record CM060680.1, read on the forward strand.
TATGTTAATTATGTTTAAACACTAAAATGGCAAACACAAACACAAAAGGCAGCTATTCAAACAAAATCAGATGACAGATAGCAATTATAGCGGGCATCAATGAGGTACTTAGTGAATTTTGACTTTTAACTTTTAACCTACTGTTTTTATGCTTGATTTAACTTACACTACTCCTAAGTAGACTACTTGTGCAGAAATAACAATAACACAACAACAACAACCCACAGATTACACTTGTTCCAAACAGTCCTTTACATAAGCAGTTTCATTAACTTGTACAGGTTTAGGCCTAAATTCACCAATTCAATGCTCATCGCAGCAATCTTAACTATAATTAATGCTAAGTGAATAATAAAAACCAGCAATCAAGTACAAACACTCACTTAAGCATATTGAGCAGTAACTAGGCAGTAGGTATGTAAAGCTATACTAGAACATTCAAACACACCAAATAGACATAAATTTAGCTACTAACCACCAAATTAAACAACCACAAGCAAATTCTAACTAAATGACATATTCTAAAATAATAAAGTGCAATAAAGGAACTAAAAATTAAAGGAAAACTCACTTGGTGCACCCTAGCTAAACAAGGGTCTCATTTCAACCAAGCCTATCTTTAATAGCCTTCAAACCAACACCACAGGACTCCAAAACCACAGATCAAAACACCTTTCTTCAAAGGATTCTAAGCAATTGACTTTTGTTGACCAAGATGGATATTTGAGCTTTTGATTTATTTAATGCTACTAACTTCCTCAAAAAGGCTAGATAAGCTAGTATGAGGTGCAATAAACTAGAAAAGGCTTGGATGCAAGCTGTGTTTAGGAAAAATAGAACATGTTTTTGGATTTATTTTTTTATTTTTTATTTTTTTGTGATTTTTATAAAAGTTTGATAAAGGACAAAGAAGAAAACTTGTTAAAGCTATATAAATGAGTAAAGGCGATTATTAAAGTAGTAAATAAGCTAGGTTAAGAAGATTTAAGCTAAAACATAAATTTAATAATTACACTAAAGCATGAAATTAAAACATAAAACTAAAAACTTTTATTAATAAACTGCAATTACATCAAAACTAGACTAAGAATACATTTCTAAAAGCAATTTGACATCATTTAGTTACTAAAATCCTACACTCCAAACGTTTACAAGAGGGGGGTTTATATAGGAGTAGTGGACTAGGGTTTTGCTCAGTGGAAGCTCCCAGAAGCTCCAATCTTGGCCATTCATTCTTCTTCTTATCCTTATGTCGTCATCTCCTCATCTTTCAGCCGTTGGATTGAGCCTTATCCATTTTCCACGTCCCTTCAACCAATCACTGAGCTTGAAAGAGCCATGTAAGCTGGGATGATGTCGACACTCTGACAGGTGTCAGAGGCTTCTAGAATGATGGTAACCTCGTACTAAGAATCTGGTGAAAATGAGGTGGAAGTAGGGTAACTAGTGAAAGGGAAGAACAATAACTGAGGCACGCTTTTCATTTTTTTTTATTGTTATTTTGTTTTTACAGGTTTGGGTCGGGTATGTGTGGGTTACGGGTTATTTAATTGGGGGATTGGGCTGGTGTATTTGTTTTGGGCTTGGTTGGGTTAAGTAAAGGGGTTTATGGATTGTTGGGTTTAGTATGTTGGTTAAATGGATCCGGTAGCAAAGTAATCATAGGTATCATTAGTGTAATTTCTGAATTTATAAGGACCAATGTTGTCAATTCTCTAATAATAACATCCAAGGACCATTAGTGACATTCTTTGATTGTTGAGGGGCCACTGTTGTCACATCTTCAAAATATCTTCAAAAGGTCCAAAAATGACAAGTCTTGAAACTTGGAGGGCCAAATATGTAATTTTCTCAAACTTCTTCAAGGGGCCACTTTAGCAATTTTTGAAACTCTGAGGACTCATATGAGCTTTGACTTTGACCACTAGCTTCCCCGGCCTCGGCTTTTGACTCTTTTCCAATTCTCGTGCTCGTTTTGTCATTTTCTCGTGATTTTTCATCATTTTCTTAAATATCCGTTCCTGCACATTCACAAACATAAAAACATACATTCTTTGGCAATTTTGGTTAGTTTTTGGTTTATTTAGTCTTATTTTGGACAAGAAAAAGGTGAGTGAATAAGCACTCACCAAAATCCCCCAGACTAAAGTATTGTCGTGTCCTCACGCAATGTGATCAATTTACGCTTTCGAGATAAATAATTTCATAACTCTTTCTACTAACTTTGTAAAGTAGCAAGGAGGTTCAAAAGAAGTTAAGAAATCATTTATTTCCAAAAACGTTCCGTTTTCCCATTTTATTCCTTATACTACTTATCACTATTATTTTTGTATTTTTCACTTTATTCATGTGACGGTTTGTTGAACTTTCATTATTTTACAATAATTTTTAGGGTAAAAAAGTAGAAACACTTCTCATGGAGAAGTGACCATACGGATAAAAATTGTCATCCCTGATTTTTCACGAGCCCCCAAACTAAGCGTAAAAACGAGATCACAGCTTAATCACAAGTTAGATGCTAACACTACCCATATAAGTTACTTGTGTAATTACCTCTCATTCCCATTTCCTATTTTTGTATCTCATTATTTTATTTTTGTGAGAAATGAATTGCTTCATATTTTCTCGTTTTTATAATTATTAGTCCGATAAGAGCACAAAATTTGAACGCTAAGTAGTTTCTAAACCTTCCCTCGAAAATCCCTGCATACAAAAGTCGGGTCCACATGGAGGTCTCTGATTTAACACGATTTTGAGGGTCCCCTTTTTATTTACAACCGAAACATCCCATGTCTGAGAACCGAGACGGAAGCTTTTTATTAGGACACCCCCGAAGTCGGAGCTTGACATTATTAAACATTTATAAGCACTTTATCAATTTAGCCCTTAGCCTTTTACAACAATCACAACATCGATTATGAGCCGACAAGATGTAATAGTCTTATTATGACCTTGGAATTTTTCCTCCACCTTTTTGAAGTCTACAACATCGGTTGAAAACCGGCAAAATGTAGAGAACTTTTATGGCTTTGGATTATTATTATTATACATTATACATTATTATTTGCCAAACCCCGAGTCCTACGGCCTTTACTAAGATCACAACATCGGCTGCGAACCGGCAAGATGTGATAGTCTATTTCACCGTAACATTGGCAGTACCTCTATGTGTACCAAACCTCCATATGCAGAAATTTTCTTAGGAATGAGTAAAAACTAAGTATTGCCCAAACGATATACCCTTAATTAAACCTAAGAGATCTATTATATATATGGTGAAACAATTTTGTGGAAACGAATAGGCCACAAGTACCTTCTATGAGCTCTAAAGAGAACCAACTACTCCACGTTTAGCATCTAACTTCTAAATAAACTCTATCATTTCTCGATCTCCGCAAATTTAAAATCTCAAGTAATGAGATCCGTGGATGCTTAGCCGATAATCAAGCCACACATATATAAAGTCAATCACGGGAACTTACAAACTCTTAGAAAAGAATTTGTGTTTTCTAGCTCCTTATGTAAAAGACTAGCGAAAGCTTTTCAAGCCGTGCATGTAAAAAGTTAAGTACGGAGCCTGCAAAAGAGTAGCTCCTTGTGTACAAGGCTAGCACAAGCTTTTATGATTACCATTGAACATCTTGAGGATGACTCATTGAACAACTATGCATTCAGTGACTTGTTTGGTGTTCTCGGTTATCAAACACTTAGGATATTTTATGTTCAAATCCTAGATTAAGGATTTTGGGTTTTAACAGACCCAACAGTCTCCCCCTATTTAGATATACAAATAGCCTGAGTGTTTCAAGGTTCAGTGAGAGATAGCAAAGGTATTATCTCTACAAACTGAATTACTAAGTGATGTTTAGGACACTGAATGTTAAACAAAACATCAATATTATTCATAGTTATTACAATCCTAAACAAGACAAAGTAAATAAAAGATAGTTGTTGTTGCAGACTTGCTCAGGCTTCAGAGCTTTAGACCCATGGCTTCAAGTTTGGCTCTCTTTGAACTCAGTAAGTGTTTGTCAGGATGCTCTTGGATTTTGATCTTCAGGTCATGACAGAACCTTGCATTAGCCTCATTTTTTTATGGGATTGGCCATAAAAAAGTATCCTGTCATTGCCCTGATTCCTGACAGATCAATATCAGCCCATCTTTGGAAGGCTGGATCTCCATACTCATTTGTGAAGAAGAGACCTCTCTCAGGTTGCTCAATGACCAAGTTTTCCACAAATGTAACTCCTTTAGGGATGGCTCTATTGCAGTTTAGGCCCGAAGCACTGACTTCAGGTTCAGTCTCTATCTTCTTTCTTTTTCTCTTAGAAGACTGAGCAGGAGGAGCCTGAATGGCAGGTACTGAGGCTGGGAGCAATGATGGAATGCCAAGTTCCTCATGCTTTTTGGCCAGCAGATCATACCTGATTCTGAGGGACTTCAGTACGTTCTTGACAACGACATTTTTCTTCTTAGCAATAATTGGACCTAGCTTATCTAGCTCAGTGATCCCAAAGTCAGCAAATCTGAAGGAATCATGAACTTCAAAGTGTCATTTGTCCTAGCCTCTGTAGACACTGAGAACAGTTGGTTTGGAGTTCTGGTGAATCTTGACATCAGTGATAGTTTCAGGGTTTAGTCTCTGTGTCATGATCCAGGTATATTTTTCAATATTTTGTTGCCAGACTGCAGCAGCTTTCTTCAGTCTGGCATCCCTTTTTTTCTTTTAGAGCCATCAGGGCAGCATCCTGAGCCTGCTTAAACTTTTCACCACCTTCCCTGTGTGCAAGGTCCTAAGGCTTCAACCCAATAGCTGTGGCTTCCTCATTAACCACCTCAATGAGAGTAGCCTTGCTTGCTTGTTCATCCAAGGCTACTTTCTTCAGTCTTTCCACTTTATCCATGTGAGCTTGGATTTCATCCTCAGTCATCAGATATGTTACTCCGTTCATCTGAAAGGGGACCCTGACAGGTGCATCAGGGTCTGGTCTTAGGACTGAAGAGGCAGCTACCAGTGGTGTTGTGGGTTCAGACACAATAGTAAGAATGCCTTTGCCCTTATCAGCCTAATTAGTTGGTTGAGTGGTTGTATCAGGAGACTGAAAAGAGGAGATTGGAGTGGCTTCAACTATGTGCTCCCCCTCAGCCTGAGAGGAAGGTTGACTGGTGGAAGGTCCAGGGACTTCAGTAGGTGGAACTTCAGTGGATCTTTCCCCCTCAACTGTTGTCCCAGCCTTAGTGAGAGCAAGAGTTGGTGGCACCACTGAAGGACCCTTGAAGGCTTGGTAAAGTTCAGATAGCATGTTCTTGATGTCAGCAGTATCCTTCTGAATGGTAGATACTTTGGCATCCAAGGAAGCCTGAGATGATTCAATGGCAGACATCCTCGGCCCAAGATTCCAGGCCAAGGAGTTAGAAGACTTAGCCCAAGCAGCCAAGTTTTTCTCCATGAGACTCAGTGATGAACAAATAGAAGTCACTGAAGATTGAAGACCCTAAAGATTGGCAGACTTCAGCATATCTACCAGCTTAGTAAATTGAGCAGAGTTCTGCTGGTAGGTCTGAGCAGCCTGAAGTATTTTCCTGTTGAGCTCTGGGTCATCTTTGACAGACTCTTAGATGGTGGAAACGCTCTTGGTGATTTGGCTAAGCGAGTAATTGAACTTGTTGAGGTGACCATTAAGAGTTGTCAGTGAGAAAGCAACATCAGCCTGCTGTTCCAAGGTATTATCATGAAAAGCTTCAACAGAGTCTTTAAGGTTGAAGTAGTGTTGATACAAAAGTTGGGCGTTCCTTGTTTAGACTCCTATTCTCGTATCAATTGGATCTTAATGCTTGAGACCTGCGCACTAAGAGAGTAAACAACACCGTTAGGCTTATCGTGGGATTGTCTCCCACGATTATACTCCGGCGTGAAAGTAAGTAATCGGTTTAGGGTTTTAATGAAGAGTTAGGGTTATTAGATGATACCTTAATGAGGGCCGAGATGCCCTTTATATACATACGGAATCCTTGTTGGTTTCGTGTTCTTTACTCTTCGGTGTATCCCTATTAATACGTTCCCTTGATCCTTATCCCATAAATAAGAGATCCTATATCAAAACCGTAAGTAGTAGATTCGAAGTTGGGCCTTTGTACGCCCAAATCTTGATCATGATAGCCCATGCGTGATGGGCTTAGATATTAGTAGTGTCCATTGGTCGGGTTCATGACCCGAGTGCGGACTATACGTCATCATGTCCCCCCAGTCTAGTATGCGCAAGGTGTAACCGCGTATGCTAGACTAACAACTGCAGCGAAAAATTATCCAGAATGCGTGGCGGGGAAGCTTCAAGTGTTTCCCGCCAAAAAGAAATATACGGTGTATCTAGTCCAAATTAGTCCCGAATATCCCTCGGAAATCATGAGGAGGTGGGTGAAAAGTGTTGTACCTCTTGATCTCCCAGCCACACGATTAGAACTAGTGGGATCCACATGTTAAGCATCCAAGATTGTGGGTAACCCTATATAAAGGGTATCCTCCCTTTCACTGTGACTACCACAGTAAAAATATACCATTTCTGCCATTGTTAAGCTTTCCAAACTCAGTCAAGAAGTCAATCGTATACTAAGGTAATAGCGCGTGCGCATCTGAAACCATCAAATTATAAGAATGGTTCTCAAGTTATCCGATTTTACCTCCGATATAACCGAGGATGAACTTCGTGATTTCACCTCGGATTACTATATCCCTCTCGCGTTGCGCCCGGTAGTACCGGTGGCAACTGCATCCATGGCTGATTTCCCCGAGGAAAAAGTAGGGGTATACACGCGCTTTTTCGAATTTGCGAATCAGCGCGTGCCCATTTCACTATTCTTGTGCGATGTCCTTAATTATTATCGCCTTCATATATCCCAGCTGCATTGCATATGCGCAGCTAAAATAACCAATTTTGAAGTAAACTGTCGTTTGCTGTCAATTAACCCTACCATCAATCTCTTCCGCGTGTTTTATCACACAATGTGGTCAAACGGGTGGGTATCCTTTTCCAAGCGCGTAGGGCGCCTTCAATGTTACACGAAAAAGCTAGACGCAATTAGGAATTGGAGGGAAAGGTTTTTCTGGGTTGATGATATAGTGTTCCCTTGGACTTTTGAGTTCTATACCCAGGGGACGTTACCAAAGGATGAGCGCCCAAACCCCGGGATGTACAACGCAGATGATGCTGAGACAATAAAGGCCAACCGTATCCCCATCAACTCCTACCCAGAAGAGTTTTTGGTGTATATGGGCATAAGTCGCAACTACTTCCAAAGTCCTGATGAGGTGCCAACTTTTTTGGATGAGAATAACCGGGGTGGGTGTTTGTCCTTCCTTTCCTTCGCATCTGTAGTGTAAGCGCTCTCTTGTATTGTAACTTTATGTAACTCATTTTGTTTGTTGTTTGTTGTTTGTTGCGCAGAGATGGATCTATTCAGCGTAGTGAAGCTGGCGAAGCCCACACTGGTAACCGTAGGGGTGCGCCCCCTGAGAGATGGTGAGACACCAATTTTGGAGGCTACTGCAGGGCGCACCATGGAGTTTTTACAGGAGGAGCCGGCGAATGCCTCCCCTGTGGTTCTAGAGGCAACCCCAGTGCGCAGTGTCCTAACTGAGAGGGTGCAATCCCCAGAGCTTTCGCGTACAGATTCTTCAGAGGGTATGGGGATCATGAAGGCTGAAAGTGAGCAGGAGGAGGCAAGCCAGGGGTGAAGCGCAAGAAGGCTTCTGGTGATGATGGCGCGGGCACATCCAAGCGAAGACGTCATATTATCATTGTGGATGTGTCATCAGAGGAGGATGCGTCGCCCTCCACTGCTGCGCAAGATACGACCAAAACTTCTCCCCCCAAGTAAGTAATGAAACCTGTGCCTTTATTTCATATTCTTTGTTTGATATAAAATAACCTTTAATTTTTGTCCTTTGCGTGCAGTGTTGAAGCTGCTGGGGGTGATGCTGCGGATGCTGGGAAATCGCTACCTAGCGTGAGTCTCCCTCATCTGGATGAGCCTTCGAAGGCATTTGAGGATGTGCCTATGGATCAGCTGATAAAGGAGCTGGGTTTGGCCGCTGCGCACCAGGCCGCGTTAGTTGCTCAGCTCAAGGCTAAGTATGTTGGTGAAGGGAGCAGAAGTACGCATAAAGATGAAGAAATTGCGCTACTAAAGTCACACTTGGCTAGTGCGCATGCTGAAGTAGAGTCAACAAATCAGTACGCCCAAAATCTTGCTGAGGAGAAGATGTCTTTACTTGCTCGGGTCAGCCAAGAGCATGCTGCTGTCACAGAGTACAAGGCCACTTGTCTTTGGGCTTTGAAGTGTATGGAGCAGAACAAGAACGAGCACTTTTCTAGGCTGGACGAGTTCGGCAAGGCTGTAGAGGATGCATTGGAGAAGGAGGAGGGTAAGCTGCGCAAGCTCAGTATAGAGTATGATGAAGAGCTATACCTACACTTGGTATCCTCCATTGCTGAGGGCAGGTGGCTAATCAGCCATGGTCTGCGCCTTGCTGCCTTGAGCACCCTGGAGTCTCAAGAAGTTAAAGAGTCGTTTGGGGATGTTGTCTGATGTGCGCTGGCGCGTGGCAAGGCAGAGGCTATAGAGGAGTTATGTGAGAACAAGGTTTTGGCCATGCCTATTACCCAAGTCTCAGGTTACAACGGGGGTGCCTTTGCTGATCTTGTCGCTGCTATGGAGAAGATGAAGCTGTTAGAGCTTCCTCACATTGCTCAGCTGGAGTGCGACCAAGATTACCCCATAGGTGTTATCATGGAGGGGTTAACCTTGGCCAGGCACGCAGCAGAGGACACAGAGGCTCAACCTGACTAGTTTTTGAAGCCAGATGTGTCGCAATTGCAAGTTCTTGTCTTCGCTCGTCCACGCGACATCCTTAACCCCTTTGCTCTTGAGAAAGAAATCTCCTTGAAGGCATCCTTAGAGGCCCATGCCATGAGACTTGCAAGGAAGGAGGGTGTGAAGGGGAAAGCAATCCTCTGTGGTGTTGGCGCATCGCATATTCCCATATCTGATGGGATTCCTGTTAGCGTGGCGACAGTGTCACCTGAGGATAGTAGTTTGCTGAAGCAGCTTGAGGAAGCAAAGGATGCAGCATACCGAGTCGGTAGCTCAGAGCATAGACGTTCTCATAGTTTTTAGGCTGTTTGCCTTTGTTTTGTAATAGATTAACATTTTGTTGTACGTTAAATCTATGTTTTGTATGAACTTGTAGTCCATAATAAAATTGATGTTGAAAGTGCGATTTGTACGCATATTTGTATTATAATGTTTGTACTTAGTTTTTTGTCTTTGCATAAAAGACGTCTAAGAATAAAACAGTTTTGTAAACATACTTAAAAGAGATTACAGGATCTATAATCACTTATAACATACTTGTGTATGAAGTCCATAACTTAATGTATATGCGAATATAAAATTAACAAGTGTATGGGTTAAGATGCAACATACTGCAAATACCATATGAAGGAGTCAAGAGTCTTGGCTCCTAATTTGTTAAACGCGCACAGTGTACATTGTTGCGTATCCATCGTGGGATGCAAATTGAACTTACTTCAACGTCTTGAGAGTAAGGTGTTTAACAATGATGGTGATCCAATGTTGATGGGTTTGCAACCCTCTTACTCAACGAGTTAGTTAGTAGGTTTACTCATCCTTTACCATCGTGGGTTTTAATAAGTGCATGCACGCCATGTAGGCAAAAGATAATATAACAACCATGTTGAGATGTAAATAATATGTAAATAACAAATTGAAATGTGTCACGGAGTTAGCTAGAAACCGCGACCTTTAATTAATACTTGCAAGTTTTTGGAAAAAGAAAAAACATTTGCCTATATAAAACAAAATGTAAATACACAGACATTTATTGGGCACTTACTAAAGTGCAGAGGTGTCTGTACACGGGGCCGTAGCCTTTCCTAAAGATAGCATCTCTTGAGATTGCAAATATTCCATGTGCGTTGTAGCTCACGGCCCTCCATATCACGCAGCTTGTATGCGCCTTTTCCTAGTGCTTCTATGACCTCATAGGGTCCTTCCCACTTTGGTCCAAGTTTTCCTGTATCTTCTGCGTGGCTTGCATCATTAGCGCGATATACAAAGTCGCCTGGTCTGAATGAGGTGCTTCTAACTTTAGCATCGTAGTATCCCTTCATTTTTGACTTAGCTCTTGCGTCACATATAGTTGCACGCTCGCGCCTTTCTTCCAATAGATCCAAGTCTATACGTCATTCGTCGTCATTGGTTGTGACATTAACTTCCGCCGTACGAATAGTTGGCATCCCAATTTCAGCTGGTATGACAGCTTTTGTCCCATAGACAAGAGAAAAGGGGGTGTCTCTAGTGCTAACTTTGATTGTCGTGCGGTGCGCCCATAAGACGTGCGACAATTCATCCACCCATCTTCCCTTGTGTTTGTCGAGGCGCGCTTTAATTCCTTCGCCCAGACTACGGTTCGCGCGCTCAACCAAACCATTGGTTTGTGGGTACTTAACTGACGCGAAGTGTTGTGTAATATTTAGTTGCGCGCACCAGTCTTTGAACGGGTTATCGCAGAATTGTTTTCCGTTGTACGAAATGATTTCCCCAGGTAATCCGAAGCGGCATACAATGTTCTCCCAAACAAATCGTTTTACTTGATTGCCTGTGATTGTTCCCACAACTTTTGCCTCAATCCACTTAGTGAAGTAATCTATGGCCACAATAAGAAATTTCAGTCCCCCTGCTGCAACAGGGAAAGGGCCTGCGATATCGATACCCCACTTATAGAATGGCCATGGCGAAGTGATAGGCGTTAGCTCTTGTTGTGGTTGGTGCGGGATGGGTCTATGAACTTGGCAGTCGCTGCATTTCTTTATCATATCCCGCGCATCGCGATGCATAGTGGGCCGATAGTATCCTGACCGCAAGGCTCATGCTACAACGGACCGTGGTCCTGAGTGCATACTGCATGAACCGGCGTGGATCTCTCGGAGTACGTAACTTGCCTGAAGAGGTCCAACGCACCGAAGCCATGGTTGTAGAAATGAGCGTCGATATTGATGAGGCGAAAAATGATCCGTTTTTAGGGGGTCATTTAAGCCGGAATTGGAATTTATTTGATCAAATATTGCCCTAAATCGTTCCTTTTGTGATTTTATGTACTTTTGGAGTGAATTCTGGAAAAGGAAGCATTTTGGACGTTTTTGGAGCATAAAAGTGAAGAAAACGGCAAAGTCTTAATTTTCCTTGCTGGGAACAGTACCTGACGGCGTCAAGAGCAATTTTATGACGGCCTCAAGAGCAATTTTGGTGACGGCCCAGTGAAAACGTGACGGCGTCAAATCAAGGCCGTCAAGAGTAAAAGTGGTGACGGCCCAGAGCAGCATAACACATGACGGCGTCAGATCTGGATCTAGGCAATCCGATTATATTTTTGGCGGCGGGTTGACGGCGTCAGAACTTTCTTCTTGACGCCGTCACCTTAGGAAATCTATATATACTCTTTGTTATTTTCATTCTAAAAGAGAGGAGAATTTTAGGGTCGAACCTAATAAACCCTCGCACGACTTTTATAGTATTTTCAAGGGTTTTCACCCCTTGAAACCCTTCATGTTCAATTGAGATAAGTATCCTTTCAATTCATTCAATATGTCTATGTGTTGTTTGAATTTATCTTACGCTTGTCTTGATTTTAACATGCTAGGCTAGATCTCTTGTGTGTTTGCTTAGATGTAATGAAACCTAGATGTTGATAATAGGTTTATTGCTTGTTTATAGTTGTAATGGATGAATGATTTTGATGTTAGGCTTAAGAAAACTGGCAGATCTCTATTGTGTAACTTGCTTGAACGTCTTAAGAAACATGAACCAATGCGTACTAAGGTTTTTATGGTTGTATTTAATGCATGAGCGAATTCTAGTGATCCCATGTTAGGAGCTTCTTGCAGGCTCGACATAGGAGTGAAGTAGGAGCTTATAGAGTTGGGGAAGTACGTATGCCACCCCACGATTGGTATTAAGGAGTATAACCGGTCATCCACGCAACTGTAACAAACAATTAATCTGTAAAAGATATCTAGGGAGTAGTGAAATCTAAGTAAACACAATTCTCCCATCCATTGTTCACACCACTAGTTTAATTAGTTTAATTTACATTTCTGTTATTTTATTTTGATTGTATCTTAGTTATTGGGTTAGTTGACTAGCAACTAATTCCGCCCACTCTTCCAAAAACCGAGAATTTTAATTGCTTTTTATAAAATATAAAAATACAAAAAGAATCATCCCTCACCTCTAGACCTAGTTTTTAGGCTTTCTAATCCTAGCGACACTATTCCTGAGTTGAACGATCAATCCCCCGGTACTTGTCACTATACTATACTACAACGATCAGGTACACTGCCTGGTGGGGGTTGTAAGCTTCTCGAGATCCCTCGAGAGGTAAAGCCTGGTGCAATTCCCACGCATCAAGTTTTTGGCGCCGTTGCCGGGTAATAGTTATTGTCTAGGTTAGGATTTCTTTTTATTAGGTCTACTTGCTAGATTCCTTTCTAGTAAGATTTTATTTTTATTTTTTTTAGGTTTTCTTTAGTCTATCTTATTTCTTCGTGCCTTTGTTCGTAACCTTTACCATCTGACATCATGGAAGGTGGTAACATCTTTGAAACACTATTGAGCTCACCCAATGAGCCAATGTGTCTTATGAAGAGTATTCCCGACCTAGCCACCACTAGTAAACCAACCTCTTAGGCCCCGAACCCTAGGAGAGTATTCCCGACCTAGCCACCAAGGCTATCGAAACACTATTGAGCTCACCCAATGAGCCAATGTGTCACCCTTGCTATCCGACACCATCCGGTTGGTGCAAAGCTGCATTCCATGGACTTCGTTCCGAAGATCCTAACCAACATCTCAAGGACTTCCTTAAAATCGTAGATTCTATAGACCTTGATGTTACAACTAGAGAGTCAACCCGATTACGCCTATTCCAATTCTCTCTACGTGATCAAGCTAGTCAATGGCTTGAACGTTTACCTGCGGGATCCATCACCTCATGGGATGATCTCACCACTCATTTCCTTGCTCAATTTTTCCCACCGGGGAGAACTACCAAGCTTAGAAATGATATCTTGATGTTCCAACAACGTCAAGGTGAAACTCTATATGAAGCATGGACTCGTTTCAAGGACTTACTCCAAAAAGTCCCTCATCATGGCATAGATCTTTGGCTCTAAGTCCAAATCTTCTATGACCATATCGATCTCTCCACAAGGCGAACCATTGACCAATCGGCTGGTGGTAAGCTACGTGATCTAAGTGCGGAAGAATCATGGGAACTCATAGAAGATCTTGCTCTTTATGACAACGAAAGTTGGAATGATTCCCATGATTTGAACAAAACGGTCAAGGCAATATCTTTGCCTTTGAACAATTCTAGCACTCCCGACCGTAGGATCATGGTACTTGAGGACCAAGTCAAGTTTCTCATGAAATCTTATGAAGCTCCTAAGCCTTCAAGCCAAGTGAATAAAATCACTTCTTCATGCGAATTATGTAGTGGTCCCCATGACACTCGTGATTGCGTGGAACTCCCCGGAACAGCTTTTGCGGACTACGCATCCTCACGTACCGACGAAGCGGGAGATAAGTGGTACACTTTCAAACCCGAGCCAAACCCTTACGGTGATTCCTACAACCCGTCTTGGAAAAATCACCCGAACCTTAGGTGGAAACAAAACCAAAACAATTCTTCCAATCCGCCTAATCGTTACCAACCAAACGGTCCACCCTCCAACCATACTTTCAACAACAATCCTTCTAACAACTATGGTAGTACCAACAATCTTGAAGGATTGATGTCCAAGTTTATGGCATCTCAAGAAGCTCGCATATCTAAGTTTGAAGCCGATTTCAAACAAAAGCAAAGCAAAATTGACACATTGTTGAAAGTTCTCAATGACTGAGAAATGGGAGCACTCCCAAGCAACACGGTCAAGAACCCAAAACTAAACGTTAATTCCATATCATCAGTTTCGTCTCCCACTTCTTGTCCGCAATACTACTCGGTTAAATCAATGAGCACGTGTTTCAAGCAAAACCAAATTCTTCAAAAGGACCAATCAAATAAAACACCCGATATAAAATCGGTCAAAAGCATAGTTGAAACCAAGGTTATAAATAGCGTAAGGCGTGGCGTGGCGGCGAAGCCAAGCCTCAAGCCTTACGAGCCATAGCGAGGCTATGGCGTTTTATAAGGCGTGACTCAAGGCGGCATAATTTTTTTTTAGAAATTTATATAGTAATTAGAAAATTCATGATTTTAGTAATTAGAAAATTCAGCAAAAAAAGTCACGTACTACTAAATCCTTAAAAAAAAAAAAGCCCAAATTCTAGCCTAAATACTACTAAATTCTTTAAAAGCTTCTAAATAATGTGCCACGCCTCGCGCTAAGGCGCACCTTACCACGCCTTTTCGAGCCTCATCAGGCGCTACGCCTCAAGACGACGCCTTGGTCTATTTCGTAGCGCCGAAGCCACGCCTCGCGCTTTAGCGATGCCTTAGCGGCGCTAAGGCGCGCCTTTTAGAACCCTGGTTGAAACACCTCCTACGCAAGACCTTGACGATGAATTCAAGGAGCTTCACCTTGAACGCAGCGTCATTGATGTCTTAGCCCGTGCTCCCTACTATAGTGCCCTCCTAGAAAAATATGAGAAATTTAAACTAGGTAAAAATGGGACCGCATTCGTTCAAAACAAGTTGCCTAAAAAGCTTGATGATCCGGGTATATTTGTTTTGCCTTGTAAGATAGGAAGATCCGAAGCTTTCGACACACTAGCCGATTTAGGGTCAAGCCTAAACTTGATTCCCTTATCCCTTTTCACCACTCTCAAGCTAGGAAAGTTAGAGGAGATGGAGGTATTAATTGGTCTAGCGGATGGGAGTATTGCCCACCCGGTTGGGATGATTAAGGATGTAGTTGTTCACGCAGGGAAGTTAACTATTCTAGCGGATTTTCACGTCCTAGGTATGGTTAGTGACACTACATGCCCATTATTAGTAGGAAGAGGATTTTTAGCAACCGCTAGCGCCATGATAGATTGTAAGGAGTCTAAGATAGCGGTAGGTGAGGGCGATACTTGGTCGGTATATGATGTTAAGAAACATAGCTACGATTGTGAGGATGAGTCGACACCACATTGGGTAGAGATGAATAGGAGATCATCTAGATATGGACCTTGGATAGAAAGAAACTTCATAGGACCTCAACGCCCATTCTATCTAGAAAAAGATTTCATCGATAAAACACATTTGGTGGAACAACTCATAGCTAGAGATGAAGAGCTAGACCCTTTTGAGGACCCCTTAGTCTTTAGGAAAATGATTGAGTTCTTAAGCGTAATGCCTATTAACATACAGATGAACAAGTGGAAAAGAGAGGGGGATAAATGTAAATGGAGGTGGGACAAGCCACCGAAGGAAGGTGACAGATCATGGCATATGAAGATGATTTTGTATGATCCGGATGGAGAAAAGTTTGAAAGGTCATACCGTACTAAGACAACCGATAGGAAGCTGAAACCTAAGTTTGATCCCAAAGATATCCTTAATGAGGAACTCACCCAGGTCACGTAGTAACCCATGACCTTGAGTCTAGCTACAAGACTCGTAAATAAAGAAAAGCGCTTCTTGGGAGGCAACCCATGCTTAGTGTGATTTTTATTTTATATGATTGTTATTTGTTTTCGTATGCATGCTTTATTTTTATTGTTGGTAGATCATGTTTCAAAACTAAATGGTGAAAATACTTTATTTTGTCGTTTGGCTTAGTCTTAACTTCATCCAAAGGTATTTCGCAAAAGATAAGTGTAAGGGGAAACCTCAAATATGTTTTTAAGAAACAAAACCGATCATGATTCTCCACAATATTAAATGGACATGTATATTCGTATTTGTTAAAGTCAAATGCTTGTATCGAGTCATAATGATATTTTGCAGGATTTTCCAGGAAGTAGGACAAAGTTTTTCCAGAAATTTTCCGGAAACTTAACATAAAGATTTCTGCAGGTCACTTCTGACGGCGTCAGGAAGAAATTCCTGACGGCGTCACGTATAAAAATCTGGAAATTTTGCTAGTTTTGTTTTTCTAACGGAGTCTTAAAGTTTTTGTCGAATCTTTAGTTTTATAATCTCCAGGAAATCTGCAAACATTCATTCCACAAGCATTATATCTTACTTTATTTTCTAGGATTTGTTAGCATATATAGATTGCCGCCGATTTTACGCGGGGTTGCCTTGTTTGTTTTCTCAGGTTTAACAGGTTATGTATGACAGGAAGATGATTTATATTCTGGAAGGGAAGCTTTGATTGTTCATTTTCTTGGAGGAAGATCTAACCTTGTTACCGCACTATCCATACCTAGCGAATCAGGGGAGTATTTGATTTCATTCTTTTACCTGTTTTCACTTTTACAATCTTTAATTGAACATTGGGGACAATGTTCATCCTAAGTGTAAGGGGAGGGTAAAATGATGATACCTTATAGTATACACTTTCGCTTGAGTTTGTTTGTTTGATGGTAGATGTGTAATAAAACTATGAGAAATACTTGTTAGTGTAATTTTAGCACCAAATTTAAAATTTTTTACAATATTTAGGAGTGAAACTTTAGCCATAGCAAGTGTCTCATGGATAGGAGATTATATGACTAGCACATAACCGTACCATTCAGAAAAATTTTCCACCTAAATATGTGAGGTTCGCCTTTAGATTTGATAGGAAAATCATTTACTATTAGTGCTTATGAGTGTACCGGTAGCATTTAGATTCTAGAACTTGCGTTAGTGATGCATCCCGAGACCGCTAGTGAGACTACATTCGTGTGGTAGGATTTACTACATGATAAGAGGCATTAGGATCACCCTTGTGTTAAACCCGTATCATAATTACTTGACCATTTAAGTCATATTATTTGGCTAGTTAAGTCAATTAATTTTCCCACACCTTAGCGTTGTACTCATTTTTAGTACACGAAACCCCTAGTACACCCCTCCGAGCCTATCTTTTTGTTTCTAACTTTAAGCATCCTACTTAAAGGAATAATTTGTTACACCTCACTTAAATGTACAACCAAATCGCCTTAGCCTTCCGTGTATGCACTCATCTTTAGTGCATTATTGTTATTTGTTTAAACTCTTAGTTAATTATCTAATTGATTACATGGTTGCTAAGTCGAGTCATATCCTTGTACATATTATTTTGGGACGATTGGGACTCATGGGTAAAGTACTAATTTTATGGAGTAATGGGGAAGAACATCATATATTACCCCCATATGTGCATTAATCTTAAAAGTACTCCAAGTGTTTTGATTATCTTAATTCGAGTAATTAGAGTAGTTTATTGTAAAGTATGTAAAATTCAAGTGTAAGGGGAATGTTCATTCCCTATGATGTACATGTAAAAAAAAAAAAAAAAAAAAAAAAAAAAAAAAAAACATACGGACTACCATCCCGTTTCATTCTATGTTTGTTTTAAGTTTTTTTGTTATTTTTGATTTACTAGCTTAAGTCGAGTCTAGTGTTGGCCTAGCAACGCCATATTGTACATGTAATTAACCACGATGATTAACTCGCCACCAGTAAAGATTGCCTATATCCAACAAAACCGTGTATTCCATATCCCTACACCTAACGTTACAACCCTTTAAAAGACCTCTTTGATAGTTTATCCTAGGTGCTTACGCCATGTGGTGGAGGTTTGATCGTTTCCCAAGCCTATGGTAATCTATTTTGTTATGACAGGTAGTGAGAGATGTTTTTCATTTCCATATTGTGATATATACTTTATTACACCTGAGAGATGTGAGTATCTAAACACTATTTGTGAGGTGCTAGTGTATGACCTCCGTGCTTGTCTTTGGTCTTTAGTGGAACGATTATTTGTTGTAATTACTTTTATATTAGTGTTAAATGACCCCTAACTTGTATTTTGATTAGAATAAAAGCACATTTGCTTGAGGACAAGCAAATCTCAAGTGTAAGGGTATACGATAAGGCGAAAAATGATCCGTTTTTAGGGGGTCATTTAAGCCGGAATTGAAATTTATTTGATCAAATATTGCCCTAAATCGTTCCTTTTGTGATTTTAGGTACTTTTGGAGTGAATTCTGGAAAAGGAAGCATTTTGGACGTTTTTGGAGCATAAAAGTGAAGAAAACGGCAAAGTCTTAATTTTCCTTGCTGGGAACAGTACCTGACGGCGTCAAGAGCAATTTTATGACGGCGTCAAGAGCAATTTTGGTGACGGCCCAGTGAAAACGTGACGGCGTCAAATCAAGGCCGTCAATAGTAAAAGTGGTGACGGTCCTGAGCAGCATAACACATGACGGCGTCAGATATGGATCTAGGCAATCCGATTATATTTTTGGCGGCGGGTTGACAGCGTCAGAACTTTCTTCTTGACGTCGTCACCTTAGGAAATCTATATATACTCTTTGTTATTTTCATTCTAAAAGAGAGGAAAATTTTATGGTCGAACCTAATAAACCCTAGCACGACTTTTACAATATTTTCAAGGGTTTTCACCCCTTGAAACCCTTCATGTTCAATTGAGATAAGTATCCTTTCAATTCATTCAATATGTCTATGTGTTGTTTGAATATATCTTACGCTTGTCTTGATTTTAACATGCTAGGCTAGATCTCTTGTGTGTTGCTTAGATGTAATAAAACCTAGATGTTGATTATAGGTTGATTGCTTGTTTATAGTTGTAATGGATGAATGATTTCGATGTTAGGCTTAAGAAAACTGGCAGATCTCCATTGTGTAACTTGCTTGAACGTCTTAAGAAACATGAACCAATGCGTACTAAGGTTTTTATGGTTGTATTTAATGCATGAGCGAATTTTAGTGATCCCATGTTAGGAGCTTCTTGCAGGCTCGACATAGGAGTGAAGTAGGAGCTTATAGAGTTGGGGAAGTACGTACGCCACCCCACGATTGGTATTAAGGAATATAACCAGTCATCCACGCAACTATAACAAACAATTAACCTGTAAAAGATATATATGGAGTAGTGAAATCTAAGTAAACACAATTAACCTGTAAAAAATAACCGGTCAACCACGCACATCACTAGTTTAATTAGTTTAATTAGTTTAATTCACATTTCTGTTATTTTATTTTGATTGTATCTTAGTTATTGGGTTAGTTGACTAGCAACTAATTCCGCCCACTCTTCCAAAAACCGAGATTTTTAATTGCTTTTTATAAAATATAAAAATACAAAAAGAATCATCCCTCACCTCTAGACCTAGTTTTTAGGCTTTCTAATCCTAGCGACACTATTCCTGAGTTGAACGATCAATCCCCCGGTACTTGTCACTATACTATACTACAACGATCAGGTACACTTCCTGGTGGGGGTTGTAAGCTTCTCGAGATCCCTCGAGAGGTAAAGCCTGGTGCAATTCCCATGCATCAGATATAGTATACCATCTCGAAGTTCAAACCTCTGCGTTGTGCGCCGTATTCGTCGAGTGTCCTTCTGCTCATAGGGTAATATACCCTTGCTGATAAATTCGATGATAGGGGTCATCCACGTAGGATCCTGCTCTTCTATCACCGTGGATATCTCCATCTCCAAGATGGATTTGTTTTTCAGGGTCTCTACCAATACTTGTTTTGACAGGTGCGCAAAGCTTGTAGATGCGACCTTGCTTAGTGCATCCGCTTTCCTGTTTTCCCCTCTAGGAACTTGTTTAATGGTGAACCTGTCGAAACCCTGGATTAGGGACTTGGTCTTGTCGAGGTATTGGACCATGTTATCCTCTTTAGCCACATATTCACCCAACACATGATTGGCTACTAATCGGGAATTGACATTTGCTTTTAGGTTGCGTACACCCATTCGAGTTGCAATGCGTAATCCAGCAATTAGGGCTTCATACTCTGCCTCGTTGTTCGTGGCTGTGAATTCAAAACACAGTGCGTAAGTGAATTCCATTCTTTCTGGACTAGTGAGGATAAGGCCTGCGCCCGACCCGTCCACGCACGAAGATCCGTCCGTGAACAGGACCCATGGTTCTTGTAGTTCTACCTCGCCTCTTGAAGGTGGAGCATCAGTGTCTGGTTTCTCAATAATGAAATCTACTAGTATCTGTCCCTTAATCGCAGTGCGTGTTCTATAAGAGATGTTATGTTTGCCTAGCAACACGCTCCATTTTTGTAATCGTCCCGATGCGTCGGGTTTGGAGATAACTTACTTGATAGATTGGTCCGCGATCACCTCTATTGGGTGTGCTTGAAAGTACCTGCGCAGTTTTTTGGCTGCAAATTCTAACGCCAGGACCAACTTTCCATTGCGCTATAGTTAATCTCTGTCTTCTTGAGTGCTTTGCTTACAAAATATACCGGCGTTTGTACGGAGTTCCTATCTGTCAGTAGCACTGCGCTGACTGCTCCATGAGTCGCAGATAAGTAAATAATTAATTCTTCCCCTGGTCGGGGTGCGACTAGTGTAGGAAGCGCTGCTATATGTTGCTTAAGCTGTGTAAAGGCTTCTTCCGCTTCCGCAGTCCAACGAAAGTCTCCTTTTTTTGTACACTTCGTGAGTTTTTTAAAAAGGGGGAATGACTTATCTGCTGATTTGGATAGAAATCTGTTCAACCCGACTAATTTTCCATTCAGGGACTGGACCTCTTTCAACATGCGTGGTGAAGGGAGTTGGATGACAGGCTTTGTTTTTTCTGGGCATGGCTTAATGCCATCAGGCTCTATCAAGTATCCAAGGAACATGCCTTCTGTAGCACCAAAAGCACATTTCTTAGGATTTAACTTCATGTTGATCTTTCCCAGTGTTTTAAATGTTTTTTCAATGTCGCGTATCAACTCGTCTTCGGTATGGCTTTTTATGACAAGGTTGTCAACATAGACCTCCAGGTTGCGGCCCACTTGCTTTTCAAATGTATTATCTACCAATCGCTGGTAGGTGGCGCCTACATTTTTTAAGCCAAAAGGCATTTTTGTATAACAATAGACACCCTGGCTTGTGTGGAACGCTGTTTTTTCCTCGTCTTCTTTAGCCATTTGGATTTGATGGTACCCTTTTTATGCGTCTAGGAAGCATTTAAAGGGGTATCCGCACAAAGATCCTATCTTCCAGTCTATCTCTGGTAGCGGGTAGCAGTCTTGTGGACATGCTTTGTTGAGATCAGTGAAATCCACGCACATCCCCCCTACCATCAATCTTTTTCACCATCACTGGATTGGAGCGCCAGTCATGGCAATAGACCTCTTGCATGATGCCTGTGTCCACAAGCTTGTGTACTTCCTCTAGAATGGCTTTTGCGCGCTCTGGAGCCTGGCCGCGCTTTTTCTGCCGTACTGGGGAGTATCCTTGTCGGATTTTCAACTTGTGTTCTATAATTGATCGTGGCACGCCAGTCATGTGCTTTGGTTCCCATGTGAAGATATCTAGATTCCTTTGCAAGAGTGCGCACACGGCCGCTCTGCCTTTGTCAGACAGCGATCCCCCAATCGATACTTCTTTCTCCGGGTAATCAGGATGGATTGCGACCTTCAGGTTTGATACTTTAGCTACGTGCTATTCTGGAGTGCGTGTTGTCTCACATGTGACTATGTTACACTCTCTAGGTGGTACAGTGGTATTGTAGAGGGTGACAATGCCTCCTTCTACTGGGAATTTGAGCATCCCATGTGCTGTGGACAGTACCGCGCGCATGGCTGATATTCCTGGTCTTCCAATAATGCCATTGTATGGCGAAGGAGATCTGATCACCATAAAATTCATCCAAGCCGCCGTGGAGTGTTGCTTATCACCAACGACTACGAGTAATCGTATTTGCCCCATGGGCAATATCTTTTCTCCTGTAAAGCCAGTCAACGACATCGTGGCCGGGCTTAACTAACTTCGTATCTCAGGTCTCAACCTTTTGAAATAGTGTTCATACATTATGTTTGTGGATGCCCTTCCATCAACATACATGCGGTGGATATCATGACCCCCCGTATTTATCTCGATGGTGAGCGTATTTATCTCGCTCCCATAAGAGAACTTTTGGCTGACCTTTTGCCTAGTCTTTCGCTGCCATGATTGTATCATGTAGATGGTGTCAGCCTTGTCTTTAGGTGCCTCTTTCTTGTTAACGATCTTTTTTTTTGTCTTTCCCATCCTTGATGTTCTTATCTAGATGATCCAATCTGCCTTCTTTTACTAACTTATCAATTAGTTGGCACAATTGGACGCACTCATTGGTGGTATGACCCTTCTATCCATGATACTCGCAGTACCCGTTCCCTACGCGCCGATCTTCTGGGGTGCGCATTGGTGGGGGTTTCGGGAAGTTCGCGCCTTCCGTCACAAATATCTCCCTTGGAGTCTTTGTTAGTGGGGTGTACTTGTCATTATCTCGTCGGCCCCCTGGCCGCGATAGCTTTTGTTACGGTTGCTACTCTGGTTATTGGATTGTCTCCTGGGCTGTTCTTGTGACCTATAATTTGAGTAGCCTTTCTTGCTATCCGCAGCGGCTGCTTCCCCTTGGATAAAGGACCTCGTGCGCTTCATAAGTTCATCAAAGGTTTGGGGAACCTTATCATTTAACCTTCTGATAAGTTCTGGGTTATTGATTCCCTTCATAAACCCTGAGATCTTTAGTATTTCGGGGCATGCCTTGATGTGTATGCATTCATCCTTATTGCGCTCCACATAAGCGCTTGTGGATTCCCCTTAGCGTTGTTTTACCCTAGCAAGTTCGACAGGGTTCTTGGCGCACTTCTTCCTTTGAGTAAAGTTTAAGCGAAACGCCTTTCGCAACTCTTCAAACCCATCTATGCTTCTTCGTGGCAGCTTACTAAACCAGGTTCGCGCATTTCCCACCAATGTGGAGTTAAATATGTGGCACCACACGGGTTGTGGCCAATTTTTGATGGTAGCGGCTAATTCGAAAATTTTTAGGTGGTCATCAGGATCACCCGTCCCATCATAAGTTTTAACATTAGCGGGCATGCGCCTTCTCTTATCTTCTGAAAAATTGCTTATGCACTGAGTGAATGCGTCAATCTTTTGGCGGCGCCAGGGACGGTACATATCTTCATCCTCTTCATCGCGATATCTTCTCTTGGACTTCCAGTGTCCTGTTTCTTTGTCCTCGTTGTCCGATGAGTCACTTGAGGATGAGCTGACCCTTTTGCGGTGCTTGCGCCGACTTTCCTCGGAATCCGAGCTTGAAGGGCTTTCACTTGGGGAGCGCTGTCACCCAAGTCTATCATGAACTCTTCGACTACTAAACCTTGGAGGGCTTTCGCTTGGTGAGCGCTGTCACCCAAGTCTGTCATGAACCCTGCGACTACCAAGCCTAGCGTGGACATTGGTATGCCTTCCATCGTCTTCGTGCTCCTCCAGGTATTGCAAGTCAGCTGCTTCATCATCCACAGCTTTCTTTCCGACCCTAGTGAACACTGGGAGTCAGCGGCTATCCTTCTCGCGCCTCTCCTTTCGGTGACGCGGTGGGGATGCTTCATACTCAGGGCCGAAGTTGAACCGGGCTTGCAGGCTCTGACTTGACATCCTTTTCGCTTCCTCTTGCATAAGGGCATCCAAGGTTTCGTAGTTTTGAGACACAAAATCACTTGGTGCTAGTTTAGGTGCGACTCCTTCTAGCGCGAAGATGTCTGTTTCCATATTAGGACCCTTGTCTCGGTTAGGCGCGCGTTGCGGCTCAGTGGGGTCTGTTTCTAGCACCGTTTGGTGGGGGGTGGTGAAAGGAGTGCGCTGTAGATCTTCCATGCTAGTGGTTGTCGTAGTGGCCTGGGTAGTCCCTGTGGGCAGTTCTACTGTCGGAAAGATCAGATCTAAGCCTGATCCTTGGTGCCTGGGCGCACTGGTTGTTCCAGAGGCCTGCTTAGAGGTTGAATCACTTTGCTGCTTCTTCCCCTGTAGGTCACCATACGTTTTCTTCACCTACGGAGTCCGCTGGTTTACGTTTCCATGTTTCGTCATTCTAGTTCTTAGTGTGTTTTCCCACGGATGGCGCCACTTGTTGATACAAAAGTTTGGTGTTCCTTGTTTAGACTCCTATTCTCGTATCAATTGGATCTTAATGCTTGAGACCTGCGCACTAAGAGTGCAAACAACACCGTTAGGCTTATCATGGGATTGTCTCCCACGATTATCCTCAGGCGTGAGAGTAAGTAATCGGTTTAGGGTTTTAATAAAGAGTTAGGGTTATTAGATGATACCTTAATGAGGGCCGAGATGCCCTTTATATATACACGGAATCCTTGTTGGTTTCGTGTTCCTTACTCTTTGGCGTATTCCTATTAATATGGTCCCTTGAAACTTATCTCATAAATAAGAGATCCTATATCAAAACCGTAAATAGTAGATTCGAATTTAGGCCTTTGTAAGCCCAAATCTTGATCATGATAGCCCATGCGTGATGGGCTTAGATATTAGTAGTGTCCATTGGTCGGGTTCATGACCCGAGTGCGGACTATACGTCATCAAGTAGTGAACGGCCTGCTCAGTGTGCATGTCGAACACATCTTCAGTGATGTCTTTGTAAATGACGTTGCAAGCCTTCTTCAGAAATTTCATTAATTTTCTTTCAGTGAGGGGCTTGGAATCATCATACTTAGCCAGTTTTGTAGGAGAGGAAGTCTCTGGTTCATTTTCCTTTTGAGGATCAAAGGGAGACTGAAGAGATTGTTCAGTTGTTGTTGCATCAGTCTCCATATGATCACCAGCTTCATAGAACTCTTCCTCACTGACTTTACTATCTTCATCATCTGAATCAAGAACAGCCTGAAAGGTAGCCATTGAATCTATCTGCAAGAACAGGTTAGCCGGCTCCTCTTCAAAAGAAGACTTGCCTTGGTTGTGGTCACTCCTTGACTCCTTTAATCCAACAGACTGGGTTTTGTCTGTTTGGTGACTAGAGTCAGTTTGTGAAGTATGGGCAACTCCGTGAAGGGGTGTAGGTTTCATATCAGCGGGTTGTTTCAATCCCTCTAAGTCTTTGTCCCCTATGACTCCTTTAGACACTGACGGGTGTTGTTTAGTGGCATCATTAGGAATCAGTGAAATGTTGAGGCAGCCCGTTCTAACAGGCTGGTGCTGGCCTGTCGAAGATTTAGGGGCCGCCACTCCCTGAGACCCTGGTTGTGATGTACTAGAGACGTTAGCAGGAAAAGTGGAAGGCGCTCCCCTACCAGCGGGTTGTATGTTTCCCTCTGGATCTTTGGGAGTAGTCGTGCGGACCAAGGACCCTGACTGTGATTTGTCAGTGCCCTTCGTTGTCCCTGAGGGTGGTGGAACCTTGTCATGGGTGGCTGTATCAGACTTGGGTTTTCTTTTTGGCTTAGAAGCCTGTGTCCCTGAAGTCCCAGGGCCCTGTGCCTTTGGTTTGGTCTTTAGCACAGTCGGAGACTTCCCTGTCCTCTTAGGAGGGGAAGGTGGATACACTGAGTCCCTCCCGTTGTTTATGGCAACCATATGGGCCGTCAATTCTATGTTGGAGACTGAGGATGGGTCCTTTGAAAAATTTGAAGGACTCAGGACGGCTGGTAAAGAACATAAATGAACGTCCTGAGTGTAGTCACAACCCAGTAGCCTTTGAAGAGCACATGAAATAAACCTAGGATACCACACATAGTGTAGCCTAGTCTTATTCAGTAGCTTGGTTACAAGATCACCATAAATGATCTCTCCAATGTCGACAGTAACCCCTTTCATCAGGTAGTAAGCCATCATCATCTGAACAGAGTTAATCTGCTCAGTGGATGAATGGTTCCCACCGAGAACCTGAGTCACAAAAGTGAACAGGATCTTCCAAGCCATGGGAAAGGAGCTCTTGGTGACAGGGGTCTTGTCCAAATATTTTGGATCCAAAGCAATTTTTCTAACCCTGATTTAACATCATTTGGGTCAGGGTGTGCAACATAATTTCCATTGTTATAATCAAGTCCTGTTGCAGAGCAAAAAGTTTTGAAATCCAGGACAAATTTTCTTTTCCCATTTAAAACAGAGAAACTGATGAGAAATTCCTTGAGGGGCCTGAGTTCGTTCTCATCAGTGGAGGGTGTCGGGTCATAGGCCTGAGCAGTACCCCAAAACTCCTTGAGGAAGTTGTGGTACTGAAAGTAGGGTGTGGAGGTGAAGGCAGTTTTCAAGGGGCAGTTATACAAAAACTTTATGATTTCCTTGTAGGCAGGGACATTTTTTTGGTAGTTAAAATTGCCTACAACATTATTGGTTTTGAATTGTACATCAGCCAGAGTTGAGTTTGCCCATTGAGGTGCAACCTCAACTCCTTGGTCATCTGCCATTTTTAGGTCAAAAAAGGTTTTAAAACTTTAATGGCAGAATATCACTCACCAGATGATCCACAAGTTGAGTCCAACTCATTTTCTGTTCGTGAAATGAATGATATTGTTATCAAGGAGATTGCAAACAGGAAGGATTTCTTGTTGCAAGTCTACTTAACCAAGAAATAATGATTTGAAAAAGCCTCTTTTTTTGTTATAAAAGTTTACAAACAGTTTTGCAAAGGTGAAATTTTTGCAGAGTTTCTTTAAGAAAATTTTGTGTGTGTGTTTTGTGTGTTTTGAAGGAGGTATTTATAGAGGGTGAGGAATACCATTGGTTAGGGATTTTGAAAATCAAAATGAATAACCACTTTGGGATCCGCATTAAATGCCACCACTCCACTTTCACAAGTTTTTCGCAACTGTCGAGGTTAACAGTGCAAGGGGCCTGCACAAGATGCACTTTTGCAGGCATGATGCCACAGAAATATCATGAGATATTATTTGTGAGGGAAGGCATTTAATGCCTAGTAGGATGTTGTTATGTAAGTGGAGGCTCAAGGTGTGGATGCCAGTGAGGCAGAGACATATATTCCTATATTTAATAGAAAATTCAGTTACCAACCTAGGACATTTACTAACTAGATACTTAGAGCATTTAGTTATGCATTGAATTGCATCATTAGATGTTATGAGCCCCCCTTGAATGAGAATTCATTCAATGTGAATATCTCGGTTCAGTGAGTCTTTCACAATATGAGAAAACTCCATGCGGCTTTGTTTTTTTTGTTGAAGGGTTTCACTGAGGAAGGTTGATTATCAGAGATAGGATAAGGAATATATACCATGTTAGGATATCTTAATCAGTGACCTGATTATCAATATCTAACATGCCTAGTTCTGCTTTCAGTCTGGTGAAAGTAGGTTCATCTAAGGGTATTGTGAAGATATCAGCTAACTGATACTCAGTGGGGATGAAGTGTAATTCAATATAACCTTTCATGATATGATCCCTGATAAAATGATATCTGATATCAATGTGTTTTGTTCTTTGATGAAGCACAGGGTTGTTTGAAATGGCTATTGCACTTGTGTTATCACAAAAGATGGGTACCATTTTGTAATGAATACCATAGTCACTGAGCTGACTTTTCATCCACATCACATTTGCACAACAGCCTGCAACAGTAACATATTCAGCTTCTGCTGAGGACATTGCAACAAATTGTTGCTTTTTCGCACTCCAACAAACTAACTTTCCTCCAAGAAATTGGCAGGAGCCAGAGGTACTTTTTCTGTTCATGTTGCAACCTGCATAATCAAAGTCTGAGTATCCTTTAAGATCAAACCCTGAACATTTGGGATAATATAGTCCAAGACTGGAAGTGCCTTTCAGGTATCTCAGAATCCTTTTGACAGCAGTGAGATGTAATTCTTTTGGGTCAGACTGATACCTTGCACACAAACAGACTGAGAATTGAATATCAGGCCTTTAGGCAAGAAGATACATCAGTGACCCAATCATTCCTCTAAAAGGAGTAGGATTAACTGGTTTTCCAGCAAGGTCAGGACCTAGGTTGTTAGGAGGTACCATTGGTGTTTTCACTGAGGCACAGTCACTGAGGTCATACTTTTTGAGTAGGTTCCTAGTGTACTTTTCTTGACTGATGGAAATGCCTTTCTCAGTTTGTTTGATTTGTAGTCCAAGAAAGTAAGTGAGTTCACCCATCATACTCATTTCAAACTTCTTTGTCATTAGTTTTTCAAACTGCTTACAAAGGTTGTAGCTTGTTGAGCCAAATATGATGTCATCCACATACACTTGGACTAAAATCACATCCTCTTTTGTCCTATAGGTGAACAATGTATTGTCAATTTTACCTCTAACAAACTTGTTTTGGATCAGGAAGGCTGAAAGGGTTTCATACCATGCCCTGGGATCTTGTTTTAGTCCATAGAGGGCTTTGTTTAGCTTGTAGACATGGTTGGGAAACTCACTACTTTCAAAGCGAGGAGGTTGTTACACATATACATCTTCTTTAATGTTACCATTTAGGAATGCACTTTTTACATCCATTTGATAGACTTTAAAGTTCATGTATGTTGCATATGCAAGAAAGATCTTGATGCCTTCCATTCTAGCAACTGGTGCAAAGGTTTCCTCATAGTCAATACCTTTTTGTTGATTATATCCTTTTGCAACAAGTCTTGCCTTGTTTTTGATTACTGTTCCAGACTCACCAGTCTTAATTTTGAAGACCCATTTCATTCCAATGATAAACACACCCTGAGGACATTCAACTAAGGTCATGACATCATTTCTATCAAAGTGTTCTAGTTCATCTCTCATGGCCTGAACCCTACTCTCATATTAAAAAGCTTCTTTAACATTTTTAGGCTCTATTTCTGAGAGAAAATCAACATAGATACATACATTGGCTGAGGCCGCCTTGAGTTTGGCAGCCATGCTCCTTGTAAGCATGCCTTCAGTGGGCTCACCAATGATGTTAACAAGTTCTATTGATTTGGACTTAGTCCAGCTATCCTGAGGTCTTGGATAGGAGTAGGAACTTGTAGAGGCATGGTGTAAAGATGGAGTGGGTTCAGATACCGGAGCCTGAGATTCCTCAAGATTGAGATTTTCAGTTACCTCAGTGTGATCAGCTTGAGTTGTGGTATTCTGAACAATTGGTTCAGTGGTGGTAGTCTCATTGGAGACTTGTTGAGTTTCTATGAACTCACTGATGGTGGGTTGAGGTAGGTTGTGTGGATTGATGTAATATGAGAAATCTGCATCAGCTTGGTATTGTGTGGAGAGATTACTCTCAGGGTGATACTCATCAAGAAAATATCTTGATGAGTAATCAATACCAATTTCTTCCACTGAGGAATTTGAAAATCTAACAGCTTCAGTACTTTCATCAAATGTGACATGGAAGGTTTCCTCAGTCTGTTGTCTCCTTGTGTTGAATACACTGAAGGCTTTTGAGACAAGAGAATACCCTAGAAAGTACCCATCATCAGCTTTTTCATCAAACTTTCCAAGATGATCCTTATGATTATGGATAAACACAGGACAACCAAACACGTGGAAATAGCTGATGTCAGGAATTCTTCCTTTAAATAACTCATAGGGAGTTTTGCTATGTCTCTTAACAATGATGGACCTGTTTTGTGTATAACAGGCTATTCTTACTGCCTCAGTCCAAAAGTGTTTGGAGAGAGCAGATCCATTAAGCATTGTTCTAGCAGCCTCAATGAGGGTTATGTTCTTTGTTTCTGCAACTCCATTTTGTTCTGGGGTGTAAGGAGAAGAAAAGTTTTGAGATATACCCTTCTTATCACAGAAACATTCAAGGTCATTGTTTTTGAATTCAATCCCATTATCAGTCCTGGTTTGTTTAACCCTGATGTCATTTTGGTTTTCAATCTTCCTGATGAAGGACATGATTGTTTCAGCAGCCTGACTCTTTTTGGTTAGAAAATATACCCAAGTGTATCTTGAGTATTCATCCACGATGACCAGAGTTTACTTCTCATGGTGGATTGACGTTGGACAAATGGGTCCAAAGAGATCCATGTGAAGTAGGTGCAGGCAGTTGGTGATAGAGGAATTTTGTTTGGTTTTAAAGGATGCCCTGTGGTGTTTACCTTTTTCACAGGCAGGGTAGGGTTTATCTTTTGAGAACACAAGTGATGGTAAGCCAAGGACTTTGTTTTGTTTGGCCAGGTTGTTTATGTTTTTGAAATTCAGATGGGAAAGTCTTTTATGCCAAAGCCAATTGAGGGTTTCAGTGGCTTTAGCAAAAAGGCATGTTCCATTCTGAGTGAGTGAGGACATATCCAAAACATAGACATCCTGCCTTCTTGGTGCAATAAGAACAACTTCTTTGTTTGCATTGAAGATAGTGCCTTGCTTATCATCAAACTGAACTATGTATTTTGCATCACATAGTTGACTGACACTGATCAAGTTGTATTTAAGACCATTAACATAAGCAATTCTAGTAAAAAACTGTTCCACTACAGTTTCCTGAACCATAACCTTCAGTGAGACAAGATGAATTATCAGCAAATACCACCTTTGGTCCTGGTTCTTTTACATATTTATGCAAATATTCCTTTACGCCAGTCATGCTTCCTGAACATCCACTGTCAAGATGCCAAACAGGATCTCTGGCATGTCTCTGCACAAATGTAAACTGAGTTAGTTTTTCTTGTGAACTCACTTTCTGGTGGGTTTGGCTTTAACGACCTTTTTGAACTGAGAGATTGATCCATGATCAGTGGTGGTGTGAATGTTGCTTCCACAGATTTTGCATCTTGGAGAAGAGGTAGTTTGTTGGGTTGGCTTGGTGATTCCTCTTCTGGACTGAATGACTTGTTCATGTCTTGAACTGTCATGAGTAGGATCTCCACAGATATCACAACATGGATACATCAAACAATCATCAAGGAGATGATCATTGAATCAACAGTGAGTGCAAGGTGTGAAAGATTTAGCTTTCTGCCTTATCTGTTTAGAGCCTGAGGCATAGTTATGAGACTGAGCATTGTGATAGGATACAGCACTTGATGAGACTATGTAAGATAGATGATCAGAGGTTCTGTGATCATCCTTTTTACATATCATGTAAAAAAGGATTCTATAACAGTCATCAGTGGTATGTGTGGTATAATTACACAATTCACATCTCATTTTTAGTTTAGATGTGGCTTTAGATTTAGTGGAACTTGAGGAAGCTGGTTTAATTTCTTTTTTCAAAGGTTGAGGTTTCTTCTCAGATGATTCAATATTTTCACTCAAATTCCAAAGAAGTTTAGCCAACTGATCAAATTTGGAGTCGGGGCTATCAGTGATAGCCTCATTTGAGACTGAGGTTGTGGAGTCATCATTGGGGGCTGAGACTTCAGTGAATGGTCTTTTCAAGATAGTCCTTCCTAAACCAGCCTTCTCTCTTGGAGAGTGTTGAGTATACATCAAGGGTGTTAGCTCAGAGCTAGGTTCAGCTCCCTGAAGAATTTTCAGTAGTGGGAGTGGATTCTGTGATATCGGTTCAGACTCATTAATGGACTCAGGTGAGCTAGACTCATCAGTGACACCAAGAATATTTTTGATGGCCTGACTTTACCAGTGTTAAAGTTTGGTAGTTTGCTATCTGGGTTGACTCTTTCAATCCAATCACTAGGTTTTGGTGCCATTTCCTTGTTAAAGGATATGCCTGAAGGCAGAAATGCATTTTCACTATGATTCTCACTTGAGGACTCAGTTTTTTGATCTTCACCAATAATAGCTTTCTTATTACTTGGTGTGAGACTCACTGAGTCGAAAACCCTAGGGTTTTTCTGAGTCCACTTATATATCACAACCTTTTCTTTCTTAAGTTCATCCTGAAGAGTTTGATTTTGTTTTACTAGTTCAGTGTTTTGAATTTGAAGTGTAACAGCCTCAAGCTTTGCTTGTTTTAAAACCAGTTTTTCATCTCTACACTTGTTTAACTCAAAAATTAACTTATTGAATTTTGAAAAGAAATTTTGTCTTTGCTCTTCAACGAACTTAAGATCCACATTTAAGTAGTTTAAGTAGGATTGCCAATCAGCATCATCATCCATAGATAACAAAATGTTTACCTTTTTCATGGTGATGTTGACCCATTCTCCATTTCTAGCATGGCTTTTTCCAACAGCCAGCTTGTTGTCATCTGAAAGTACCATCAGTGCACTGACCCTTACTTCTTCATTAGAGGAGACATCTTCCTCGTCCCAATCATAGGCTTCAGCAACAAGTACCTTGTTCTTGCCTTGAGCAGGTTTGGAAGGTGCAACCTGGGGTACTGAGGGAGTTGTCTCAAGGAGAGCAAGTTTAGCTTTAGCTTTTCTATAATTTGCTTCAAAATCCTTTTGAATATTTGCATTTTGAAAATGTTGAGTGGACTGAAGCATTTTTGGTTGAAACTTGCTAGTTCCTGAAGAAGAACTACTACCAGATGGTTTGTATGAAGGGTCTGAGGTTGTTTTTGAAAAACAGTCTTTAGCAAAGTGACCCTTTTTGCCACATTTGAAACATTCAGTGGATTCATTTGCCTTAGCTTTTTGAAAATTTGACTTGTTTCTTTTTATAAAACGTTTTGAGTTTGCTAAAAGAGCTCTTTCTTGAAATTCAACTTGAAGATCATTGAGGTACTCTTCACTAGTTCTCATATCAACCTCATCATTAGAATCATCTTGAAAATCCTACACGACACCATTAGAGTAGAAGGCAGTGGATATGGGTGAAAAAGTCAGGGCCTTTTTGGTTTCTTAAGCCTTTTCAGGGTATCGCCTTGCGATTAGGTTGTCTACATAGACAAACTTCCCATAAATTTGAGGAAGCTCAAGATTCTGAATGTGATTAGCATTCCTAAGACCCTGAGAAAAGTTTAACCACTTCTCAGGGAGACTGTTGACAAAGCCAACATTAATTTCATGCTTAGACAGTCCTACACCATCATTTGAGAGCTCATTGAGCAAGGTTTTGTATCGGGTATAGGTTTGAGAGAGGCTTTCAGATTCTTTGGCCCTGAAAATGTTATACTCAAGTTTCAAGTCCATGATCCTGTTTTCCTTGGTATCTGAGGGACCTTCAAAGCTATGAACCAAGTCAAGCCAGGTTTGTTTGGTTGTAGGACATTTAATGACTGATTCCATTGTATCGTCGGGGAGACACGATATAATTATGCTTTTCAGGTGTTGGTCCTAATTGACCACCCTCCTCTCATCAGGAGTCTATTGTGCTTCAGGTTTGGGCAAACCTTGAGCAGTCTTAGGGACAAAGGAACCTTCATTGATGCATGTGATGTAGTATGGTTCCATACCAGTCAAGTAGCAAAGCATACGCTTTTTCCACTTGCTAAATTTACCAGCTTCTAGTTTAGGAGCTACAGCTGAATAGCCACCTCCCTTTTTATAAACTAGCTGGGGTACATCGCTATCAGCCATGGTGGGATCTTGATTTTAAAAACTTTGAGCACTCTTTTGTTTGAAAAGTTTTAGAAAAGTTTTACAAATCAGAAGCTCTGATACCACTTGTTGGACCCTTTTACTTGGTTATGGTTAACTACAAAGTTAATCAAACCAAGTTCCATGATGTAGCGAAGTATTGATTAATTATCAAAAGTAAATAAACGTAAAAGATAAGACACAAAGTTTTCAACGTTTAATTCTTTATTAGAAATTAATCAAAAGAATTATACCCAAGTGTTTGCGGAACAACACATGGGATTGAAATGACAAGTATGGTACACTCCTAAACTCAAACTAAGTTTGAGTGACAACTAAGATCCAGCTGAGCTATCTCAGGGATTGTGTTGTTCTTTGGAGAGAGAGTAAAGATTTGGTTTGTAAATGTCTAAGCATTAAGTGCACAAACGTAATCTTTACCTCTCCCACTTATTCTCTATTTATACACAAGTAGATTCTAACACATACCTAATGGACAAGGACTATAAGACAAATTACATCATCCTACATTGGACAAAATACATAGGTATTTTGTCCATGTTACAAATAACTATAAGTAGTAAAGGGCATGGATGCTTTCTGGTCTTCAGTGTTGACACATGACTTAGTATTATACTCATTCAGGGAAAGTTGACCTTTGCATGATAAGGACCTTCCCTTATCCATTTAAACTTATCCCGCCTAATCCTGCCTTTACTTCAGTCTTCTTATCTTTAGTCTTTGTTCACTCAGTGATATTAGTTGGTGAGTTATTGTCATCCCTCACTGAGTCCATCATCTTCTTCATTGGCTCAGGTATCATTCACTGAGAACCGCCTCACTGAATGGTGAACCTTTCTCCATTGATTCGCCCAGAGCATCTTGAGGATGACTCACTGAACAACTATGCATTCAATGACTTGTTTGGTGTTCTCGGTTATCAAACACTTAGGATATTTTATGTTCAAATCCTAGATTAAGGAGTTTGGGTTTTAACAGACCCAACACAAATACTTTCCTGAAAAATGATAGAAGGAAAAGTATTGGCGATAAAAAGAGGATTTCTCTTCTTATACAAGAAATGATGCACTGAAGCGTACATCAGATCGAGGGTACATGAATGTAAAGTAATTCACGCTCGGATGAACGGCACCCTTTGCTAGGAACAACCGTCTTTTTGGTAACGAGTTTTCCTCATTTTAAAAATCAGGTTGCTATCTGAAGTAATAGCAAGCCATCTTGAAAGAATGTTTTGAGAAACGATGATGAGGCAAAAAATGATCCGTTTTTAGGGGGTCATTTAAGCTCGAATTCGAATTTATTTGATCAAATATTGCCCTAAATCGTTCCTTTTGTGATTTTAGGTACTTTGGGAGTGAAATCTGGAAAAGGAAGCAATTCGGACGTTTTTGGAGCATAAAAGTGAAGAAAACGCCAAAGTCTTAATTTTCCATGCTGGGAACAGTAGGTGACGGCGTCAAGAGTAACTCTCTGACGGCGTCAAGAGCAAAATTCCATGGCGACCCAGTACAGATTTGACGGCGTCACAAAGGTAGGGCGTCAAGAGTTAAAGTCATGACGGCCTGGAAATGATTAAGTCTTGACGGCGTCAAATGTAAATCAAGGCAGTCCGAGAAGAGTTTTGGCGGCGAGGTGACGGCGTCACAATGTTGGTCTTGACGCCGTCAGACCCCTTTTTCAATATATAGTTTTCTAATTTTCACATTTAAAAAGAAAGAGAAGTTTTGGAGAAACCCTAAGTACGATTTTGGTGCGAATTTTACAGGTTTTTCATGGGTTCCAAACCCTTGATACCTTTCATGTGTAATTGAGATAAGTGTTCTTTTAATTCAATCAATATGTCTATGTGTTGGTTGTCTATATCTTGTTCTTGTCTTAATTCCATCATGCTAGGCTAGATCTATCTTGTGTTTGCTTAGATCTAATGAAACCTAGATGTTAATTATGTGTTGATTACTTGTTTATACTTGTCTTGGATGAATGATTTATATGTTAGGCTTAAGAAAACTGGCAGATCTCTAATTGGTAACATGCTTGAACGTCCTAAGAAACATGAACCGACGCGCACTAGGTCTTTATTGGTTGTATTTAATGCATGAGCCACTGTTTAAAATCCCTATAGTTGTGCTGGGCATGGTGTAGGAGGAGATAAGAGCTCATTGAATTGGGGAGTTAAGTGTGCCACCCCATGAATGGAATTAAGGAATACGATCCGTCATCCATGCAATTATAACAAGTAATTACCGTGTAAAAGATGTCTAGGGAGTAGTGAAATCTAAGTAAACACATTTTCTCCACTTATTGCTCACAACTTTAGTATAAATTAGTTTATTTTCATTTTTAGTATTTTATTTTGATTGCATCTTTAGTATTGGGTTAGTTGATTAGCAACTAATTCCGCCCAAATCCTTCAAACCCGAGATTTTTAATTGCTTTTCATAAAATATAAAATACAAAAATAATCATCCCTCACCTTTAGAACTAGTATTTAGGCTTTCTAATCCTAGCGACACTATTCCTAGCTGAATGATCAATCCCCCGGTACTTGTCACTATGCTATACTACAACGATCAGGTACACTGCCTGGTGGGGGTTGTAAGCTTCTCGAGATCCCTTGAGAGGTAAAGCCTGTTGCGATTCCCACGCATCAAGTTTTTGGTGCCGCAGCCCGGGGAATAGTTATTGTCTAGGTTAGAATTTCTTTTTATTAGGTCTACTTGCTAGATTCCTTTCTAGTAAGATTTTATTTTTATTTTTAGGTTCTCTTTAGTCTATCTTATTTCTTTGTGCCTTTGTTCGTAACCACCCGACATCATGGACAACGGGAACATCTTTGAACCCGTCAACCCACCGCAACAAAACCACCCACAAACCTTACCACAACCAACCCACCCACCTATAAGGTCCATCCGTTTGCAATCCAGCACCATTCGATTGGTGCAAGTCGGGTGTGCATTCTTTGGATACTTTTTCGAGAACCCGACCCGACACCTTGAGAACTACCTAAAAATTACCAATTCTATAGGATTAGGTGTTGATAATCAAGAAGGGGAACTCTTAGCCCTCTTTCAATTCTCTTTACATGGTCGGGCTCTTCAATGGTTATTCCAACTCCCGAAAAGGTCCGTCTCCTCTTGGGACGATCTTGCTTCCTACTTCTTAACTAGATTCACCTTGCCCAAGGAAGTTATTTCGCAACATAACCAACTTAAAACGGAAAATGATGAAATAATGAAGGTCAATGTGATGAATGAATGTGAAATCAAGCTAGGGAGTAACACTTGTAGGGAAGGGCCATGGGATGATTATAGAATATTTAGGAGTTCCACACCAACCCTTGAGGAATTGAGGTACCATAAGTTCCTTCTAAAATGCCCTTGCCCCGCAAAGTACCGAAAACGCCCATGGATTAGGAAACATAATTCTATCAATCTTAAGGTCCCATGCATGATTGGTCATATGTTTAGAGAACACACTTATATCGATTTAAAGGCACCGATGAACATCATGTCTAGGCTTTATTATAATTGGATCATGAACGAAAAATTGAAACCTAGGCGGGACCCTTACAACCCTAATCGCATGAGTAATTTTGTTGAGCGGGTTAGAGGGTTACATGTTTTCATTGGGGATTTTGTTTATAGGTGTGACTTTATGATCTTAGAAGATGTTAGGGGAATTATTGATCAATCTTTGTGTCAGATTGTTTTAGGAGAACCTTTTGTCAAAACCTCTAAAATGACTTACAACCATGATGAGGGCACTATCACATTCGTAACCAAAGAGAAAAACATTAGATATAGGATGCCCCATAAAGAAGAGAGGTTTAGAGAAGTTGAGGATCTCGATGTTGACAACATCCCCGTGATTAAGGTTGAGAGTGAGGAAGAGAGAAACATTGGAGGTTACAAAAAGAAAGAGATCTATTACTCGAAATGTTTAGCTTTAGGCCCCGAGTATAGGAAGGTTGAGAGATTGGTTAAGATGTTTGAAACCGCATTCATTTTGCGGGATAGGAAAACGTAGTAACCCATGACCTTGAGTCTAGCTACAAGACTCGTAAATAAAGAAAAGCGCTTCTTGGGAGGCAACCCATGTTTTGTGTGATTTTATTTGTTTGTTTGTTATTTGCTTCCGTATGCATGCTTAATTTTTATTGTTGGTAGATCATGTTTCTAAACTAAATAGTGGAAATACTTTACTTTGTTGTTTTGGCCTAGTCTTGACTCCACTTAAAGGTATTTTTGCAAAAGATAAGTGTAAGGGGAAACCCCAAATATGTTTTTAAGAAACAAACCGATCATGATTCTCCACAATATTAAACGAACATGTATATTCGTATTTGTTAGAGTCAAATGCTTGTATTGAGTCATAATGAAGTTTTGCAGGATTTTCCAGGAAGTAGGACCAAGTTTTTCCAGAAATTTTCTGGAAACTTAACATAAGAATTTCTGCAGGTTACTTCTGACGGCGTCAAGTGTAAAAATCTGGAAATTTTACCAGTTTTGTTTTTCTAACGGAGTCTTATGGTTTTTGTGAATTATTAAGTTTTATAATCTCCAGGAGATCTGCAAACTTCATTCCACAAGCATTATATCTTATCTTGTTTTCTAGGATTTAGTAACTTATATAGGATGCCGCCGATTTTACGCGAGGTTGTCTTGTCTATTTTATCAGGTTTTACAGGTTATGTATGACAAGAAAATGATTTACATTCTGGAAGGGAAGCTTTGATTGTTCATTTTCTTGGAGGAAGATTTAACCTGGCCACCCTATTATCCATACTGAGCGAATCAAGGGAGTATTTGATTTCATTCTCTTTACTTTTCCACTTTTACATTCTTTACTTGAACATTGGGGACAATGTTCATCTTAAGTGTAAGGGGAGGGTAAAAAGATGATACCTTACATATGAACTTTCGCTTGAGTTTGTTTTGTTTGATGGTAGATGTGTAATAAAACTATGAGAAATACTTGTTAGTGCAATTTTAGCGCCAAATTTAAATTTTTTTACAACATTTAGGAGTGAAACTTTAGCCATAGCAAGCGTCTCATGGATAGGAGATTGTATGACTAGCACAAAACCGTATATTCAGAAAAATTTTCCACCCAAATATGTTAGGTTCGCCTTTAGATTTGATAGGAAAAGCATTTACTATTAGTGCTTATGAGTGTACCGGTAGCATTTAGATTCTAGAACGTGCGTTAGTGATGCATCCCGAGACCGCTAGTGAGACTACATTCGTGTAGTAGGATTTACTACATGATAAGAGGCATTAGGATCACCCTTGTGTTAAACCCGTATCATAATTACTTGACCATTTAAGTCATATTACTTGGCTAGTTAAGTCAACTAATTTTTTCCCACACCCTTAGCGTTGTACTCATTTTTAGTACACGAAACCCCTAGTACACCCCTCCGAGCCTATCTTTTCGTTTCTAACTTTAAGCATTTTACTTAAAGGAAGAATTTGTTACACCCCACTTAAATGTACACCCAAATCGCCTTAGCCTTCCGTGTATGCGCTCATTTTTAGTGCATTATTGTTATTTGTTAAACCTTAAGTTAACTTTCTAATTGATTACATGGTTGCTAAGTCGAGTCATATCCTTGTACATATTGTTTTGGGACGATTGGGATTCATGGGTAAGTACTTATTTTATGGAGTAATGGGGAAGAACATCATATATTACCCCCATATGTGCGTTAATCTTAAAAGTGCTCCAAGTGTTTTGATTTTCTTAATTCGAGTCATTAGATTAGTTTAATGTAAAGTATGTAAAGATTCAAGTGTAAGGGAAATGTTCATTCCCTATGATGTATTATTTTGGATGGTAGGGTAAGAGTGTATGCACAAAAAAAAAAAAAAAAAAAAAAAAAATTGAAAAAATCAAGAAAAAAAAAGAAAAAAGAAAAAAAAAATAGAAAAAGGAAAAGAGAAAAATCATACGGACTACCATCCCTTTTTATTCTATGTTCATTTTATATTTTTGTCATTTTTCATTTATTAGCTTAAGTCGAGTCTAGTCTTGGCTTAGCAACGCTATATTGTACATGTAATTAACCAAGATTGTTAACTCGCCACCAGTAAAACTTCCTTTATCCAACAAAACCGTGTATTTCATATCCCTACACCTAACGTTACAACCCTTTAAAAGACCTCTTTGATAGTTTATCCTAGGTGCTTACGCCATGTGGTGGAGGTTTGATCCTTTCCCAAGCCTATGGTAATCTATTTTGCTATGACAGGTAGTGAGAGATATCTTCCGTTTCCATATTGTAATTTACACTTTATTACACCCGAGAAATGTGAGTATCTAAACACTATTTGTGAGGTGCTTGTGTATGACCTCCGTGCCTGTCTATTGGTCTTTAGTGGAACGATTATTTGTTGTAATTACTTTTATATTAGTGTTAAATGACCCCTAACTTGTCTTTTGAGTAGAATAAAAGCGCATTTGCTTGAGGACAAGCAAATCTCAAGTGTAAGGGTATATGATGAGGCGAAAAATGATCCGTTTTTAGGGGGTCATTTAAGCCTGAATTCGAATTTATTTGATCAAATATTGCCCTAAATCGTTCCTTTTGTGATTTTAGGTTCTTTGGGAGTGAAATCTGGAAAAGGAAGCAATTCGGACGTTTTTGGAGCATAATAGTGAAGAAAACGCCAAAGTCTTAATTTTCCATGCTGGGAACAGTAGGTGACGGCGTCAAGAGTAACTCTCTGACGGCGTCAAGAGCAAAATTCCATGACGACCCAGTACAGATTTGACGGCGTCACGAAGGTAGGGCGTCAAGAGTAAAAGTCATGACGGCCTGGAAATGATTAAGTCTTGACGGCGTCAAATGTAGATCAAGGCAGTCCGAGAAGAGTTTTGGCGGCGAGGTGACGGCGTGACAATGTTGGTCTTGACGCCGTCAGACCCCTTTTTCAATATATAGTTTTCTAATTTTCACATTTAAAAAGAAAGAGAAGTTTTGGAGAAACCCTAAGTACGATTTTGGTACGAATTTTACAGGTTTTTCATGGGTTCCAAACCCTTGATACCTTTCATGTGTAATTGAGATAAGTGTTCTTTTAATTCAATCAATATGTCTATGTGTTGGTTGTCTATATCTCGTTCTTGTCTTAATTCCATCATGCTAGGCTAGATCTATCTTGTGTTTGCTTGGATCTAATGAAACCTAGATGTTAATTATGTGTTGATTACTTGTTTATACTTGTCTTGGATGAATGATTTATATGTTAGGCTTAAGAAAACTGGCAGATCTCCAATTGGTAACATGCTTGAACGTCCTAAGAAACATGAACCGACGCGCACTAGGTCTTTATTGGTTGTATTTAATGCATGAGCCACTGTTTAAAATCCCTATAGTTGTGCTGGGCATGGTGTAGGAGGAGATAAGAGCTTATAGAATTGGGGAGTTAAGTGTGCCACCCCATGAATGGTATTAAGGAATACGATCCGTCATCCATGCAATTATAACAAGTAATTAACGTGTAAAAGATGTCTAGGGAGTAGTGAAATCTAAGTAAACACATTTTCTCCACTTATTGCTCACAACTTTAGTATAAATTAGTTTATTTTCATTTTTAGTATTTTATTTTGATTGCATCTTTAGTATTGGGTTAGTTGATTAGCAACTAATTCCGCCCAAATCCTTCAAACCCGAGATTTTTAATTGCTTTTCATAAAATATAAAATACAAAAATAATCATCCCTCACCTTTAGAACTAGTATTTAGGCTTTCTAATCCTAGCGACACTATTCCTAGCTGAACGATCAATCCCCCGGTACTTGTCACTATACTATACTACAACGATCAGGTACACTGCCTGGTGGGGGTTGTAAGCTTCTCGAGATCCCTCGAGAGGTAAAGCCTGTTGCGATTCCCACGCATCAAACGACATGTTTTAGAAAAACATTATTTGAAATTTAGAGATAAACTCTTGCTCAAGCATATGTATGTTTCCGTGTCATTATTGAATGACATTTCTAGAAACGTACATAATATTGATTACACAAGAGACATGTCATAAGAAGAATACTTTTGGAATTTTTATGATTTTTCAGATTTTTATGGTTTTTATAGGTTTTATATTTTTCTATTTTCTTTTCGTTTTAAACTATGTACAGAGGAGATGTGAGAGCAATCCTTTACTCCTCGTTTTCTTCCTGAAGACACTTAAGAGTTTCTGGGGTGAGGCTCTTCATCCCAAGTCGTGGAAGAATAAACTGGAACCATTCTCAAGACAGAGCCTTTGTGAAGATATTAGCCAATTGAAACTCTGTTCTCACGAAGTAGAGTTCCACTACCCCTTTCTCTACTTGTTCCCTGATGAAGTGATGACGGATGTCGATATGCTTGGATCTGGAATGTTGGACATTGTTACAGCACAAGGCAATGGCACTTTTGTTGTCACAATACATTGGGACTTTGTTGAAGACAAAGCCATAATCTGATACTTGAGATCTCATCCACAAAATTTGAGCACAGCACGACGACATGGCAATGTATTCAGCCTCTGTGTATGAGATCGACGTACACATTTTTCTCACCCAGAAATTGAGCACCTCCTGACGTACTTCTTTGAGTATCTTGACATCCCACATGGTCAGCATCTGAGTAAGCAGTAGGAGCCATTACATTGTCTTTAGGGTACCAGAGACCCATGTGAATAGTCCCTTGAAGATATCTAAATATTCTCTTGACCGCTTCTAAGTGTTTTTTGGTAGCTCTGGATTGATACCGAGAACACATACAAACTGCAAATAGAAGATCTGGCTTGCTCGTAGTGAGATACATAAGAGATCCAATCATGCTTCTGTATTTGGTTTGATCAACATGTAAGCCTGCTGGGTCATCATCAAGTTTGGATCTTTCAACCATTGGAGTGTCAACTGAGTCACTTGAATCAAAACCAAATTTCTTCAGAATGTCATTAGCATATTTGGCTTGATTAATGAAGATGCCCTTGGATTTTGTGAGATTTGCAATTCCAAGAAAAATGACATTTGTCCCATCATTGACATTTGAAACTTGGAACTCATTTCCTTTGAAAATCGATCACATTCATAGGAATCAGACGATGCAAAGATGATATCATCTACATAAATTTGAACGTGGAGCAGATGGTTTCCATTCTTCCTAGTGAGCAAGGTAGGACCAACAACACGCTTGGTGAATCGGTTTGCTAGAAGAAATTTGGACAAAGTGTGGTACCAAGCTCTGGGTGCTTGTTTTAGGCCATATAGAGCTTTCTTCAAACGATACACATGATTTGGCCGTTCAGGGTCTACGAAACCTTCAGGCTGAGTAACATAGACCACTTCTTTCAAATCTCCATTCAGGAAAGCAGTCTTAACATCTATTTGGTAAACAATCATGTTACTGCTAGCAGCATTGGCAAGGAAGATTCTAATGGCCTCGATATGAGCAACAGGTGCAAACGATTCTTCAAAGTCAATTCCCTCTTGTTGACTATATCCTTTTGCAACTAGTTGTGCCTTGTTTTTCAAAACATCACCATGCTCATCAAGTTTTACTTTAAAGATCCACTTAAGAGCAATGATCATTCCGCATTCTGGTGGTGGCACCAATTCCCATACATCAAGTCGATCAAACTCATGGATTTCTTCTTGCACTGCTGTGAACCAGCATTCTTTTGATAAAGCATCCTTGAAATCTTTGGGTTCGGTTTTGGATAGAATGGAATTGAAGAAGAACCACAAGGCATCGGTAGCAAGTTGTTTTCTTGTAGACACTGGTCGAGAGCAAATACATTTTCAAACGGTTCATCATCAAGAGGAGCAAAAGGATTAATTTCACATGAATTATCTGCAGTCGTTCCTTGTTGTTCTGAGGATGATTGTACATTTGATGCATGTTGAGAGTGACTAGATTCTGGAGCATCCAGATCAAGGGAGATGGAAGTGGATGGACCATTAGTAGCATGAGGAGCATCTACAGCCAAAACATTAGGATCTGCAACTTGTTGTTCAGGTTCGTGAGGTTGCTGTGATTCAAAGTACTCATCAAACATAGGATCAAACAACTTCTTCAATTCCTCACTAGTGGGAGGAACATAAGGAGTGGCAGGGTTGACATTATGTACAAGTCCTGAACTAATTGGTCCAGGAGATAAAAAATTTGGTGAGGGTCCAGAATTGGTGTGTCCTGAAACCGTATGCTAGCTCATCAAACGTGACATGGATTGTTTCCATGATTTTTCGGGTTCTTTTGTTGTAGATTCGGTACTGTTAGCCTCGCTCTTTTATAAAGATAACGTCACATACGTGAAATGGACTAGATTGGTAACAAGTAGTACCTTTAGGGACTATTATTGTACACTAGGCATAGTATTGTTGTTATGAGCCTATAAATACCCCTCATGACTCTCCATGAAGGGTGTGGGAAATTGTGTATTCATTCTTTTATCTTAATACATTCCATTTTCTTCACCCTCTCTCTACTTTCTCTCTCTAAAACTAAATATGGAGTTCATCTTTAATCATCAACCAAGACCTCCCGAATCACATAAATAACAATACTTTCGGTCCTACAGGTACCCCTTGCGATCTGGCGCATATCCAACAAATACCCTAATATCAGCCTTAGCCTTGAGCTTCCCTAAGTCTTCTCTATTGTTGGTTGGATAACACAGAGCTCCAAACACACGTAAAAAGGAAAGATCAGGATTTTTGAGATGCACCAGCTCATACGGCGTTTTGTTGTGGATAGGATGTATTAACGATCGATTTTGAGTGTAACAAGAAGTAGCAATGGCTTCAGCCCATAGAAACATTGGTGTTTTAGAAAATATCAGCATAGTACGAGCAGCTTCGACTAGCGTAAGATTCCGTCTTTCAACAACCTCATTTTGTTGAGGAGTTTGAGGAATACTCGTTTGACGACTGATGCCGACACTTTCATAAAATTGAGTGAGTTG
Source organism: Artemisia argyi (assembly GCA_030686995.1). NCBI lineage: Eukaryota > Viridiplantae > Streptophyta > Magnoliopsida > Asterales > Asteraceae > Artemisia > Artemisia argyi. Next base: position 136,097,989 of record CM060680.1, read on the forward strand.
TTTGTTGACGAACTCAGTTCTGTTATTAGTGCGAATGATTCTAACAGTCATGTTGAGCCTTACTTGTAGTTGCTTGATGAGCGTAATGATAATTTCAGGAGTTTCATCCTTGGATCTTAAAAACTTCACCCATGTAAATTGATGAGTGTCTAAATACTCATCATTTTATACTAATCTGAACTGCCAAAACATACTAAAACACTCAAATATGCATCAAAATACTTAAAATATCTTAGAGGTGTGTTTTATATGTTTCAAATACAAAATATGCAAAAACAGATGAAAAACGTACAAAGTTTGCATAACTGGCAGTTTCAGTCCCTCAAGTTTCATAAATTGGCAAAACTAGTCCCTGGTAATTCTAAAAACTTGAAAAAGTCACCAAAGGTCCTTTTTAATCATAAAATTACATATTTAGTCCTTTGGTGCAAAGTTTCACAAAATTACAAGTTTAGTCCCTGACTTTTAAAATTGACAGAAATGGTCCCTGGGATGTAAAATCTTTGAGAAAAGCAATTTTGGTCCTTATACTAATAATATTTTGCAGGAATGGTCCTTGGGTGATAAATTTGGTGAATTTACATGATTGGTCCCTGAAGTTTCACAGTTTGGCAAAACAGGTCCCTCAAAGTTTCAAACTTGACAGTTTTAGTCCCTGGGAGAAAGTTTTGAATAAATTACACATTTAGTCCCTGACGTTTGGTAAATTGTCACTTTTAGTCCCCGGGTATTTAAAAAATTAAAAATATCAAAAATACCCTAGTACTATTCATATATTGGCAATTATGGTCCTTTGAACAAAATTGGAATAATGCCATAACCACCCCTCAAGTTTGCCTAATTTACAAAATTAGTCCTTGTTGTGTTTTTAGTTAACAAAACCAAACGGACCCTTTTATTAAATCCACCAAATCCTAATCCACTACCCAACCTAAACAGCCCACTCACACCTAGGCCCAACCAAACCCCAGCCCAACCCCCTAAACTATTAAAACCGGGTCAAACAGTCAACCTCTCCCCAACCGCCTTCTTCACCTCCACCTCACCCCCTCCACATGGCTCTGCAAGTTTTCCACTTGCTACCTACACCTCTCCACGCAAACCTTCCACCTCACACATGCTCCCAAATACCAATTAAGCCCGTAAAATCCTCACACGCTACCCATAGCTGTCCCAAAGGACTTTGGCGCCAAAAAGGTTATTTGAACGATGTGGATTAATCTGACCAAACCAAAGGCTAGGATGAAGTGGGAATGTCTCAAAAGTCTGCCAAGGACCTCAGAAGTCTCTACAAAAAGAGAAAAGAAGCAGAAGGAAAGAATTATTAGCTTAGGAGTAGAATAGCTTAGTCGTAGGTAGTGTAATCTTTCAATTCAGTTGTAATTTAAATCAAACAAGCTTGTACTCAGTTAATTTAATGTATTTTGATCTTTAATACAAGTCAATTTCAAGTTTCAGTTACTGTCTCAATTTATGCAAATTTCTTAAATTCTCAAAAATCTCAAAAAGCTTGTTAGTTGTTATTAGTGTTGTGTTAAAATCTTTTTGCTCATACAAAGCTCTGACAAAGCTTTTGAAAGCTTTTAGATAAATTAAAATTCAGTTTGGTAGTTAAAATCATAAATTCAAGAAAAAAATCAATAAAATAGAAAATAAATATAAAAAATAGAGTAAAAAGAGGAAGAAGATTGGAGCTTGATGTTATTCGGAATGATTCTGGTTTAGAACCTTGTGGGAGGTATTAAGTTGGGTCCTTGTTCCTTGTTTCATCACTTTTCAGTTGGTACCCTTTGTAAGTGATAATTTCCATTTTATGTTTTTTAGTTTAATGATGTTTGTTACTGTTTAATCAGTGTTCTTAAGTGCTTATTAGATACTTGTTAGTCATAATATAGTCTAAAATCAGTTACTTGTTTATTGTAAATCATTTGCACTAAAAACCAAAAATCTCACAGTGGAAAACTTAAACTTGACATACTTGTGTTTTCTGCTTGTGTTATGCTTGATTCAGGTTCATTTGATCTTTGATTATATCAATATAGTGATAGGAATCAGTATTGTGGTTTAATCTTACCATTTGCATTGAAAATCTTCAAATCTGTCATTTTAAGGTGTGTTTGGCTCAGCTTGTTACTGAGTATCTTTGGTAGTTTTAGTTGTCTAGGATAATCTAATCATATTAATTTAGGTCATATTAGGTTATTTTGGTCTTAAAACTCAGGCCTCATACAATAGAAAGTCAAAATCCAATTCCTTGATCCTTGACAGTTAACTGTCAAGGATATTTGTCTCACAAACCCATCACATTAGCTTATAACCATTAGTTCTAGCTTAATTTAGATTAGTTATAGCTTAAAACAACTTATTGAATCAGTAGGGAGTGTTAGAAATCCATATTAGTCAACCTAGGTTAGTTTCTTAAAAAGTCAAAATTTCCAATTCCAGAAAATCACAAAACTTCAAGGAATTTTGTTGATTTGTGTAGTAAGATTCAGGCTTTGATCTTTTTAGGATTTCAACTCTACCACCTCAGCTTTAGTATCCTACCATCTTTATATTTTTAGGATTTTATCTGTGGGCCCCACATCTAGCCAAACTTACTTGCAGGGCTGAGACATACCCTGCACATCAGCAGACTTGGCCAACACCACCACTTTGGTGGTGTTTTGTGGTCATATCCGTGGGCCCCAATAGTTCTAATTAGTATCTTTCAACCCCCCTCCTACCAGGGAATTAGGATTGACCTTTGGTTTGACTTGAATCACTGTGGACCCCACCTAAATAAGCCCTTGAACCTTGTCCCCTTTCTGAGTTCACATTAAGTTTTGGATTAGCTTATTTGTACTTATCAGCTTATCTACTGAGCTTATTTGTCCATTTTAAGTTTTGACAAGTCTAATTAACTTATTTGAATCAGAAAATACCAAGGTGGGTCCCACACAAGCTCATTTGAGCTTATTAGCTTATTCAGTCAACAAAAGTCAACTGTGGTAGCAATAAGCTTCCACAGTGCTTATTTCTAGTTTTTAAAATTATTGTTTTTATTAAAGTTGTTTGTTTTTATATATAATTTAGTTTTATAAAAGAAAAATCAAGAAAAGACAACATAAAAATAAGTGATAGTTTCTATTTAATACAATTTAATTTTAATTTTCATTTTTATATTTTTATTAAGTAAGTTATATTTTTATATTTTTATTAATTTCCTTTTAAGTTAAAGTAATTATAATAATTTTCTCAGATTTTAATTTTGTCTTTTAGTATTAATTAGAATTAAAAATAATTTTATTAGTAATTAATCAATAAATAAGTTTTAATTAGCATAATTAGTTTTTACATAGGAACACCTATATTTTATATTTTTCCTAGCTTCTATAAGTCATAAGCTAATTTTAGAAATTTTCTTGTGATTTATACTGTTCATTTAATAGTTTTCATAATTTAAATAGTTTAATTAGATATTAAATAATAAATAGAATAATAATTAGTAAACTAGTTTATAAATATATAAAATAAAGTTTTTATAATTTTTTAGGATTCCTGTGATGGTTAATTAGTTTTATAAATATTTTCATAATTTTCTAAGTTAGTTTAATATTATTTGTAATTTGAAATAGTTTAAATAGTTTAATTAATATAAATAGTTTTTAATTAATAAAAAGTTCATAAAAAGACAAAAAGATTTATTTTTATTTTTTATACTTTCTTCAAGTTCATTTTAAGTTTTAGAAATTATTTTTATAAGTTTTTAGTTTAATTTGTAGTATTTATAATTTTTAGTTTAATATAAATTAGTTTTAATTAAATAGTTAAATAGTTTTTATTTAGATAATTAATAATAAATAATATAATAATCTTAAAAATAGTTTTCTTTTTAATTTAACTTTATTTTAAGTTTAAGTTTATAGGATTGTCAATTTTAACCCTTATAGTTTATTTTTCTTAAAACTCACCTTTTTCTCAGTACGCAATCGCGTCTGATTTTAAATTGGTGTACGTTTGTACGTTTTAGATACCTAGTTTTCTCGTAATCATTAATTTAGTTTTCCTAAGTTATTTTTAAGTTATAAAACCCTAGTTAAACACACACACACACTTTTATACCATTCCCTGTTCAGATTCACTCGATCACAGATTCGTTTATAATATCACATCGCACACCTCGTTGGGACTTACGACCCGGGAAAACACTGTATTCCTCGGAAGCATTTGCCTTAGACGTTTGACTTGGTTGACCATCACCTGGTAAACTTAGTTGACTGTTTGAGGCGAATCATAAATCGTGAGTAATCATCCACAATTACGATGATGTATCTTTTCCCATTGAAGCTCTGCACTCTCATGGGTCCGCACAGATCCATGTGAAGGGTATAGAGAACTTCTGTATTGGAGTTGGCTGGTTTCGGTTTGTGAGTGTGCTTCTTGCTTTTACCCAATTGACATGCTGAATAAAGATGGTCTTTTTCATACTTCAATCTGGGCATGCCTCGAACAAGATCCTCGCGAGAAAGTTCATCAATGGTGCCAAAGTTCAAGTGGTTCAAACGACGGTGCCATAACCACGATTTGTTCTTAGAGGCCTTAGAGAGCAAGCAAATGGGAGAGGACCGCATCATGTCTTCAATGGAGATGGTATAAAGATTTGTGCCACGACTTCCCTTAAGAAGATCAATTCCATCCAATTCTTTAACAAAACAGGTGTGCTTTCTGAAGGCCACTTCGAGATCGGAGTCACAAAATTGTCCAACAGAGAATAGATTGTGCCCAAGTCCTTCCACATAGTAGACTCTAGAGATCACACTGTCACCAAACACGTAATCACCATAGCCCATAATGGCTTCAAAATGATCGTTCCCAAATCTGACAGTCCCGATAAACTTTTTCATGAAATTTCTGAGCCGAGAGCGATCCCCAGTCATATGTTTTGAGCTGCCTGAGTCCAAATACCATAGGACAATCTGTACGACCTGCATTTGAAACCAAACATATATGGATAACTGAAAAACATGGATCCCCAAGTGTAATTGGGATCCAATTGGTTAGCACAAGCATACTTAAGAGTAGTAAGATTAACATTTGCAATGGCTTTCTTAGAGGAAATGATACTAGTGGATGCTACTGACTTATCGTCAAGGCATTGTGTTACTAAGGGGAACTTTCTACCGGTTGCCTTCCATTTCTTAACCTCTAAAGACTTGGGATCGGGCATTCTTGTTAATGGACACTGGCTTCCTAATGTGAACTTTCTTCCCGTAGGTCTCCATTGATATCCTACATTGTTAAAAATCTTTCCTGTAGCTTTCCAAGTATGGTTTTCCAGTTTATGTGTCTTAGCGATCTTAACTAAGGATACGTAAGAAGATTTCAAAAATGACACAACACAATCATCATGATTACCAGAAATTAAATGTCCATTACAAGTCTTACAAATAGCATTAGAATTTGAATTAATTACAGTACGCTTAAAGCAAATACTAGAATCAACACGATTCTTTTCACTCAAATTAGTCTTATTGTTCCTAAGGTGGTCTTCTACTTTCTCCCCTTGAGCACTCTTAGCTGGCGAAGTCCTATCATTCCATGTATTGCCTTTAGGCTTTGACCCACTAGCTTTAGTGTCATTGCTTACTCCTGTAGAATTAACGACGGGAACATTAGATTGTTGCATAGTTGTTTGGTTTCTAGGAGGTGATGTGCTATGTTCAGATCTTGCCAAAGGTATGTCAAAGGTAACATGCTTATTCAAAATCTTAGATGAGGATGGAACTTTTCAATCTCGCATGTTGAGAATTTTAGGACACGTACCTATGGCATATTCTAATAGTTCTTGTGACCGTTTGGTGAGAAAACTAACGTCTAATAATGTGTTATCATAGGGTCTCTCCATTCTATCTTCTTCAATGGTCTCACGGGTCATGTCAAGGCAAGCCTTAAGATGTCTAAGATAATCACTATGGACTAACTCATTGTTCCTAAGGGGAAGTGGAATGTACACAGCCTCACACACATATTCTTTATATTCACAGACCTTTGAAGTGACATTGTCACATGCAGTGACCGGCATTTTCCCTTTCACCTTGGTCTTTAGATTCTCAATTTCATTTAGCAAAGAAGTTATCTTTTCATTGGTTTTATCATGAGTGATCTTAATTGAATCATATAACTCTTTGTAATGTTGTTTGACTTTAGAATTTTCAGCTTGAAAACAATTATTTTCATATTTGAGTTTGTTGATCATGTCTTGAAATTGAAAGTCCAGAGAATCTAAAGACTGTGGTTTATGGGTGCCGATCACATCATTATTGGAAGATTTCAATTGGGCAATTTGGGCCCTCAATTTCCGAATTGTGTTGGTGTGAGATTGAATTTTTTCATCCCTTTTTGCTAATTCAAAATATGTATCAAATTTAGGAGCATCAGAAGATGTCTTGACATTTGATATTTTAATCATTTCTTCTAAATGTTGATATTTTAATTGTAAGTGAAGATTATCAACTTCTAGTTTAGAAAAGTGTTTGACTATGTTATCATGATCATCATTTTGAATTTTTTCATGCAGTTTTAAATTCTCCCCTCAAGCTCAACAACACGATTTTTGAGAACATTCAAAGCAATAGACATTTCATGAAATTGACAAGCAGTTAATGTAGAATCAGTAGCAGTGTAGAACACATCTTATGCAATATTCTTAGCAATCAAATTGTCATTCATGATAAGGACATTTTTCCTTGCTATTTCACTATGTTGAAGATTTATTGCAATTCGTTTTCCCTCATTTTCCACATTTTTAAACACCTCTTTCATTTCTTTTAGTTCAATTTCAAGGGATTGTTGTAAACCCTCAAAGTGTTCTTTGATTAGTTTAAAAAATAGGATAACTTCAGTTAAGTAACACTCTTTCGTAAGTTCAAAACCCCTTTCACCCTCAGTAATTCCCATTGGTGTGATTCTCTTTTTGCATGTTTTATCAAAATCAGTGAACATTTGACAAAGGACATATATGCTAATAAGAGTTCTACATTGTGTGGGAAGTGATAACTGAACTAAGTGCATTGGTGTATTGGGGGGATACACCGTTGGGGTAGCAAACTTTTGAGGGATTTTGGCCTTAAGTTCATCAGCTTTCATTTTCTCAACATCTAATGGCCAAAATACCTGCTCTAGTGTTAACTTAGTTTGGGGTGCAAAAACAGTCACTCGATTTTGTTCATAGTAATCATGAGGTTTGATACTGACACATTTTTAATGCACTTAGGATCCTTCATTTTATTATCAAATCTCTCTCTATTGACATATTCAATATCATCCATTTCTTCATCAGACCAACTATTTGGGGGGGGGGGGGGGGGGGGCATGATTAGGTGTAAGCATAACATTAGCATCCTATAGGGCAGGTTGAGAGGCACTAATGCTCTTAAGGAAGTTCGTTTTAGGCACAACTAAATCCTTATTACTATGCTTATCCTGCAATTTAATGTGCTTTTGAATCATTTGAGATGTTTGTATGGTTTGGCCTTGGGTGTATAACTTGTTTTCAAGTTTGTTTTTCAACTCCCTAAGGTTGGAAAATTCATTTAATAGTTTAGTTTCTTTTTCTTGAAATTCACCTTTTAGAACACTTAAACTATGCTGAATCTCCTGTTTTTCCTTAACAACTTGATCAAGTTGATTTTGAACAGACTTTATCTCTTGTTTTAGTGTTTCTTCCCTTAAGTTATGTTCAGTTATATATGCCCGCATTTGCCAATCCATCTTTTGTTCACGTTCGGTTAGCTCAAATTTTGCACGTTGTTCATAACACATTACTTGATCATTAAGTTATCCTAGTGGTCAGGGTGTCATCAGGTGAAACAGTAGTGTACTCATCTAATTCACACACATTATCATCAACAGAGGATGCATCACTTGGTACAACAAGTCGATGTCGTGCTTTACATATTGTTCATATGGGACAACATTGCTATTTCCCATGTTAGTAATATCTAATCCTGATTCTTACACGTGAAACACTTATCATAATGAACAATGTGCCTAGCATATAGAAGCAAATGATTATTTTCTATTATACCAGCTAAATCTCACTCGCTAAAATATTCGCAAGAAAAGGGTATGTTTAAAACTCATAATAATAGGGAAAAAAACTTTCTAAATGAATGTAAAACCAAAATGTTGAGAGGCTTATAACCTGATCTAGACATTCCTTCTTGTTGTTGTAGCCTAAACCAAACACACCTCATTACTGCAGTAGCTTAATGTAAGCATATCTTATTGGGCCACTTGGCTTATCCGAACTCACTTTATCTCTACAGTTCCCTGTTCCAAACACCCTTCATTTTTACATATGCATTTTTAGTCTACCCCTGATACATCTGGTCTCTTCATTGACCTGGTCCGCTCCACACATACTTTAATTATGCAGCAACCTGATCCAAACACACTTAATTTAGGTAGTGAATGCATCCTTGAAACCATTGCCGCGTAATGCGACCTATAACAATGTTATTACAAACCAAATAAAAATTACCTGGCTTGACATGCTGCAAAAATTCAACATTTATAATTTAAATTATATCATTTATTATGGCATAATGGAGTGAGATGATCACTTGTAGCAAGCACATAGTCTAATGTGTGATTTGTTTGTTCTTCTTCTAGGTCTGATTAAAGTCGGTCACTTAACTCTTCACAGAGTTCTTTCAGGCATTTTTCAACCTGAAGGAGTTGCAACAAAACTTAAACGAATATCATTATCAATTGTTATAGGTCTGAAAACATATTATAGCTAAAACTCATATGAAGCACATATTTTAGGATGCAAACGACCCTGAACTTCATCCCCATTGATCCCTCGAGCAGTATTCCATAGCCAAGTACTAGAAAAGAATTTGAACGAAAATTAATAGCAATTCACATTTCTGAACTAATTTTACCCAGATTCAAACAATTAGCATAATCATGTAAACTATTATTTCAATTAACATAAGCATGTAAACAATTAAAAAAATTTATTCAAATAAAAAACTCTAGAATAAATCATCTTTGAATTAGCATAATCATGTAAACATAACAAAAAAAAAGTTTAAACCAAAAATAATACATATATATATATATATATATATATATATATATATATATATATATATATATATATATATATATATATATATATATATATATAAAGTTACAATCGAAACCAAATATATAATTCAAATCCAAATGAATTGGTTTGTGATATTCAGTTACAAATGTCTGGCATATGGATGTATGTAACCCAAAAAATTTCTTGATGGTGGTTGAATCGGTTTGGGTTTGAATTGTGAATCGTAAACTACAAATAATCATTTGCATCAATCCATATCATCTACTAACAATTAAATTGAAGAATGAAAAGAGATCAAACTTGTCAAATCTGGTTATTCTTCTTTAATCTCATTCTACCTACAAAAATAAACTCAAACATCCTCGATCAAAATCTATCAAGGTAATTCCCCCCCCCCCTCCCCCCCCCCCCCCCCCCCAAAAAAAAAAAAAAAAAAAAAAAGGGTTCTCATTAAACACCAAAAAATTATAACAAATTCAATAGAAATATATCAATTAGCAAATATACATTGTGGACAGCATAGAAATCACTGGCAAATCAAGAGCAATTGTAAACCTTTCGAAACGTGCGATTCAATACCTGATTTTGTGTATGTGTTTTTGAATCGTTTTTAGCGAGAGGAATGGTTTTGTCAAAAAACTAATATGTATTTTGAATCTTCGACATTAAATGAGGATTCAAACTGGCAATTGAAAAGGAGGAGTATACATTCAATGATTAATCGAAACGTAACTTATTTTTTGGAGATGATTCCATTAATTGCTTACGGAGATTATTTTGAAATATAGATCCACGGATTGAAGCTCAGTATTGTAACATAATTTTAATGATTTAATTAATTAGCAAAAATAAAATAAGCATTGAATAGTGGTTTTGATAGAAAGTGTTTTAAGAAAGAGGAATTGAAGGATGGCAATGATATGTTGTACCGTTATAAATCAAGGACCAATCAAAAGAGAGATACATCATCAAATTAAATGCATGGTGTGCTTTATAGGACTTGTAAATTATTTTTTTTTATTAGTATAGATAGATTGAATTGGGCCACAAGTTATTTGTATTTCATAGTATTACATTTATCATAGCACATGTTTATTGAGTTACATACCCTTGACATATGAAAACCTGTACACTGTCTAAGGATTTGATGTAATCGAAATGAGAGTTATTTGTATTATGGGATTTAAGGTTCAATTCATGTTTGATACGACCCGATTAGGGGTTGTATCGGGATAAGGCATCACTTTTTGCGTGTGCGAGCTCCTTAAGAAATAGAAGAAAAGAACTAAAGAATTATTTATCTTTAACTTTGATTAATTCATTCATAATAATGATTTAGTATATATAACCGAATAACCCTAGCTTGTAAAACAAGCCAAACATAAAGACATATCTAAACAATGACACTTTCCTAATACGACACAAAGACATACCCTAAATAAATATAATATGACATAAAGCCCGGGGCGTATCATTCCCCACTCCTTCAAAATCACCTTGTCCTCAAGGTGTGGTCTTGAAAAATTCTCTTGATTCCGGGATCCCATATCCTAATCATAATCCTAGTCCTATCTTTCATTCCCGTAGTTCTCCTGTCTCCGCTACCGCAACAAACACCTTTTTCCTCTTCCGCCTTCCACTACCTTGGACATAACACAACACCATTCTTCCGCCTTCCGCTACCCATGTTGTAACACTCCCCACTCCTTCAAAAATCACCTTGACCTCAAGGTGATACGAAGAATATGCATATTGAGAATCGGCTAATTCCTCGCTTAAATTCAAATTTATTTCATCCAAACGACTATCAAATTCACCACCACTCCCAACAATCTCTTCCATACTTTTCTTATCTTCTGAAAATTCTTCAAACTTGCTATTAACTTCATTACTCTCACCAATATCGAAAACACAATTTATCGCGTTATTAACCACATTAACACCAATATATTCATCAGAATCTAACGACCTTTTAGTCTTAGGTGAAGCGAATTCACTTTGTAATGATGGAATGTTATCTGATTTCTTTTCAATTATATGTTCTTTCTCCTTTTCATCAATTGCCTCAAAACGAGCCTCGACTATATGGGCTAAGGAAAAGGCTTCTCCTAAAGTTGTAGGCATTGCCCTCAACAGCTCTATTTGTAACTTTAGTTTAAGCCCGAAGATATAAAACGATGTAAGTAAAGATTCAGAGATCCCTCTTACTCGATTTGCAAGTACTACAAACTCACTCTCATATTCGGTCACCGTACCCATTTGCAAGAGCTTAAAAAGTGCGTATTCCGCGTCCTGATCGCTGCCGCCTGATGCCATGAATAATACTCAAGCGATTAATAATTCTAAAAAAAAAACAATTGATGAATAGTAACCGCGATGAACAGTACGCGTGAACAGTGATCGATGAACAGTAATTTTTTATTATTATTTTTTATTATTATTTTTTTTTGATTGGAACCCTAATCAAAAACCCTTTCAACGAGAGCTCTCAATGAAAGCACCAATTGATACGACCCTGTTAGGGGTTGTATCGGGATAAGGCACCACTTTTAGCGTGTGCGAGCTCCTTAAAAAATAGAAGAGAAGAACTAGAGAATTATTTATCTTTAACTTTGATTAATTCATTCATAATAATGATTCGGTATATATAACCGAATAACCCTAGCTTGTAAAACAAGCCAAACATAAAGACATATATAAACAATGACACTTTCCTAATACGACACAAATACATATCCTAAATAAATATAATTTGACATACAACCCGGGGCGTATCAATGTTGGTTTTGGTATTTTTTTTTTTTTTTTTTTTGAACAGAGATTTCATTATCACACCTCACAAAAGGAGGAAAATAGAACATAACAAGTTACATCGAACATAATAAGTTAAGCTACAACAAGACATACACCAAAATAGCTGTGACACACTATAGCAACACCATACAAAGGTGGGGAAAATCACCAAAGTGAGCTTTTTGTAGGCACAACCATTTAAAGGTGTAACTTGACAAAAGTACACAAGGTACATAAAACATACAAAGAAGAAAAAAGCAAGCATCCTAACAGGAGCTAGACCAAAACCTAACAGATCTAAAGACAGATCCCAATGCACCAACAAGCCGTCGATGACCGACCACAACAGCCCTGAGCAGAAGAGACCAACTGGTAACGGATCTGAGCAGAGAACCATGGCGGCAGCAGCAGCTACATAAAAGGATATGGCAGATCTGCAGTAAAGCTTTATTGCGGAAAAGGAAAGAACAAAAGAAAGATCCGGACGGCCGGCCAAAACCGGCCGCCGGAAAGGAAGGTTTGGTCGAATTTGTTTGGTTTTGTAGAGAGAGGTAGGAGGAAGTATTATTAGAGAGAGAATTAATTTTGCTGGTTTTGGTATTTGATCTAGAGGAAATTGTTGAATGTGGGAATTAAATGTTGGATTAAATCGAAATCAGTTTGCTTTCACAATAAACATAAATTGACATCAGTGGTTGATTGGCCAGAAATGTGATGATGAGTGATGAGGATAACAAAGAACATATAAGTTTTTTCATTTGAGAAAGATGATTAAATTAAGCACAGTGACAACTTATCTAGCACACTACGTTAACAATAATGAGTTTTTTTTAAATAAAAAACGCGTAATGAGTAATAATAGTTACGTAATACATGGAGTATTTATAACTTTTACCCAAATGCGATAAACCTGGCTTCATGGTACGCAACTCGTGATGCGATATAATATAGATTTAGATAGGCATTTATGGTACTTTTTATTTGTATTATAAGAAATGAAGGTGATGACGTTGCTCAATGGTTTATGTTTGGATCGATCGTGGTATATTTTGATTGCTGAATGATTTATGCTGGGAGTTTCATGTTCTAGTTTGGTAGTTGTAGAATGAAGACCAAATTTCAATCCTTATTCTGCTGCAACTATGTGATCGTTTCTTAATTAGGAGTACCCCGTTGGCTTCATGAAGAGAGGTATGCACAAAAATGATCATTCTTGATATGATGGGCAATATCCTAGGCGAATCTCCAAGTAAAATATTATATTTACGACGTCTTGTAGTTGCTTACGGCTTCCATCAGTAGATGAGAAGAAAGGCGTTAACGTGTAGCTATAGATCGCAACTGAGGTTTGGATGAAATAAAATGTTAAGCGTATTTTTTTTTTTTTTTTTTTTTTTTTATTATTATTATTTTTTTTTTTAGTATTTTAAATAAATAAACTTGTTTTACATTTTAGATAAGTACCTTGTGTTTATAGCGTTGGGCTCTAGATTGTTGATGGGTTGCTTGCTGGACTCAAAGTGTTTGGCTGCAGAAATGGGCTTGAGAGTTAAAGAGGACATTGTAAATTTGTAGTGACCTAAGTTTGCACAACACTACACCTCTTTCCACCATATGCAATGTTGATCACACTTTTTAGTCTTTTGTGGTTTACTTGGATTAAGTTAACGTATAAGGTTAATGTTTTCCTGAACTAACACAAACTTATATGCACCGTAACCTACACATTTATTGGACAGTGAAAGAAAGAAGCGCTTGGTACATCTAGATGATTACCTATAACTGAGAAACGTACCAAAATTAACTTGCGAATGCAAAAACGGCACCATTTTTTTAAAAAAATATTTGATTAGGCTTCACACTTACATGTTACACAAACCAAATGAAATTGTCAAATTGATCTAAGTGTTAGAAATACAGTAGTAATAAAAGTAGAACTCATGAAAATCTATTAATCATGAATCATGATACTATTGGTAACGGCATGAGATTTGCTCCTAGGAAACATCATATGACCACTCTTGCCATTCCTTCGCAAATCTAAATCATCAGGAAAGCTCGTAACGGGAGCATCTTCATCAATCCTACTCATCCCAACACTCACACTCCTCGGCACTCTCTGAGGACCCATACCCGACTTCATCATTGTATGTTGCTTTATGTACAACTCCACATCAGCTGTACTTATATTATGACCTCTCATACTGGTCGTGGAGTTGGCCCTTATGAGCTCCCTTAGATCTTCACTCGCGGCATTACTGGGACCATATGAGCTGGTGCTTGTGCTCCTCGACAATTTGTTTTTCGTACTCATGGCAGCTGTCCCATTAGTAGTGTGGTTGGTGATGCTTCGGACGTAGAAATCTTTGGCTTTGCAAATAGCTCTATAAGGTGTTGTGATGATTTTGATTAACTTCTTTTGGGTTGTAGACTTGTTCCTCATATTTGTGTTAGAAGTAAAATATGTAATATTGATATGTGATCTAATAACTGTGTGCATAGTGTGATTTATAAGTGAGGAAAATAGACAAGGAATCTTAATGCATGATTTTATAATTAGTTGTTTAAAGTGGGCATGTGGTTTTTCTTTGACTGGTCTTTGTAGTTATGGTTTTCTGACTTTCTCTATTTTTATACTCTTAATTTGCGACACGAGGTTTGGAAGGAAATGACCAAACCAAGGTTTTCAAGATCGGGGTCTTACTTAGGATCGTTTTCGTTTTTGCAAGATTGTGATCGTAAGATCGGATCGGGATCTTAAGATCCTACTATAATGTCATTTTCTTAATAGTTTTATAATATTATACAAATTTACAAATTATTATATATTATAAACACAAAATTATATGAATGTTTCATCGAACAGTTGTCCTATATTATTATTATGACATGTTTAATAAGATTAACATGTTATTTTTTAAATTCTACAAAAAAATAATCCAGAAATTTGCAGTTTTTTAGTTTGTTATCCGAGAAAAGTAGGATCGGATCGGATTAGATCTTAAGATCCTATGGTCAAGATCGAGATCCTATAAGATCTTAAGCTTTCAAAGATCCTATGTAAGATCCGGATCGTTTTTGCTTTGCAATATCGTAAAATCGTAAGATCCTAAGACCAGGATCGAGATCCTGACAACCATGATTTATAGACTTGTGTGGTTATATGAAAAGACTAATTTTAATGGA
This sequence comes from Artemisia argyi, assembly GCA_030686995.1. NCBI lineage: Eukaryota > Viridiplantae > Streptophyta > Magnoliopsida > Asterales > Asteraceae > Artemisia > Artemisia argyi. The sequence goes on from CM060680.1 coordinate 136,113,068, forward strand.
TATTTTTTTATGATGCTAAAGTCTAAATTGAATTTGTAAATGTTTTACATTCTCTATCATTTGGTATTCCAAAGCCTCTAAACGAATTTTTTTTTTAGTTATTTTGGTATGCAACTTCATGTTTATACGGTAATAGAGTCCTGGTCAACCCCACTTCAAATTTTAATGGATTTTTATGTGTCATTGTATGTGTTGTAGGTTCAAAAGTATGTGCTGATCTGTTTGCATCAGTAAAATCATCATGAATAGAATTACTCCCGCGGGAAGTATTTATCTCAGACAATTCGTGTCCTGGATTAGTCTGCTTTCGCAACTCCTTCATCCACATACTCCTTGCTGCAACAATCTGCAGTTCAGCCGCCGAATTTTTACTTGATGGATTAACAAAATTTGATATTTACAACCTTGATGATAATGAAGAAATGCCTACTTTTGAGGCACTAAAGATTGTGACCATTTAAGAAACTAAAATTAGATTTGATAATAGTTCAGCAAAATCACATCAATTTATTGATATGATATAGTTTCTCCATACTATAGTTAAACTACTGATACCAATAACTAGTCTCAACTATGGAAATCAGCAAATATAAACAAAAAGGAAACAGCGAAAGGAATAAGAAAGAACAGAAGTCTAATTGTCTAAACTTACTTGGGGTGTTGATAGAAGATCAGCATCATGTTTATTTAGCCTTGGGTGTAATAGAACAAAGTAAACTTTCAAAAAGTAACTCTCACTCATGTGAATGGAACAGAGTTCGATTCTGAGAGCAGTTAATCTAGGTGCTAGACGTTCAACCAAGGTCACATGGTTCCACTGGGTATCAGACATTTCGAAATCTAAGTCAAAGAAAATAAAGGTATATTACTAATGATAAACTCAGATATATAGAAAATTAGGAAACGATTACTGCCTCATATCAAACGACTTAAATATATTAAATACAACTAGAAAGGTGCCCGCGCGATGCGGAGGCGGATTATTGGGGTGAAGAGGAGGGAGGTGGGGTGGTGGAAAGTGGTTGTTGGGTGGTTGTTGAAGTGGTTATAAATTGTTGGGGGTGGTTGTTAAGGTGGTTATAAATTGGTGGGGGTGGTTGTTGAAGTGGTTATAAATTGTTGGGGTGATTGTTAGGGGTGGTTGTTTCCATAATTAGTAAGTAAAAGTCTGAATTTTTAAGCCTTTCTAATTATAGAATAGCCCCAAATACATTATATAGTAGTATAGATATAGCATGCATGAGTTTAATCCTTTCCGGTGAAAAACATATATGGGCTTCAAACATTAATCTCAGTCTAAGAAGTTTCCACCATGATGAAAATAGGATGCCAAAAGTACAGGATAAATTATAGACTTGATTAATAGCACTTGAAACGTATCTTCTTCCATCAAAATACATGCTATGAAAGCGGTTTGTATGCGACATTTGCTAGTAAACTGCAATATTCTTTTAAAGCCAAAGAATCCTAAAAGCAGATTTTGCAATGAGATTGCTGAGTGATGAGTGTTTTCTTCCATACATGAAGTATACCTAGTGGTATATTAAATCATATTTTGTTATTTATGTCTCTTGAAGTGTGAAATCTAAATCGAGCTTCACATATACGAGTATAATGTTTCGTGTTTCTTACGTTTAACTTATTCTGTACCACAGCATTATCAACTCTGACATACTCTATTTTAAAGTGAAATCCTAGAACTTCACTAAACTTTAAAGTTCAAAGCCTATTGCCCAATTCTAACAGGGGAGGATGCAGGATTTCCGTAAATGAGTTCCATCAACTCTGCAATGAAGCAATATCTTGAAACAGTCCATAGAAACTGCTAATTCTAACAATGGAGGATGCATAGAAATTGCTTATTCTAACAACGGAGGATGCACGATGTTCGTAAAGTGGGGTCACTTTTATCTTAATGAGAAATGATATTCATATTAAAATAGATCTATCATTTCATTAGGATTTTCTTGGAATAAAAACAGCTAACAGATGACTTTTGAGTATAGATAGAGGTTTAGTTTTTTTTTGAACGGCGATTTATAATAAAAAACAAAACTTTAGCAAGAAACTAGAGCTTAAAGAGATTACAACGAGATTTTACAAGCGTTATTTGGATCATAGATCCAATCTAACCAATTGGGATTAGCATTCATATTCCTATTTATTATCCAAGTGTGGGACAATACTTTGATTTCGGCTCCTAACGAATCCTTACTAGGAGGTTTCTCGTCAAAACAAATCCTATTCCTATATCTCCATAAGATCCAAGTTGTAGTTTGAATAACTACGTCAAAACAGGTCTTTGCCAAAGGGGTTAGGTTTACCGAGTCACTCCATGTAATTAAGCTTTGAAGATCTTTGGGAGAGTCACCAATATCCCACCATGTCGAAACCATCTTCCAAATATCAGCAGCTACCTTGCACTCAACAAATAGATGATGAGCTGTTTCAATATTATCATCACACACCGGACATCTAGTGGAGTCGAGATCGATACCTCTAACGTTTAGGTTGTGGCGAGTTGTGAGGCGGTCCAACAGCAACCTCCAAGCATGTATATTTATCTTTAGAGGAAGACACTTGTTCCATCTAACCGGATCGAGAACAGAAGAAAGCATGGTTGATTCGATGTGATATCTCATGGATGAAATAGAGAACTTGTTTGAAGGATCTAATGTGTAATTCCAACTGTCATGTTTATCAGAAAGGGTATAGTTTTGTAAGAGGTTATCAAGCCCAGTTAGTTGATCCCTTTCCTCCCCATCTCTAATAGGCCTTCTCCACTCCCATTTCATTCGAGATCCATCACCAGAACACCTATCTTTGACTTTGCAATTTTTTGGTTTTTCAAGAGCATAAAGTCTCGGGTAAGATGTTTTGAGGTTGCATAGCCCTATACAATGATCCTCCCACAATTTAAACCAAGAACCATCTTCCACTTTTCGAGTAAAAACCGTATGTAAGTTGATATCGAAGCATGAAAGTTGATTTTTTAACTTAATTACAGATTTCCATGGGCTTGAAGACAATACATGCGTATTGTTATCTACATTTTTGAGGCCACCATACTCACCATAAATATATGTGATAAATCTTCACCAAAGTGAATTGGGCTCCGAGTGAAAACGCCACCACCATTTAGTCATCATAGATAAATTAGATGCGTAGAGACTACCAATTCCAAGTCCCCTACAACTCTTTGAAGAACATACCTTTTTCCAAGCAACCCATGCTAGTTTCTTTGAATCAATCGAGCCTCCCCAAAAAAAGTTACATATTAACTTCTCGAGATATTTAAGTACACATTTAGGCGCTAAAAAGGATGAAAAGAAATACGTACTAAGAGCTCCAAGAACTGATTTCACAAGTGTGAGTCTACCACCAAATGAAAGGTTTTTTGCTTTCCATGCAGTAAGTCTTTTTTGAAATTTCTCTATGATGGGTTTCCAATTCGACACCTTGTTCATGTTAGCGCCAATAGGAATTCTGATGCGTAGGTATTGCACCAGTCTCAAGGGATCTCGAGAAGCTTACAACCCCCACCAGGCAGTGTACCTGATCGATGTAGTATAGTATAGTGACAAGTACCGGGGGATTGATCGTTCAGCTAGGAATAGTGTCGCTAGGATTAGAAAACCTAATTACTAGTGCTAAAGATGAGAGATGATTATTTTTGTATTTTTATATTTTTATAAAAGCAAGTAAATTCTCGGGTTTGAAGGATTTGGGCGGAATTAGTTGCTAATCAACTAACCCAATACTAAAGATGCAATTAAAATAAAATACTAGAAATGAAAATAAAACTAAATTATACTAAGGTTGTGAGCAATAAGTGGAGAAGTTGTGTTTACTTAGATTTCACTACTCCCTAGATATGTTTTACACGTTAATTACTTGTTATAGTTGCGTGGATGACGGATTGTATTCCTTAATACCATTCATGGGGTAGCGCACTTAACTCCCAATCCTATGAGTGCCTACTTCACTCCTATGTCGAGCCGGCTAAGAAGCTCCTAACATGGGATCATTAGAATTTACTCATGCATTAAATACAACCAATAAAACCTAGTGCCCATCGGTTTATGTTTCCTAAGACGTTCAAGCATGTTACCATTTGGAGATCTGCCAGTTTTCTTAAGCCTAACATTGAAATCATTCATCCAATACAACCATAAACAAGTAATCAACACATAATTAACATCTAGGTTTCATTAGATCCAAGCAAACACAAGATAGATCTAGCCTAGCATGGTGGAATCAAGACAAGAACAAGATATAGACAACCAACACATAGACATATTGATTGAATTAAAAGAACACTTATCTCAATTACACTTGTAAGGTTTCAAGGGCTGAAAACCCTTGAAAAACCTGTAAAAATCGTATTAGGTTCGGCCTTAGGGTTTCTCCAAAACTTCCTCTTTTTATGTGTGAAAATTAGAAAACTGTATATAGGAAATAGGGTCTGACGACGTTAAGACCAATTAGGTGACGCCGTCATCTCGCCGCCAAAAGAATTCTCGGACTGCCTTGATCTACATCTGACGCCGTCACGTTATAACTTTTTTCAGGCCGTCACGTATTTTACTCTTGACGCTTTTCCTTGTGACGCCTTCATTTCAGCACTGGGTCGTCATGAAAATTACTCTTGACGCCGTCAAAATGTTGCTCTTGACGCCGTTACCTACTGTTCCCAGCTTGGAAAATTGAGACTTTGCTGTTTTCTTCACTTTTATGCTCCAAAAACGTCCAAAATGACTTCTTTTCCAGATTTCACTCCCAAAGTACCTAAAATCACAAAAGGAACGATTTAGGGCAATATTTGATCAAATAAATTCAATTCCGGGCTTAAATGACCCCCTAAAAGTGGTTCATTTTTCGCCTCATCATATACCCTTACACTTGAGATTTGCTTGTCCGCAAACAAATGCGCTTTTATTCTACTCGAAATACAAGTTAGAGGTCATTTAACACTAATATAAAAGTAATTACAATAAATAATCATTCCACTAAAGACCAATAGACAAGCACGGAGGTCATACACAAGCACCTCACAAATAGTGTTTAGATACTCACATCTCTCGGGTGTAATAAAATATAAATTACAATATGGAAACGGAAGATATCTCTCACTACCTGTCATAGCAAAATAGATTACCATAGGCTTGGGAAAGGATCAAACCTCCACCACATGGCGTAAGCACCTAGGATAAACTATCAAAGAGGTCTTTTAAAGGGTTGTAACGTTAGGTGTAGGGATATGAAATACACGGTTTTGTTGGATATAGGCAGTCTTTAATGGTGGCGAGTTAACAATCTTGGTTAATTACATGTACAATGTGGCGTTGCTAAGCCAAGAATAGACCCGACTTAAGCTAATAAATGAAAAATAACAAAAACATAAAATAAACATAGAATAAGAAGGGATGGTAGTCCGTATATTTTTCTCTTTTTCTTTTTCTATTTTTTCTTTTTCTTTTTCTTGATTTTTTTCGATTTTTTTTTTTTTTTTTTTTTTTTTTTTTTTTTTTTTTTTTTTTTGCATACACTCTTACCCTACCATCCAAAATAATACATCATAGGGAATGAAAAATTCCCCTTACACTTGAATCTTTACATACTTTACAATAAACTATTCTAATGACTCGAATTAAGAAAATCAAAACACTTGGAGTACTTTTAAGATTAACGTACATATGGGGGTAATAAATGATGTTCTTCCCCGTTACTCCATAAATAAGTACTTTACCCATGAGTCCCAAAACAATATGTACAAGGATATGACTCGACTTAGCAACCATGTAATCAATTAGATAGTTAACTTAGGGTTTAAACAAATAACAATAATGCACTAAAAATGAGCGCATACATGGAAGGCTAAGGTGATTTGGGTGTACATTTAAGTGGGGTGTAACAAATTCTTCCTTTAAGTAAGATGCTTAAAGTTAGAAACGAAAAGATAGGCTCGGAGGGGTGTACTAGGGGTTTCGTGTACTAAAAATGAGTACAACGCTAATGGTGTGGGAAAAATTAGTTGACTTAAGTAGCCAAGTAATATGACTTAAATGGTCAAGTAATTATAACACGGGTTTAACACAAGGGCGATCCTAATGCCTCTTATCATGTAGTAAATCCTACTACACGAATGTAGTCTCACTAGCGGTCTCGGGATGCATCACTAACGCAAGTTCTAGAATCTAAATGTTACTGGCACACTCATAAGCACTAATAGTAAATGTTTTTCCTATCAAATCTAAAGGCGAACCTCACATATTTGGGTGGAAATTTTTTCTGAATATACGGTTTTGTGCTAGTCATACAATCTCCTATCCATGAGACGCTTGCTATGGCTAAAGTTTCACTCCTAAATGTTGTAAAAAATTTTAAATTTGGCGCTAAAATTGCACTAACAAGTGTTTCTCATAGTTTTATTACACATCTACCATCAAACAAAACAAACTCAAGCGAAAGTGTATCTGTAAGGTATCATCATTTTACCCTCCCCTTACACTTAAGATGAACATTGTCCCCATTGTTCAAGTAAAGAATGTAAAAGTGAAAAAGTAAAAAGAATGAAATCAAATACTCCCCTGATTCGCTCGGTATGGATAATAGGTTGGCCAGGTTAGATCTTCCTCCAAGAAAATGAACAATCAAAGCTTCCCTTCCAGAATATAAATCATCTTCTTGTCATACATAACCTGTAAATCCTGAGAAAACAGACAAGACAACCTCGCATAAAATGGAATTGATGATATTGGTATATCAGAGGTCCCTGATGAATTATCATCTCAGGCCCCTGATGAGGTTGTGGTTCAACAACCTGAACCTGAGCTCAAGAAGAGCAAAAGGGCCAGGACTCCAAAGTCATTTGGACCTGCGTTTCAATTATACTTAATTGAAGGTACAAGGAATGAGGTCTCTGACCAATATTCCTATTGCTTCATTGTTGAGGATGATCCCAAAACATTTGAAGAAGCAATGAAGTCCCAGGATGTTGCTTTCTGGAAAGAAGCAATAAATGATGAGATTGGCTCTATCATGGGCAACAACACTTGGGTGTTGGTTGATCTACCACCAGGTTGCAAACCTCTTGGTTGCAAATGGATTTTCAAAAGGAAAATGAAGGTAGATGGAACTATTGAAAAGTTCAAGGCTAGACTAGTCATTCAGGGCTTTAAACAAAAGTCAGGGATAGACTACTTTGATACTTATGCCCCTGTGGCACGTATCAGTACCATCAGGCTGCTGATTGCTTTGGCATCAATTCACAATCTGATTATTCTTCAGATGGATGTGAAGACAGCTTTCTTGAATGGTGAATTGGATGAGGAGGTTTATATGAACCAACCTCAGGGCTTCATCTTGCCTGGCAATGAAAACAAGGTGTGTAAACTGATTAAGTCTTTATATGGACTGAAACAGGCACCTAAGCAATGGCATCAAAAATTTGATGAAGTGGTTTTGTCTAATGGTTATGTTCTTAACCAGGCTGACAAATGTGTATATAGCAAATTTGATGAATCTGGTAAAGGAGTCATCATTTGTCTATATGATGATGACATGTTGATCTTTGGCACTGACCAAAATCAAGTTGACCTGACAAAGGAATTTTTGTCATCAAGGTTCTCCATGAAAGACATGGGGGAGGCTGATGTTATCCTTGGTATAAGGATTAAACATGAAAGCAATGGTATATCAATTTCTCAGTCTCATTATATTGAGAAGGTACTGAAGAAATTTAATTGCTTTGATTGTACTCCAGTGAGTACTCCCATGGATACCACTGAGAAGCTTATGCTGAACAATGGCAAAGCTGTATCTCAACTTGAGTATTCCAGGGTGATTGGCTGCCTGATGTATGCCATGACTTGTACAAGGTCTGACATTGCTTTTGCTGTGGGTAAACTGAGCAGGTATACTAGTAATCCTAGTGCTCAGCACTGGCAAGCAATTCAGAGGGTACTGAAGTATTTGAAGAGAACTATGGATTATAGTCTCTCATATACTGGTTATCCTTCAGTGTTGGAAGGTTACACTGATGCAAGTTGGATCAGTAACACTGAAGATAATTCGTCTACCAGTGGTTGGGTATTCCTATTTGGTGGAGGTGCAATTTCTTAGGCATCCAAGAAGCAAACTTGTATCAACAGTTCAACAATGGAATCTGAATTTGTGGCTCTAGCAGCTGCTGGTAAAGAAGCTGAATGGTTGAGAAACTTGCTTCTTGAGATTCCAATGTGGCCTAAACCTATAGCACATATTTCTATCCGGTGTGATAGTGCTGCTACATTGGCAAAGGCTTATAGCCAGATGTACAATGGGAAGTCTAGACACTTAGGTGTCAGGCATAGCATGATTCGTGAGCTTATCATGAATGGGGTGATTTCTATAGAGTTTGTAAGATCTCAACAGAACTTAGCTGATCACTTGACGAAGGGTCTGGCTAGAGACTTGGTTATAAAGTCTGCTAAAGGGATGGGTTTAAAGTCCAACTTGGTCACTAAATGCTAGGACACCCAACTCCCTCTTGAGGAAACTTGGGAGCTGAGTTCAATGTGGAAAGCTGAACATTCAGTGTACTGAAGCACATGTTTTACAAACATCCCAAGGTTTGTGCTTGGAACCGGCTGAATGGAGGATGAAGTCACTACTTCTTAATGGTTAATTTTCTTTGAAAAAGTGCTTGGCAGGAGCATGAATAAAGAGGAACCACCTATGTGAATGTTGAAGTTTTGCCGCTTCAGGAAGCTATGGACTTTTAGCTTTTACAACATTTATGAATTGGATATGGACACATGGCTTGTATAGTGTCAGGAGTGTTTAAGTGTTGGAAAACTTGTGTGTATTTTATCTTCAGGTATTCAAATGGGTTGAGGGGTTCAATTCTTAGAACACCCTGATTCTCGAATAATTGAACGTGTAATTTACTAAGATGGAAATTCAATCCTCAGGATATTTTCGTTTATGCACTTGTTTTGTATTATGGTTATTTTCATGCAAAGGTAGTGAACTAAATTCGGGGAGGATTGTTGGAAAATTTAGTGCACTGGTGGGATTGGTTCACACCTGGTAATGGGCTTGGAGGTACGGAGTGTACACCCATCAGGTCCCTGAACACCCTGACTCTAATAGTGGTTGTGTAGGATTCTGCTGCTAGTATTGGTTTCCACTGATAGTGGATCCTGCTGCTATCATCAGGATCCTACTGATAGCAATTCTGCTGCTAGTAGTATGACTCTGCTGCTGAGCAGACAATCTGCTGCTAGTGATAAGTGGATCCTGCTGATGATATGTAACTGATTTGACCTATTCAAATGGCAGTTACATCTATACTTATGACCTCGTTTAACGGGTCAATTAACCACTATTTTAGGCTATAATGGGGATAATTATGTGGAGATTAATGGGCCGATTAATTCTCATAATTCCATTTGAGTAGCCATAAGTATCTTCTTATAAATAGGAAATCATATTATGCATGATGTGATACACAGAAAACACACAATGCTTAAACACGAAGGGTTATTGATTTGTGCCTAAATCACTAACAACATTTGGTCTTATCCCAAGTAGATATTCGTGATACCCAGGTATTAGGGTCGAATAGTTTACTTTGGAAAGTGATAACACGATTCCAAGTGATATCCGGTAACCTTAATTGGTACGTAGCTAGGTCTTTGATTATCTCTACCCTGTTCTGGGCGAATAACCACCAACAATCAAAGTAAACTATTTTGTGATAATCAATGGCTGCTGCTATGAGGCATATGGCTGCTAACTTTTCCAAATTGGATAAGTTTGAAGGTGTTGATTTCAGAAGATGGCAAAAGAAGATGCACTTCTTGCTTTCAAGCATGAATGTGGTGTATGTTCTTAGTACTGCCATTCCTGAGGATCATGGGGATGATGCTACTGTGGAACAGATAAGGAAGATGAGCAAATGGGAGAATGATGACTACGTATGCATAGGTTTAATCCTAAATGGTATGTCTGATTCTCTCTTTGACATTTATCAGAATGTTGAATCTTCCAAAGAACTTTGGGATTCCTTGGATGCCAAATATATGGCTGAGGATGCTTCAAGTAAGAAGTTTCTTGTGAGTAATTTCACAAATTACAAAATGACTGATTCAAGACCAGTCATAGAACAATACAATGAACTTTCTTGGAATACTTGGAAGGTTTACACAACATAAAATGAACATGGATGAGGCTATTTCAGTCTCTTGTATCATTGACAAACTCCCTCCTTCTTGGAAAGATTTCAAGCATGCCTTGAAACATAAGAAGGAAGAACTGACACTTGTTCAGTTGGGTAGTCATTTGCGTATTGAGGATTCCCTCAGGGCGCAGGATAATGACAAGCCAAAGAGTAGCAATGCTACTGGTGCACATGTTGTCAATATGGTGGAACATAACAATTCCACCAGGTACAATGACAACAAAGGCAAACGTAAACATCAGGATAACACAAGGGCTGATCCTAACAAGAAGGCAACACCTACTTGTTGGAAATGTGGCAAATCTGGTCACATTAAAAGGGATTGCAAAGGTGTTAAGGTTGGTGGTGAAACCAATGGTTCAGGCACTAGTGGTTCAGGGAGTGGTGGTTCAGCCAACTCACTGAAAGGTCAGAATATGTTTAATGAATCTTTTCAGGTTTATTATGTTACATATGTATCTGAATCTAACTATGTGCAGGATGATGATGTTGCGTGGTGGGTTGACTCTGGAGCAACTGTTCATGTGTGCAAAGATAGATGCTGGTTCAAGACTTATGAGTCACTGAATGATGGATCTATTCTTCACATGGGAAATGAGTCAACAGCTTTGGTGCATGGTCGTGGTTGTGTAGATCTTAATTTTAGTTCTGGAAAGATTGTAACTTTGTTTAATGTTATTCATGTTCCTGATATAAGGAACAACTTGGTTTCAAGTAGTGTTTTGAATAATCATGGATATAAACAAGTTATTGAATCTGATAAATTTATTTTGTCCAAACATGGTGTGTTTATTGGTTTTGGCTATTTGTGTAATCAAATGTTCAGGCTAAATATTGTCACTGACACTCTTAATTCAGCCTTTATGTTAACCTCTAAACTGAATGACTCTACCCTGTGGCATGCTAGACTTGGCCATGTACATTTTAAAAGGATGCAAGACATGTCTAAGGATGGGTTAATCCCAGCATTTGACATGGACACTGAAAAGTGTAAGACTTGCATGTTGACCAAAATTACTCAGAAACCCTTTCAGGGTGTAAAACGTGAGACTGAGCTCTTGGAGCTAATACACAGTGACCTGTGTGATTTGCATGCCACTCCCTCTTTGGGGAACAAGAAGTACTTTGTGACATTTATTGATGATGCTTCTAGGTTTTGTTATGTCTATCTGTTACATACCAAGGATGAAGCATTAGATAAATTCAAAGTGTTTAAAACTGAAGTTGAGTTGCAACTTGGGTCCCTGATCAAAAGATTCAGGACTGATAGGGGAGGTGAGTACATGGATACTCTATATTTTCAGTCTGTTGGTATAATCCATGAAACGACTGCTCCCTATACTCCTCAACAAAATGGTATCTCTGAAAGAAAGAACAGGGTACTGAAGGAGATGGTTAATTCCATGTTGTCCTACTCAGGACTGAGTCAAGGGTTCTGGGGTGAAGCTATGTTAACAGCTTGCTATTTACTAAATAGGGTTCCCAACAAAAGGAACAAGGTTACCCCTTATGAACTCTGGACTAAAAAGAAACCCAACCTGAATTATCTCAGGGTCTGGGGTTGTAGGGCAGTTGTAAGACTCCCTGATCCGAAGTTGAAAACTTTGGGTGAAAGAGGCATTGAATGCATCTTTGTTGGATATGCTGAGCATTCCAAGGCTTATAGGTTCTATGTTATTGAACCTAATGAATATGTTTCAATTAAATCAATAATTGAATCAAGGGATGCACTCTTTGATGAGAATAGATTCTCATCAGTCCCTAGACCAAGTCAGAGGATTCCAAATGGAATTGATGACATTGGTGTATCATAGGTCCCTGATGAATTATCATCTCAGGCCCCTGATGAGGTTGTGGTTCAACAACCTGAACCTGAGCTCAGGAAGAGCAAAAGGGTCAGGACTCCAAAGTCATTTGGACCTGAGTTTCAATTATACTTAATTGAAGGTACAAGGAATGAGGTCTCTGACCAATATTCCTATTGCTTCATTGTTAAGGATGATCCCAAAACATTTGAAGAAGCAATGAAGTCCCAGGATGTTGCTTTCTAGAAAGAAGCAATAAATGATGAGATTGGCTCTATCATGGGCAACAACACTTGGGTGTTGGTTGATCTACCACCAGGTTGCAAACCTCTTGGTTTCAAATGGATTTTCAAAAGGAAAATGAAGGTAGATGGAACTATTGAAAAGTTCAAGGCTAGACTAGTCATTCAGGGCTTTAAACAAAAGTCAGGGATAGACTACTTTGATACTTATGCCCCTATGGCACGTATCAGTACCATCAGGTTGCTGATTGCTTTGACATCAATTCACAATCTGATTATTCATCAGATGGATGTGAAGACAGCTTTCTTGAATAGTGAATTGGATGAGGAGGTTTATATGAACCAACCTCAGGGCTTCATCTTGCCTGGCAATGAAAACAAGGTGTGTAAACTGATTAAGTCTTTATATGGACTGAAACAGGCATCTAAGCAATGGCATCAAAAATTTGATGAAGTGGTTTTGTCTAATGGTTATGTTCTTAACCAGGCTGACAAATGTGTATATAGCAAATTTGATAAATCTGGTAAAGGAGTCATCATTTGTCTATATGTTGATGACATGTTGATCTTTGGTACTGACCAAAATCAAGTTGACCTGAAAAAGGAATTTTTGTCATCAAGGTTCTCCATGAAAGACATGGAGGAGGCTGATGTTATCCTTGGTATAAGGATTAAACATGAAAGCAATGGTATATCAATTTCTCAGTCTCATTATATTGAGAAGGTACTGAAGAAATTTAATTGCTTTGATTGTACTCCAGTGAGTACTCCCATGGATACCACTGAGAAGCTTATGCTGAACAATGGCAAATCTGTATCTCAACTTGAGTATTCCAGGGTGATTGGCTGCCTGATGTATGCCATGACTTGTACAAGGCCTGACATTACTTTTGCTGTGGGTAAACTGAGCAGGTATACTAGTAATCCTAGTGCTCAGCACTGGCAAGCAATTCAGAGGGTACTGAAGTATTTGAAGAGAACTATGGATTATAGTCTCTCATATACTGGTTATCCTTTAGTGTTGGAAGGTTACGCTGATGCAAGTTGGATCAGTAACACTGAAAACAATTCGTCTACCAGTGGCTAGGTATTCCTACTTGGTGGAGGTGCAATTTCTTGGGCATCCAAGAAGCAAACTTGTATCACCAGTTCAACAATGGAATTTGAATTTGTGGCTCTAGCAGCTGATGGTAAAGAAGCTGAATGGTTGAGAAACTTGCTTCTTGAGATTCCATTGTGGCCTAAACCTATAGCACCTATTTCTATCCGGTGTGATAGTGCTGCTACATTGGCAAAGGCTTATAGCCAGATGTATAATGGGAAGTCTAGACACTTAGGTGTCACGCATAGCATGATTCGTGAGCTTATCATGAATGGGGTGATTTCTATAGAGTTTGTCATATCTCAACAGAACTTAGCTGATCACTTGACGAAGGGTCTGGCTAGAGACTTGGTTATAAAGTTTGCTAAAGGGATAGGTTTAAAGTCCAACTTGGTCACTGAATGCTAGGACACCCAACTCCCTCCTGAGGAAACTTGGGAGCTGAGTTCAATGTGGAAAGCTGAACATTCAGTGTACTGAAGCACATGTTTTACAAACATCCCAAGGTTTGTGCTTGGGACCTGCTGAAAGGAGGATGAAGTCACTACTTCTTAATGGTTAATTTTCTTTGAAAAAGTGCTTGGCAGGAGCATGAATAAAGAGGAACCACCTATGTGAATGTTGAAGTTTTGCCGCTTCAGGAAGCTATGGACTTTTAGCTTTTACAACATTTATGAATTGGATATGGATACATGGCTTGTATAGTGTCAGGAGTGTTAAAGTGTTGGAAAACTTGTGTGTATTTTATCTTCAGGTATTCAAATGGGTTAAAGGATTCAATTCTTAGAACACCCTGATTCTCGAATATTTGAACGTGTAATTTACTAAGATGGAAATTCAATCCTCAGGATATTTTCGTTTATGCACTTGTTTTGTATTATGGTTATTTTCATGCAAAGGTAGTGAACTAAATTTGGGGAGGATTGTTGGAAAATTTAGTGCACTGGTGGGATTGGTTCACACCTGGTAATGGGCTTGGAGGTACGGAGTGTACACCCATCAGGTCCCTGAACACCCTGACTGTAATAGTGGTTGTGTAGGATTCTGCTGCTAGTATTGGTTTCCACTGATTGTGGATCCTGCTGCTATCATCAGGATCCTGCTGATAGCAATTCTGCTGCTAGTAGTATGACTCTGCTGCTGAGCAGACAATCTGCTGCTAGTGATAAGTGGATCCTGCTGATGATATGTAACTGATTTGACCTATTCAAATGGCAGTTACATATATACTTATGACCTCGTTTAACGGGTCAATTAACCACTATTTTAGGCTATAATGGGGATAATTATGTGGAGATTAATGGGCCGATTAATTCTCATAATTCCATTTGACTAGCCATGAGTATCTTCCTATAAATAGGAAATCATATTATGCATGATGTGATACACAGAAAACACACAACGCTTAAACACGAAGGGTTATTGATTTGTGCCTAAATCACTAACAACATTTGGTCTTATCCCAAGTAGATATTCGTGATACCCATGCATTAGGGTCGAATAGTTTGCTTTGGAAAGTGATAACACGATTCCAAGTGATATCCGGTAACCTTAATTGGTACGTAGCTAGGTCTTTGATTATCTCTACCCTGTTCTGGGCGAATAACCACCAACATTTATCTGTTCTAACATTGCAGACAGTGAGACACTCATTGAACTCGGCTAAATTTTAATATACATTTTTCAGAAATCCCATTATTAGTTGTATCTTCAACGAATCACTTCATACTTGTGTAAAACTAGGACTGAGTTGCTTCTAGCACTGCAGAATGCACACACTGCTTGTGCAATCGCTATAAAGAGGTCCATCAGCAAAGAGCACAAATATCTTCTAAATTAGCTCCTTGGTACTTCGAGTGAACCGCCCAGTAATGTTGGTTTGGTCTGAAAGAAATTCTTGCTTGCTGGCTCCCAATTTGGTAATAAAGATGTCCATATATGACTCGCAAAATCATGACAATTCTTTCACATAATTTTGGATCTTATTGGCATGGTACAATCATCATCAGCTTCAAGATCACTAAAAGAAATGTCTTCCTCTGTTCCAATATGAATATCAGCACCAACATATCCATTTAGTTCTGAATTTTCATGGATCCAATCATCATCATCAACATTAACATCGTACTCAACGGGTATCGTGTAAGAGGAAGATGTCCTGTGGTCTAATAGAGTCCTGGTCAATCCCACTTCAAATTTTAATGGATTTTTATGTGTCATTGTATGTGTTGTAGGTTCAAAAGTATGTGCTGATCTGTTTGCATCAGTAAAATCATCATGAATAGAATTACTCCCGCGGGAAGTATTTATCTCAGACAATTCGTGTCCTGGATTAGTCTGCTTTCGCAACTCCTTCATCCACATACTCCTTGCTGCAACAATCTGCAGTTCAGCCGCCGAATTTTTACTTGATGGATTAACAAAATTTGATATTTACAACCTTGATGATAATGAAGAAATGCCTACTTTTGAGGCACTAAAGATTGTGACCATTTAAGAAACTAAAATTAAATTTGATAATAGTTCAGCTAAATCACATCAATTTATTGATATGATATAGTTTCTCCATACTATAGTTAAACTACTGATACCAATAACTAGTCTCAACTATGGAAATCAGCAAATATAAACAAAAAGGAAACAACGAAAGGAATAAGAAAGAACAGAAGTCTAATTGTCTAAACTTACTTGGGGTGTTGATAGAAGATCAGCATCATGTTTATTTAGCCTTGGGTGTAATAGAACAAAGTAAACTTTCCAAAAGTAACTCTCACTCATGTGAATGGAACAGAGTTCGATTCTGAGAGCAGCTAATCTAGGTGCTAGACGTTCAACCAAGGTCACATGGTTCCACTGGGTATCAGACATTTCGAAATCTAAGTCAAAGAAAATAAAGGTATATTACTAATGATAAACTCGGATATATAGAAAATTAGGAAACGATTACTGCCTCATATCAAACGACTTAAATATATTAAATACAACTAGAAAGGTGCCCGCGCGATGCGGGGGCGGATTATTGGGGTGAAGAGGAGGGAGGTGGGGTGGTGGAAAGTGGTTGTTGGGTGGTTGTTGAAGTGGTTATAAATTGTTGGGGGTGGTTGTTAAGGTGGTTATAAATTGTTGGGGGTGGTTGTTGAAGTGGTTATAAATTGTTGGGGATGATTGTTAGGGGTGGTTGTTTCCATAATTAGTAAGTAAAAGTCTGAATTTTTAAGCCTTTCTAATTATAGAATAGTCCCAAATACATTATATAGTAGTATAGATATAGCATGCATGAGTTTAATCCTTTCCGGTGAAAAACATATATGGGCTTCAAACATTAATCTCAGTCTAAGAAGTTTCCACCATGATGAAAATAGGATGCCAAAAGTACAGGATAAATTATAGACTTGATTAATAGCACTTGAAACGTATCTTCTTCCATCAAAATACATTCTATGAAAGCGGTTTGTATGCGACATTTGCTAGTAAACTGCGATATTCTTTTAAAGCCAAAGAATCCTAAAAGCAGATTTTGCAATGAGATTGCTGAATGATGAGTGTTTTCTTCCATACATGAAGTATACCTAGTGGTATATAAAATCATATTTTGTTATTTATGTCTCTTGAAGTGTGAAATCTAAATCGAGCTTCACATATACGAGTATAATGTTTCGTGTTTCTTACGTTTAACTTATTCTGTACCACAGCATTATCAACTCTGACATACTCTATTTTAAAGTGAAATCCTAGAACTTCACTAAACTTTAAAGTTCAAAGCCTATTGCCCAATTCTAATAGGGGAGGATGCAGGATTTCCGTAAATGAGTTCCATCAACTCTGCAATGAAGCAATATCTTGAAACAGTCCATAGAAATTGCTAATTCTAACAATGGAGGATGCATAAAAATTGCTTATTCTAACAACGGAGGATGCACGATGTTCGTAAAGTGGGGTCACTTTTATCTTAATGAGAAATGATATTCGTATTAAAATAGATCTATCATTTCATTAGGATTTTCTTGGAATAAAAACAGCTAACAGATGACTTTTGAGTATAGATAGAGGTTTAGTTTTTTTTTGAATGGCGATTTATAATAAAAAACAAAACTTTAGCAAGAAACTAGAGCTTAAAGAGATTACAACGAGATTTTACAAGCGTTATTTGGATCATAGATCCAATCTAACCAATTGGGATTAGCATTCCTATTCCTATTTATTATCCAAGTGTGGGACAATACTTTGATTTCGGCTCCTAACGAATCCTTACTAGGAGGTTTCTCGTCAAAACAAATCCTATTCCTATATCTCCATAAGATCCAAGTTGTAGTTTGAATAACTACGTCAAAACAGGTCTTTGCCAAAGGGGTTAGGTTTACCGAGTCACTCCATGTAATTAAGCTTTGAAGATCTTTGGGAGAGTCACCAATATCCCACCATGTCGAAACCATCTTCCAAATATCAGCAGCTACCTTGCACTCAACAAATAGATGATGAGCTGTTTCAATATTATCATCACACACCGGACATCTAGTGGAGTCGAGATCGATACCTCTAACGTCTAGGTTGTGGCGAGTTGTGAGGCGGTCCAACAACAACCTCCAAGTATGTATATTTATCTTTAGAGGAAGACACTTGTTCCATCTAACCGGATCGAGAACAGAAGAAAGCATGGTTGATTCGATGTGATATCTCATGGATGAAATAGAGAACTTGTTTGAAGGATCTAATCTGTAATTCCAACTGTCATGTTTATCAGAAAGGGTATAGTTTTGTAAGAGGTTATCAAGCCCAGTTAGTTGATCCCTTTCCTCCCAATCTGTAATAGGCCTTCTCCACTCCCATTTCATTCGAGATCCATCACCAGAACACCTATCTTTGACTTTGCAATTTTTTGTTTTTTCAAGAGCATAAAGTCTCGGGTAAGATGTTTTGAGGTTACATAGCCCTATACAATGATCCTCCCACAATTTAAACCAAGAACCATCTTCCACTTTTCGAGTAAAAACCGTATGTAAGTTGATATCGAAGCATGAAAGTTGATTTTGTAACTTAATTACAGATTTCCATGGGCTTGAAGACAATACATGCGTATTGTTATCTACATTTTCGAGGCCACCATACTCACCATAAATATATGTGATAAATCTTCACCAAAGTGAATTGGGCTCCGAGTGAAAACGCCACCACCATTTAGTCATCATAGATAAATTAGATGCGTAGAGACTACCAATTCCAAGTCCCCTACAACTCTTTGAAGAACATACCTTTTTCCAAGCAACCCATGCTAGTTTCTTTGAATCAATCGAGCCTCCCCAAAAAAAGTTACATATTAACTTCTCGAGATATTTAAGTACACATTTAGGCGCTAAAAAGGATGAAAAGAAATACGTACTAAGAGCTCCAAGAACTGATTTCACAAGTGTGAGTCTACCACCAAATGAAAGGTTTTTTGCTTTCCATGCAGTAAGTCTTTTTTGAAATTTCTCTATGATGGGTTTCCAATTCGACACCTTGTTCATGTTAGCGCCAATAGGAATTCTGATGCGTAGGGATTGCACCAGGCTTTACCTCTCAAGGGATCTCGAGAAGCTTACAACCCCCATCAGGCAGTGTACCTGATCGTTGTAGTATAGTATAGTGACAAGTACCGGGGGATTGATCGTTCAGCTAGGACTAGTGTCGCTAGGATTAGAAAACCTAAATACTAGTGCTAAAGATGAGAGATGATTATTTTTGTATTTTTATATTTTTATAAAAGCAAGTAAATTCTCGGGTTTGAAGGATTTGGGCGGAATTAGTTGCTAATCAACTAACCCAATACTAAAGATGCAATTAAAATAAAATACTAGAAATGAAAATAAAACTAAATTATACTAAGGTTGTGAGCAATAAGTGGAGAAGTTGTGTTTACTTAGATTTCACTACTCCCTAGATATGTTTTACACGTTAATTACTTGTTATAGTTGCGTGGATGACGGATTGTATTCCTTAATACCATTCATGGGGTAGCGCACTTAACTCCCCAATCCTATGAGTGCCTACTTCACTCCTATGTCGAGCCGGCTAAGAAGCTCCTAACATGGGATCATTAGAATTTACTCATGCATTAAATACAACCAATAAAACCTAGTGCCCATCGGTTCATGTTTCCTAAGACGTTCAAGCATGTTACCATTTGGAGATCTGCCAGTTTTCTTAAGCCTAACATTGAAATCATTCATCCAATACAACCATAAACAAGTAATCAACACATAATTAACATCTAGGTTTCATTAGATCCAAGCAAACACAAGATAGATCTAGCCTAGCATGGTGGAATCAAGACAAGAACAAGATATAGACAACCAACACATAGACATATTGATTGAATTAAAAGAACACTTATCTCAATTACACTTGTAAGGTTTCAAGGGTTGAAAACCCTTGAAAAACCTGTAAAAATCGTATTAGGTTCGGCCTTAGGGTTTCTCCAAAACTTCTTCTTTTTATGTGTGAAAATTAGAAAACTATATATAGGAAATAGGGTCTGATGGCGTTAAGACCAATTAGGTGACGCCGTCATCTCGCCGCCAAAAGAATTCTCGGACTGCCTTGATCTACATCTGACGCCGTCACGTTATAACTTTTTTCAGGCCGTCACGTATTTTACTCTTGACGCTCTTCCTTGTGACGCCTTCATTTCAGCACTGGGTCGTCATGAAAATTACTCTTGACGCCGTCAAAATGTTGCTCTTGACGCCGTTACCTACTGTTCCCAGCTTGGAAAATTGAGACTTTGTCGTTTTCATCACTTTTATGCTCCAAAAACGTCCAAAATGCCTTCTTTTCCAGATTTCACTCCCAAAGTACCTAAAATCACAAAAGGAACGATTTAGGGCAATATTTGATCAAATAAATTCAATTCCGGGCTTAAATGACCCCCTAAAAGTGGTTCATTTTTCGCCTCATCATATACCCTTACACTTGAGATTTGCTTATCCTCAAGCACATGCGCTTTTATTCTACTCGAAATACAAGTTAGGGGTCATTTAACACTAATATAAAAGTAATTACAACAAATAATCGTTCCACTAAAGACCAATAGACAAGCACGGAGGTCATACACAAGCACCTTACAAATAGTGTTTAGATACTCACATCTCTCAGGTGTAATAAAGTATAAATTACAATATGGAAACGGAAGATATCTCTCACTACCTGTCATAGCAAAATAGATTACCATAGGCTTGGGAAAGGATCAAACCTCCACCATATGGCGTAAGCACCTAGGATAAACTATCAAAGAGGTCTTTTAAAGGGTTGTAACGTTAGGTGTAGGGATATGAAATACACGGTTTTGTTGGATATAGGCAGTCTTTACTGGTGGCGAGTTAACAATCTTGGTTAATTACATGTACAATGTGGCGTTGCTAAGCCAAGACTAGACTCGACTTAAGCTAATCAATGAAAAATAACAAAAACATAAAATAAACATAGAATAAGAAGGGATGGTAGTCCGTATTTTTTCTCTTTTTCTTTTTCTATTTTTTTTTCTTTTTCTTGGTTTTTTTCGATTTTTTTTTTTTTTTTTTTTTTTTTTTTTTTTTTTTTTTTTTTTGCATACACTCTTACCCTACCATCCAAAATAATACATCATAGGGAATGAAAAATTCCCCTTACACTTGAATCTTTACATACTTTACAATAAACTATTCTAATGACTCGAATTAAGAAAATCAAAACACTTGGAGTACTTTTAAGATTAACGTACATATGGGGGTAATAAATGATGTTCTTCCCCGTTACTCCATAAATTAGTACTTTACCCATGAGTCCCAAAACAATATGTACAAGGATATGACTCGATTTAGCAACCATGTAATCAATTAGATAGTTAACTTAGGGTTTAAACAAATAACAATAATGCACTAAAAATGAGCGCATACACGGAAGGCTAAGGCGATTTGGGTGTACATTTAAGTGGGGTGTAACAAATTCTTCTTTTAAGTAAGATGCTTAAAGTTAGAAACGAAAAGATAGGCTCGGAGGGGTGTACTAGGGGTTTCGTGTACTAAAAATGAGTACAACGCTAATGATGTGGGAAAAATTAGTTGACTTAAGTAGCCAAGTAATATGCTTAAATGGTCAAGTAATTATAACACGAGTTTAACACAAGGGTGATCCTAATGCCTCTTATCATGTAGTAAATCCTACTACACGAATGTAGTCTCACTAGCGGTCTCGGGATGCATCACTAATGCAAGTTCTAGAATCTAAATGCTACCGGTACACTCATAAGCACTAATAGTAAATGCTTTTCCTATCAAATCTAAAGGCGAACCTCACATATTTGGGTGGAAAATTTTTCTGAATATACGGTTTTGTGCTAGTCATACAATCTCCTATCCATGAGACGCTTGCTATGGCTAAAGTTTCACTCCTAAATGTTGTAAAAAAATTTAAATTTGGCGCTAAAATTGCACTAACAAGTGTTTCTCATAGTTTTATTACACATCTACCATCAAACAAAACAAACTTAAGCGAAAGTATATCTGTAAGGTATCATCATTTTACCCTCCCCTTACACTTAAGATGAACATTGTCCCCAATGTTCAAGTAAAGAATGTAAAAGTGAAAAAGTAAAAAGAATGAAATCAAATACTCCCCTGATTCGCTCGGTATGGATAATAGGTTGGCCAGGTTAGATCTTCCTCCAAGAAAATGAACAATCAAAGCTTCCCTTCCAGAATATAAATCATCTTCTTATCATACATAACCTGTAAATCCTGAGAAAACAGACAAGACAACCTCGCATAAAATCGGCGGCATCCTATATAAGTTACTAAATCCTAGAAAACAAAGTAAGATATAATGCTTGTGGAATGAAGTTTGCAGATTTTCTGGAGATTATAAAACTTAATAATTCAACAAAAACTTTAAGATTCCGTTAGAAAAACAAAACCGGTAAAATTTCCAGATTTTTACACGTGACGTCGTCAAGAGTAATCTCGTGACGCCGTCAGAAGTGACCTGCAGAAATTCTTATGTTAAGTTTCCGGAAAATTTCTGGAAAAACTTGGTCCTACTTCCTGGAAAATCTTGCAAAACTTCATTATGACTCAATACAAGCATTTGACTCTAACAAATACGAATACACATGTTCATTTAATATTGTGGAGAATCATGATCGGTTTGTTTCTTAAAAACATATTTGGGGTTTCCTCTTATACTTATCTTTTGCAAAAATACCTTTAGGTGGAGTTAAGACTAGGCTAAAACAACAAAGTAAAGTATTTCCACATTTTAGTTTAGAAACATGATCTACCAACAATAAAAATAAAACATGCATACGGAAGCAAATAACAAACAAAATAAAATCACACAAAGCATGGGTTGCCTCCCAAGAAGCGCTTTTCTTTATTTACGAGTCTTGTAGCTAGACTCAAGGCCATGGGTTACTATGTGACCTTATCGTTGGTTTCACTCTCCGATTGTAAATATTCTTTGTAGAAACCAATCACCTTTTTCTCAATCGCCCCCATAATCCTTTGGGCAAATTCCTTATCGACTATATACCTTGGTCCTAGAGCTAAGCAATCCTTGTAGAAAAGACTCCTCTTTTCCCATACATAATCCATGCCCTTTTTCTTATCCTCCTTATTGATATCCTCAAAAGCACCAACGTTGTCCTTATCAAATCTGGATATAAAGCGAAATTCTTTCATTCTATTAGGCATCCTATAAGTGATCCTATCGGTGTTACTAGCAAATCGGATTGTCCCTTCTATCTCATCATATTCTTACTCAGACTCCTCAACAAACGGTTTACAAAACACGACATTGGACAATCGACAATCAATAACATTGGCAAGATCTTCAACAATCATAAAGTCGGTGATAAAAGTGAAATTCCCAACAAAGACATGTAAACCTTTAACTCTCCCGACAAAGTTACAAACTCCACCGGGGTATTTGGGATCTTTTCTAGGTTCAAGTCTTATTTTCACTATATCATTATAAACATTTGAGGACATAATGTTGATTGGAGATTTAAAGTCAATGTAAGCATTGTTAACGTGTCTATACCCAATCATACATGGTATCTTAGCATTCTTAGGATCGCCTCTCTTTATCTTAGGTTCGATTATAGTGAAAGGAGATCGCGGGTTATCAATAAGATTATTATAATATGCAATCTCCTCCTTAGTGGGGTATAGATTAAAGTAGTCATTAAGCTTCGGATCTATTTCCCCCCCTCTTCTAGTCCCTCAACAACATTCACAAAGTCATTAGGCCCTAGGTCCTCATTTGAATACAAGGCGGTCGCTAGGTCACTAAATGCATGTTCGAGCTCCACCTTAATCAACCTATTAAGCTCTCTAAGTTCCCTAATCTCACTCTCAATTTGTTCACGTAGCACAACCACTTCTCTAGGGGAAAGGGGTGGATTCGCGTTTTCCATAATGGTCAACGGAATAGTCAATGAATTAAATTTAGTAACAAAGGCACAAAGAAAAAGATAGACTAAAGAAAACCTAAAAATAAAAATAAAATCTTACTAGAAAGGAATCTAGCAAGTAGACCTAATAAAAAGAAGTTCTAACGTAGACAAAAACTATTCCCCGGGCTGCGGCGCCAAAAACTTGATGCGTAGAGATTGCACCAGGCTTTACCTCTCAAGGGATATCGAGAAGCTTACAACCCCCACCAGGCAGTGTACCTGATCGTTGTAGTATAGTATAGTGACAAGTACCGGGGGATTGATCGTTCAGCTAGGAATAGTGTCGCTAGGATTAGAAAACCTAATTACTAGTGCTAAAGATGAGAGATGATTATTTTTGTATTTTTATATTTTTATAAAAGCAAGTAAATTCTCGAGTTTGAAGGATTTGGGCGGAATTAGTTGCTAATCAACTAACCCAATACTAAAGATGCAATTAAAATAAAATACTAGAAATGAAAATAAAACTAAATTATACTAAGGTTGTGAGCAATAAGTGGAAAAGTTGTGTTTACTTAGATTTCACTACTCCCTAGATATCTTTTACACGTTAATTACTTGTTATAGTTGCTTGGATGACAGATTGTATTCCTTAATACCATTCATGGGGTAGCGCACTTAACTCCCAATCCTATGAGTGCCTACTTCACTCCTATGTCGAGCCGGCTAAGAAGCTCCTAACATGGGATCATTAGAATTTACTCATGCATTAAATACAACCAATAAAACCTAGTGCCCATCGGTTCATGTTTCCTAAGACGTTCAAGCATGTTACCATTTGGAGATCTGCCAGTTTTCTTAAGCCTAACATTGAAATCATTCATCCAATACAACCATAAACAAGTAATCAACACATAATTAACATCTAGGTTTCATTAGATCCAAGCAAACACAAGATAGATCTAGCCTAGCATGGTGGAATCAAGACAAGAACAAGATATAGACAACCAACACATAGACATATTGATTGAATTAAAAGAACACTTATCTCAATTACACTTGTAAGGTTTCAAGGGCTGAAAACCCTTGAAAAACCTGTAAAAATCGTATTAGGTTCGGCCTTAGGGTTTCTCCAAAACTTCTTCTTTTTATGTGTGAAAATTAGAAAACTATATATAGGAAATAGGGTCTGACGGCGTTAAGACCAATTAGGTGACGCCGTCATCTCGCCGCCAAAAGAATTCTCGGACTGCCTTGATCTACATCTGACGCCGTCACGTTATAACTTTTTTCAGGCCGTCACGTATTTTACTCTTGACGCTCTTCCTTGTGACGCCTTCATTTCAGCATTGGGTCGTCATGAAAATTACTCTTGACGCCGTCAAAATGTTGCTCTTAACGCCGTTACCTACTGTTCCCAGCTTGGAAAATTGAGACTTTGCCATTTTCTTCACTTTTATGCTCCAAAAACGTCCAAAATGCATTCTTTTCCAGATTTCACTCCCAAAGTACCTAAAATCACAAAAGGAACGATTTAGGGCAATATTTGATCAAATAAATTCAATTCCGGGCTTAAATGACCCCCTAAAAGTGGTTCATTTTTCGCCTCATCAAATTCCAAGGTACACACAAGGGAGTTTTGATGGTTCACATGAGAGAATGGAGGCATAGTGTACGGTTTCATTGTGCGAGACACCAACACCAAAAAATTTGGTTTTAGTGAACTTAACTTTTAATCCGGACGCCATGTGAAAACATCTCAAGATTCTACAAAGGTTTTTGGCGTTATCAAGAGACCATTTTCCAAGTATAAGAGCATCATCCGAAAATTGAAGATGAGTATACAGGTTTAGTAGTATCCATGCTGAGTTTGAAACAGGAATTCAATTCAATGAGTCCAGTGCTACAAGTTACAAGAGACAGGCGGAGTAGGGCTGAGCAAAATCACCCGAAAACTGACCCAAACCGATAAACCGACCGAAACCGGGCCGAAGTGAACCGAACCAACATATTCGGTTTGATTTCGGTTTCGATACTATTTCTCAGTTTGGTTCTCGGTTCACGTTTTTTCCTTTGTCGGTTTTCGGGTCGGGTCGGTTTTTGACGGTTCGGGTCGGGTTTGACCCATTGCTTTGTTAAACTGGATGTCCAACAAAGAAAGCTCCGCAGGCAATTCATATGTAGCGTAACTCCATAAAACCAACCTTCATGAGATTCTACAAGTTTGATTCTCCCACAAGGATCGAAAATTTATGTTTTTATAGATAATATAAACCGTTATTCCAATTGAAATCTTGTATTCAGATGCAGCTTCTAAACTGACAATCCTGAATTCATGACATTAGAAATACTAAACCTGCATCCTAAAACCCTAACTATTCATTACTAGAGAAAGAGAAAGAATGAGCATGTGTAATTATTTGAATAGAAACCAGAGCTCTACATGTGCACATGTATTTACGTCCTCATGAGGAGTAACAACATTGTGAAAGGAAAGGTTCTGCGGGTGATTAATGATGTTTCTCTATGTACCAAACACCTGTGAAAGAAGATAATATAAAAACAGGTTTCTCCTCGAGGAGTTAACCAATCCTCATTTTCATTACTTCCATCTCGAAGCTTTGATACGGAAATTGTTGGAAAATTTAGTGCACTTGAGGGTTTAGTTCAAACCTGGAAATGGGTCAGGAGGTACGGAGTGTACACCCATCAGGTCCCTGAACACCCTGACTCATATAGTGGTTAAGTGTTATTCAGTATCTGATGAAGTTCAGTGAGTTTACTCTTTGAGGGAGTGATACTCTGGACTGAATGGTATTCATCATGATGATGAGTTCAGCTCTCATCAGGGAGTTATCATGTCCTCAGGGACTAGCTCATCAGTGAGTATAACAAACTCACTGGACTGAATTCAAACTTGATTAGTAACTGTTTTGAGCTATTCAAGTGGCAGTTATAACTGCATTAAAGACCACGTTTAATTGGTCTTGTAACCACTAATACCTATTATTATGGAGGCTAATTAAGTGGGATTAATAGGCCGTTAATCACTCTTAATTCCATTGACTAAGGTTGAGTTATCTTACCTATAAATAGGAAGATTATATCATGCATGAAGGAGACACACAGAAAACACATAACACTTAAACGCAAAGGATTATTGATTTGTGCATAAATCATTAACAAACATTTGGTCTTATCCCAAGTAGATATTCGTGATACCTAGGCATTAGGGTCGAATAGTTTACTTTGGAAAGTGATAACACGATTCCAAGTGATATCCGGTAACCTTAACTGGTACGTAGTTAAGCTATTGATTATCTTCACCCTGTTCTGGGTTAATAACCACCAACAATCAAAGTAAACTATTCTGTGATAATCAATGGCTGCTGCTATGAGGCATATGGCTGCTAACTTTTCCAAATTGGAAAAGTTTGAAGGTGTTGATTTCAGAAGATGGCAAAAGAAGATGCACTTCATGCTGTCAAGCATGAATGTGGTGTATGTTCTTAGCACTGCTATTCCTGAAGATCATGGGGATGATGCTACTGTGGAACAGATAAGGAAAAGAAGCAAGTGGGAGAATGATGACTATGTATGCAGAGGTTTAATTCTCAATGGTATGTCTGATTCTCTCTTTGACATTTATCAGAATGTTAAATCTTCTAAAGAACTGTGGGATTCCTTGGATGCCAAATATATGGTTGAGGATGCTTCAAGTAAGAAGTTTCTTGTAAGTAATTTCACAAATTACAAAATGACTGATTCAAGACCAGTCATGGAACAATGCAATGAACTTCTTGGAATACTTGGAAGGTTTACACAACATAAGATGAACATGGATGAGGCTATTTTAGTCTCCTGTATCATTGAAAAACTCCCTCCTTCTTGGAAAGATTTCAAGCATACCTTGAAACATAAGAAGGAAGAACTGACACTTGTTCAGTTGGGTAGTCATTTGCGCATTGAGGAATCCCTCAGGGTGAAGGATAATGACAAGCCAAAGAGTAGCAATGCTACTGGTGCATCTGTTGTCAATATGGTGGAACATAACAATTCCACCAGGTACAATGACAATAAAGGCAAACGTAAACATCAGGATAGCACAAGGGCTGATCCTAACAAGAAGGCAACACCTACTTGTTGGAAATGTGGCAAATCTGGTCACATTAAAAGGGATTGCAAAGGTGTTAAGGTTGGTGGTAAAACCAATGGTTCAGGCACTAGTGGTTCAGGGAGTGGTGGTTCTGCCAACTCACTGAATGGTCAGAATATGTTTAATGAATCTCTTCAGGTTTATTATGTTACATATGTATCTGAATCTAACTATGTGCAGGATGATGATCTTGCGTGGTGGGTTGACTCTGGAGCAACTATTCATGTGTGCAAAGATAGAAGATGGTCCAAGACTTACGAGTCACTGAATGATGGTTCTATTCTTCACATAGGAAATGAGTCAACAGCTTTGGTGCATGGTCGTGGTTGTGGTTGTGTAGATCTTAATTTTAGTTCTGGAAAGATTGTAACTTTGTTTAATGTTATTCGTGTTTCTGATATAAGGAAAAACTTGGTTTCAAGTAGTGTTTTGAATAATCATGGATATAAACAAGTTATTGAATCTGATGAATTTATTTTGTCTAAACATGGTGTGTTTATTGGCTTTGGATATTTGTGTAATCAAATGTTTAGGCTTAATGTTGTCACTGACATTGTTAATTCAGCCTTTGTGTCAACCTCTAAACTGAACGACCCCACCCTGTGGCATGCTAGACTTGGCCATGTACATTATAAAAGGATGCAAGATATGTCTAAGGATGGGTTAATCCCAGCTTTTGACATGGACACTGAAAAATGTAAAACTTGCATGTTGACCAAAATCACTAAGAAACCTTTTCAGGGTGTTAAACGTGAGACTGAGCTCTTGGAGCTTATACACAGTGACCTGTGTGATTTGCATGCTACTCCCTCTTTGGGGAACAAGAAGTACTTTGTGACATTTATTGATGATGCTTCTAGGTTTTGTTATGTCTATATGTTACATACCAAGGATGAAGCATTAGATAAATTCAATGTATTTAAAACTGAAGTTGAATTGCAACTTGGGTCCCTGATCAAAAGATTCAGGACTGATAGGGGAGGTGAGTACATGGATACTCTGTATTTTCAGTCTGTTGGTATAA
The DNA here is from genome assembly GCA_030686995.1 of Artemisia argyi. Lineage (NCBI taxonomy): Eukaryota > Viridiplantae > Streptophyta > Magnoliopsida > Asterales > Asteraceae > Artemisia > Artemisia argyi. The sequence goes on from CM060680.1 coordinate 136,142,027, forward strand.
TCCATGAAACGACTGCTCCCTATACTCCTCAACAAAATGGTGTATCTGAAAGGAAGAACAGGGTACTGAAGGAGATGGTTAATTCCATTTTGTCCTATTCAGGACTGAGTCAAGGGTTCTGGGGTGAAGCTATGTTAACAGCTTGCTATTTATTAAATAGGTTTCCCAATAAAAGGAGCAAGATTACCCCTTATGAGCTCTGGACTAAAAAGAAACCCAACCTGAATTATCTCAGGGTATGGGGTTGTAGGGCAGTTGTAAGACTCCATGATCCTAAGTTGAAAACTTTGGGTGAAAGAGGCATTGAATGCATCTTTGTTTGATATGCTGAGCATTCCAAGGCTTATAGGTTCTATGTTATTGAACCTAATGAATATGTTTCAATTAATTCAATAATTGAATCAAAGGATGCACTATTTGATGAGAATAGATTCTCATCAGTCCCTAGACCAAGTCACATGATTCCAAATGGAACTGATGACATTGGTGTATCAGAGGTCCCTGATGAATTATCGTCTCAGGTCCCTGATGAGGTTGTGGTTCAACAACTTGAGCTTAGAAAAAGCAAAAGGGTCAGGGCTCCAAAGTCATTTGGACCTGAGTTTCAAATATATTTAATTGAAGGTACAAGGAATGAGGTCTCTGACCAATATTCCTATTGCTTCATTGTTGAGGATGATCCTAAAACATTTGAAGAAGCAATGAAGTCCCAGGATGTTGCTTTCTGGAAAGAGGCAATAAATGATGAGATTGACTCCATCATGGGCAACAACACTTGGGTGTTGGTTGATCTACCTCCAGGTTGCAAACCTCTTTGTTGCAAATGGATTTTCAAAAGGAAAATGAAGGTAGATGGAACTATTGAAAAGTTCAAGGCTAGACTAGTCATTCAGGGCTTTAAACAAAAGTCAGGGATAGACTACTTTGATACTTATAACCCTGTGGCACGTATCAGTACCATAAGATTGCTAATTGCTTTGGCATCAATTCACAATCTGATTATTCATCAGATGGATGTGAAGATAGCTTTCTTGAATGGTGAATTGGATGAGGAGGTTTATATGAACCAACCTCAGGGCTTCATCTTGCCTGGCAATGAAAACAAGGTGTGTAAACTGATTAAGTCTTTATATGGACTGAAGCAGGCACCTAAGCATTGACATCAAAAGTTTGATGAAGTTGTTTTGTCTAGTGGTTATGTTCTTAACCTGGCTGACAAATGTGTATATAGCAAATTTGACGAATCCGGTAAATGAGTCATCATTTGTCTATATGTTGATGACATGTTGATCTTTGGCACTTACCAAAATCAGGTTGACCTAACAAAGGAATTCTTGTCATCAAGGTTCTCCATTAAGGACATGGGGGAGGCAGATGTTATCCTTGGTATAAGGATTAAACATGAAAGCAATGGTATATCAATTTCTCAGTCTCATTACATTGAGAAGGTACTGAAGAAATTTAATTGCTTTGATTGTACTCCAGTGAGTACTCCTAGGGATACAACTGAGAAGCTAATGCCTAATACTGGCATAGCTGTATCTCAACTTGAGTATTCTAGGGTAATTGTCTGCCTGATTTATGCCATGACTTGTACAAGGCCTGATATTGCCTTTGTAGTGGGTAAACTGAGCAGGCATACTAGTAATCCTAGTGCTCAGCACTGGCAAGCAATTTAGAGGGTACTGAAGTATTTGAAGAGAACTATGGATTATAGTCTCTCATATACTGGTTATCCTTCAGTGTTGAAAGGATACACTAATGCAAGTTGGATCAGTAACACTGAAGACAATTCGTCTACCAAAGGCTGGGTATTCCTACTTGGTAGAGGTGCAATTTCTTGGGCATCCAAGAAGCAAACTTGTATCACCAGTTCAACAATGGAATCTGAGTTTGTGGCTTTAGCAGCTGCTGGTAAAGAAGCTGAATGGTTGAAAAACTTGCTTCTTGAGATTCCATTGTGGCCTAAACCTATAGCATCTATCTCTATCCGTTGTGATAGTGCTGCTACATTGGCAAAGGCTTATAGCCAGATGTACAATGGAAAGTCTAGACACTTAGGTGTCAGGCATAACATGATTCGTGAGCTTATCATGAATGGGGTGGTATCTATAGAGTTTGTTAGATCTCAACAAAATTTAGTTGATCACTTGACGAAGGGCTTGGCTCGAGACTTGGTTTTAAAGTCTGCTAAAGGGATGGGTTTGAAGTCCAACTAGGTCACTGAATGCTAGGACACCCAACTCCCTCCTGAGGAAACTTGGGAGCTGAGTTCAATGTGGAAAGCTGAACATTCAGTGTACTGAAGCACATGTATTACACTACATCCCAAGGTTGTGCTCAGAACCTGCTGAAAAGGAGGATGAAGTCACTACTTCTTAATGGTTAATTTTCTTTGAAAAAGTACTTGGCAGGAGCATGAATAAAGAGGAACCACCTATGTAAATATTGAAGTTTTGCCGCTTCAGGATGCTATGGACTTTTAGCTTTTACAACATTTATGAATTGGATATGGACACATGGCTTGTATAGTGTCAGGAGTGTTTAAGTGTTTGAAAACGTATGTGTATTTTATCTTTAGGTATTCAAATGGGTTGAAGGGTTCAATTCTTTGGAACACCCTGATTCTCGAATATTTGAACGTGTGATGTACTAAGATGGAAATTCAATCCTCAGGATATTTTCGTTTATGCATATGTTTTGTTTAATGTTAGTTTTCATGCAAAGGAAGTGAACTAAATTTGGGGAGGATTGTTGGAAAATTTACTGCACTTGAGGGTTTAGTTCAAACCTAGCAATGGGTCAGGAGGTACGGAGTGTACACCCATCAGGTCCCTGAACACCCTGACTCATATAGAGGTTAAGTGTTATTCAGATGAAGTTCAGTGAGTTCACTCTTTGAGGGAGTGATACTCTGGACTGAATGGTATTCATCATGATGATGAGTTCAGCTCTCATCAGGGAGTTGTCATGTCCTCAGGGAATAGTTCATCAGTGAGTATAACGAACTCGCTGGACTGAATTCAAACTTGATTAGTAACTGTTTTGACCTATTCAAGTGGCAGTTATAACTGCATTAAAGGCCACGTTTAATTGGTCTTGTAACCACTAATACCTATTATTATGGAGGCTAATTAAGTGGGATTAATAGGCCGTTAATCACTCTTAATTCAATTGACTAAGGTTGAGTTATCTTACCTATAAATAGGAAGATTATATCATGCATGAAGGAGACACACAGAAAACACATACTCCCTCCGTCCCAAAATTATAGTCCTCTTTTGACTTTTTCGGTCTTTATTGTTCAACTTTGACCTTAAATATTTTTGTTTATATTACATAATACTTGATGCAAAATATATGAATAGATTGAGTTTTAAATGTATTTTTTATTGGTATAATTTTCATCAACTATTGTATAACACAAACAAAAATATTTAAAGTCAAAGTTGAGAAAGAAAGACCGAAAAAGTCAAAAGGGGACTATAATTTTGGGACGGAGGTAGTAACACTTAAACGTAAAGGGTTATTGATTTGTGCCTAAGTCATTAACAAACATTTGGTCTTATCCCAAGTAGATATTTGTGATACCTAGACATTAGGGTCGAATGGTTTACTTTGGAAAGTGATAACACGATTCCAAGTGATATCCGGTAACCTTAACTGGTACATAGTTAAGCTATTGATTATCTTCACCCTGTTCTGGATTAATAACCACCAAAAGAAACCTCAATTAAGTAAATCAGTGAAACTATTAGAATGATGTACAAATACAAATATAAAATGAAAGAAAGCCTTTTATTTTGATACATCAAACTCAACCCATGGGGGGTACCTTAATGTAGGGCTAAGAATGCAGTTAAAGGCAACTACGAAGCCAGATTACTCTATATAAAGGTTATCACGCGAGATGATTCCGGCCAATGCACTTTTTAACGACTTTATCTTAAGAAAAAGATGATCAGACGCTTCTATTTGTTATCTCCCTTAGACACTTATATAGAGTACGCCTTGAAATTAATAGCTAAATCAAACATAACTAAAAGCAACCACATTACACTCACTTAAAAAATATGCAGTAAACTTTTGAGCCATGATAGAATTACCGTCATCATCTTCATATTCGGATAATGGAAAATCCAACCACGTCTCTGGATGATTCGATATATTCGTAGCAAACGCCAATGCTTCTTCCGTCACACCAACAACACCACCACCTGATGATCGTGTTGGTTCTTGTAATTCAGTCATTTCAGGTTGATGATGGCTAAACCATGACATGGTGGAATGTTGAATCCAGATAATGATTGGATATTTGCTTTTTGTAACTCATTATGTCAGAAGTTGATTGTTTAGCTTGTGTGGAACCCACTTCAACTAAACTACATTTACACCCTGGATGTGTATGTATGAACCTTTTAGATCTTTAAGGATAATTTATGCAACACACTTTTTTTCTTCGGTGCATGTCTTTATGTATATCTATGGCAATCATCAAATATTAAGATTTATGTATTTTTTGTTCATGATATAAGTCGTGTGCTGAAAAAGTAAAATGTAAGCTCATTCACCAAAACAGGTATAGCAGTATTCACCAAGACAATTTAGAAATTGTGCGCACGGAGTTTGGTAACGAATAATACTTAATAACTTTGTTTTAAAATTAAATATTGTGATAATTTATAAATATATGATTTTTTAATTTTTAAGATTTTTTTTTATAAAATTATATTAAAATTTTAATACTTATATAGTTATAATATCTGTATACGTGATTTTACATAATTTTTTCATTATATGTTAATATCGACTAATATTTTATATAAATTTTTGTTGCACAAAGGATTTCACTTTGTTTAACTGACATGGTGTTTAGATTAGTCTCGTTTAAATTTAATTATTGATATCATGGTATAGACATCATGTGTTAAGTAGCAAATAATGACATTTGAAAAAATAAATGTGGTTGTTATATGTAGAACAACGACTCACATATAACAAAAGTTATTCCTTTTAAATTATTCTAAATATAAAAAGGGTCGTTGTTTATTTTCACAAACTCTCTTATCACGTCTTTATTTTCATCTCATAGTAAACGTGTGAGGTTGTGTTTTCATTTGATATTTTTATTCCTTTTAATAATAATTTTAGCCGATTTTTAAATCCATGTGTGGGTTAAACTTATAAAGAGGAATAGCATGAGTAGTTATTGAATGCGGATAGTTAAAAAGAATAACTTTTCCGGATATCTTTACTTCATCTCATAAAAAGGAATAACTTGAGTCGTACGTATATGTATAATCTCGTGTATCCATTTACATGTCACAATAACTCATGCTTTTCTTTTAATATTCTTAATTCCATGCAAAGTACAGTAGCTTAATATATAGTGATAACGAGGATTTGAACTCGCGCGTTGCGGCGGAGTGTTTGTATACGATAATATTGTTTGTATTTGTTGGAAAAGTAAATTTTTTGTAAAAATAATGAATGCTTATAATATATATCTAACACTTATGAACATATACTTAATCCTTGATTATAACAAAATCAAGTAAAAAATAAACAAAAACTCTGACAGTATTAAAATCCAAGAATAGCATACAAACCAAAAAAAGAAACCGAAATACTATCCGCTAACCAATCAAATGAAACTAAACAGTTATAGCTCTTTGAGCAACGAGAGTTTGTGAGCTGTAATTTGTTTTTAGGAAGTGCACCAACTGTAAACAAGTGCCAAGCTTTTTGATCAAACATGAGTAAACAAACCATAACTCGAGTTGTAACAAAATATCAAAACATGAATGAAATACATATGCGACGTTCTTCACATTAAACAATGTATGATCAGATTAAAAGCGATGACAACGATGATGATAATGGAAAATGTAGTTCAGTTTTGAAAAGAAAATGAGTAATTTCATTCTCTGAGAACAATTAAGCTTCAGATCATCAGAAAGCCAAAACCAATGAAAAATTGGTCTTAGCTAAAGAAAGGTGGGAGACAGAAAAGGGTATGGTGAAAGAATTTGCACCAAATCACTTTCACGATATCCTCTTCTGTTTCCCATCTTTCTTTAGGTAACCATATTTTATCAACGATTTTGTCTTTTTAATCATCTGAATCTAAACTGCTATGAAAAATGGATGTTGTCCTTCTCGTCTAAAAAATTAAACAGGTTAGCATTATCATCATCGTCGTCACCTCTTTTAATACTTATCGTGGCCATCATCATCATCAATAACATCGTCATTATTTATGTCATCGATCTCCGAAAGTTTGGATTCTTTTTCCTCAAATCGTGGAGGAGGATGAGGTTTACAGCTTTCTGTCACAAATTAAAAAATCAATAAAATTTCAATTTAAACAGTCATATAAGTGGGCTAATGTTTATGATGCAATAAATAATACGTGAGCGTCATCAAATATTTAAACAATCCAAAACCCACATTGAAGCAAGTTATTAGCTACATCTGGAAGAACTATTAAGTGTGTGTCTACGCAATCATTATAAAGATGATAAGCAAACAAAAAAAAAAAGAAATTCAAATAAACATTTTTCAGAACATTAAAACCATACATCTATCACAAATTGATTCAAGTTTTGAATAAAGCATAAACATTTTTATATGTATTTACGGCTTGGAAACATAAACGAAACACAACAACATCATGAACAAAAGAGTAGAATTAATTTTAGAATACCTGAGTTGTTGTAGCAGGTCAGGGCACAAACCAAAACTGTTTAAGGATTTTCTCCCCTTTTCAGAGTAGAATCTATGTCATGATCTCCACCCAATCAAGCAACATTTATCTGTTAAATTAATCATCTGTATTCAGGGCATATGATGTGTTGTAATTAGGTCTTAAATTTATAGTAACTGACTTAACCTATAGACTAACAATAAAGGGTAGTGTACCTGGTCAATTCTAGTTAGGATGGTAAGCACGGGTCATTCACGAGGAGTGGTTTAACTAAAGCTAAACCTAGTGGAATTTCTACAGCTTTTAAAGGGGGTTTCCAATATGAGAGATTGACACGCTTTTGATTATTTAGACTACTAATTAACTAGAAAGCAAGTAAATTACGAGTGTGATCTGATAAGGAAGAACATGCTAGCCAAGCTCATCTTACTATGTCTTAATGATCCGTCTATTAGTGCCCAATAAATGGTGTCGATCATTAGGGGATCTTCAGGTAATTCCGCGTTAACTCTACCCAATCCCATCAAGACTAAGAAGATCTACCTAGAAGACTTATCTCTTGATTATATGGAAGATTATGATCATGAAAAGAAGATCGAAATAATGATTTAAACAAAAAGGACTTCTTTTTCAAAGATTCACTAAAATAGATAAAGTAGATCTTCATCAAGAGATCAAGTATAATTCAAGGGGGTAAGAGAAGAGGTAAAAATATCATCATTAGAGGAACAACACTTTACTTCTTAAACTCAACCCAATCTTCATAACATTCCTATCCTTCTACAACACTCATCATCTTGAATCTATAAGCCAAAAAAGAACATGAAATGAGAAAAGATTCAAAAGAGTTGTAGATTGAGATAAAGAATTATATGGTCTTCAAGAATGCTCTAAGAGAATTCAAGATTCAACAATGAAGAAGAATCAATATAGATAAAGTAGATCTTCATCAAGAGATCAAGTATAATTCAAGGGGGTAAGAGAAGAGGTAAAAATATCGTCATCAGAGGAACAACACTTTACTTCTTAAACTCAACCCAATCTTCATAACATTCCTATCCTTCTACAACACTCATCATCTTGAATCTATAAGCCAAAAAAGAACATGAAATGAGAAAAGATTCACAAGAGTTGTAGATTGAGATAAAGAATTATATGGTCTTCAAGAATGCTCTAAGAGAATTCAAGATTCAACAATGAAGAAGAATCAATTAGTACGAAGATGGGAACTTCATTAGCCGATTTATGTACTTAAATGAACTCTCAACATTCAAAATAAGGATGATCATAATGAAGAAGAAGACTGATGAGGTGTAATTTCATACACTTTTAAGGGGAAATTTAGCCTTTAAATCCATACATATCTGATCATTTATTGCCCAAAATTGTTTCTATTTAAGTTTTAGGTACTTGGGAAGGAAATGCTAGAAAAGGATGCATTTTGGGCTATATTGGATGAGAAAACAAAGAAAACGATAACACCCGGAAATCTGTCACAAAGGAGGTATAAAGGCATCACCACTACAACGTGACACCATCGCTTGATGAATTCCGTGACAACTCAGTGGATTGAGACGGCCTCGAAGTGATGGTGTCAAGGCAAAATTATGAAGGCTAACAGCATCACAATCTCTAAGTGATGCCATCATAACTAAGTTGGTGCAAGATTGAAACACTATATGACGGTGGGCTAACGGCGTCACAATTTGCAAGTGACGCCGTCACGTTTGGAATCCTATATTCATTTTTGTATTATTTTCATTATATGTGTGGAAATTTGTGTATATCTTTGGAGGACAAACCCTAGACGAATTTTACATTTTTATCGGCTATTTGGCCACCAATAACTCCATGTTTCATTCAAGATAAGTTATTCAATTATTAATTTTTTTTGAAAGGTGACTTTTTCCATAAATGGTTTAGAGTCGCACCTGCCAAATAGCAGGCCCTCATCCACCACATACCCAGACTATGTTGTCTGAACCGGGCCCACGCTGGCGCAGTGGGGATTTAAACGGCTTTCGCCCAGAAACCGTACCGCCTCCACACGAGATTACTCGCTGGAGAAACGGCCGGATGAAAACCGGGGCTGGCTTGGATTCGAACCTGCGCAGCTAATGGCTTACAGGTTCTCCTCTTCATTGCCTGCTATCTCCGGAACATATGGTCCACAAGTGGACCACAAGTGAGGACTTCCCAGATGGTCACCCATCCGGTACTACTCCCACTTGTGGCTCGCTTAACAAGTTAAGCCCCACCCACTAGACCACAAGTTAATCATTACAAAATGTATGTGTGTTGCGTAATTATTTTTCTTTCTTTTCTTCAATTTAACATGATAGGCTAAATTAATTAGTCTTTGCTTATGATTGCATGAAACCTAATTGTAGTCTTTAATATTATTGCTAATTGTTAGTGGTGTGCACGTTAGGCATTAGAAAACTAGTTGTATCTCGAACCAACTTTAGATGTGTAGTAAAACGTGATTAGAATTAAGGATACTCTCGCAACCATAATTCGACTAAAAGGAGATTCTTCTTAAGTATTTATTGCGCGTGATTAAATTATTGGGCGAGAGCGTGTCAGTAGGTAACACTTACTAGGTTGTCACGTAGATAGCAGACTTGAAGAATCCGCTGCTGAATTAGGGGAATACTTACACATTGCACTAATGAGGGTGACATGGCAATAAGTTAGAGAATTCAACTAGGGAGTAATGCATGATTAAGTGAGCACGTTTGTTTACCTATATGAGTTTCCACCAAGTTTCCTTTCTTGTTATTAGTTTAGATTTAGGTTATTTAGTTTAATTATTAGTTTTAAAACCAACTCTTCCAAAACCCAATGCTTTTATATAAAATAAAAAAGTCCAAAAAAAAAAAAAAAAAAAAAAAAAAATCCTCCCTCAACCCTCAGACTTAATTCGTCACACTTCGAGCCTACCTCACTATTCCCCTAGAGAACGATCAATCCCTCGTGTCTTACCTATGCTACACTACAACGGTTATGTACTCTGCCTTGGAGGAATGTAAAACTTCTTGTGTTTACAATTCATACGCATCTAGTTTTTGGCGTCGTTGCCAGCGAATAGTTTAGGTTTCTATTTATATTTCGTTTAGCTCTACTCAGTAGATTCCTATCAAGTGAGATTTTTCTTTTTCTTTTGTAGTTTTTTTCGCCTATCTTTTATTTGTGCTTTTGTTCATAAAACTTTTCCATTGAATCTTCCGTTCACCATTATGGAGAACTCGAATCAACCAAATCCACAACTAGATTTTTACATGAAGAAATATAATTTTATTAATTTGTATAAATTAAGATGGTGAGATGAAATAATGAAACAAGATCTTATATATCACCTAGTGAGTACCTTGAGAAAGAGACCAAGTTCATAAAACTTTCGAGGAAATCAACTTAGCAGCTCCATCAAACCCACAAAATCCTCATCTAGTGTAACCTATTCACCATATGAGCTTTCACTTATGATAGATTCTTATGAACAACCTCCATGTCTAAAAACAACTATTTTTAGTAAGGCCCTTAGTAAAAGTAGCATAGTGTTCCAAAGAATTGAGGCAAACTCCCTAGCAATGAACTATAAGTTGAATGAAATACTAGGTTTTTGATGAGTGCTCAAACACTCATCGTTTTTGGTCAAATCTGAGCTACAAAACATTTAAAAACACTAAAAAATGCACCAAAATACTGAAATTATCCCAGGGATTGTGTTTTATATATTTCAGATGCAAAATGAGTAAAAACAGATCAAAAACGAACAAAGTTTGCGTAATTGGAAGTTTCAGTCACCCAACTTTCAAAACTTGTCAAAATTTGTCCCTAAGCATTTATTTTGGAAGATAAGTCAACCCAAGTCTTTTAAAAGTCAAATATTATCAAAAATGATCCTTGGGTAAAAAGTTTCAAAAGTTTGCAAGTTTGGTCCCTCAAGTTTCATATTTGGCAGAAAAGGTCCCTGGGAATTTTTAAAATGGAAAAGTTAATTTTGGTCCTTGGAATAATAAAACTTGGCGTGATTGGTCCTTTGAAACAATTTGGGAAGATTACATTTTCAGCCCCTAACTTACACAAAAGGTCCTTGTGATAAACCCAAAACCAACCAGACCCTTTTATTATTTCCCAAACCAAAACAAAACCCAAATCCAACCCTTAGGCCCAACCAAAGCCCAAACCCTTAATAATAAAAGCATGGGTCAAATGGTCAACGAAGGTCAAACGGGTCAAACTCCCACCCTTTCCACTGTTCATCGTCCTCTACTTTCCCCTAAAACCTGCAACCATGTCCCCCCTGCTCCCTCCTTTTCACCAACATCACCAACCCTTCATTAATACTCCTCACCTGCCAAACCAACTCCCTCCTCAATAAATGCTCTCACCAGTTCCACTATCTTGCCAAAATTTCAATCAAAGGCTAGGATGGGTTATATATCAAATTGATGGTGGGGATTTGGTCAGTGGTCAACAAGAAGACCTTGGGAACTCCCAATTTGCAAAAGGAAAGCACATGGAAGCTTGGGTGTCTTACTTTCAATACGTAGTATAAAGTAGTAGTGGTAGAAGCCTCAAAAGGCATGTAATTTATTTCCTTAGTCTTTTGTAATGCTTAATTATTAGTTGTAATCAGTTTTCAATTAATGAAAGTCATCTGTTGATATAAATAAATGCCTAAAAACGTTATTCATATCTTTCGATATCTCTATGTTTTGATAATCAGAAAACAAAAACCCATCAAACCAAAGATCATGACGTGAACAAGTATTTAGTAGTAAATACTCACTTTCACCATCTAATCACTTAAGGTATGAATAAACAAAGTGTCTAATGCATTATAAGATCAAAGGAACATTTTTGTTAATCACTAGATTTTTATAAAATGTCACGAAACATTTTATATCTTTCATAAAACATTTTTGGAATTAAAAGAATATGTTTAATTCATTACAAATTTATGAATTCAAATTTTTAACCAAAAATGGCAAATCTAATCCAGAAAAATTTTGCTCACAAAAGGACAAGAAAATCCAACGTTCAGGAGGGCGGCCCCCTTAATTATACTAGGCGGCCCCCTTAATCATTAAGGGGACCTCCCGTTAATTAAGGGGACCGGCACGCTTCAGAACAGTGTTTTCTGGCCTTTTAAATACTGGATCATTCCACATATTTTTCTCACCTTTTTGCACAAAAATCTTTCTGATTCAAACCTCTATTCCTATCTCAAAAATCCTTTGATCATATAATTCATAAGTCTTTGTTTCTAAGTGATCCAAAGCTTCATCCACTCAAGTGCAAAGAGAAGAATACTTCTATCTATCAAGACTAGAAGTATTACAACTTAATATCATCTTGCTATCTAAGTTGTTTGATCATTTCATCTTGTAAATCATTCATTCTTTGGTGTATAAAGTGTATACATAGGTTAGCAAGATTTAGATATAGGATCTAGATTTGTTGAAGGTATGAAGTGGTACTAGAAGTGAAGAAGTAGAGGTGCATAGGATTAGTGGTAGGAGATATAAGAAGTGGTAGTATATTGTAGTAGATATTAGTAGTGAAGACAAAGAAGTTAAAGCCTTAAAGTTGAGAAGACATAGAAGCCTAAAAGTTGTGAAGAAGTATAAATCTTGAAGTAGTGGATAGATTGAAGTTGTGACGGTGTGAAGAAATAAGTGGTGGGAAGAAGTGTAGAAGGTGTGAAAGAGTGTAGAAGAAGTTGTGTTGTGATTATAGTCGTGAGATTGGTTCTAGCTACGATTAGAACCCGACGTTTAGCTTTGTGTCGTTAAATTGGTGTAAGCTAAGGTGTGTACGGTTTTCTCCGCCATAAGGGAGGTTATTGACCTAGTGAAGAAAACTCTCGAGTTCGGTGCTCGGGGAGTGGAGTAGGGCAAGGAAGGTGTCCTTGTAGCCGAACCACTATAAATCATTTGTCTCTCGATTTGATCTTTCCATCTCTCACTCTTTGTTTATTTACTTATTAGCATTTCATATATAGTTATAATTGCTTTTGTTGCGCATATATTGATTTCACATAAAGTTCAAACTAGGTTCCATTCACAACATTAATTTTATACAAACAAACCAAATAGATAAATTCATATTAAAACACATATACATACATACATACATACATATACATATATATATATATATATATATATATATATATATATATATATATATATATATATATATATATATATATATATATATATATATGTGTGTGTGTGTGTGTGTGTGTGTGTGTGTGTGTGTGTGATATATGATATTATAATTTTTACTCAACATTCTATATAAGTAGTGTTTATACGAAAACTGTGAATAAACTAGTATCTATATTTTTGTGTCAAAGATTTTTGAAATTTGCGTCTATTCTTTAGAAGCAAACTTTTATAAAACGAGAAGGACGAAAAACTATTCAACCCCCTCCCCCTTCTAGTTTTCCACAATTGGTATCAGGAGCAACGTCTAGCAAGAGTTTTAAAATGTAGTGTATTTTAAAACTTGTAACGATCTATGAAATTTGAAAAATATCTAGAAGGGGAATTTACGCAAAAACCACCATTATTTGAAAATGATCATTTTCTTGAATGGAAAAATAAATTTGAAAATTATGTGAAATCAATAGATATTGATCTTTGGCATATCATTTCAATTGGTGATCTTAAACCAACTATAATGGATTTTGAAAATGAATATAATAATCTTCAAATAAAGATCGATAAAAATACTAAAGCTAAATTAATGATTTACAAAACTCTACCAAGAGTTAAATATGAAAGATTACTCTTTTGTAAAACGGCAAATGATATTTGGAAATGTCTTTTAAATTTTCACCAAGAGAAATGTAAAACCAAAGATGATAAACTTGATGTTGCACAAGAATTAGTCACTCTAGAAAATTTGATAGACAAATATTTTGTTAAAATAAACACAAGTACTACTAGTTCAAATGTAATCATTGAAGGTATCAATAACAATGAATACATGAGTCAAATCCGAAGAAAGAATGTAAATAAATCATGGGGCGACAAAGACGAAGAAGATGATGAAAATATGGCGTGCGAAGATATCCAAACAAATGTAAATACAAGTATTGATGGCAAGGATTACATGTTTCAAGATCTAAGCGAAACTACAAATAAAACATGGAGCGACATGGACGATGGAATTGATCAACGTATAGCATGTGAAGATTGTACAACTACAAATAAGGTAAAATCCGAAACCAAACATTTTTGCTATGATCAATTTATATTAGAATTTTCAAAATTGGAAAACAACTTCAAACATCTTTGCAACATTGACTCAAAAATTATTTTTAAAAATGGATCTTCAATTTCCGTTGAAAATAACTTTGAAAAAGAAATAATTTTAGAAGATAAAATGTCTAGACTTGAAAGTAATATTGAAATTGATCTTGAATATAAAAAATGTCAAGACTACAAACATGAAATTAAAATGGAAAATGAAAAAGCAAAAATATTAGCTAAATTCGAAAATAGTTCTAAATCTTTAAAATATCTACTTAACATTCAAAAGTCATTTTATGATAAAACCGGTTTAGGATTTACTGCAAATGTTTCTTTAACAAATATATCAAAACAAATAAAATTTGTTAAACCTAGTGGAGAAATTTAGAACAAATATTATTTACATCCATTATTTATTACTCTAGTCAAGAAAGTCATTGTTTGTTAGTTAAAACAAACTATTGATGAATTCTTGTACTTCTCGGCGACATCGTCATCATGTGCATTTAAATGCAATGGATGTCCTCAACTAACCATCTCGGACCCATGAGAATCTGGGTACCAAGCTCTTTTTCATGTTTAGGTAGTTAACGAATGAAGAGACTATTACTTTTTGGATTGCTCACTTTGCTTTCTTACATTTGATGACTATTGGTTCCTATTACTCTGATTCACATTCTACACACGATTTGCTTATGACGCTGTTGCGGCCATTTATTGTTTCGGCGTTTTGTTCTTCACTTTTGGAGTATTGGTTTTATGGTGTGTTCATTACTACCTCATGATGAAGGATTCAAGCGCAATTATTCTTGATCTACATGACTTATGATGATTGTTGTAATCAATCAAGTATTTCGGATCAAGCCTCCTTGATTTTTATTGCGTTGGGATTTTACCTTGCTACTTCGACATGCCTTGGACAAACTTTAAAGTTGTCTTCTAACACTCTCATCCCACTCTTAAGGAAAAGCTGGACCTGAGGTAAGTTTTCTTTTCAAAAACTTGTCAATATCACATTATATTAAAGTATGCTATAATTAGTATATTAATATGATTAAATTTATAGGCTGCCCTGTTCATATATCATTAATACTAATATATGTATTCATGAAATTAGGCTAGTTGACGCTCTTGATTTTAAGTCTATTACTGTTTTTCTTATTCATCATTTATGTTGGAAATTATCTACGATCTATAGTAGAATACTTATTATTTAGGCTACATGACCATTCTAGTTGCATTATTAGATGTGCTATAATTAAGACTTGTTAGCATTTAATACTATGATGAGTTTAGTATATATATACATGTGTTAATCTTGTATCTATAGATGATTGACCTTATCCCTCTCAATCATATTGTGTTAAGATCATTAGAATTTACCATCACTCACCCATGTCTTTAGTTGCCTTTGAAGATGATTATATGTGACAATGGGCTCAACTGATTCTCTTGAATATGACAAGTTTTCATTTCAAATCCTTCATTTGTGATTTCTTACTATCAAAAATAAAATATCATGTTTAAAACTTCTCGCTTTGAAAAATAATCTTTCAAATATCTATCTCATATTTCTTCAAACAACATATTTAACTGTAAGCTACCATAACTTTATTTTAATCAAAATCAAGATTAAAAAAATTTCTTATCCAATTTGTCAACATGTTATGAAGCAAAACTCAATCTATTTTACTCTAATACACACTTGAATCTATTTCAAAGCATTGTTGAATAAAACTAAAAACGTTTTATTAAAAAATATATTTGATTATCTCACATGTGTCATACACTTCTATGAAAATGACATTCACAATTTAATCAAATCATTTCATGATAATCATGGTTTGCCCATATGGATCTTGTTTGTAACAAGTCTTGAAGTCCATACAATCATATCTTTCCATTTGTTACTTGTAAGCACTCATCAATATGTTTGAACTAGCCTACATATTATCATTTTTATGTAGTTGCATATTTGACTAGTATGTTTTATGGCTTCCTTGGTTGTTTAACTTAATTGGCCAATAAGTAGATTGCATGTATATTAGAAATTACTTGTCTACTTAATTTGTTTTAATAACATTCTCTACATCTATGATTAGTACATCCTATATTGCCTCAAAGAGTTGAACTTACTTGAATCCAAACCCAAAAACAAAACCTTTCTGAAAATTTTCTGCCAAAAACCCAATTCTGGCATTCTGGAATTCACCAGATGGGCGGTCCCCTTAATTATATAAGGCAGCCCCTTAATGATTAAGGGGACCGACCCCTAATTAAGGGGACCGACCATCTGATGGTCGGGGTTACTGTTTTCTTTATCACTTTTTGACCCTCTTCACCCTATACTTCCCAAAATTCACAAACATATTTTGTCCCATACTATACCTTACAATTTACCTTCCTAAACCACATTTCTCTTACACTATAAATACCTTCTTCCCATCATAAATGCTATCACATCCAAACATGTCAACCCCCAACAACCAAAAACCTAAGGTTTCAAGAACCGCAAGGATCTCAGTCAAACCTGTTTGGAGGAGGAAACTTGATTCTTATCACAACTCAAGTGATGTTGTTCCAAGTCAACCAACAATAAAACCTCAAATCCACACTAATGACTCATCTCACAACCTATTATCCACTCATGCCCTCATTAATGCTTCTTCATATGATGAGCATGCTCAATCCCAAAACAACAATCCCAATCTCTCAACCAATACTTCACATGTTGCTCATTCAACAAAAACACCATCCTCTCATGAAGCACCTCTTCCACCCATATCATGTTTTCATGATTACCCTAGCTCAATCATGTCTCCACCACCAAGAGTACCACCACCACATCCTACAACCTCACATGCCATTCCTATCTTGCATGTTCAAACCTTCACCCAAGACAACTATCATGCTCCTCCACCATCACCTTCCTCTGAACACTTGAAGTTCGTTGAGGAGCTAAAAGAAGCTCATGAGCTTAGTGCTCTTTTAGCATTACATCTTGCTCAACGCAATTTGGATCCACCTCAATCAAGCTTACCATCATCCCCACACAACATTAACCAAATTGAGAAGCATGTTAACAATTGCCCTTGTTGCATCTTCCTCCAACAACAAACAATTGCATTGAATGAGCCCTTTACTTGGATTGAGTATCTTCTTACTAGATCTCAACAAACACCATCACTTGAACAACATCAAAACCCTCAATCAACAAACCCAACTCCAAATTCACCACCTCCAAGCTCTACATCTCCAAACTCACCAACATCCATGAAACCAAAAGTTTACCTCCATTAAGCTACCAACATGATCCCCATTTACCATTCTCAACCAAGCATTCTATATGCTTATGACTTTTATTTTTCAAATAAAACACTTCAACCTTTTTGGGAAGCAAGCAAGTTTGATGACACTCTCTATTGGCACAATAGGATTATCTACTTGGTTTAGAATTTTAGCATTATGGATTATGTAACAATGATTATGTGGTTGACTTAATCATTTTCTATTAATGAATGGTTCAATATGTGTTTCAAATTCTCTTTTGCCATGCTTATTATTAGTTGTTATTATGATATATGTATTTGCTTGTGCCTCTAATATTTCTCTTGCAAGAATTCCATAGCTCGAACCCTTGGTGCCCTCAAACGAGGGGGAGCATACATCATGGGGGAGCTTTCATTTTATCGGCGTAAACCTTTTTGATTCTACAAAAAGGGGGAGAAGTGAATACAAACTCACTAAATACATGTCTAAAAATTATTTTTTGGATTTAATGAGTTTAGGTTTTGTAATCATCAAAAAGGGGGAGATTGTTGATATAAATAAATGACTAAAAACGTTATTCATATCTTTCGATATCTCTATGTTTTGATAATCACAAAACGAAAACCCATCAAACCAAAGATCATGACGTGAACAAGTATTTAGTAGTAAATACTCACTTTCACCATCTAATCACTTAAGGTATGAATAAACAAAGTGTCTAATGCATTATAAGATCAAAGGAACATTTTTGTTAATCACTAGATTTTTATAAAATGTCACAAAACATTTTATATCTTTCATAAAACATTTTTGGAATTAAAAGAATATGTTTAATTCATTACAAATTTATGAATTCAAATTTTTAACCAAAAATGGCAAATCTAATCCAGAAAAATTTTGCTCACAAAAGGACAAGAAAATCCAACGTTCAGGAGGGCGCCCCCCTTAATTATACTAGGCGGCCCCCTTAATCATTAAGGGGACCGGCACGCTCCAGAACAGTGTTTTCTGGCCCTTTAAATACTGGATTATTCCACATATTTTTCTCACCTTTTTGCACAAAAATCTTTCTGATTCAAACCTCTATTCCTATCTCAAAAATCTTTTGATCATATAATTCATAAGTCTTTGTTTCTAAATGATCCAAAGCTTCATCCACTCAAGTGCAAAGAGAAGAATACTTCTATCTATCAAGACTATAAGTATTACAACTTAATATCATCTTGCTATCTAAGTTGTTTGATCATTTCATCTTGTAAATCATTCATTCTTTGGTGTATAAATTGTATACATTGGTTAGCAAGATTTAGATATAGGATCTAGATTTGTTGAAGGTGTGAAGTGGTATTGGAAGTGAAGAAGTAGAGGTGCATAGGATTAGTGGTAGGAGATATAAGAAGTGGTAGTATATTGTAGTAGAGATTAGTAGTGATGACAAAGAAGTTGAAGCCTTAAAGTTGAGAAGACATAGAAGCCTAGAAGTTGTGAAAAAGTATAAATCTTGAAGTAGTGGATAGATCGAAGTTGTGAAGGTGTGAAGAAATAAGTGGTGTGAAGAAGTGTAGAAGGTGTGAAAGAGTGTAGAAGAAGTTGTGTTGTGATTATAGTTGTGAGATTGGTTCTAGCTACAATTAGAACCCGACGTTTAGCTTTGTGTCGTTAAATTGGTGTAAGTTAAGGTGTGTACGGTTTTCTCCGCCATAAGGGAGGTTATTGACCTAGTGAAGAAAACTCTTTGTTTATTTACTTATTAGCATTTCATATATAGTTATAATTGCTTGTGTTGTGCATATATTGATTTCACATAAAGATCAAACTAGGTTCTATTCATAACATTAATTTTATATAAACGAACCAAATAGATAAATTTATATTAAAACACACACACACACACACACACACACACACACACACACACACACACACACACACACACACACACACACATATATATATATATATATATATATATATATATATATATATATATACAGTGTATCTTTATTTTCAAAACCCTGTTAAGTGCGGGAACTGCGAGAACTCCAATTTTGCATTAGAAAACATGCATGTTCATATAAAAATGTATGTTTTCTTACATACACCTTAATACACATAATACATGTTTATATAAAAACCTGTTAAGTGCAATAGATCAATGCAAAATGGTTTTATTTTTAAAACCCTGTTAAATGCGGGAACTGCGAGAACTCCAATTATGAATTAGAAAACATGTATGTTCATATAAAACATGTATGTTTTCTGACACGCACCTTAATACGCAAGCATGGGTATGTAAGAAAACATACATGTTTTATATGAACATGCATGTTTTCTAATCAAAATTGGAGTTCTCGCAGTTCCCACACTTAACAGGGTTCTGAAAATAAAGCCCCCTATATATATATATATATATATATATATATATATATATATATATATATATATATATATATATATATATATATATATATATATATATATATATATATATATATATATATTTATATGTGATATATGATATTATAATTTTTACTCAACATTCTATATAGTAGTGTTTATACGAAAAATGTGAATAAACTAGTATCTATGTTTTTGTGTCAAAGATTTTTGAAATTTGCGTCTATTCTTTAGAAGCAAACTTTTATAAAACAAAAAGGACGAAAAACTATTCAACCCCCCATTCTAGTTTTCCACATCATCTTTTAAGTTGATCTCTTGTTTCAAATTTTCAAGTTTCATTAAGATACTTCAATTATCATTCCAAGGTTCTTTAGTTGTTATACACCATTTACAAGTTCATATAAGCTCAAAAGTAAGCTTATAGAAGCTTTATAAGCTTTTGTATCAAACATAATCTTAGTTTCATAAAAATTATCAAAAATATAAAAAAAAATAATAATAAAATAAAAAATCATGTTCAAAGGTGGAAGAAGGCTGGAGCACAGTAAATAGTGGATGGCTGTGGGTTAGAAGTTTGTGAAAACCATTAGGAAGTGGTGTTTGGTTCTGTTTCATTGAAGATTGCTTGGAAGGCTTTGTAAGCTTTTTATTTTTAATTTTCATCATCTTAGTATACAAGTGTTTTTAATTGTTTATCTGTGTCAATTTACCTTTTTAATTGTTTATTAGATAAGTAGTGATCATTAAGCTGTGGTTTGGATTCATTAAAATCAAATTCCATTAGTAATCTATGTTTAAAGTGGTGTTTGGTTTGTCTGTGTTGGAGTGCTCAAGTTGGTTTCATTGCTCATTTGTTGTTCACACATCATACTCAGACCCTTAGCAGACCAAAGCAACCAAGTTTTTAGTAGCGACAACCCTCAAAGTCAAAATCACATAAAATTTGGCCTAAAAACCTTTTGAGGTGGAATTAGAAAGGCATAAGCCTCATTTCAAGTTACTAGTGTATGCTCTAGCTTATTTTGGCCTTATTACAGCTTAACTAACCTAAATCAGTCATAAAATCAAAATCCAAAGTTCAAATAAGTCATGATAATAGTTTATATAAAAAGTCAAATTACCTTTTTTGCAAAAAAACCAAATGTTGCATGAATTTTCCTGAATTTTGTGGTTAGATTTAGGATTTGAAATATCTTGAGAATAAAGTAGGTCAGCTTAGCTCAAGCAATCAACCCTCATCTTAATTTTAAGATTTTTTCTTGTGGCTTACTTGTGTGCTCAAAAAGGCATGCAGGGCAAAGACATGCCCTGCACCCTGACAACTGACCAAACATGCCCTTTTCATTAGTTCATAACTTGTTCCCTAGTGGGCCCCACCCCATGGTTTTTGGCTTTTTAGAAAGCCAATAAGCTAGTCTTGAGGGCTCAGGGCTTATTTTGAGGTTTTTAGCTTATTTGATAGGGCTGCAAGACCCTTTAAGGTTGACCATTTCCTGAGTGTGCACTGAGCACTCAGTGTTTGAGCCATTTTTCCAAGTCCCCCCCCCCCTATACTCATTTTTGGGACCCAGAGGTGAAATTTTGGCTTTTTGAAAAGCCAATAAGCTCAGCTTATTAGATCCACCTTAAGTTTGGGCTTCCAATCTCTCCTGTGGGCCCCACAGGCCTGCAAAGTTAGCCCTTTTGGCCTGTGTTGCACTTGGATTTTGGCTTAAATTTGCTTAATACTACTTGTTGCTTGTGATTCTCTGTTTCATTTTGCTTATTCCAAGTTCCTATAAATCTGTTTTTGCTTGTTTATCATTGTGGTAACTTTTCAAGTAGCTTTCTCATTACACAAAGTCCTAATAAGCTAATCTTCCTAAATTGTTAAGCACCTGAGCTTCTCAAGTGCTTATTTTTGTGACTCAGACAGACCACCTTCATTAAAGTTTGATATTTTGAGTACTAAAACAGATTTGAAAAAGAAAATTCCAAAAAAAAGACAAATTTAATTGAAGTGATAGCTTCTATTTAAGCCAATTGTCTTATTCTCAGCTTTTTGTAAAAGCAATTTTCATTTTTATATTTTTCTTAGGTTCCTGGTATCTTGTAATAATTTTAGTAATTTTTTCAGATTTTTCTCTTTTGATTTAGTACTTTTTATAATTTAACTTAGTTTTTAATAATTAATAATTAGTTTATAATCAATAATAATTAATTTAAAAGTCAGAAAAACACAAATTTAATTTTAAAATTAGTTTTAAGTTATTTTAGATTTTTCAAAATATTATTTTCATTTTCTTGTGTAATTTTATAATTAGTTATAATTTTGGTTAATTTAGATAATTAAAAAGTAATGAGAAGATAGTAATTAATTAATAATAATTAATTAAATAGTGTAAAAATTAATTTTCTTTTTCCAAAGATTTTCTTTAATTATTAGGATTGTAAAAATATAATTTTCATAATCATAGGCCTTTTATTTCTATTTTATTCACTTTTTCTCACGTACGTCTGTTACCGTTTGTAATTTAAACGTACGCGATTAGGTTTTTAAGCGTTTCTTTCTGATCTAAATTCACGTAATCAATCACATAGCTTTCCTAAGTTATTTTATTTCATAATTCTTACATAATTCTCATCATAACCCTTTCCTGTGAAAATCACCCGATCATAAGCACGCTCAAATATAATTTACACCTCGTCGGGACTTAACGACCCGATGATACCCTATATTATCCGGAAGCATTGACTCTAAGCTGTTTGACTTTTTTGACCATTTACTTGGTCAATTTAGGTTGGCCGTTTGGAGCCAATCAATTTTTGGCGCCGCTGCCGCGGAGGTGTGCGCGTATCTGCAGCGTCTTAGAGATTAGTGTTATTTCACACTAGTCACTGTAAAAATCCCATCATTTTGTAAATTTTAATCAAAAAAAAAAATCATTAACACTTTTCCTAAAGTGTTAAAACACCAAAAAAAATTAAAAACAAACAAAACAGATCGTAACATTTTCTATATCAGATTTCTTTTAAGGTGATTCTTAAAGAAATACGATTTTGGATAATGGGACGATACCAAAAATAATTCCCAAAGTTTTTTTTCACTCACACAAAAACCCAAAAACATTCTTCTTTTTCTTGTGAATAATAATTACATAAAAATAAACCGTCGCAAACCAAGACAGAACACCTACCAACTGGGGTGTGAACATTAATAAGTTCCCAAACAAAAGATTTAAAACTTGCCATTGTATCCTCGTGAGTGGTGTACTTTTCTTAAAGAAGCCATTCATTTGTGATTATTGGTTTAAGTTTACTGTGGTTTTGCCTCGACTTTGTTTTGATTGATTTTGCTCCTAGTGCATGCGCACTCGTTCTTATAGGTCTAGTAGCCCATTACGTAAGCTTGTAAGAATTCCTAGAAGACATCGTAGATGTTCAACACCAGCAGTCGGATCTGAGATCCGTACTGTTTCCACATCTGCTGTCACCATGGCGGAAGACCGCCCCATGTGTGAGCTTCTCCAAGCACCCATCGAGGGTTACGGAGATGCTATTGTTGTTCCAGCCATCGTGGCTGATAATTTTGAGCTCAAAACCGGGTTACTCAATCTTGTAACCTTAAGACAATTCTACGATTTTGAGAGGGACGATCCTCATGCTCACATTCGATGGTTTAACAAAATCACGTAAACCATCAAATACAAGAATGTCCCATCTGAAGCAATAGAACTTCTTCTCTTCCCATTCTCCCTCGAGGGACAAGCCCGGATTTGGCTTGAAAAACAACCTCCTCGATCTATTGAGACATGGGAAGATCTTGTCAAGAAATTTGTGAATGAATTCTTCCCACCTTCCAAGACGATGAGTCTTAAAAACGAAATCACCAAGTTCACTAAAAAATATGATGAATCATTTGTGAAGCGTGGGATCGTTTCAAAGAATTACTTCGCAAGTGTCCACATCATGGTTTCTCTGAGTTGATGCAACTCGATACTTTCTACAATAATGTGAGCCAAGTTGATCAGGATTCTCTCAATGCCTCCGCGGGAGGTAACTTCTTGAGTAGAACCACCAAAGAAGCTTTAGCAATCATCGAAAACAAGTCTAAGGTCCGCTCTACACGAAGCAAGCCGGTTGTTTCCCAAATTAGTGCGGGTCCTTCTACTTCATCTTCTATGAGTCAGTCTAGCACCGGTGCTAAGATTGACAAGCTCACTAAAGCTATTCAAGCTTTGGTTCTGTCACAACAAAACAAAGTCTCTTTTCCACACACACCTCCACCTGCTGAGGTTAAGAAAGTGGAAGTCTGTGTGACTTGTGGTGGGCCGCATGCCTACTACAATTGCACAGCTGCTGATGGTTCTCCGTATGAAGCTCATGCTGTAGCCGGGTCTTCCAATTAAGGGGCCAACCAATACAGCCCTCCTATGGACCCGAACTATCGACCTAACCACTACCCTGGACCACCTGGTTTTAATCAAAACCAAAATGTTCAAAACCATAACCAAAACCAAAATAGAATCAACCAAGGTTTCCAAAACCAGGGGAATTTCAATCAGGGTCACGGTTTTCAAAATCAAAACCAAGGTTTCCAACATCAAGGAAACTTTAATCGAAACCAAGGTCAGGGTGGCTTCAACCAAGGGTATTTCCATGGAAATAACAACCAAAATCAAGGAAATTTCCAACACCAAAATCAAGGAAATTTCCACAACCAAGGTCCCAACCAAAACAATCGTGCTCAAAATTTTAATAATCAACCTCAAACCATTGTTCCAACTGGGCCTTCATCTGAAGAGTTGTTAAAACAATTCATGAAATCCCAAGAAGAGATGAACAAGTTGTTGGTTAGCGAGATTTCTGAAATCAAGAAGTCTTTAAATGATCGACCCTCAGGCTCAGGAACACTTCCGAGCAACACGATCGCTAACCCGAGGGGCAATGCTAAGGCGATCACAACTAGAAGTGGTACTTCATATAATGAACCCGCGATTCCTACTACCTCTTCTTCCTCTCCTCCAAAGGTAGTGGAACGTGAACCTGAGGTGACAACGGACAAGGTGCAATCTCCTAGCTCACAAATTACCGCACACGTCCAGCCTCAAGTTATTCCAGAAACCAGATACAAACTTGGAGTTGTCTTTGAACCACCAGAAACTCCAGTGTACAACCCTAATTCCAAAACTTCTATTCCTTACCCATCACGTCTCAATGAACAAAAGCTCCGCGACAAAGCTAGTCACCAAATGGACAAATTTTTCCAAATCTTTCAAGTTCTACATTTTGACATAAGCTTCGCGGATGCTATTCTCTTGATGCCCAAGTTTGCATCAACAATCAAGAATTTGTTAAGTAATAAGGAAAAGCTCTTTGAAATGGCTAGAACTCTGTTGAATGAGAACTGCTCAGCGGTTCTTTTGAAAAAGCTTCCCGAGAAGCTTGGAGACCCCGGAAAATTTCTGATTCCATGTGTATTTCCGGGTATGGTTGAATGCTTCGCCTTGGCCGATCTGGGTGCTAGCATTAACCTGATGCCATATTCTGTGTGGAAGAAACTATCTGTTACCGAACTTACTCCCACATGCATGACTCTTGAGCTTTCCGATCGTTCAATCTCTCGTCCACTTAGCATTGCTGAGGACGTGTTCGTTAAAGTGGGAAAGTTCCATTTTCCAGCCGATTTTGTGATTGTTGACTTTGATGTCGATTCAAGGGTCCCTCTAATTCTTGGGAGGGGATTTCTTAGAACTGGGCATGCTCTCATCGATGTATTTGAGCAAGAGATCACATTGCATGTTGGTACCGAAGCAATCACCTTCAACATCGATCAAACTTCGAGGTACTCCTCAAATTATGACTCTGAATCGGTAAACCAAATAGATGTCATGGATGTTGCTACTGAGGAGTACGCTCAAGAGGTTTTAGGCTTCATTGATAATTCTCCGAGTGAAAACCTCTCTCTATCTTCTTATCCCATCATTGCCAATTCTTCTCCTTCCCTCACTCCATTTGAGGGAAGTGACTTCGGCTTAGAAGAAATTGAGGCCTTTCTCAAGAGTGATTCGATTTCTGATGGAATCGATAACCAAAAGATTGACCCCGAAAGGGATATTCTCTTACTTGAGAAATTATTAAACGAAGATCCCTCTCCTCTTCCTGTTCTACCACAAACACTTCATAATGAGGAAATCAAATATGTTGAGAAAACTGATGATTTTCCTGAGGTCGAGCTCAAGGAGTTACCACCTCATCTTGAATAAGCATTTTTGGAGGGTGACGATAAATTACCCGTCATAATTGCTAAAGATTTGAGTGATGGGGAAAAGACTGCTCTAATAAAGGTTTTAAAGTCACAAAAACAAGCAATTGCTTGGAAACTCTCCGACATCAAGGGTATCAACCCAGAATTTTGTACGCACAAAATTTTAATGGAGGATGACTTTAAACCAGCAGTCCAACAACAAAGAAGGGTTAATCCAAAAATTCATGAGGTTATATCAAACAAGAAGTTTTAAAACTTCTTGATGCCGGTTTGATTTACCCTATCTCGGATAGTCCTTGGGTTAGTCCCATTCATTGTGTTCCAAAAAAGGGTGGCATTACTTTTGTCACTAACGAAGAAAACGAGTTGATTCCAAATCGATTGGTTACGGGTTGGCGTGTATGTATTGACTATCGCAAGTTAAATGATGTCACCCGCAAAGACCACTTTCCTCTACCCTTCATGGACCAAATGATCGAGAGACTAGCGGGGAATGAGTACTACTGTTTCCTCGATGGTTTCTCGGGTTACTTTTAGATCCCCATTGATCCACAGGATCAAGAGAAAACTACCTTCACATGCCCTTATGGAACCTTTGCCTACTGACGCATGCCGTTAGGCTTATGCAACGCTCCTGGCACGTTCCAAAGGTGCATGATGTCAATCTTTTCTGACATGATCAGGAAAACAATGGAGGTATTCATGGATGACTTTTCGGTCATTGGGGATTCATTTCAATCATGTCTCTCCCATTTAGACAACATGCTCAAACGTTATGAAGACACAAGGTTATGTCTAAATTGGGAGAAGAGCCACTTTATGGTCAAAGAGGGCATTGTCCTCGGCCATAAAAATTTTAAAAACAGGATTGAGGTTGACAAAGCAAAAGTGGATGTCATCGCAAAATTACCTCATCCCACTACCATCAAAGGTGTTAGGAGCTTTTTGGGTCATGCTGGTTTTTATCGTAGGTTTATTCAAGATTTTCCATAATCGCCCGGCCTATGACCCATCTCCTCGAGAAGGATGCTCCTTTTATCTTCTCCCCCGAGTGCATTGAAGCTTTTGAAACTTTGAAGAAAAAGCTTACTGAGGCACCGATTCTTGTTGCCCCCGAATGAGACTTGCCCTTTGAACTTATGTGTGATGCAAGTGATTATGCAATAGGGGCAGTCTTGGGGCAACGCAAATCAAAACACTTTCAGCCGATACACTATACGAGCAAAACGATGACCGAGGCTAAAATTCATTACACCACCACTGAAAAAGAACTATTAGCAGTGGTGTATGCCTTTGAAAAGTTTCGACCGTATTTGGTATTAAACAAATGCATAGTGTATAAAGATCACTCGGCTTTGAAGTACCTTTTTGCAAAACAAGATGCAAAGCCGAGACTACTCCGTTGGGTTCTCCTCCTGCAAGAATTTGATATCATAATTCGTGATAAAAAAGGAGTTGGGAACCTAGCTAATGATCACCTCTCCCGTCTAGAAAACCCTCACCAAGATGCTTTTGAGAAAAAGGAAATAAACGAGACAATTCCTCTCGAAACCCTCAATGCGGTTTGTTTTCGTGGAGATTCGACTACCCCATGGTTTGCCGACTTCGCAAATTACCATGCGGGTAACTTTGTTGTGAAAGGGATGTTGTCCCACCAAAAAAATAAATTCTTTAAAGATGTAAAACATTATTTCTGGGACGACCTCTACTTGTTTAAATTATGCGCGGATCAAGTCATCCGACGGTGTGTTTATGGTCAGGAAGCTACTGAAATTCTCAAGGCTTGCCATGCTGGTCCCACGGGGGGCCACCACAATCCAAACTACATTGCCAAAAAGGTGTTTGACTCCGGTTTCTACTGGCCCACGATTTATAAGGATGCCCAGGAATTGGTCAAATCCTGTGACGCTTGTTAACGTCGCGGGAATCTTTCACAAAAGAATGAAATGCCACAAAATGCAATTCAAGTTTGTGAAATCTTTGACGTATGGGGCATTGATTTTATGGGGCCATTTCCGTCATCTCATGGAAATAAGTACATACTCATGGCTGTTGACTATTTGTCAAAATGGGTTGAAGCAAAAGCTTTACCAACTAATGATGCCCGAGTTGTTGTGAAGTTTTTAAAAGCTCTTTTTGCTCGATTTGGAACTCCACGTGCTATAATTAGTGATCGTGGTACGCATTTCTGCAATGACAAATTTGATAAAGTCATGCAAAAGTATGGTATAACTCACCGTCTTTCTACTACGTACCACCCTCAAACAAGTGGACAAGTAGAAGTTTCCAATCGAGGAATTAAAAGAATCTTGGAAAGGGTCGTAGGTGAAAATCGTACATCTTTGTCGGACAAATTAGATGATGCACTCTGGGCCTTTCGTACTGCTTACGAAACACCCATTGGGTGTACGCCTTATAAGCTTGTGTACGGAAAAGCATGCCATCTACCGATTGAGCTTGAGCACAAAGCTTACTGGGCCCTCAAGCATGCAAACTTTGACCTCCAAACAGCAGGTGCTCATCGCAAAGTTCAGCTTAACTAGTTAAATGAGTTGTGCGATCAAGCTTATGAGAACTGTTTAATATATAAGTAGAAGATAAAGAAGATTCATGACTCAAAAATCAAGAACCGCGTTTTTAACGTTGGTGATCGAGTCCTTCTTTTCAACTCACGATTAAAAATTTTCTCTGGGAAGCTTAAAACCCGCTGGACTGGACCATTCAATATTGCCAAAGTTTATCCATATGGCACTGTCGAGTTATCTCAAAATGACGGTCCAAATTTCAAAGTGAATGGGCATCGTTTAAAGCATTACTTTGGAGAGGACATACCATCCATGGTTGTCCAAGATCTTCAAACTTTCCCTAAGGACAAATGAATTCGAGGATCGTGTCAAGCTAGTGATTCGGTGAACAAAAACAATAGCTCAACATGGGTTTTCACCCATATCTCTGACTTCTTTCTCTTTTCTAACACCTAAGTGTGGGGGGGTTGCCCATGCTGTTGTACATAAGTTTAAAAAAAAAAGATTTCCGTTTCACACTTCGCTA
Organism: Artemisia argyi; assembly: GCA_030686995.1. NCBI lineage: Eukaryota > Viridiplantae > Streptophyta > Magnoliopsida > Asterales > Asteraceae > Artemisia > Artemisia argyi. The sequence goes on from CM060680.1 coordinate 136,170,969, forward strand.
TTAGCATTACCTTTTTACGTTCTACGTGTCGGCATAATAGCCGATACTTTGAATATTGAGGGCAATATTCAATTCTAAGTGTGGGGGGGGGGGGATTCTATCATATTTGTCACATGTTTTGTACACGTTAGTGCCCTAATACCCCCATTTTGTCCAAAATTATTTTTTTTTTACTTGGTGGATGTTTCTGGCACTAACACAATAAATGGTTATCAGTCCACCATGTCTAACATAAGGACTGGCTAATCCAAGAGCAAACGGCTCTTGGTAAAGATATCTCAAATCCGTTGATGGCTAACAATTTGCCGAAAATTGTAGCGTAGGCAACTCACCATATCCTAAAAAGTAAAAGAGTTGGCTAGCCCGCAAGGTTATGGCTTGTGGTAAAGGCAGTGGAAAGCCATAATTGGTAACCAACTCACCAAGATGATGACTGTACTCCATCATAGAGTTGGCTAGTCCAGAAGCAAACGGCTTCTGGTAAAGACAAATCAAAACCGTTGACAGCTTGTGGTTTGCTCAAAATCATATGGTTATCAGTGTACCATAGTTCTTACTTGAACTGAAACACTTGGCTACTCCAGAAGTAATGGATTTTGGTAAAGAGACTTCAAATCCATTAAGTTTTCATAAAAGATTGCTAGGGACTAGCAATAGTTTAGTGTGGGGGATTGATGAGTGCTCAAACACTCATCATTTTTGGTCAAATCTGAGCTGCAAAACATTTAAAAACACTCAAAAATGCATCAAAATACTGACATTATCCCAGGGATTGTGTTTTATATGTTTCAGATGCAAAATGAGTAAAAACAGATAAAAAATGAACAAAGTTTGTATAACTGGCAGTTTGAGTCCCCCAACTTTCAAAACTTGTCAAAATTAGACCCTAATTTTGGAAGATAAGTCAACCCAAGTCTTTTAAAAGTCAAATATTATCAAAAATGATCCTTGGGTAAAAAGTTTCAAAAGTTTGCAAGTTTGGTCCCTCAAGTTTCATATTTGGCAAAAAAAGGTCCCTGGGAATTTTAAAAATGGAAAATTTAATTTTCGCCCTTGGAATAATCAAACTTGGCATGATTGGTCCTTTGAAACACTTTGGGAAGATTACATTTTCAGCCCCTAACTTTTCAAACATTACACAAAAGGTCCTTGTGATAAACCCAAAACCAACCGGACCCTTTTATTATTTCCCAAACCAAAACAAAACCCAAATCCAACCCCTGAGCCCAACCAAAGCCCAAACCCTTAATAATAAAAGCCTGGGTCAAATGGTCAATGAAGGTCAAACGGGTCAAACTCCCGCCTATTCCACTGTTCATCGTCCTCCACTTTCCCCTAAAACCTACAACCATGTCCCCCCTGCTCCCTCCTTATTCACCAACATCACCAACCCTTCATTAATACTCCTCACCTGCCAAACCAACCCCCTCCTCAATAAATGCTCTCACCAGTTCCACTATCTTGCCAAATTGCCAATGCCCCGTTTTGGCGCCAAAATTTCAATCAAAGGCTAGGATGGGTTATATATCAAATTGATGGTGGGGATTTGGTCAGTGGTCAACAAGAAGACCTTGGGAACTCCCAATTTGCAACAGGAAAGCACATGGAAGCTTGGGTGTCTTATTTTCAATACGTAGTATAAAGTAGTAGTGGTAGAAGCCTCAAAAGGCATGTAATTTAGTTCCGTAGTCTTTTGTAATGCTTAATTATTAGTTCTAATCAGTTTTCAATTAATGAAAGTCATGTTTTAAGTTTATCTGTTGTTTCAAATTTTCAAGTTTCATTAAGATACTTCAATTATCATTCCAAGGTTCTTTAGTTGTTATAAACCATTTACAAGTTCATATAGGCTCAAAAGTAAGCTTATAGAAGCTTTATAAGCTTTTGTATCAAACATAATCTTAGTTTCATAAAAATTATCAAAAATATAAAAAAGAAATAATAAAAATAAAATAAAAAAATCATGTTCAAAGGTTGAAGAAGGCAACATCTTAGATGGCAACATCTCTTTAAAACAGCGATGCAAATGGCGACAAGAAATACTGAACTCACAAATTTATAGCGACTTATTTTATGAAGTCGTTATACTAGTCGCTCTTTTTAGCGACACATGTCACGAGTCGCAAAAAATTTGCGACTCGTTTACAGCGACCCATCACCTAAAGTCCCAATCATAAAATACGTCGCTAAGAAAGTCGTTAAAGGGCTTTTTTCTTGTAGTGTGTTTTTAGTTGTTTGTCTGTGTCAATTTAGCTTTTTACTTGTTTATTAGATAAGTAGTGATCATTATGTTGTGGTTTGGATTCATTAAAGTCAAATTCCATTAGTAATCTGTGTTTAAAGTGGTGTTTGGTTTGTCTGTGTTGGAGTGCTCAAGTTGGTTTCATTGCTCATTTGTTGTTCACACATCATACTCAGACCCTTAGCACACCAAAGCAACCATGTTTTCAGTAGCTACAACCCTCAAAGTTAAATCACATAAAATTTGGCCTAAAAACCTTCTGAGGTGGAATTAGAAAGGCATAAGCCTCATTTCAAGTTACTTGTAAAACCCATAGATTTTGAACATATGAAATACCCAAAATGCCCTCTAATTTTAAACTTTTGAAGAGATGTTAAATATTCTAAAACATTTCATTCCGAATATAACCAAAGTATTAAACTGTTAATAATTTTACACATTTAAAATTCGACACAATATTTATTTTATGCTAAGATATTACACGTCTAAAAGTTCATATGGGACAAAGTTAAATAAAAGTTGTACATAATATTTGACATCCTAATTGGGTCTAGATACAGGAATATATTTGAATTGATTTTGGTCATCCCAATCTTCCCATAATTTCGGCTAATCACTCACTTGAAATCCCTAACTATTTTATTTTGACAATCCCGCTCACTCGTTCTTTCTTTTAAACCGTATCCTCCCTGTCACTTGTTAAACCTATCCACTAAAACAAAAACAAATCACAGAAAACCTAATTACAACATATAGTGGCGGCTCCATATTTCTTGTCACATATTCGGTCACTAAAAACGTGTACGAGGCTTAGGAGAATTGTTTGTGGTTCGTGCTTAAGGTAGTGGTAATTGTGCTTCGATTCGTGGGTGTTTCTTTGGGCTATCTTTCTAGTTCGAGATGGTGTATTGGTCGGGTTCGAGAGGACTTGGTTGTGTTGGTTTCGACTATTGGTTTTGGATCGTAGTTTTCTTGGTTCCTTAGCGTGTGTCTCCGTTCTATCATTCAATAAGGGTATCACGTATCACTCTACTCTTTTCCTTCCTTTTTATCTGTTATTACAACATTTGCATGTTATTTAAAAGATTTGATGAATCGGCCTAATTGTACGAGTGTGTAAACAGATTCTATGTCGCATAAAATCATAACTCTACCACATGAAATCATAAATTGAAACTTAAGCCTAATCGACCTATAAATCTTTTATTCGAATCAGTATTGAGCATAATATTGACGTACTAATACACGACCCATAAACAAGTTTTGAAACTAATCATTATCGATCTAAGAAGAAGAGGAAATACAGGTTTGTTTCGGTTTTATATTCTTGAATCACAAACTATATAATTAACATAGGGGTGTGCATGTGTTTTACGTGAATAAAGGTACCGTGTGTGTTGTGTCATTAGACCACTTTTAAGGTCTAGCCGATTTCGGGTTAAAACATAATAATAGTATTATCATGCATCTATTTGTACGCATGCATGAAACTATAAGAATCAGCTAATATTATATGCATGCATGTAACGAATTGTAATCACATGAAATGATAAGAAACAACTCACATGAAATCATGAAAATGGTCACATGAAATAACAAAAGGAAACCAGAAATATTAACTTTATATGTTTTTAATTAGAATGGATGTTGTACGAAGGTTTAGGCCTAATATTACATGACATAAAACCTGTTTCGATATAAACGTAAACGAGCTACTCCCTCCGTCCCTTATTAAATGTCATGTTTGAATTTTCAAAGTCTTTCTTTCTCAACTTTGACCTTATATATTTTTGTTTGTGTAATATAATATTTGATACAAAATATATGAATGAATTAAGTTTTAAATGTATTTTAATTGTGTATAATTTTTATCAAATACTATATAACACAAGTAAAAATATTTAAGGTCAAAGTTGATAAATAAAGACTTGAAAAGTCAAACATGGACATTTAATAAGGGACGGAGGGAGTAATAAATAAAGGAAGGCATGCATGTTTGGTTTTAATTCGAATTGATAAAAGAAATGATAAGAGATGGCGACTAGTTTTGAGTTGTGTCACAATGATTGGTCACGACATGTTTTGCTTTGGGTTCAAAATGAATAAAGGGTGCGAGTCGATTCGGCCATGTTTCTGTAAAAAGAGTCATACGAATAAAAAGGAATTTCATACATGCTATATGTTGAGTTACGTATTTGTGGAAGTTACTAATACACTAATTAACATTTTTGGCCTAACTTTATTATTATCACTTTAAGCCTTAAACGTTATAATATTGACACTTTAGACCTTAAACTATTATAATTGTCATATTAGACCTTAAACTATAATAATGGTTATTTTGAGCATTTAAACTTAACTAAATGTTAATTGTGATCATTAATGGTTAATAATGTTAAATCGAGAAACTTACTAAAATTGGAAACTTGCTAATTTGGGAAACCTACGAAAAATAGAAGGAAACCTAAAATGAGTAATCTGATTAAAATGAGCTTATTAATAATAAGACGACCATTAATTTGTGTAGATTCGCTGAAGGAGGAGTAACTTCCGATCTTTATGTTTTCTGATATCTTTGCACTTGCGGTCTAAGGTACAGATATTCTAACCTTTCAGTAAGGTTTCTTATGACTCATGATCCGTTTCATTGCCACTATTATGATTTCTTTTCTTTATACGCCAGATATCCTTGGTTCATTTGATGGTATGATTTCGTATGAAGACCCTTTTAAAAATATAACTTGATGACTTTTGAGAGAAACTATTTTCGAAATGATTTCTGTGATTACGATACGATGCCAGTTTTATATGAAGGTTTTAATGACTTTTATGAAATGTGTTTTTTTTAAAGGAATACTTTTACGATAAAAAGGTTTTAAATAATTGTCAAAAGTCCTTAATCTGTTTTATTCTATAAGATTTCTCATGACTTTCTTTAACATCTTTTGATTATTTAACTTCAAATTTTGAACCTTGCTATGAACCCGTTTGCTATTATGAACCTTTGATTTGAACCTCATGATATGAACCTTTGATTTGGACCTTTGACTTGAACCATTGTTATGCTTCCCGTTGTTTGATTCGTATTTGATTGATCCAGTTTTGTTCTGATTTGCTTGATATTTGTTGCATGCTATAGTTCGTATTCTTATAGCATTCCTATGCCCTATTTGTTGCCAATTATTTGATTAATTTGTAGCCAGTCATGGGGAGTCCATGGCCTTGCCACTGATGCACCAGTGGTATTGACACTATCTGTGGAGGTGGGTTTTAGTCCACAACGTTCCCTTTAAGCTAGCTGTTCAGGCCTATATTTATTATTATATATGTTTACTTAGCCTAGAGCTTTTTGCATATATATTTGTTTTGCAGGGGGCGTATGGATGCATCCTAGGTACTTCGTTTTGTGTTGAATTTGGTGAATGGGTATGTGTGTGCAATACACTCCATTTCACATTTGGTACATCAAGCTAGCTACTCTATGTACAATTTGATATATGATTGTTGGGCATTTCTGTTACTTCTACTATATATGTGATCCTAATTGTTCTACCTTCCTTAGTGTTATTGACTTATGATTTCCTTAGTTCATTTTCTTACACTTATGATTCGTTCCATTTTCCTTTGATTCATTTGATATTCCTTATACGTATTCCCTTTGATCATATTCTGTTGATTCTATCATATGTTCCATATTCTTTGATATTCGTCTCAACAGGTTTGCTTGGATTCATTTTGGATTCACTTTCGTTTCCCTTTTGTTATTAGTTGTTGTTTGTTTATATCTGTTCACTGGGCTTTTTAAGCTCCGCCGCATTTCTTTTCTTGCGGCAGGTTATTTAGAAGGAAGTTGGGTTTGAGGGAAGAGTGCTTAGGAGCTTTTAGTGGACTACACGGTTGATAGCTCCCCATGGATTAGAGATGGACTTAGAGATTCCTCTCTTGGTTCTTAGTTTGTAATTAGTTTGGAAGCTGTTATGCTTAGTTTTAGCACCTTATCATTTATTAGATTTGTTTTGTAACCCTTGTATTATTTAATGTATTCCGCTTGCTTATGTTCTGATACGACCCCGTAATGTTAACACTTTATCCCTTTTTGGGTTGGGGTGTTACAATTATGGTAGCAGAGCCAGGTTTGATCGGCGGATTCAAAACCCGTAGAGCTTAGGCTATAACCTGTGAGTCTTAGTTCCTCTAAGTTTTGCACCATAAGAGTTAGGGAACAACCTTTAAGAATTTTACTTTAGGATCTCTCACTCTGAAGAAACTTAAGTTATGACCTGTGAGGATTGGGTAGATTATAAGGCATTCGTTTAAGTATCATTGCTTCCGCATCACTCTGATTCGTGTCTTACTTTTAAGCCTGTTAAGATCACTTTTCGGAGATTTGAAAACTTATGATTTGCACTACCTAAGATTTATAAGCTAGTGAACTTTGAAGAAATTTAGAATTGCATAGTAATGCCTGACACTGATCCTTATCTTCAGATTCCGACTCTGACCTTCGATCCTTTTGTTAATCATTTTGATGCCACTTCGGGCATTATGAGAATCTCCATGACGATGACGTATTTCATACATTCTGTGATTTGTCTCTTGCTTTTTATAAGCATTTGTAAGCCTTCCGACGCTTTTTGATTTTGTCTTACCCATCTCTCACCCTATGAGAAGTCTTGTGGTGTTTAACCACGAGTATAGGAATGTTCCCCTTACTTTTGAACAATAAGATTTGCCATGTTGATCTGTCTTTCCTTGGAAAGTTAACTTCGATTTTATTTTGATAAGGAATTGGTTGATTAAGCATTCAAGATGCTGACAACTGTCCTAGTACGTCTCACCTTTGGTATTTTGAACAATTTTGAACTCCCTACCATGATTTCCGATTGTTAAACTTTTTGCTATCACTATTACTCTGGAGAATCTTGCGTTACTTTCGCGGTTATGAAGTTTTCCAAGAACCTATTTTGTATACCAATGAATGAACCTTAGCTTGAGAGTTATTTGGCACCTGAGTTTTCCGAATATGATTCCTGGTTGAACCACCAAGTTTTTCCACCAGAGTGTGGAGTTGGATTTGACATGATACCAGGAGATTGTCTAGTTACCACGCGAAGATGCCTTTCAGATGCGTCCGGGATCATACCAGTTGATTTGAGCAACCGGGAAGAGTAGCAACCAAAGACTAGGAAGGGAGTTTGCTTAAGTGTATCTTCTAGGCGTGTTTCAGTTTCATTCGTGATAAAGAAGGATGGTGACAGGGGATTTGTATTTATTATTGGAAGTTGAACCGTATTGTTGTTAGGAACCATTATTTCTCCACCCTGAAACGACTATGTATCTGTTCAACTTTGAGAGGCTATAGAATTGCCTTTTGTATCTGTAACGACCGCTATGACAGTTAGTGATGCTAATAGTATTAGCTAATGCTCTGACTGTTTTGTGAACCTGATAAATTGTCTCTCTCATAAGTACTTAGACAAATGGTCATTGTATGACTTATTAGTATAATCAGAGACGAGGAAGAACATGAGATTCATTTTCGCACTTTGTTAGAATTTGACGATCGTTTGTGCATTCTTGAAGTTGATATTTGTTGAGACAACGGTGTTCTTAATTTAGGATATTGCTATAAATCCCATAAAATTTGAAACTATCACCATGCGACCAAGACCGACAACAGATTAGAGAAGCTGAAATATTTTGAACTTTGTAGAAGAATTTTAGAAGATGTTTACAACTTACGTTACCGTTGATGAGTTTTGTGAGCAAAGGGAAAACAGTTTAATTTGATTGGGAACGGAGTTTTGGAAAAGCTGAAATAGAAATTTGCTTCCATACTTTCAGGTGATACCAATTTTGGGACGCTTCGAGAAGAGACTCGGTTATGAACGTATACATCGCGAGAAGATGATTTTTTATGCATCAAGACAACTAGAAACGTATGAGAAGAATTATTCACTGCATGACCTGGAGTTGACAACATCGGTGGCTACACTGAAGAGTGGAAGACATTTCATACAAGGCGAAAGTGTTGGCGAGCAGAGGACAAACCTAGTCAAGATGGCGAACCTGGAGTTGATGAAGACATGCAGTCTCACTTCCCTATTCATCTTGGTTGTACTAAGATGAATTGAGAGCGGAAGCAGACTAGATGATGTAGGGATTTGAAAGATCGTTCCTGAGATTCACATTACTCCATTACAATTCCAATAAGAGCTGAAGAAGGCTTGAAGAACCAGACTTAAGTTCATGATTTTGTTTCACTCTCAGACTGAAGGGCGAGCAAAGACAGACTGCTCAGATTTGGAGGAGATTGGAGACCCTATATTTTGAATGTACGAATATTGAAGCAAACCTTTATGTTTGGATGAGTTTATTCCGTCAAGGATGAAGTTATTGATGACGAGTGTTCACTCCCGCTGACTCACTTAAGTTTCGTTATCTGGTAATAAGATCCTTTGAATGATGTAAGTTCTCTAGTAGCATCTCAGTTCCGTGTTCATTCTGCGTATGTTTGATGATGGTTTTGTGTTGGGAGTTTTGACGAGTTATGGAAGATGATGCGTAGGGATTGCACCAGGTTTTACCTCTCGAGGGATCTCGAGAAGCTTACAACCCCCACCAGGCAGTGTACCTGATCGTTGTAGTATAGTATAGTGACAAGTACCGGGGGATTGATCGTTCAGCTAGGAATAGTGTCGCTAGGATTAGAAAACCTAAAAACTAGGTCTAGAGACGAGGAATGATTCTTTTTATGTTTTTATATTTTATGAAAATCAGGTAAAGATCTCGGTTTTGAAGGAGTTGGGCGGAATTAGTTGCTAGTCAACTAACCCAATTACTAAGATGCAACCAAAATAAAATAATAGAAATGAAAATAAACTAAATTAAACTAGTGGTGTGAGCAATATATGGGAGAATTGTGTTTACTTAGATTTCATTACTCCCTAGATATCTTTTACAGGTTAATTACTTGTTACAGTTACGTGGATGATGGATTGTGTTAATACAAATATCGCCTAAAAACGTTATTTATATTTTACGATCTTCGCTAAGTTTTGTTAATGACAAAATGTAAACTTTAGTTTCTAAGTAAAACATAATCTTAGTTTTAAAGACTTGCATAAACTAGACTTTTGCTACATTTTACATTTCATAAAACACAACATTTTTTATTTCTTAAAATAGAATTGTCACATCAAATTTATGGCGAGTTTTGTCAATATACATTTATGGAAAGAAATGTGTTTGACTTACTAAGTGGTTGCTTGCAAGTTTAGTGTTTGACTTGATATTATGAGATGTGACATTGTTTGGTTTGCAAGGTGTAATGAGATGTGACTTTGTTTGGTTTGCAAGATTTATTGCAAAACCAACTGCAAGCCCGGTGGAACCCTGGGGGTACACGGGCGGAACCCATCTGAGGGTTCCGCCGTATCCGCCTGGCATGCAGAAGGCTTTGCTATAAATACCAAGCCACAAGTTGATTTTTGGCTTATCACTCTACATCATATTTTACACACACACATTCATTCTTTCATCTAACTCTTTAACATTACATATGTGAAGTTTCTTTTTGTAGCAAAGAGATTCACGAGCTCATTAAAAGTAACAAGTATTCAACACAACGTTTCAAGACTTGTTAGCTTAGCATTGTGTAGACTTGTGTAGTTTGCACTTCATTTGATTGTGTATTTTCAGCAGTGATCGGTTAGTATTTTAGTCCTCAAAATACAAAGTATATTGGGAGTAGTTGTACCCTTGTAAAAGAACTAACGGGAGTGGTTGTACCCTTGGTAAAGAACTCGACATCTAGCTTAGTGTCGGTAAAAGTATAAGCGACGTGTAAGGTTTTCTCCGCCGGTGAAAGGAGCTTGTTGACTAGTGAAAGAAACTCTCGAGTTGGATACTCGGGGCGTGGACATAGGGCAAGGAAAAAGAGTCCTTGTAGCCGAACCACGATAAATACTCGTGTTTTGGTTTGATCGTTTCTTTCATTTACTTGCATGTTATATATATTGTTTGTGTATATATCTTTGATCAAACGGAAAGTTTCAAAGCTAACTAAACAAGTTAAAAAAAAAGATTTTAATCGGTAAACTATTCAACCCCCTTCTAGTTTTTCACAGATTGTATTCCTTAATACCATTTATGGGGTGGCGTACTTACTTCCCCAATCCTATAAGCGCCTACTTCACTCCTATGTCGAGCCGGCTAAGAAGCTCCTAGCATGGGATCACTAGAATTTGCTCATGCATTAAATACAACCATTAAAACCTAGTACACATCGGTTCATGTTTCTTAAGACGTTCAAGCAAGTTACACAATGGAGATCTGCCAGTTTTCTTAAGCCTAACATTGAAATCATTCATCCATTACAACTATAAACAAGCAATCAACCTATAATCAACATCTAGGTTTCATTAAATCTAAGCAAACACATGAAAGATCTAGCCTAGCATGTTGAAATCAAGACAAGCATAAGATATATTCAAACAACACATAGACATATTGAATGAATTGAAAGAGGACTTATCTTAATTGAACATGAAAGGTTTTAAGGGGTGAAAACCCTTGAAAATACTGATACAAACGACCTAGGGTTTATTAGGTTCGACCCTAGTATTCTCCACACAAGTTCCTCCCTTATGAATGAAAAATAGAAAAGTATATACAAATTTTGTGAGTTGACGGCGTCAAGAGCAAATGTCTGACGCCGTCATCTCGTCGCCAAATAAATTCTCGGACTGCCTAGATCTGGGTTTGACTCCGTCACGTGTACTCCTTTTGCAGGTCGTCATCATATTAACTCTTGACGCCCTTCTCTTGACGCCTTCAGGTTTTCTCTGGGTCGTCATTGATTTTACTCCTGACGCCGTCACAATTTCCTTCTTGACGCCATCAGGTACTGTTCTCAGCATGGAAAATTAAGTCTTTGCCGTTTTCTTTACTTTTATGCTCCAAAAACGTCCAAAATACTTCCTTTTCCAGAATTCACTCCCAAAGTACCTAAAATCACAAAAGGAACGATTTAGGGCAATATTTGATCAAATAAATTCAATTTGGGGCTTAAATGACCCCCTAAAAATGGTTCATTTTTCGCCTCATCATATACTCTTACACTTGAGACTTTCTTGTCCTCAAGCAAATGCGCTTTTATTCTAGTCAAAATACAAGTTAGGGGTCATTTAACACTAATATAAAAGTAATTACAACAAATAATCGTTCCACTAAAGACCAAAGACAAGCACGGAGGTCATACACTAGCACCTCACAAATAGTGTTTAGATACTCACATCTCTGGGGTATAATAAAGTATATATCACAATATGGAAATGGAAAACATCTCTCACTACCTGTCATAGCAAAATAGATTACCATAGGCTTGGGAAAGGATGAAACCTCCACCACATGGTGTAAGCACCTAGGATAAACTATCAAAGAGGTCTTTTAAAGGGTTGTAACGTTAGGTGTAGGGATATAGAATACACGGTTTTGTTGGATATAGGCAGTCTTTACTGGTGGCGAGTTAACAATCTTGGTTAATTACATGTACAATATAGCGTTGCTAAGCCAAGACTAGACTCGACTTAAGCTAATAAATCAAAAATAACATAAAATGAACATAGAATAAAAAGGGATGGTAGTCCGTATGTTTTTTTTTCTCTTTTCTTTTTCTATTTTTTTTTCTTTTTCTTGATTTTTTCGATTTTATTTTATTTTTTATTTTTTTATTTTTTTGTTGCATACACTCTTACCCTACCATCCAAAATAACACATAATAGGGAATGAAAATTCCCCTTACACTTGAATTTTTACATACTTTAAAATAAACTAATCTAATGACTCGAATTAAGATAATCAAAACACTTGGAGTACTTTTAAGATTAACGCACATACGGGGGTAATATATGATGTTATTCCCCATTACTCCATAAAATAAGTACTTTACCCATGAGTCCCAATCGTCCCAAAACAATATGTACAAGGATATGACTCGACTTAGCAACCATGTAATCAATTAGATAATTAACTTAGGGTTTAAACAAATAACAATAATGCACTAAAGATGAGTGCATACACGGAAGGCTAAGGCGATTTGGGTGAACATTTAAGTGGGGTGTAACAAATTTTTCCATTAAGTAAGATGCTTAAAGTTAGAAATGAAAAGATAGGCTCGGAGGGGTGTACTAGGGGTTTCGTGTATTAAAAATGAGTACAACGCTAAGGTGTGGGAAAAATTAGTTGACTTAACTAGCCAAGTAATATGACTTAAATGGTCAAGTAATTATGATACGGGTTTAACACAAGGGTGATCCTAATGCCTCTTATCATGTAGTAAATCCTACTACACGAATGTAGTCTCACTAGCGGTCTCGGGATGCATCACTAACGCAAGTTCTAGAATCTAAATGCTACCGGTACACTCATAAGCACTAATAGTAAATGCTTTTCCTATCAAATCTAAAGGTGAACCTCACATATTTGGGTGGAAAATTTTTCTGAATAGTACGGTTTTGTGCTAGTCATACAATCTCCTATCCATGAGACGCTTGCTATGGCTAAAGTTTCACTCCTAAATGTTGTAAAAAAATTTAAATTTGGCGCTAAAATTGCACTAAAAAGTATTTCTCATAGTTTTATTAGACACCTACAATCAAACAAACAAACTCAATCGGGATGCATCACTAACGCAAGTTCTAGAATCTAAATGCTATCGGTACACTCATAAGCACTAATAGTAAATGCTTTTCCTATTAAATCTAAAGGTGAACCTCACATATTTGGGTGGAAAATTTTTCTGAATAGTACGGTTTTGTGCTAGTCATACAATCTCCTATCCATGAGACGCTTGCTATGGCTAAAGTTTCACTCCTAAATGTTGTAAAAAAATTTAAATTTGGCGCTAAAATTGCACTAAAAAGTATTTCTCATAGTTTTATTAGACACCTACTATCAAACAAACAAACTCAATCAGGATGCATCACTAACGCAAGTTCTAGAATCTAAATGCTACCGGTACACTCATAAGCACTAATAGTAAATGCTTTTCCTATCAAATCTAAAGGTGAACCTCACATATTTGGGTGGAAAATTTTTCTGATTAGTACGGTTTTATGCTAGTCATACAATCTCCTATCCATGAGACGCTTGCTATGGCTAAAGTTTCACTCCTAAATGTTGTAAAAAAATTTAAATTTGGCGCTAAAATTGCACTAACAAGTATTTCTCATAGTTTTATTAGACACCTACCATCAAACAAACAAACTCAATCGAAAGTGTATCTATAAGGTATCATCATTTTACCCTCCCCTTACACTTAGGATGAACATTGTCCCAATGTTCAAGTAAAGAATGTAAAAGTAAAACAGGTAAAAAGAATGAAATCAAATACTCCCCTGATTCGCTCGGTATGGAGAGTATGGTAACCAGGTTAGATCTTCCTCGAAGAAAATGAACAATCAAAGCTTCCCTTCCAGAATATAAATCATCTTCTTGTCATATATAACATGTAAAACCTGAGAAAACAGACAAGGCAACCTTGCGTAAAATCGGCGGCAATCTATATATGCTAACAAATCCTAGAAAACAAAATAAGATATAATGCTTGTGGAATGATGTTTGCAGATTTCCTGGAGATTATAAAACTAATGATTCAACAAAAACTTTAAGACTCCGTTAGAAAAACAAAACTGGTAAAATTTCCAGAATTTTACACGTGACGCCGTCAGAAGTGACCTGCAGAAATTCTTATGTTAAGTTTCCGGAAAATTTCTGGAAAAACTTCGTCCTACTTCCTGGAAAATCCTGCAAAACATCATTATGACTTGATACAAGCATTTGACTCTAACAAATATGAATATACATGTTAACTTAATATTGTGGAGAATCATGATCGAGTTTGTTTCTTAAAAACATATTTGGGGTTTCCCCTTACACTTATCTTTTGCGAAATACCTTTGGATGAAGTTAAGACTAGGCCAAACAACAAAATAAAGTATTTTCATCATTTTAGTTTTGAAACATAATCTACCAACAATAAAAATAAAGCATGCATACGGAAGCAAATAACAAACAAAAAATAAAAATCACACAAAGCATGGGTTGCCTCCCAAGAAGCGCTTTTCTTTGTTTACGAGTCTTGTAGCTAGACTCAAGGTCATGGGTTACTACGTGACATGGGTGAGTTCCTCATTGAGGACATCTTTGGGATCAAACTTAGGTTTTAACTTCTTGTCGGTTTTCTTAGTACGGTATGACCTTTCAAACTTCTCTCCATCCGGATCATACAAAATCATCTTCATATGCCATGATCCGTCACCTTCCTTAGGTGGCTTGTCCCACCTCCATTTACACTTATCTCTTTCTCTTTTCCACTTGTTCATCTCTATATTAATAGGCATTACGCTTAAGAACTCAATCATCTTCCTAAAGACTAAGGGGTCCTCAAAAGGGTCTAGCTCTTCATCTCTAGCTATGAGTTGTTCCACCGAATGTGTCTTATCGATGAAATCTTTTTCTAGATAGAATGGGCGTTGAGGTCCTATAAAGTTCCTTTCTATCCAAGGTCTATATCTAGATGGTCTCCTATTCATGTCTACCCAATGTGGTGTCGGTTCATTCTCACAATCGTAGCTATGTTTCTTAACATCATATACCGACCAAGTATCGCCCTCACCTACCACTATCTTAGACTCCTTACAATCTATCATGGCGCTAGCTATTGCTAAAAATCCTCTTCCTACCAACAACGGGCATGTAGTGTCACTAACCATGTCTAGGACGTGAAAATCTGCTAAGATAGTTAACTTCCCTATGTGAACAACTACATCCTTAATCATTCCAACCGGGTGAGCAATACTCCCATCCGCTAGACCAATCAATACCTCTGTCTCCTCTAACTTTCCTAGCTTGAGAGTGGTGAAAAGGGATAAGGGAATCAAGTTGAGGCTTGACCCTAAATCGGCTAGTGTGTCGAAAGCTTCGGATCTTCCTATCTTACAAGGCAAAACAAATATACCCGGATCATCAAGCTTTTTAGGCAACTTGTTTTGAACGAAGGCGGTCCCATTTTTACCCAGTTTAAACTTCTCATACTTTTCTAGGAGGGCACTATAGTAGAGAGCACGGGCTAAGACATCAATGACGGGACGTTCAATGTGAAACTCCTTGAATTCATCGCCAAGGTCTTGCGTAGGAGGTGTTTCAACTATGCTTTTGACCGGTTTTATATCGGGTGTTTTATTCGATTGGTCCTTTTGAAGAATTTGGTTTTGCTTGAAACACGTGCTCATTGATTTAACCGAGTAGTATTGCGAACAATAAGTGGGTGACGAAACTGATGATATGGAATTAACGTTTAGTTTCGAGTTCTTGATCGTGTCGCTTTGGAGTGCTCCCATTTCTCGGTCATTGAGAACTTTCAACAATGTTTCAATTTTGGTGGTCATCTCGCTTTGCTTTTGTTTGAAATCGGCTTCAAACTTAGATATGCGAGCTTCTTGAGATGCCATAAACTTGGACATCAATCCTTCAAGATTGTTGGTACTACCATAGTTGTTAGAAGGATTGTTGAAAGTACGGTTGGAGGGTGGACCGTTTGGTTGGTAACGATTAGGCGGATTGGAAGAATTGGCTTGGTTTTGTTTCCACCTAAGGTTCGGGTGATTTTTCCAAGAAGGGTTGTAGGAATCACCATAAGGGTTTGGATCGGGTTTGAAAGTGTACCACTTATCTCTCTCTTCGTCGGTACGCGAGGATGCGTAGTCCGCAAAAGCTGTTCCGGGGAGTTCCACACAATCACGAGTGTCATGGGGACCACTACATAATTCGCATGAAGAAGTGATTTTGTTCACTTGGCTTGAAGGCTTAGGAGCTTCGTAAGATTTCATGAGAAACTTGACTTGGTCCTCAAGTTCCATGATCCTACGGTCGGGAGTGCTAGAATTGTTCGAAGGCAAAGATATTGCCTTGACCGTTTTGTTCAAATCACGGGGATCATTCCAACTTTCGTTGTCATAGAGAGCAAGATCTTCTATGAGTTCCCATGATTGTTCCGCACTTAGATCACGTAGCTTACCACCGGCCGATTGGTCAATGGCTCGCCTTGTGGATAGATCGATATAGTCATAGAAGATTTGGACTTGGAGCCAAAGATCTATGCCATGATGAGGGACTTTTTGGAGTAAGTCCTTGAATCGAGTCCATGCTTCATATAGAGTTTCACCTTGACGTTGTTGGAACATCAAGATATCATTTCTAAGCTTGGTAGTTCTCCCCGGTGGGAAAAATTGAGCAAGGAAACGAGTGGTGAGATCATCCCATGAGGTGATGGATCCCGCGGGTAAACGTTCAAGCCATTGACTAGCTTGATCACGTAGAGAGAATTAGAATAGGCGTAATCGGGTTGACTCTCTAGTTGTAGCATCAAGGTCTATAGAATCTATGATTTTAAGGAAGTCCTTGAGATGTTGATTTGGATCTTTGGAACGAAGTCCATGGAATGCACATCCGCTTTGCACCAACCGAATGGTGTCGGATCGCAAGGGAGACACATTGGCTCCTTGGGTGAGCTCAATGGTGTTTCGATAGCCTTGGTGGCTAGGTCGGGAGTACTCTCCTAGGGTTTGGGGCCTAAGAGGTTGGTTAGCAAGTGGTGGGTTTTGTGGGTGGTCTTGTTGTGGTGGGTTGATGGGTTCAAAGATGTTACCATCATCCATGATGTCGGATGGCGAAGAGTTACGAACAAAAACACGAAGAAATAAGATAGACTAAAGAGAACCTAAAAAATAAAAATAAAATCCTACCAGAAAGGAATCTAGCAAGTAGACCTAATAAAAAGAAATCCTAACCTAGACAATAACTATTCTCCGGGCTGCGGCGCCAAAAACTTGATGCGTAGGGATTGCACCAGGCTTTACCTCTCGAGGGATCTCGAGAAGCTTACAACCCCCACCAGGCAGTGTACCTGATCGTTGTAGTATAGTATAGTGACAAGTACCGGGGGATTGATCGTTCAGCTAGGAATAGTGTCGCTAGGATTAGAAAACCTAAAGACTAGGTCTAGAGATGAGGGATGATTCTTTTTATGTTTTTATATTTTATGAAAAGCTGGTAAAAATCTCGGTTTTGAAGGAGTTGGGCGGATTTAGTTGCTAGTCAACTAACCCAATTACTAAGATTTAATCAAAATAAAATACTAGAAATGAAAATAAACTAAATTAAACTAGTGGTGTGAGAAATATATGGGAGAATTGTGTTTACTTAGATTTCATTACTCCCTAGATATCTTTTACAGGTTAATTACTTGTTACAGTTGCGTGGATGACAGATTGTATTCCTTAATACCATTCATGGGGTGGCGTACTTACTTCCCCAATCCTATGAGCGCCTACTTCACTCCTATGTTGAGCCGGCTAAGAAGCTCCTAGCATGGGATCACTAGAATTTGCTCATGCATTAAATATAACCATTAAAACCTAGTACACATCGGTTCATGTTTCTTAAGATGTTCAAGCAAGTTACACAATGGAGATCTTCCAGTTTTCTTAAGCCTAACATTGAAATCATTCGTCCATTACAACTATAAACAAGCAATCAACCTATAATCAACATCTAGGTTTCATTACATCTATGCAAACACATGAAAGATCTAGCCTAGCATGTTGAAATCAAGACAAGCATAAGATATATTCAAACAACACATAGACATATTGAATGAATTGAAAGAGGACTTATCTTAATTGAACATGAAAGGTTTCAAGGGGTGAAAACCCTTGAAAATACTGTTACAAACGACCTAGGGTTTATTAGGTTCGACCCTAGTATTCTCCACACAAGTTCCTCCCTTATGAATGAAAAATAGAAAAGTATAAATAGATTTTGTGAGGTGACGGCGTCAAGAGAAAATGTCTGACGCTGTCATCTCGCCGCCAAATAAATTCTCGGACTACCTAGATCTGGGTTTGATGCCGTCACGTGTACTCCTTTTGCAGGCCGTCATCATATTAACTCTTGACGCCCTTCTCTTGACGCCTTCAGGTTTTCTCTGGGGCGTCATAGATTTTACTCCTGACGCCGCTTGAATGAAGACACCCGATCGGCCCGACTTTACCAAATGCCCACCACTGGCCCACAATTTCCTTCTTGACGCCGTCAGGTACTGTTCTCAGCATGGAAAATTAAGTCTTTGCCGTTTTCTTCACTTTTATGCTCCAAAAACGTCCAAAATGCTTCCTCTTCCAGAATTCACTCCCAAAGTACCTAAAATCACAAAAGGAACGATTTAGGGCAATATTTGATCAAATAAATTCAATTCCGGGCTTAAATGACCCCTTAAAAATGGTTCATTTTTCGCCTCATCAGAAGACCTGATGCTTTTGACGACGTGCTTCATTTGCCGCTTACTAAGTTCTGTTACGTTATCTATACGATCTGTTTCTTATTTTTGAATATGTAATGAATGTTTTATTCGGACCAACCCTAGGAGGTAGAAGGACTGTTAGGTGGTTAAGATAAGTTGCTTATTTCACGACTTTAGATAAAGTATGGCCATCATGAGGGCATATTTATATGATTCTAGTATTATGACGCCTGGCCAACGTGATAATACTTACATCATATAAGGTGCACTTATTGTGATCATATGATATTTCTAGGAGTGCCTTAGAATTTCTGATATCTGATTAAGATTATCTATGTTTATTGAGACTTTAGGTTCATTATACCTATGCGCTTAATCTGCCTTCATGGTTATACGACTTGATACGTTTGGATACTCAACATGCGTTTGTTGACCTTTGTGCTTCTGATAAGAATCTTAGGTTCTGTGTAGAGTTTTATGCCGTTTGATGTTATCAAACAAACTAGTTACTGTCAGTATGGATTCGATCTGTTACTATAAAGGAGTACACCTATGTTTTGCTATATGTACGTATCACATTTGATGAACCTGTTTTATGATGATCTTCCATGAGTTAAGATATGAAATTTTTCTGAGAAAACAAGATCTGTTTGTTTGTGAGAGTACCTTTGAAAGGTTATATTAAAAACGAGACTATTTGAGAATCTGAAGAGTTAAGCGTATATATCATCCTCATATCTTCTGCGATTCGATACGCTCTCATCTGAATTGTCTATTTCTATTCCACGGTCTGTCAAATCCTACGTTCTCATTATATCTCTTCTGAAGGGATACGATTATCATCTGTTACTTTTGGTATATTATTCTTTGAAGGGAACCAACACAGAGGGTAAATTTGTCCTGTTACTAAGTGATTTTGACTTTTTTATGAATAAGGCTTGTACTTAAGTGATGTTCTGAGTTAATGTGACACTAAGGAACATGTATGAGCAAGAAACAACAACAAGAACAAGCCTGATCACAGAGAAACAGTACAATCCAAACACTACTTATATAATGAAAATTCAAAGAAAACTGAGTAAACTAATACCACAACTTAATCTAATGATCATAAACTATCTAATAAGGTATAATAGAACTATATAAGCAGTAATTAACTACAAACAAGCAATGATGACAGAGAACTCAGAATTTAAAGGAAATTTCTTACAAAAAGCCTTCCATGCAATCTTTCATGAACCAAGGATCACAGAACCAACCTATAGAATCCCCACAGATTCACTAACCCACAGCCATCCAAGATTTACTGTGCTCCAGCTTTCTCCTCCATTAAACCTGTTTTGCTTATTTATTTGACTTTTGTTGACTTTTCTTGTATTTTGATTTTTCTTATAACTAAACTGATTTTAAAGGATTACTAATAGCTTTTATAAGCTATCTAGGAGCTTATGTGAGCATATGAGTCCCATATAACAATTAGTAATAGCAATTAAGCTTTTTGATATTTTTAAAAATAAAAATGACATGCATAAACTGATAATCAAACTGAAACTTGAATGATATTAAATAAAAAGGTTTAGATTACACTGAATATGATTAATACAATACTTGAAAGCCAAATAATACACTAGAAATTAGAAATTTAATTATACAATATGCTTAAAACTAAATTAGACTACTACTTCTTCATTCATGCTTCTCTTCCTTTTATAGCTGAGTATTAGGGTTCCTTGGAGCCTTCTGAGCATTTCCCACCTCTTTCCTAAGTCATTGGATTACTGAGATGCTTCCAAAGCTTGCCACGTGTTTTGGCGGGAAAATTGGTTTTGATTCCAATTGGGGTCTGTGGAGTGTGGGGATGGGTTTGCATTAATTGTGGCTTGTTTGTTAGGTGCAGAGGGTGGTGGAGATGTGATAGGCAAGTGGGAGAGGGGGGATGAATACCATGGTGGTTTTGTGGGAGGTGAGGTGGTTTTTTTGGGAAGGAAAGGGGAATAGTGGTGGTTTTTGACCTGAGTTGACCGGGTAATATTAAAATGGGGTGTGTGGTGGGCTTAGGTGATGGGCTGGGGAAGGGGATTGGGCTTGGGGATGTTTTTGTTTTGGTTTGAATTTGGAATTGGGGTGTTTTGATATTAAGGGTCCGGTTTGGTATAGAAATTAACACAAGGACCAATTTTGTAATTCCCTAAATTTTGAGGACCTATTTTGCCAATCTTCCAAAGTTCTTAAAGGGATGAAAATTTCCAATCCTCAATAGTACATGGACCCTTTTTGATTTTTCCATTTTTAAATTCCCTCGGGACTAAATCTGCCAAACTTGTAAACTTCAGGGACCAAACATGTAATTTCACCAAACTTTCCAACCAAAGACCATTCATGCCATATATGAGAAGTACAAGGACATAATTGTTTTTCTCAAAGTTTTTATATCCCAGGGACCATTTTTGTCAATTTTGCAAAGTTGAGGGACTAAACTTGTAATTTTGTGAAACTTAACATCAAAGGACTAAATATGTAATTTGTGATTCAAAAAGGACCTTTGGTGACTTTTTCATATTTTTAGAATAACCAGGGACTAGTTTTGACAACTTTTGAAAGATGAGGGACTGAAACTGCCAATTACGCAAACTTTGTTCATTTTTCATTTGTTTTTTTATTATTTTGCATCTAAAACATATAAACACATTCCAGGGATATTTTCAGTATTTTGATGCATATTTGAGTGTTTTTAGATGTTTTGGCAGCTCAGATTAGGTAAAAATGATGAGTATTTACACACTCATCAATCGATAAGATTGAGTCATCAGAAACAAGTCATTCACACTTTCGTTCACAATCCGTTGTGTTTCCATTTCATTTTCTCTTCAATTTTACGGACAAAATTTTTTTTAGAGGGGAAGAGTTGTAAAACCCATATATTTTGAACATATGAAATACCCAAAATGCCCTCTAATTTTAAACTTTTGAAGAGATGTTAAATAATCTAAAACATTTCATTCCGAATATAACCAAAGTATTAAACTGTTAATAATTGTACATATTTAAAATTCGACACAATATTTATTTTATGCTAAGATATTACACGTCTAAAAGTTCATATGGGCCAAAGTTAAATAAAAGTTGTACACAATATTTGACATCCTAATTGGGTCTAGATACAGGAATATATTTGAATTGATTTTGGTCATCCCAATCTTCCCATAATTTCGGTTAATCACTCACATGAAATCCCTAACTATTTCATTTTGACAATCCCCCTCACTCGTTCTTTCTTTTAAACCGTATCCTCCCTCTCACTTGTTAAACCTATCCACTAAAACAAAAACAAATCACAGAAAACCTAATTACAACATATAGTGGCGGCTCCATATTTCTTGTCACATATTCGGTCACTAAAAACGTGTACGAGGCTTGGGAGAATTGTTTGTGGTTCGTGGTTAAGGTAGTGGTAATTGTGCTTTGATTCGTGGGCGTTTCTTTGGGCTGTCTTTCTGGTTCGAGATAGTGTATTGGTCGGGTTCGAGAGGACTTGGTTGTGTTGGTTTCGACTATTGGTTTTGGATCGTAGTTTTCTTGGTTCCTTCGCGTGTGTCTCCGTTCGATCATTCAATAAGGGTATCACGTATCACCCTACTCTTTTCCTTCCTTTTTATCTGTTATTACAACGTTTGCATGTTATTTAAAAGACTTAATGAATCGGCCTAATTGTACGAGTGTGTAAACAGATTCTATGTCGCATAAAATCATAACTCTACCACATGAAATCATAAATTGAAACCTAAGCCTAATCGACCTTTAAATCTTCTATTCGAACCAGTATTGAGCATAATATTGACGTACTAATACACGACCCATGAACAAGTTTTGAAACTAATCATTATCGATCTAAGAAGAAGAGGAAATACAGGTTTGTTTCGGTTTTATATTCTTGAATCACAAACTATATAATTAACATAGGGGTGTGCATGTGTTTTACGTGAATAAAGGTACCGTGTGTGTTGTGTCATTAGACCTCTTTTAAGGTCGAGCCGATTTCGGGTTAAAACATAATAATAGTATTATCATGCATCTATTTGTATGCATGCATGAAACTATAAGAATCAGCTAATATTATATGCATGCATGTAACGAATTGTAATCACATGAAATGATAAGAAACAACTCACATGAAATCATGGAAATGGTCACATGAAATAACAAAAGGAAACCAGAAATATTAACTTTATATGTTTTTAATTCGAATGGATGTTGTACGAAGGTTTAGGCCTAATATTACATGACATAAAACCTGTTTCGATATAAACGTAAATGAGCTAATAAATAAAGGAAGGCACGCATGTTTGGTTTTAATTCGAATTGATAAAAGAAATGATAAGAGATGGCGACTAGTTTTAAGTCGAGTTGTGTCACAATGATTGGTCTCGATACGTTTTGCTTTGTGTTCGAAATGAATAAAGGGTGCGAGTCGATTCGGCCATGTTTCTGTAAAAAGAGTCATACGAATAAAAAGGAATTTCATACATGCTATATGTTGAGTTACGTATTTGTGAAAGTTACTAATACACTAATTAACATTTTTGGCCTAACTTTATTATTATCACTTTAAGCCTTAAACATTATAGTATTGACACTTTAGACCTTAAACTATTATAATTGTCATATTAGACCTTAAACTATAATAATGGTTATTTTGAGCATTTAAACTTAACTAAATGTTAATTGTGATCATTAATGGTTAATAATGTTAAATCGAGAAACTTACTAAAATTGGAAACTTGCTAATTCGGGAAACCTGCGAAAAATAGAAGGAAACCTGTTAATACAAATATCGCCTAAAAACGTTATTTATATTTTACGATCTTTGCTAAGTTTTGTTAATGACAAAGTATGAACTTTAGCTAAAAGTAAATTATCACTTTAAGTGTTTAAGTCTTGTTTAACTAATGTTTACATTTCCTTTTAAACTAAACATTGGTTTTATTTCTTAAAATAGAAATTGTCACATCACATTTATGGCAAGTTTTGTCATTATGCATTTATGGAAAGAAATGTGTTTGACTTACTTTGATGTTGCTTACAACTTTTGTGTTTGACTTGATTTAAGTGATGTGACATTATTTGGTTGCTAGGAGTTATGAGACAAGACCTAGTTTGGTTTGAAGAGTTATTGCAAAAACCTACTGCAGACCCAGCGGTACCTTGGGGGTACACGGGCGGAACCCATCTGAGGGTTTCGCCTGATCCGCCAGACATGCAGAATAGTTTGCTATAAATACCAAACCATTTGTTTGTTTTGTGTAACCCTTTAGGACTTATTCTCACATATTCTCTCAACTAACTCAGTAACCCTTGACTTGTGTGATTCTCTTATGTAGCAAGGAACTCCACAAGATCATTCAAGAAGTTGCAAGCTTCAACTCTAAAGTTGCAAGTCTTGGTAGCTTGGTCATGTATAAGCTTTGGTAGTTTATACTTCATGTGTGTCATGTATGTAGAAGTTATGGGTTAGTATTTTAGGCCTCAAAATACGTAGTGTGTTGGGAGTTGTTGTACCCTAGTAAAAGAACTAACGGGAGTGGTTGTACCCTTGGTAAAGAGCTCGACATCTAGCTTTGTGTCGGTAAAAGTGTAAGCGACGAATGGGAGTGGTTGTACCCTTGTAAAAGAACTCGACATCTAGCTTTGTGTCGGTAAAAGTATAAGCGACGTGTAAGGTTTTCTCCGCCGGTGAAAGGAGCTTGTTGATTAGTGTTTATAACTCTCGAGTTGGAAACTCGGGGCGTGGATGTAGGGCAAGGAAAAAGAGTCCTAGTAGCCGAACCACGATAAACTATCATGTTGTGGTTTGATTGTTTCTTTCTCTATCTTTGCTTATTATATGTTGTTGTTTAGTTAGAATTGTTGATCACATATAAAGCTTTTCAAAGAACCAAAACAAGTAAAGTTGTTCTTATATCTTTAAACATAAGTAAAGTTTTTCAAAGAACTAAACAAGCAAAGTTAGGATTATTACAAGTAAAGCTTTTCAAAGTATGAAACAAGTTAAGTTAGAATTGTTATCCACATGAAAAGTCTTTTCAAATAATCAAACATATTAAGTTGTGTTTATATCTTTAACCAAACGTCAAAGTTCTCAAAGGTTATTTAAGCTAAAAAGGATTTAAAAAGCGGTAAACTATTCAACCCCCCTTCTAGTTTTCCACAAAACCTAAAATGAGTAATCTGATTAAAATGAGCTTATTAATAATAAGACGACCATTAATTCGTGTAGATTCGCTGAAAGAGGAGTAACTTCCGATCTTTATGTTTTCTGATATCTTTGCACTTGCGGTCTAAGGTACAGATATTCTAACCTCTCAGTAAGGTTTCTTATGACTCATGATCCGTTCCATTGCCACTATTATGATTTCTTATCTTTATACGCCTGATATCCTTGGTTCATTTGATGGTATGATTTCGTATGAAGACCCTTTTTAAAATATAACTTGATGGCTTTTGAGAGAAACTATTTTCGAAATGATTTATGTAATTGCGATATGATGTCAGTTATATATTAATGTTTTAATGACTTTTATGGAATGTGTTTTTTTTAAGGGAATACTTTTACGATAAAAAGGTTTTAAATAATTGTCAAAAGTCCTTAATCTGTTTTATTATCTAAGATTTATCATGACTTTCTTTAACATTTTTTGATTATTTAACTTCAAATTTTGAACCTTGCTATGAACCCTTTTGCTATTATGAACATTTGATTTGAACCTCATGATATGAATCTTTGATTTGGACCTTTGACTTGAACCATTGTTATGCTTCCCATTGTCTGATTCGTATTTGATTGATCTAGTTTTGTTTTGATTTGCTTGATATTTGTTGCATGCTATAGTTCTTATTCTTATAGCATTCCTATGCCCTATTCGTTGCCCATTATTTGATTAATTTGTAGCCAGTCATGGGGAGTCCATGGCCTTGCCACTGATGCACCAGTGGTATTGACACTATCTGTGGAGGTGGGTTTTAGTCCACAACGTTCCCTTTAAGCTAGTTGTTCAGGCCTATATTTATTATTATATATGTTTACTTAGCCTAGAGCTTTTTTCATATATATTTGTTTTGCAGGGGGCGTATGGATGCATCCTAGGTACTTCGTTTTGTGTTTGGAAGCTGTTATGCTTAGTTTTAGCAAAGAGTGCTTAGGAGCTTTTAGTGGACTACACGATTGATAGCTCCCCATAGATTATAGATGGACTTAGAGATTCCTCTCTTGGTTCTTAGTTTGTAATTAGTTTGGAAGCTGTTATGTTTAGTTTTAGCACCTTATCATTTATTAGATTTGCTTTGTAACCCTTGTATTATTTAATGTATTCCGCTTGCTTATGTTCTGATACGACCCCGTAATGTTACACTTTATCCCTTTTCGGGTTGGGGTGTTACATTACTAGTGTATGCTCTAGCTTATTTTGGCCTTATTACAACTTAACTAACCTAAATCAGTCATAAAATCAAAATCCAAAGTTCAAATAAGTCAAGATAGTAGTTTATATAAAATGTCAAATTATCCTTTTTGCAGAAAAACCAAATGTTGCATGAATTTTCCTGAATTTTGTGGTTAGATTTAGGATTTGAAATTTCTTGTGGATAAATTAGGTTAGCTTAGCTCTAGGAATCAACCCTCAGCTTAATTTTAAGATTTTTTCTTGTGGCTTATTTGTGAGCTCAAAAAGGCCTGCAGGGCAAAGACATGCCCTGCACCCTGACAACTGACCTAACAGGCCCTTTTCATTAGTTCATAACTTGTTCCCTAGTGGGCCCCACCCCATGGTTTTTGCCTTTTTAGAAAGCCAATAAGCTAGTCTTGAGGGCTCAGGGCTTATTTTTAGGTTTTTAGCTTATTTGATAGGGCTGCAGCCTGCAAGACCCTTTAAGGTTGACCATTTCCTGAGTGTGCACTGAGCACTCAGTATTTGAGCCATTTTTGCAAGTCCTCCCGTATACTCATTTGTGGGACCCAGAGGTGAAATTTTGGCTTTTTGAAAAGCCAATAAGCTCAGCTTATTGGATCCACCTTAAGTTTGGGCTTCCAATCTCTCCTGTGGGCCCCACATGCCTGCAAAGTTGGCCCTTTTGGCCTGTGTTGCATTTAGATTTTGGCTTAAGTGCTTATTTGCTTAATACTGCCTATTGCTTGTGATTCTCTGTTTCATTTTGCTTATTCCAAGTTCCTATAAATGTGTTTTTGCTTGTTTATCATTGTGGTAACTTTTCAAGTAGCTTTCTCATTACACAAAGTCCTAATAAGCTAATCTACCTAAACTGTTAAGTACTTGAGCTTCTCAAGTGCTTATTTTTGTGATTCAGACAGACCACCTTCATTAAAGTTTGATATTTTGAGTACTAAAACAGATTTGAAAAAGAAAATTCCAAAAAAAAGTCAAATTTAATAGAAGTAATAGCTTCTATTTAAGCCAATTGGCTTATTCTCAGCTTTTTGTAAAAGCAATTTTCATTTTTATATTTTTCTTAGGATCCTGGTATCTTGTAATAATTTTAGTAATTTTTCAGATTTTTCTCTTTTGATTAGTACTTTTTATAATTTAACTTAGTTTTTAATAATTAATAATTAGTTTATAATTAATAATAAAAAATTTAAAAGTCAGAAAAATACAAATTTAATTTTAAAATTAGTTTTAAGTTATTTTAGATTTTTTAAAATATTGTTTTCATTTTTCTAGTGTAATTTTATAATTAGTTATAATTTAGGTTAATTTAGATAATTAAAAAGTAATGAGAAGATAGTAATTAATTAATAATAATTAATTAAATAGTGTAAAAATTAATTTTCTTTTTCCAAAAAATTTCTTTAATTATTAGGATTATAAAAATATAATTTTCATAATCATAGGCATTTTATTTCTATTTTACTCACTTTTTCTCACGTACGTCTGTTACCGTTTGTAATTTAAACGTACACGATTAGGTTTTTACGCGTTTTTTTCTGATCTAAATTCACATAATCAATCACATAGCTTTCCTAAGCTATTTCATTTCATAATTCTTAAATAATTCTCATCATAACCTTTTCCTGTGAAAATCACCCGATCACAAGCACACTCAAATACAATTTACACCTCGTCGGGACTTAACGACCCGATGATACCCTATATTATCCAGAAGCATTGACTTTAAGTTGTTTGACTTTGTTGACCATTTACTTGGTCAATTTAGGTTGACCGTTTGGAGCCAATCAATTTTCTTTCATCACTACCTAAGGAAACAATTGAGAAGGATATAGCCGAACAGGAGCACATTGAATAAAAAGGCCTAGTTTTTAAGAACAATGACTTTGAATCTCAAGGAACACACGATGAATCCTTTAGGCTAATGGAACATAGTAATCAAGTTATTGAGGAAGATTCTTATGAGTCGGACTTAGAATTTGAAATGGCTACAAAAGGATTTGAGAAACTTCGGTGCATGTTTGGGTTAGATTCTACCAAAACACATGATGAGCATATATGTGATCTAGACATGATGGACAATGAGGTTAAAAATAGAAGCTCACTAAGTACCCCACAAGTCCTACCATCATTTGAGGCATGCATACCACCCATGACTTACCCGAAAAAAGTAGAAGATATTATAGGAACCCCGTTGTTGGTAAAACCTTTAGACCAAATACAACTAGAGGATATAGGTTTGAATACTTGTAGTCATAACCTTTCTCTTACTTCTAGGGAAGTTCCTAGTGTTGATGAACCGGAGCCTCAACCTCAACCCTCACTCAATTTCCCATCCTTAGATATAAGTCTAGAAAACAAAAGAGGAATTGGCTCAACCATCAACCCATATAGTTCGGGAAGTTTTAGGATGAAGGTTGTAGAAGTCATTCACACACCACCTTCACCTCACGTGGCATATTTCCACCCTAAGGGTGTGTATCGCTACTATCACCCGCACTTAATCCTAAGTGTAGGGAAAATATCCCCTTTATCAATGAAGTAAAGTTAGAGTTAGGCTCGTAACTCAAAAAATAAATAAATAAATAAATAAAAAATAAAAAAGCGCTTCTCGAGAGGCAACCGGGCATATTTTATTTGTTTGCTTTATTTACTTTTCAATTTTGTTTTTAGGATGTTTTCATGCTAGTATTTGATTATGAATTGATTATGTGATTGATATTTTTGAACGACAAGTTAATAGTTAGTGATTCGAGCCAACGGTGACATCCAATTAGTTACGTGATTGATTTGGTATGCAATTATGCTTTCTTTTGATTTTGACTTCATCTCATAGGTGATTAAATGTACTTTGCATGAAATAAGTGTGGGGAAGATCATATGTGGTTACTAAGAACCTTAATTGATTAGGTGATGATTTATAGTTTAAATTCTTGGCAGGTTTGTTTGTTTTATTTATCTTTGTGTGTCAATACTTGTGGATATGTTTTGTGAATTTCTGCAGGAAAACGAACTTTAGAAATAGGTTGTTCCAGAAAACAAAAAGATGTAAATTTATCAGGTTAGTCTGTTGGTGTCACGGTTTAGACATGACGGCGTCAGCTAATGTAGCACAGCTATTCCAGCTTTTTGTTAATTTTCAAAAATTTACTTTTGAAAATTTTCAGAATTTCTTAAATGTCCAATTCTCTTGCATGTTATTTTTATTTCACTATATAGGTATCCTATCCTATCATTTAATTGTTTTGTTTGGCTTTTATTCCTAAGTATGGAATTACATCTTGTTGTAATTTTTCTTTGTTCATTTTGATGCTTTGGTTTGTTGTTTTGTCTTTCATTGCAGGATTGGATTGGATAAGGATGATCTTTTGATGATTCTTGAATGAAGATTTAACCTTGTATCTTTGTTCTTCATCCAAACAGAGCACATCAGGGGAGTTCTAGTTTCTTTCATGTCTTTTCAATTTACCCTTTCTCATATTTTGGTACTTTTAGAAAATTGGGGATAATGTTCAATTTAAGTGTAGGGAGGGTAAAAAGTGTCACCTTAGAAACTAGTCATGCATTTGTTATTTGTCTTGTTCTTGAGTAATTGTGTAATAAATAGAAAGAAATACTTGTAAAGGTAATTTTAGCACAAATTTAAAATTTTTTATGACATTTACAAGTGAAACTATAGTCTTAATAAAGCGTCTCATGGATATGAGTTATATAGCTAGCACAAAAACCATACCACTCAAAAATACCAACAAAAAAAATATGAAGTTCGCCTTTAGATATATAGGAAAAAAATTCACCTTTAATGCTTATGAGTGTACCGATATGATATAGATTCTAGAACTTGCTTTAGTGATGCATTTCGAGATCGCTAGTGAGATCACATTCTTGTGATTAGGATTTACTAAATTATCAAAGGCATTAACATAACCCTTGTTTTTAGCCTATTTTTATAATTACATTAACTTCCTTGGTTAAGTAATAACCCACACCCTTGCTATGTACTCATTTTCAGTACAAGATATCCATAGTACACTCCTTTGAGCATATCTTTTCGCGGTTCTCGTGATATTTCGGCGGATTCCAAAATATTAATGAGGAGCATTGTTTACACACTACTAAATGTTACACCTAAATTGCCTTATCCTTCCTTTTATGCACTCATTTTTAGTGCATTATTGTTACAACATCTTTACTACATTATAATGTATTTAGGCCATCTGAATTTAGAAGTCTTAAAAAAATAAGTCCAAAAACATTTTCACAAAAAGAAAGTTACATATAAAGAGGTTTCAACCCAAAGTTAAATGTATTAGTTTTGCTATTAAATTTTCAGACTTGTAACATCTTTGAAATTAAATGTATTTAAGTGTCGACTTGTAACTGCCTTCGAATATTTATATTGTCCACTTCAATCAAACTTGTAACAGCCAAACCTCAATCGTATATAAGCAAACCTAAAAACTTAAACACCAATACTAAACACACACTCCCTTCTTTTTCCCAGCACTGATAAAAAAACAAATTTACAGGGTTTATCCGAATATACATGGGCTGGTAGTTTAGTCCCAAAAAGTTATATGTATATATATATATATATATATATATATATATATATATATATATATATATATATATATATATATATATATATATATATTAGACGAATACCCGTGCATAGCAACGGTTCCTAGCGGCAGATAATTGCAAACGGTTGTACTACACGATAACTAAAGTCTAAGAAAAATTATTAACATCTATCAAACAACATATAAAAACATTTATAGTTGCGATATTGTGATAAGTGTTTCGTGTAATGTTTAACATGAACATGAAAATATTAAAATAAACTAAAACAATAATAAAAAAAAGTTGTAATATATTGTCTAATCATAGCTTAATCATAGTACTTTTATAGTTTGAATGAGTGGTTCGCCCGCGTTGCAACGGCAGGTACCCTGTAAATAAATTTTTCTGCGATAATGTATAATTATATGTTTCCAACGAGGAATGATGATAATATTACTGAGTTAAGAGGTGCTCGTCTATTATTTCTTATGACGATGAATATAACAAGGGGCGTTTGATCATAAGAAAACATGAAATAGGAAAGTCGACATAGCGACCAGTGTTTTAAAAACCGGACTGGACCGTCGGTTGAACCAGAAACCGGTTGGTCCGGAACCGTCAGGCTGAACCGGACAAAACCACAAAAAAGCACTAAAAAATGTGAAACATTTGAAAAACTGCTCGCTCGCTGTCTACTAAATGAGCCTTTATTGCCCGCCCGACCCCTCTCTTTAATCTTAAGTAAAGTGAAGTCAAATCGGTTCGATGTTCGATCTAGTTTAAAAAAAAATCATGTGTACAACAATAAAAAAAAAAGATTATATAAATTGTATAATGATTTTTTTTTTCTTTTTTTTTTTTTTTTTTTTTTTGATTAACCTATGTAACATGTATAATTCACATATACATGTGACAATGAATTATGGATACTGAAAAATACTAAAGAGAAAATATAGTACAACGTGACTCGTTCATCGCATATGTCACATCATTGTTTGAAAGTTTGTTTGTAAAAATTATGTGGATTTATCATAGACATACGTTATCACTTGAATAATCACAACAATAGTTGTTTTTCTCGAATTGTTGGACATGTATATAACTGAGATCATATAAAGTTGAAACAAATTACGAAAAATCATAAACAAAGAAAGCAAATTTTGAGGCTCCAATAAAGTCGTGTACGCATTGTTTGATTCTTTTAACAAAAGTCATGAAAGTATATATGAATAGGATATCCACTGTACATTTGCATTGAGCCCATCAAAGTATACATGTACTATCACACAAATTCCAACAATATTCAGGTGAGAATTGCAACAATTAATTTAATTGTTTATAAAGAGACTTTAGTTTAGGCGTGCGTGATATCTTGCAAATGTCAATAATATTGATGAGTGATAGGTAACTATCAATTTCATTGTTTGTAAAGAAATGGTAACATTTTGTAAACGATAAATCTTTTTGTAAAATTCAACAAACATTAGCATGCACTATTGGTAGTTATCACAAGATGACTTTTTTAAGTTAATATAGAGCATAAATATTGAATTATTGGTAGTCACACAAGATGCAAAGTTACCTATGGTCTAGATTCGACCAAATTTGGAGGGCGAATCATTCATTCAACAGATTGTTTTGTAGCGTAAAGAAACCATTTTCCGCTAATATAATTTTAAGTTGCAATATTTCAATTTTTCTTAAAATTACGAAATGTTTTGAATTTTCAAAAATTTCAAAATGTTTTGAATTTTTTAGCGTTTCATAAAACTTTAAAAAAATTTAAAAATTTTCAAAATATTTTTTAAAAATTCCAAAAGTAATTAAAAAATTCGAGATTTTAATTTTTAAAAATTCAAAATATTTCAATTTTTTAAAATTCCGAAATGTTTAAAAAGTTTAAATTTTTTTAAGTTCTTTGAGTCTTTCAAAATGTTTAAAAAGTTTAATTATTTTTAAGTTATTTGAGTCTTTCAAAAAAAAATTATTGAGCCACACAAAATAAAGTGCTTGGATTGATGTGATGGAGACTTGACACAATTGGAACATGTGATAAGTTTTATATATAATGTATAAATTGTATTTTACTTAACAGGCATAGTATACAACTAATAAAAGTAGATTCATTTATAAATTTTTGAATATGTTGTTTGACTTTTGGAAAGTAGAGATCGATACACAACAAATAAATATTATTGTAGTTAACTTTAATATGTTACAAAAAAATAATTATATGTTTTGAATTTTCAAAAATTTAGAAAGGCTTTGAATTTTTTAGCGTTTCATAAAATTTTAAAAAAATTTAAAAATTTTCAAAATATTTTTTAAAAATTCCAAAAGTAATAAAAAAAAATCGAGATTTTAATTTAAAAAAAATTCAAAATATTTCAATTTTTCAAAATTCCGAAATGTTTAAAAAGTTTAATTTTTTTAAAGTTCTTTGAGTCTTTCAAAATGTTTAAAAAGTTTAGTTATTTTTAAGTTATTTGAGTCTTTCAAAAAAAATTATAGAGTCACACAAAATAAAGTGCTTTGATTGATGTGAATGAGACTTGACACAATTAGAACATGTGATAAGTTCTTTGAGTCTTTCAAAATGTTTAAAAAGTTTAATCATTTTTAAGTTATTTGAGTCTTTCAAAAAATATTTATTGAGCCACACAAAATAAAGTGCTTTGATTGATGTTATGGGGA
Source organism: Artemisia argyi (assembly GCA_030686995.1). Lineage (NCBI taxonomy): Eukaryota > Viridiplantae > Streptophyta > Magnoliopsida > Asterales > Asteraceae > Artemisia > Artemisia argyi. Next base: position 136,204,291 of record CM060680.1, read on the forward strand.
CTTGACACAATTAAAATTTTAAAGTTCTAAAAAATTTCAAAATTTTGATAGATTTTTAAAAAATTCAAAAAATTTTGGATTTTGAAAATTCAAAAAAAAAACTCAAAAAATTTCGAAATTTAAAAAAAAAATTAAATATTTAATTTTTTATTTATTTCAAATTAAAAAAATCGAAGTTAAATAATTCAAAATTTTCAAAATATTTTAAATTTCAAAGATTTTTAAAATATTTCAAACTTTTTAAAAATTTCAAAATATTTGAACTTTTTAAAAATTTCAAAATATATCAAATTTCCAAGTTTAAAATTTTCAAAATATTCAAAAAAAATTTGAATTTCAACCATTTTCAAATTTCAAACATTTTTGAAATATTTCAAACTTTTAAAATTTCAAAATATTTCAAATTTTTAAAATTTTCAAAATATATCCAAAAAAATTTAAATTTCAACTATTTTCAAAATATTTCAATATTTACCCTATAAACTTTAAATTAATATTTACACCATAAACTTTATAATAACAAATTTACGCAATAAACTTTATTACAAAATTTACACAATAAACTTTATAACAAATTTACATGATAAACATTATAACAAAATTAACAACATAACTTTATAACTAAATTTATGCAATAAACTTTATAACAAAATGTACAAAATAAACTTTATTACAAAATTTACACCATAAACCTTATAATAAAATTTACACCATGAACCTTATAACAAATTTACACCCATGAACCTTATAACAAATTTACACCATAAACTTTATAACAAATTTACACCATAAACTTTATGACAAACTTACACAATAAACTTAATAATAAAATTCACACTATAAACTTCATATCAACTTACACCATAAAATTAATAACAAAATTAAATAGCAAACTTTATAATAATGTTTACAATATAAACTTATTACAAAATTTACAATATAAACTTTGTAACAAAATTTAAACCATAAACTTTATTATAACAAAATTTACATAATAAATACTAACAAAAATTTACACAATAAATATTAACAAAAAAATTTAGAAATAAAGCATACTATTCACGTGACTATAATTTTTCCGGCGACGGTCACTTTTTCCGGCGAGAGTGGCGGCTACAGTAGCAGAAAACAGCGGCCTAAAAAAAACGCGTTAGATCTAAAAAGACGTGTGGATAATAAATAGATATCGAAAAATAAAACGTATAGATCTAAAAAAAAACGTATTTATTTACAAAAAAATGTATGGATTTATAAAAAAAGGTACGGATATTAAAAAAACGTGAAGATTTACCAAAAAAATCAATAGATCTAGTAAAAATATGTATGGATCTATGAAAAAATAAATGTCTACGAAAAAAAAACAATACATCTATAAAAAAACGTACGGTTATTAAAAAAAAACGTGAATATTTACCAAAAAAATCAATAGATCTAGTAAAAATATGTATGGATCTATAAAAAAATAAATGTCTACGAAAAAAAAACAATACATCTATAAAAAAAAGCGTAAGGTTATTAAAAAAAACGTTAATATTTACCAAAAAAATCAATAGATCTAGTAAAACTTTAGATCTAAAAAAAAATATGTATAGATATCGATTAAAAAAAACTCTAGATCTTAAAAAAATATATAGAGATCGATACAAAATATGAATAGATCGATTACAAAAAACTATAGATCTAAAAAAAAAAAAAAAAAAAAAAAAAAAAAAGTTTATATGTAACGAAAAATAATAGATCTACAAAAAATATACCTCAACTTGATGGTGGTGCCGGTGGAGGTGAGTCCGGTGGTGGTGCGTCGGATGGTGGTGGTGCCGTCGGAAGGTGGTCGGTAGATGAGTTATTGTTTGTGTGAGTTATAGTTTTTGTGATGTGAAGAAGTTTTTTTTTTTAGAGAGAGATATGGTGGCGGCGTTCGGTGGTAACGTCGGGTGGTGGTCGCGGCGTCCTCGGTGGGTGGTGTGAGTTGTCGTGTTGTGAGATGAGAGGTATTTTTTTTTTTTTTTTTTATTTAGTTGTGAGGTGAGAGAGTTTAAGGTGTGTGTGTTTTTTAAATGAATAAAGTGGAAGTAAATTGGATGAGAAGGTGGGGTGTTGGTTTGTGTGATATGCATGGATAAGGACAAGGGCAAAATAGGGAATATTAATTTCAGTTTTTCACTGATTGACTTGTTGACCAAATCTCCTTTATAAGTAGTTAAGATATATACAGTGGTGTATTCCATGCAGTACCAATATTAGATACAGTACTTTACATTACCATTAAAATAAATCTAGGCCATTGGATGAATTTGGTCAATGGCTACGATTAAAAGTGCCAAAATTGTAATTAAACAAAAAATGAGGGTTTCTTTTTTATTAAAACAAAAGGCTGAAAGGGCATTATTGGTACTACGTATTAATTCATCTTTTATCTCTCCATAAATTGTACCATTAAATTATGGATCTGAAATTTGCTATCATTTTCTTCTCCACCACAAACCCTAACCACCCTGTAACCACCACAACCTATCATGTTTCCGAGCAACCAACAACGAATCCACCATAACAATTACATCCATCGCTATTCTCTCTCATGCGAAATAAACCTAGCCACTTCTCTCTATCGATGAAATTGAAAAGGTGCGTATTCATGATTTTTTTTAATATGCCTTCTATTTTCTGGATTAAAAAAATGAGATGAAAACCTTCTTTTGATTAAATAATATCTTCGACTAAAAAGGTAGGTTAGATTTGTTTGGGTTTCTTGCAAAAAAAAACTCTTATGTTTTAAACATTAAAAAAAAAAAAAAAAAAAAAATTGTGTCGACATTGAATTATTAATCCACTAGTGAATTTTCTTGTGGGGCATGTCTGTAATTGTGGTATGGATTAGCATGTGGTTTTGATTGTTATTGATGTTGTTTTATTTTTATTTTTTTAATTCTCGTTAATGGTTTTTGTAAAGTAGCTGGCTTACATTTTTTTTTTGGATTTGACACTAATCGCAACAAAGGGTCTTATTGGATTTTTACAAATATGTTCAGTTTAACAAACAAGGAATTGAAGTAGATCCGATATCTTGATAATGAACCGCTGATTAACCTTTTGTTTGCAGGTTCTTCGTGATGAGAGGTGCAA